>CM066322.1:97194216-97881716 GCA_033807775.1 Saussurea involucrata
GGACACTAATTCAACAATCATGAAATAAAATTAGAATGCAAACATAGCCAGCCATGAGACTATATTTAAAAAAAGAAAAAAGAATATAAATATGATACCTAATTCCCCTACTACTTCCACCCCAGTTACAGTAGCTCACTGTCAGCTTTCGAAGCTGCCAAACGCCTCGTTGTGACATCTGCCCAAAATCAAGACTCAGACTGCTGATTAAAGCAAAGCATAGCAAACGTTGCATACACAAACAAAAGAAAAAAGAAGCAAAAGAATAGTTGCATAAACACAAACCCTACAAACCCAAACCGCAAATTGCGAGAAATCGATTTCGATATGGAGTAGAATATAGAAAAGAAGATGATTTACCTAGTTGAAATCTTGAAGAAGAACCAAAAACTCGAAGGTGATCTTGGAGAAATGCGGTGCAGACCCAAACAAACAGCCGAGGTTTGGTTTAGGTCTGAGTAAAATGGATCGTTTTTATAATTATTCATTCAAAGTATAAAAAGTTTTAAAAAAGCCCTCTAAAAATAAAATCATTGTCATATACAATTAATTTTGTCAATAATATTCAAATTCATTAATAAGCCATTGATTTATATGTATTTTAGTAATTAAAATATTTTTTTTTGAAGTATAAATATAAAAATTAAAATTTTAAATAAAAAACAAAGGGCCATCGTTAAGCATAGATATTTGTCAATTGAAATCCAATGCATTTAGATGAACTCGATTTGATCAATTAGACCATGAGTACCGCTTTCTATCTTACCCTCTGAACCCTGATGCCACCTCAGCGCCACATCAGCTTTTCTCTTTCCTACCCTCCTTACCCTAAAGTGAAGTACCGCTTCCTATCGTACCCTCTGAACCCACTCTTACCCGCACCCACCGATTATATTTAAAAATAAAAAAAATAAAATTAGGACCGGGTTTCCGAACCCACTCTTACCCGCACCCACCGAACCCGCGGTACCCGTACCGTGTACCCGGGCTACCCGCCCCAACCCGATGTGAACCCGGCCGTGGTACCCGATGGCGGTACGCACGGCCTTAGAAGTTGGATTTTTGTCTTATGTTCCAATTTAATAACATTGAATAATTGATCTAATCCAATTTATTATTTGTTATCCCTTAAATCAAATTGGACTATCGACTATGCTTGATTTCATATATTCACCAATTAATCATATATTTTTAATATCTTAAAAAAGGAACTAAAATAATATGATAAAATATTGTATATATAATATTTAATTGGATGGGTAATTAGATTGGATTATAATGACTAAGATACACCAATCCAATTTGGATGTTAAAAATTTGGATCTGATCCAATCTAGTTATTGTTGTCGTTTTTAATTGGATTGATCGGTTGCAATTAGATCGATTGACTTTCTGTACATTTCTAACTGTGAGCAGAAGGGAGTAGACAAAAAGAAAGTACTATTGAATAGCATAATATAATAGTCATTTTAACATATTTTTACATCATTTCAGTTGGAAAACATTGTGAATGATTGACGACCAAATTTTCACTTTTTATAGTTCACTAGACTAAAGAAAAACCACAATTATAACTAGTTTTGTGAAATAAAAATATAACACATCCAAACAGTGTTGCGTAGCATTGAAACCTTCCAAGTGTTAATGTGTCATGAACCGGCCGATTTGGTAACTTAACGAGTGGACAAAATGGTGAAAAGAACATGTTTATATAATTATTATGCTATAATTGTTGTATATAATAAATAAACCGGAAACCAATCCTTAGATCAAAGCCCTAAATTTGTTTTAACGATATCATCAAGTTTTAGACAAGAAAACCATAATTTAAAGTTAGGATTAGATTGAGATTTTGATCCGAGAGTTTTATGAATACCCTGAGTGAAAGAAATAAAATTGACTTTGTGAATAATATTAAATGCCTTTCTACTAGTTATATAACGTTTTTAAGTTAATTGCCCATTAATGGTGGTTTAGTTGAAACTTTAGACCTAATTGGTAGGGAAAAAATCATCGTATGTGTTGCTTGCTTCAGGTAAAAGTTTAATCGAAATCGAGTCATAGTGGATTACGGATCTTAATAGTAAAGAAGATGATTATCTTTGGGTCCATTCAAGTTTGTCAAATCAACAAAGGTCACTTGATGATCATGGAAAATATAAAACAAAAAATAGGTTGTTATTTGACAATTATTAAAGAGATATTGACATAAAGAAAACCACAAGGACAATTGGTCAATTTTTTAAAGAGATACGCACGCAACCAACCACATTCTGTAATGTATGATGGGCTTTGTTTGAAAAGGTATTTGATATCATCGACTACATTGACGAAAAAGCTTACTGCTTACGGCCAAAAACGTAAAATATTGATAAAATTCGGAGTTAAATGAAGCATTTTGGTGGCTCCCTTTAAATGTGGAGGACACCAATGGCTCCCATTGATTCATAACCTTAACAAACCAATTTCATGCTAAACTGCTTTTATTACTTTTATTTTTTTCCTTTGGAGATTATTAATAATCGCAACGTTATTTTCCTTCGATTTCAGATCATATTTTTCGGTTTCTGGTCGTGGGTATTCTTCCATTCCAAAGGTCTCACAAATGCTTGTTCCGCAGGATCATGTGGGGCGAGAGTTTCCATATTTGATGTGAGTTTAATATGCATATCATATATACGATTCGATTTTCAGAAATAGATTCGAATGCCTAACTTGGAGTGATGTATGTTGTTGAAGATAGGAAGCTCCATGTGATCCAGCCAACAAGCAGCACCAGCTATACGATAGATACACTTTTCTTGTTTATATTTTCTCTTCCCCTGCCATGATGAAAGGTTTATTCAGAGGCCTGCGTTGCATATTTGGTAATACATATATATATATATATATATATAGAGGGAGAGAGAGATAGAGAGAGATGTGTGTGTATATATATTTCTGAAACTCAAGTTGATGGATTTATTACAACATTGTTGATAAACTTTAACAGATGCAGATAATGAAAAAGAACCAGAAATTCAGATTGGTAATCCAACAGATGTTAAACATGTTGCCCACATTGGATGTGATGGTCCTTCTACCCCTGCACCAAGTTGGGTTAGTATTATATCCCATATCTATTTTCCATTTTTTCTTGTTATTCTTATAGTTATGCAATCGGATTTTATTACAGATGAACGAGTATCAAGGTGGTTCCGACTCTCAATCTGGATCTAAAGGTAATTCTGTAATCAGAAAGTTTTAATTCATTTATTTGTGTGTGATTTTGGAAGTCTGTGCTTATTATGGAGTTTCGGGAATTGAAGATCCAGGTGGTCCTTCTCCTAGCCGCCCTGCAAAGGCAAAGCAATCGAGGCGGCAAGCAGCTAGTCCCTCACCAGCAATGGAGTCACCTGATCAGAATCAGAATCCGAAGCCCAGGAAGAACAAGAACAACAATGGTGGTGATACTTCAGCCAACGAAAACAGTAGTCGAACCAGGAGGATCAAGAACTCGATCCTTGGATCAGAGTCACCATCACAAGAAACGAATAACGCGAGAAGGACCAGAAAGAAAAAAGGTGATGGAACTGCAAGATCTTCCAAATCCAAAAACAAGGACCCATCAACCTCAGATGTGGATTCTGGCTGCAGTGATGGGGTGTGCCAAAAACCACTTGATTAAGCAAGCTAACTTTTGTTGATGGAGCTTGTACCAACTTTGATAAAAAATAAAAAAAACTTTTACATTAAAATGAATCTGTAACATTAATTTTATATTCAGCAATCATCTTATTTATCAACCTGTAGATTAAATACTTAATTAGCATGCTTTGTATAATTCACAACATATGCAGCAGCAATGAGAGTTCTTTGATATCCTATCCTATACTATTGAGACATAGGATTTCAACATGTTTTTGCGCTATAAATGCTACATTACATATATTGGATTTCAACGTGCTATAAAATACAAAATGTAAAGTTTGTATAGGCAAGATGTGTGGTAAATAAAAATATACACACATTTCAGTTCAAAAAGAAGAATGTGATCGATTATACCCGAGTCCCATATTCATGTTGCGTTGTTCGTTTAGGCGGCCACAAAAACTCTAAGTTCTCCTCTATCTCCTCTTGTAACACGAAGATCTGAATCAAGGTAAGTAACTTCGAATTCACCACTTCCTCTATTAGTCGATGGCCTAAACTGTTCTGGTAGCTGGGGTACCTCCAATGGTGGCAGCTGCGATAAGTTTCCTGTCGTCTTTACTGTTGTTTTCTCAAACGTGATTCTAATCAAACAAGACCCTATCAACATTATAATAATATTCATCATCAGTTGTCTTATTTTTGAAGTATGAGAATGCAATAGACACGAGTATCTTTTTAAATAAGAGATAATTATTTCAAACTGACGAACCTATGATCTCAAACTTATGGGCTAATGTAGCGGTGACTTCTACTGGTGGAAGAGGCCATGGCGTGCCAAGTTGAAGCTCTACTATGTTATCAAAGTCTTTGCTCACGGTATCAATACGTTGAAATACCTGTTTTTAGAAGAAGAGCTTAAGAGGCTATTTAGAGGGTTGGGAAATGAAATATATATATATATATATAATATTTATATATGGCAAATACCTGGCCAAGAGTTATAGGAAGTAGTCTTCCGATTGGAGGCCCAGGACGGCTCCCACCTAGAGTACGAGATGAGAATGCACTGCTGTATATCAGTTTCCATCTCCCTTGAAGTTTGTCAAGATCAGCTGAAAGATCAACAGGTCCTCCTGCAGATTCAATCTCTTTGGCTGCAAAATCTGCTGCCTTCAAATCTTCTTCACTTGCAGCAAGCCCTTTATTAAGCCCGGAAACAGCACTCTGCAATCCACCATTTCATAAATAATATCAGGACACATGTAGTCCCATGACATCATATTCATGCAATCTGTTGGCCGGAGTCCCACATCAGCTAGACTTGGACCATTTCTCTAACCTCCATTCTCTCCTCAAGGGCTTAGAGCATCTCCAACAGCTTCTCCATTTTGGAGAAAATGAAGAATATGGGGATTTTGAGCTATAATTTTGCTCCAACAACTTCCCCAAAACTATCTCCAAAATGGAGAAAGTAGGAGAGAGAGAGCGAGTTTTTCTACAAATACGGAGATAACCCAAAAAATGATTACTAGATGAGAACACCAACAAAAATCTTTGAAAATAAATATTTAGAGAGAGAAATAATTTTTTAATAGAGGAATGAAATATTTGATATATTAATCAATGTTTGTTTCTCCAAAATGGGGAATCTGTTTGAAAACGAATGCATTTTTTTGGAGATTTTGACTATTGGTTCTCTATTTTGGAGAATCTATTGGAGACGCTTTTAGGCTCTTCTATTCTCACATAGTATCAGGGCCTTTGTCTACTAGAATTTGACACTATGGGGTAATTTGTAGCCGTCTAGCCCCCTCTCAACACTCGAAGACAATTTGTGTATGTCTAGCCAGAGTTGGAGTCCTTCGGCGGCTAGACTTGGATCCTTTCTGCTCTATATATATATATGTTGGAACCCCCATCTCTCTTGAAGGCTCTTTTTGGAGGCTAATCTAATGAGTTCAACATATTCTTCAATAATCCTAAGTCGAAAAATTCGGGGAGAGGTAAAGGAGTATGTGATCGATACAGTCATGATCCAATCCGTACATTGAAGATGACAGAAGTAGCCAATTGATTGTGATAATCATAAACCCATAACTATATTCAACATTTTTGACACAAATTTCCAGTTGGAATAAATCCATTCTTTAACTTAGCAAACCAGACCAAGAAACAAGATGAATATAATATATACACAAATAAAGCAACCCAGATGAAGAAACAAATCTCAATTCGAATTTGAACTTCAAAAATGTAATCAGCAAAAGAAAGAAAGAAAGAAAGTTTACCAGCAACTTGAGCTTCAAAGACTGGACGGTACCAGGTAACTGAAATCCGGTGTAAGACGACGGGGATGGGTCGGAAACGGTGACGTTTTCGTCGACGGCGGACAAAGAAACGATGGGTCTTCTACTTCTTCTCTTGGGGGTGTACTTGAAATCAAATACAGTGTTTGTGTTTTGTGGAGGAACAGAAGATTGTGGGCGAGCGTTGGAATGTGAAATTGATGAGTGAACCAGCAAAGACGCCATGGATGAACGACAAGAGTTTTTGGTGTTGGAATGGAATGGAAACAGGGGATTTGATTTGGGTGTGGTGATTGATTATTTGATTGGGTGGTAGTGGTAGTGGTAGTGGTAGTGAGTAGTGAGTGGTGACTAGTGATGATGAGTGAAGATGGTTAGGATTTGGAATGAATGAATATATAATAGAGTAAACCTCAATTTTGGTCCCTGTGGTTTGTTAAAAATAACGAAAGTCGTCCCTATACTTTGTTTATTACAGATTTGCCACTATGGTATGCATTTTTGTCCGGATTTGGTCCCTCTCACTAATGGAGGTTAAATAAACACGTTAGTTCAGGGGCAATTTAGTCTTTTTCCAATTTTTTTGTCTTATTCTCCTTTAATTATAAAAATAAATAAATAAGAAATACATCCCTACATCCCTATCCCGTCGTCATCTTCAAACCCTCTTAATCTCTCCTCCTCCTCTCCCAATCTTCAAGAAATTGAAATAGACCAAAGATCTCTCACCTTCCCAAATATTCCTGGAATCTTCCCCGACCCCTTGAGCTTCCTTTTCCTACGAAGAAACCTTCCAGCACCGCCCCGACGACCCCTTTGACGGAAGTTGCTACAGAAGATCGATCGCTTGAAATTAAGTAAAAGAAGGATGTCAAGAAACGATTCGTATGGCGCGTCGTGGGCCGATCAATGAGATCACAATCCAGATCCGTTGCCTGCTGCTAATTGTAACAACCCGGACAAAAGTAAAGCATACAATTCATAATAACTGAAACATCCCAAAGTCGGGTCCCAAAATTTCCTTACACAAGTCTCAAAAATTCAGGTTGGCGGAATCAACCTATTACACAACTGAGAAATACTATAATTATTTGTAATAGTGTCAAAGCTTCTACTGCCTCTATTTTCTAACTGCTCCGTTCACCTGCTAGAGCCCTTTGCTACCTGCTTTCCTGAAAGGGTTTTAATTTGAAAAGAAGCGAGAGTTAGACAATGAGGTCTAGTGAGTCCCTCCTGACAGTTCTCAAAATCGTTGTAGAACTTTTCATCACTTTCAGATATATAAATAATCTTTCAATAAATAAACTTTCACATAACTGAACAGTAAAATCTTACACGGATAAATCCGCCCTCGTAAATGGCACCCTGAAGTCACCCGAGGATGACAACGAGTCAGTATCACGCTGCCTTACTGGGACTCACTTCCCATGGCATAAACGGAACCTCCCCCCGACGTGAGTACTGGCGGAACCTCCCCCCGACTTAGCCAATTTACGTCTACACTATGTATGCATACATCTCAATTAAAACTGTAAATAACTTTCATGCAATTAAAAGCATCTAATAAAACATGGCATTTCTCATCATGTACATACTTTAGAAAACACGTTAAAATCACGTATTTTTGTTAGAAAACTCACCTGATACGTTTGCTCGCTTTTCCCTACTCTGCTCTTTACTTCCAAATTGTCTACCTGAACGAGGGGACAGATTTATAAGCTGACTAGAACTATCCGGACACTTCTCACCTGACACACAACTTTCCCGGACAAACTACCAGGTAAACCCTACTTTCCGGACATCAAAACTTTTCCGGACAACAACACTTTTCCGGATGACTCTCCTAACCGGGCACCTTGAGATTATCGGACAACCTCTACTTTCCGGACGTCCAAACTTACCGGACGCTACTGGTTTCTGGACGATTTACCTATCCGGACGACACTACGTCCGGATACCTTCTAACACACGGCCAAGAAGTTTCCCGGACACTCACCCGGACACCTTCCTACCTGAAGGTTTCCGGACGAACGCTGGAAAAGCTTTATGGTCAGAAATCTTACTGAACACTTCGAAAACAGTGGAATAATGCAACAAATCACTTACTTAAACATCTTTAAACAATTCCCATAAGCTTTACTGAATAAACTCGATTTAAAGGGTGTTTAAATCTCCTTTAAGGTTCTTAAAATGACTTTATCAATAAACTCTCAAACCATCCAATACACATCCAACATATCTTAAATGGGTTATAGATTAAGGAGTTACCTGGTGGATTCCTTGCAGGAAACGAATCCTAACACACACTTCTTGTTGATTTCAAAGGATGATGATGGTTCTTCTCTTCTCAATGCTCCAAAGCTCCAAAACTCCTCTATCCCTTTTTCTCTCAATTCAGCCGCCAACACAAGGATGAAGGCACTCCTAGGGCATTGTGCCCTAATGATTAGGTCATAAACCACATTTTCCTTATTTACACTAAGGCCCCTCAACTTTCAGCATTAATAAAACCTTCCCAAATGCTCTAAACTCTCTATAATTGGTCTTGGTTACTACAACACTCCCCCCTCAAAAGAATTCCCTCCCCGGAATTCCATTCTCAAAGAGATGGGGATATTTGGACTTCATCTCAGCTTCTACTTCCCACGTTGCTTCTCATCCTTTATGATACTTCCACTGTACTTTAACCAACCGAATTTCCTTATTTCTCGTTTTACGGACCTTACTGTCCACAATCTCTATTGGTTCTTCTTCGTACGTTAACCTCTCGTCAACGCTGACATCTTCCAACGGAATAGCCACATCGGTCTCCGCCAAACACTTCTTCAGATTTGAAACATGAAAGGTCGGATGAATTCTCCTCAACTCTTCTGGCAAATCCAGTTTGTAAGCTACTGCGCCAACTCGCTCAATGATAACAAAAGGTCCTACATATCTTGGTATTAACTTCCCTTTCTTGCTGAAGCGCACTACACCTTTCCAAGGCGAGACTTTAAGCATAACTTTGTCTCCCACTTGGAACTCAATCGGTTTCCTTCGCTTGTTCGCCTACTTTCTTTGACGATCTTGCGCGATTCTCATTTTCTCCCGGATCAATTCTATTTTATCCGATGTCAGTTGTACTATTTCCGGACCGGCTAACTGTCTTTCTCCCACCTCGTTCCAACATAAAGGTGTACGACACTTCCTGCCGTACAATGCTTCAAATGGCGCCGCTTGGATACTCACATGATAACTATTATTGTATGAGAACTCTATCAACGGTAGATGTGCTTCCCACGATCCTTTGAAATCGATCACACACGCTCGAAGCATATCCTCCAATGTCTGAATAGTTCTTTCACTCTGACCATCCATCTGAGGATGATAAGATGTACTTAACTTCACTTGCGAACCTGTAACGTCCCAAAAATTACAAGGAATTTAAAAAATTTAAGACATTCATTTCATTATAAAACAACCACAATTTAATAATTCGCAACTCAATTGAAATTAACGCCGTTAACTCAAACAATCAATAAAGTTTATGCAGCGGAAATTTTATAAAATAAAATCCAAAGGTATGAAAGTGAACTTTAAACAATTCTCGACACCCGCGCTTAGTGTGTGTACCGTCAGGCCCGACTGCCGCTCGCACCTGAAATCACAACATATTGGGAAAGGGTAAGCTAAACGCTTAGTGAATCCTACCACACACGCAGGTAGCAACCCCACGTATATCGCCCCTACTCGCAAGTAGGCAACATCACCATCACCACGAATATAAAACTGCATGATGACTAATGTATAAACACGAACCTCGGTCCCACCGAGTACACAAAAATATATCGATACAAACTCAGTCCCACCGAGCCCTCGGTCCCACCGAGTAAAGACATTGATACAAGCTCAGTCCCACCGAGCCCTCGGTCCCACCGAGTAAAGATAATACAATTGTACTAGCTCAGTCCCACCGAGCCCTCGGTCCCACCGAGCCCCCCAGTCCCACCGAGGTGTACACAAGCATAAATAATCCACATATACATTCAACAAATCACAACTAGTTATCACATCCCAACTAGTTCACGTACGCACGTAATAACACGTAATAACACGTAGCACAAAATAACGATATGCATGAAATTCCTAACTACGCGGTGAGAGAACTCACCTCAAAGTAACGCAAGCCTTCGTGATCAGCAACACCAACCGGCTAACTTCCCTCACCTCTTTCCACCTAGATACGCGCTAACAAACGTCAAAGGGAAGTCCTAATCCAAACCACGATTACTAGCGTACAAAACTAAACGTTCCAGCTTTTTATCTAAAACACAGGTCTGTTCGGGACCTGTTTTACCCCCTTTAAACTGATAATTCCAGAAACCAAATTCCATAATCACAAAGTCCCATGTCTTAGGGTTCCAGGGACATATCGCACGCGTCCTAACGATACTCCTAGCATTCTATATGAATTTTACGAAAACACTTCGCAGAACAGCTAAAAACAGAACCTGTCAGTATAAAATGGCAATTTGACACTAGCTATGGTCCGAACTGATTTTTCCGTAAAACATATGAAACTTACTAGACTCAGAATGGGAGATTTTGGCACTGGTTTCACCCCAATCCGATGTTCCTAGAATAAGTTATGGCTTTTACAAAACAGTGGCAGAAACTATATATTTCACATGAAATGATAACTATTGAATTTTAAAACCATTGAGTCATGTCTTAATCCAAACAGACCCGGAAAGCCCCAAAAACTTACTGGAACAGGGCTATACTAAGCTGGACAACAACCGTGCACCACCCACTGCCGCCTCCGGTGGCGGTGGTGGTTGGCGGCGGCGACGATGGTTAATAACTTCCGGCAAAACCACACCAATTCGCACACCCCGACTTACCCACACCAATTCGCACACCCCGACTTACCCACACACACACCCGCACACACACACACACCCGTACACCCCCTGCCGACACAGCGGCGGCGTACGGCGGCGGCCACACCGCCGGCAGCCATGGCTGCGGCGGCGGTGGTGGTGGTGGCGGTTTACAATGGTTAGACGACGAAACGACAACGAAAAAAAACAACGGAAAGGAATACCTCAACGCGACCTTCTCTTCCTGGCGGCGATCTCCCTCGGCGGCGACCCTCCTCACTCTCCGGCGAACTCTCTCTCTCTCTCCCTCTCTCCGGCAGCGCTCGGTTTCTCTCTCTCTCTCTCTTTCTCGCCGGCGTTCTCTCTCTCTCTCTCTCTCTCTCTCTCTCTCTCTCTCGGCGGCGACAGAAAATAACAAGGGAAGGGGAGGGGGGTCGGTCCTTTGGCCGATCCCTTGCCCAACTTACACACATGCACACATTTGGCCCCTAGACTCTTAAGGTATACCCAAAATTCCCACATTAGTTTAGGATTTAACATAAAGATCATTGACCCACTAGTTAATTCGTTTTAGGTCCTTGATGCCTAACCCCGATAAATAATTTCGCTAAAAAAATATTATAAATTAATAAATAAAAACGTACTGGGACACGGGCTTTACAACTCTCCCCGGCTTGAATTAGACTTCGTCCTCGAAGTCTTGGTCGGCGAATAGCTCGGGATAGTTCTCGCGCATCTCGGCTTCGGGCTCCCACGTCCACTCTGAACCCTTCCGGTGCTGCCACTGAACTTTCACCAACCCAATGACTTTATTGCGCAGATTTTTCGTCTTCCTCTCAATGACAGCTATCGGTTTCTCCACGTAGTTGAGTCTCTCGTCAATCTGAATGTCCTCGAGGGGGATCACTGCAGACTCGTCCACTACACACTTCCGCAACTGAGAAACATGGAAGGTGTTATGAATCAAGCTCAGTTCCTCAGGTAGCTCTAAACGGTAAGCCACTTTCCCCACACGGGCGATAATCCGGTAAGGCCCAATATAACGAGGCCCTAGCTTCCCTCGCTTACGAAACCGGATCACCCCTTTCCAGGGTGAAACCTTCAACAACACATAATCACCCACCTGAAACTCCAAGTCGGATCGCCTTTTGTCGGCGTAGCTCTTCTGCCGACTCTGTGCAGTAACCAAACGGTCCCGCACCATCTGAATCATCTCGGTCTTCTTCAACACAATGTCAGTACTCCCTAACACCCGATGACCAACATCGCCCCAACAAACGGGCGTCCTGCACTTTCTACCGTACAACAACTCGTACGGCGGCATGCCAATGCTAGAGTGATAGCTGTTGTTGTAGGATAATTCTGCCAAAGGTAGGTACTAATCCCAACTACCTCCAAAATCGATGACACAAGCTCGAAGCATAACCTCGAGGGTCTGAATGGTTCGCTCGCTCTGTCCGTCCGTCTGTGGATGAAAGGCCGTGCTAAAGTGTAACCGTGTACCCATCTCCGACTGGAACTTCTCCCAAAACCGGGAGGTAAAACGAGTGTCCCTGTCGGAGACAATCGAAACTGGCACCCCGTGCCTGGCCACGATCTCACGTACAAACACCTCCGCAAGTTTCTCCGCCGAGGAGCTCTCCCTGATGGCCAAAAAGTGAGCACTCTTGGTCAGACGGTCAATGATCACCCAAATGGCATCGTTCCCACGGGGAGTCCTTGGGAGTTTCGTTATGAAATCTATAGTAATCTTTTCCCATTTCCAAACCGGGACCTCCAACGGTTGCCATTTCCCATGTGGTCGTTGATGTTCCGCTTTGACTTTCCGACAGGTCATACATACCTCAACACATCTAGCAACATCCCGCTTCATGTCGGGCCACCAGTAACCTTCACGCAAGTCTCTGTACATCTTTGTAGCTCCCGGGTGAATCGAGAACTTGGACTTATGCGCCTCATCCATTAGTACCTGCCGGTTCCCACCGATGAATGGAACCCAAACCCTACCATGTCGAGTTAACAACCCCCGACTATCACGAACAAAATTCGGGATTTCCCCCGACACTCTCTCCCGTTTTGCATTTTCCTCCAAAACGGCCACCTCCTGAGCGCTACCTATCGACTCCAGGATAGGTGTAACCACTGTCAATCGCTGACACAAACCCCTCAATGGTTCACCAACCGGATGTCGACTAAGTGCGTTCGCAACAACATTCGCTTTACCCAGGTGGTAAAGTTTCTCACAGTCATAATCCTTGACTACATAAAGCTTCTCCCGCCTCAAAACTTCCAAAACTTCTCGCAAAGGCATCTCGTGCTCTTCCTTCGACTTCGAATATACGAGAATACCGTCGATGAACACAATAACCGATCGATCCAACATCGGGCTACACACCCTGTTCATAAGGTACATGAACGCTGCTGGTGCATTGGTGAGCCCGAAAGGCATCACCACAAACTTGTAATGGCCATAACGTGTACGAAAGGCCGTCTTCCCCGTATCCTCACTCCTCACCCACATCTGATGATACCCCTATCTCAAATCAATCTTAGAGGACCACGAGACTCCCTGAAGTAGATCGAACAAGTCATCGGTCCTTGGCAGGGGATAACGGTTCTTCACCGTAAGCTTATTCAATTCACGGTAGTCTATACACATCCGTTGGGACCCGTCCTTCTTCTTCACAAACAGAATCGGGGCTCCCCACGGTGAACAACTCGGCTCGATGAACTCTTTCTCGAGTAGTTCCTGCAACTGAGTGTACAACTCCTTCATTTTCGGTGGAGCCAGGCGGTACGGTGCCATAGCCACCGGAGCAGCACCCGAAATCAAATCGATGCGGAACTCTACCTGTCGCTCGGAAGGTATCCACGGTAACTCATCGGGAAATACTTCAGTAAACTCCCGTACAACTGGCACATCCACCGTAGTCTTCTTCTCTTCGTCGACGCGCGTATCGATCACATATGCCAAAAATCCCGACCACTGTGCTGCTAGTACCTCCGAGCCCTCGCAGCCGAACATATCGCTTAGGTCCGCCTGGGCGAGTCGCCCTGAACTAGCAGTTCTCCCCCGCTTGGGTTCGAACTCGTACTTGTTTGCGACGACAAACGATCTCCGCATCGAAAGCATCCATCCAATCCATGCCCACAATTACGCACAACTCTCGCATAGCGATCGGAATTAAATCAATAGGGAATCTCACACCAGAGATTTCCAAAGTGCACCCCCGGTACACGTCAGTAACCGTCAAGGTCCTGTCATTAGCAACCTCAACCACACGCGGACAGCCTACCGTCCTACAACTCGGCCCAACACGCTCACAAACAGTGTGTGACACGAAAGGATGAGTAGCCCCGCTATCAAACATCACCACAACAGGCACCGAGTTAACTAAGAACGTACCTGTCACCACCCTATGCGTAGCTTGTGCCTCTTCCACTCTCAGTTGATGAACTCTACCTCGGGCCGCCTCCATCACCGCAGCAAGTGAAGCATATTGCGTAGTACTTACGAACTCCCTGATCTTGGTACGTAACATATTCTTGTACCACGTCCTCTTCATGTCCGCAGAAGCAGCATACTAAGGACAGAAAAATGCCATTTCCGTGAACTCTCGGTTCATCTCCCTTACAGTCTCCGCAGTCTGAGAGAGCTCCAAGAACTCTTTAGCAATCCTCTCCATCTCCACTGGAGGCACATACTCTGCCCGAAAATGTACGACGAACTCCTCCCAGGTCAAAGTAGTGCGCTCGCTAAGCGTCCAAGCAGTAGCACACCAGTCTTTCGCTCCGTCTCGTAACAGATTCACCGTGAAGCGAACCTTCAAATTCTCAGGACAACCACTGGTAAGGAATGCGCACTCCAATCCGATCCCGATACTACAACTCTCTCGCTCGGGGCTGCCCACCGGCAGGGGGGTAGAATCGCCGCGATGCGCTCCTCTACCAACACTACTACCTCATTACGAATGGCGGTACAATCTCGGGGATCGCCTCCCCAGTAGCGTGCGTCACCTCAGCCGCAATCATCTCTCGAATCTGCTCAGTGGTAACTCCGATACCAGAATCTGAGTTAGTATTGTTGTTCCTCCTTAACGAGCTATTAGCACACACTAAGCCTGCTAACTACGCTCACGCTCAACTCCTCGGATTCTCCGTGACTTTCCCCGAGTCGAACACGGATCCTGTGCTTCAGATAGTAGGAGCTCTACTACTACCTTCCACACCTATCCCTACTCGTTTCGAGTCCCGTCCCGAAGTGCCCAAGTAGTTTCTTGCCAACAATTAATCCCATATGCCCGTACCAGCATATGCATACACTCTTCCTAGCTCCCTAGGAAAAATCATATCACCCCACTACCCTTGCTAGGACGGAATCCCCACTAACCCTGACAAGTCGCCTCGCGAATGCACAGTCGTATACAGTGTAAAACCAGATAGACGTTCGAATAAGAGATTCTATCCTAGAACGGTTGGACTCAAACAAGAGCTGCGCAATAGAACTAAATCAAGCATTCTAAGGCTATTCGGTTCATACTACATACAACCTATAGTGCATTCGCGTAACAACCTATCAAGGCTAGCATGAATTCCTATTAGCAAGCAACAAACATACAGTACCATGTAATCCACACAAGCAATCTAGCATGCATACTCTATGATATAAAAAGCGATAAAAACACTAAGTACTGTACCTTCCCACTTAGCGTCGGCTGACTGTACACACTGCGTCCTCGATCACCGTTTCTCAAACGGGGTTTTCCTTTTTTCTTTTATTTTAAAAGATTTTAGTAAAAGAATTTAAAATTTTCACAACCGCAACTTGAGACCAAACACACCGAGATGTGTTTGATTCACTCAAGCTGTGCTCTGATACCAAGTTGTAACGTCCCAAAAATTACAAGGAATTTAAAATATTTAAGACATTCATTTCATTATAAAACAACCACAATTTAATAATTCGCAACTCAATTGAAATTAACGTCGTTAACTCAAACAGTCAATAAAGTTTATGCAGCGGAAATTTTATAAAATAAAATCCAAAGGTATGAAAGTGAACTTTAAACAATTCTCGACACCTGCGCTTAGTGTGTGTACCGTCAGGCCCGACTGCCGCTCGCACCTGAAATAACAACATATTGGGAAAGGGTAAGCTAAACGCTTAGTGAATCCAACCACACACGCAGGTAGCAACCCCACGTATATCGCCCCTACTCGCAAGTAGGCAACGTCACCATCACCACGAATATAAAACTGCATGATGACTAATGTATAAACACGAACCTCGGTCCCACCGAGTACACAAAAATATATCGATACAAGCTCAGTCCCACCGAGCCCTCGGTCCCACCGAGTAAAGACATTGATACAAGCTCAGTCCCACTGAGCCCTCGGTCCCACCGAGTAAAGATAATACAATTGTACTAGCTCAGTCCCACCGAGCCCCCCAGTCCCACCGAGGTGTACACAAGCATAAATAATCCACATATACATTCAACAAATCACAATTAGTTATCACATCCCAACTAGTTCACGTACGCACGTAATAACACGTAGCACAAAATAACGATATGCATGAAATTCCTAACTACGCGGTGAGAGAACTCACCTCAAAGTAACGCAAGCCTTCGTGATCAGCAACACCAACCGGCTAACTTCCCTCACCTCTTTCCACCTAGATACGCGCTAACAAACGTCAAAGGGAAGTCCTAATCCAAACCACGATTACTAGCGTACAAAACTAAACGTTCCAGCTTTTTATCTAAAACACAGGTCTGTTCGGGACCTGTTTTACCCCCTTTAAACTGATAATTCCAGAAACCAAATTCCATAATCACAAAGTCCCATGTCTTAGGGTTCCAGGGACATATCGCACGCGTCCTAACGATACTCCTAGCATTCTATATGAATTTTACGAAAACACTTCGCAGAACAGCTAAAAATAGAACCTGTCAGTATAAAATGGCAATTTGACACTAGCTATGGTCCGAACTTATTTTTCCGTAAAACATATGAAACTTACTAGACTCAGAATGGGAGATTTTGGCACTGGTTTCACCCCAATCCGATGTTCCTAGAATAAGTTATGGCTTTTACAAAACAGTGGCAGAAACTATATATTTCACATGAAATGATAACTATTGAATTTTAAAACCATTGAGTCATGTCTTAATCCAAACAGACCCGGAAAGCCCCAAAAACTTACTGGAACAGGGCTATACTAAGCTGGACAACAACCGTGCACCACCCACTGCCGCCTCCGGTGGCGGTGGTGGTTGGCGGCGGCGACGATGGTTAATAACTTCCGGCGAAACCACACCAATTCGCACACCCCGACTTACCCACACACACACCCGCACACACACACACACACACACACACCCGTACACCCCCTGCCGACATAGCGGCGTCGTACGGCGGCGGCCACACCGCCGGCAGCCATGGCTGCGGCAGCGGTGGTGGTGGTGGCGGTTTACAATGGTTAGACGACGAAATGACAACGAAAAAAAACAACGGAAAGGAATACCTCAACGCGACCTTCTCTTCCTGGCGGCGATCTCCCTCGGCGGCGACCCTCCTCACTCTCCGACGAACTCTCTCTCTCTCCCTCTCTCCGGCAGCGCTCGGTTTTTCTCTCTCTCTCTCTCTTTTTCTCGCCGGCGTTCTCTCTCTCTCTCTCTCTCTCTCTCTCGGCGGCGACAGAAAATAACAAGGGAAGGGGAGGGGGGTCGGTCCTTTGGCCGATCCCTTTCCCAACTTACACACATGCACACATTTGGCCCCTAGACTCTTAAGGTATACCCAAAATTCCCACATTAGTTTAGGATTTAACATAAAGATCATTGACCCACTAGTTAATTCGTTTTAGGTCCTTGATGCGTAACCCCGATAAATAATTTCGCTAAAAAAATATATTATAAATTAATAAATAAAAACGTACCGGGACACGGGCTTTACAGAACCTAACTCTCGTTGTAGGCTCCTCCAAAATGTTGACGTGAAACGACTATCACGATCAGACACTATGGATCGCGGCACTCCGTGCCTAGATACAATCTCATTAACGTACAATCTGGCCAAATTCTCCAACGAATCCGACTCCTTAATTGGTAAGAAATGAGCGGACTTGGTGAGAATATCCACAATTACCCAAATCGCATCATTACCTTTCGGCGTCCTTGGTAACTTAGTAACAAAATCCATGGTAATATTATCCCATTTCCACACAGGTGTCACCGTGGACTGCAATTCTCCATATGGTCGTTGATGTTCTGCCTTAACCTTCAAACAGGTCACGCATCGCTCCACCAGATGAGCAATATCCTTCTTCATCCCTGGCCACCAATAAAACTGTCTCAAATCTCGGTACATCTTGTTCGTCCCCGGGTGCATGGACAATCGCGACTTATGCGTTTCTTCTAGAATTCTTACCCTTAAGTTTCCCAGCTTGGGAACCCACACCCGGTCTTTTATGCACTTCAACCCACCACTGTTGACCCCGAACAGCGAGGTAACTCCGACAGCTCTTTCGCTCTTCACGTTTTCTTCTAGCAACGCTTCCTCCTGGAACTTTTTAATCTCTTCAAGAAGATCTGAGGTTGCCTCCACCCTGAAGGCCATAACTTTGGTCTGTCCTCCTCGCTCCTTCCGACTCAACGCGTCGGCCACCACATTAGCTTTACCAATTGTAACGTCCAACATATCATAATCGGATTTACATTTAAGTATTGACATGTTGAAGTTATATAAATGAATGTGAGAACCGACTGGTTTACTTCGTGTCGGTAAGTCCTTTCAAAATTTTGTCGTATGAAAAGATTTTCATCCAAAATTGATTTCTGTCATAACAACATATTTTGATTGAGTAAGATTAAGTTTTACGGAAAGTTGCATGCAAACGATTCTCGAGATCGTTGTGCAGGGCATTGAAGGGGTCGTGTGTACCCAAGTTGTTTCCAAGTGTTGTTTCTTTAAAATGATCAAAAGTGTGATGATTTATTTATCGCGTTGTCATGCATGAAGGCTATAAACTCACTTGGTCGTAGAGTACTTCACTTTAAGCTAAGGAAGAACTCCTAGAGTGGAGAGGTGTTGGACAGGTCAGGGGAGAATGTTTGTAATTTTGGTACTTGTGTTCAAGAGGAGAGATGAGCAGTGGAAGAGTCAGAAGTGGACTTTAATGTCGGTTGTATGAGGGTCTGTACCCTCGTGCGGCGACTGTAAATACAGTTGCCGAGGGACGGTTGTGTCCGGAGGAAAGACTGAAAGACATCAAGGTGTTAGTATTAGCAACTCATTATGAGTAGTGCGACGAAGTAGGAATGAAATAACCTCAAAGTCGATTAAGAGTTGTAAAGTAATCTTATACTGTTGACGTTACATAAGCAAGTTTTGAATTGAGAGCGTCGGAAAAATGAAGTTGATTATGGTATGATGAAGGATTAGGTTCTGTAGGGGACCCTTGTTGAAGAATAGGTTAAGGAAGTATCAACGAAGTATCAACAGGTCAACTATTGACGTCAGAGTCGGCAGTTGTGCAAAGTGTAAGAGGTCAAAGACTAGAATCAGAAGGTTGGAAGTTGAAGGACCACCCTGTAGGGGTGTTGAGCTAGTGAAAGGCTGCTGTTTAGATAAGTGTTTTACTTACGAGGTGGATGGTTCGTAAAAGATATAGTATTTAGCACGAGCAAAGTAAGTGTATAGATTCGGTCTATCTGTGAGGGATTGTGCCCTGTCCACGTGATGGTTTGGGATCGCAAAGAGCTAGCAAGAAACGAGTATGTTAGAGTAAATCAGAAATTCGTGAGTTGTGGTTCAACTAGAGTTGGGGAGAGACAAAGTAGCGAGATAGACTCGGTTATTTATGCGGGAGAACATGAGAGTAAGTTTGAGTTGTGCACGAATGACCATGGGAGACCTGGTCTGTAGCGAGATGTTATGGGTGGAGAATGTACGGTCGAGTAGTGGCGGCAATTGCCTAGGTAAATGTGCCGGTCAGTGTTGTAGTGGTGTGACGTTAGGAAGAGGAAGTATTAGATGGGAGCCTTTTCGGGGGATTCCGGGTGAGGTGTACAATTTGCTAATCAAGTTGTTGGAGCATGTGGTTCGTAAGTTGGCGTTGTGATTTGGCTTATGCCAGAATAGAATGTCGGAGCAGAAGAGAGCGATTACCCAAATGAGAAACCAAGTGTTTTTGATTGTGTGAATTGCTAAGTAAGTATGTTGTTGAAGTCTTTGGAAGCTTTAGAGAAGGCGATGGATGTGTTAGTTGAAAATGTGGTGTAGTAGATGCGAAATCTTCGAAGAATGTGAATTATTGTATGTATGGAGGGATTATTCGAGGATGTAAGAGTGAGAGATCAAGGATGTGTAAGGACTTCGATCACAGGTGTCATTTCGAGATGACTTGATTGAATGCCTTAAGTTAGAATTTTGATGCAACCATTTGATTATGTATAGTAACGAGAGAATGGTTCAGCAAATGAAAGGTCGAAAGAGAGAGGCAAGTAATGCTTGAGAGGCGGTGCTTCACGTTACTGTGGAGAGGTGAAGATGGTACGTCGGAATAAAGGAGAAAGTTAGAAGTAGTAAGATTTTCAGAAACACCGAGAGGTGGAGTAGAGTGCATAGATTGCCATCGGTAAGTGTGTGAACTTCTGGAAAGAGTTTTGAGGAAGAGGATTCGTGTACATCTTGTGCAGGAAAGAATCGGATGAGGCAGTTGAATGTTATGAGTTGAGTTGGTGATGTTGTGAGAAACGTTCAAACGAAATGATTGTTCAGTACGTGGTGGGCCCATAACCCACAGGTCCCAGGATCGAAATCTGGCTCTGATACCAATTGTAACAACCCGGACAAAAGTAAAGCATACAATTCATAATAACTGAAACATCCCAAAGTCGGGTCCCAAAATTTAAGTCTAGGCCCATCCGGTCATCTAAATCCCTTAAACTATGGCTCTGATACCAATTGTAACAACCCGGACAAAAGTAAAGCATACAATTCATAATAACTGAAACATCCCAAAGTCGGGTCCCAAAATTTCCTTACACAAGTCTCAAAAATTCAGGTTGGCGGAATCAACCTATTACACAACTGAGAAATACTATAATTATTTGTAATAGTGTCAAAGCTTCTACTGCCTCTATTCTCTAACTGCTCCGTTCACCTGCTAGAGCCCTTTGCTACCTGCTTTCCTGAAAAGGGTTTTAATTTGAAAAGAAGCGAGGGTTAGACCATGAGGTCTAGTGAGTCCCTCCTGACAGTTCTCAAAATCGTTTTAGAACTTTTCATCACTTTCAGATATATAAATAATCTTTCAATAAATAAACTTTCACATAACTGAACAGTAAAATCTTACACGGATAAATCCGCCCTCGTAAATGGCACCATGAAGTCACCCAAGGGTGACAACGAGTCAGTATCACGCTGCCTTAATGGGACTCACTTCCCATGGCATAAACGGAACCTCCCCCCGACGTGAGTACTGGCGGAACCTCCCCCCGACTTAGCCAATTTACGTCTACACTATGTATGCATACATCTCAATTAAAACTGTAAATAACTTTCATGCAATTAAAAGCATCTAATAAAACATGGCATTTCTCATCATGTACATACTTTAGAAAACACGTTAAAATCACGTATTTTTGTTAGAAAACTCACCTGATACGTTTGCTCGCTTTTCCCTACTCTGCTCTTTACTTCTAAATTGTCTACCTGAACGAGGGGATAGATTTATAAGCTGACTAGAACTATCCGGACACTTCTCACCTGATACACAACTTTCCCGGACAGACTACCGGGTAAACCCTACTTTCCGGACATCAACACTTTTCCGGACAACAACACTTTTCCGGATGACTCTCCTAACCGGGCACCTTGAGATTATCGGACAACCTCTACTTTCCGGACGTCCAAACTTACCGGACTCTACTGGTTTCCGGACGATTTACCTATCCGGACGGCACACTTATCCGGACGACACTACGTCCGGATACCTTCTAACATGTAACACCCGGAAAATCCTTGTAAGTAATATTAGTCCTAATATTTCTTTATATTTTGACTTCTTAGATTATGATTTAAATTCCTAAGAAATTTCCATGATTGTTACTTGTTAATTGAGAACTTCCGATAGAAATCAGTAAATTTATTCCTTAAGGAAATTAATGAAAAATAGATGATAAAGTTAAATATTAGATTTTATGGATTAGTTGGATGGGTAATTTGAATACGAGTCCAACGGTACTTCCCGGGATAAAATCGGAGTTTTAACGAAGAAGTTACGGCTAAATCAGTAGAAATTGAGAAGGCTAGCAAACAGAAGCTGGCGCCGATGGTTGGCGCCGATGCATCGGCGCGGGTGATCGGCGCCGAGCACCTGACGTGTTGAAAAAGGGTTAAAACCCACCTCTTAGTCCTTAGTCATTATCCTTTTCATTTAGAGTTCGTGAATCAGGGTTTTCTCTACACTTCTCAGGCGATTTTCCCATCTAAGCTTAAGGTAAATTCACCTCTCTCAATCATACTTCAATTCAAGCAATTAGTAGATGAATCTTACAAATTAAGCTTGAATTAGGGCATTACATCTTCATCCTTCTTGTTGGAGTGATTGGGTTCAAGTCTTCAAGATTAGGATTACATCAATTGAAGATTTGAGGTGAGTAACTTGTATCTAATTAATTGTATTACACCTTATTATCATTCTTTATCTTGATTTTGTTATTGCTAATGAGAAATCTTGGTTAATAAGCTCTTAATGGTTAAGAAGGAAACAAGAAGAGTTCAAGTAAGTTATGGTGGATTAATTGTGTTTTATTACTTAGAATGCCATGATAAATGTTAGTGTGAAAGGTTGGGTTTGATTATATATCATTGGTATGTGATTGAGATGATGGCTTAATAGATGTCTTAATGATGAACTGATGGCTTAATGGTCCTAATGGACTTATTCTTGAATTGTAAACATGGTGGTTTATTATTGAAATCATATAGAAAGTGAATTAATACATGTGGATGTATGTGAACTACATGGAAGTAGTATTGTTTATGATAAATGGTTGGACCATTGTTAAAGTGCTAAATATGCTTGATATTATTTAGAATATGATTTATTACATATGGATGTATATGAACTACATGGAAGTAGTATTGATCATGTTAAATGGTTGGACCATTGTTATGTGTTGAATGTACTTGAATATTATTTGGATTAACATATTTGGTATTCACATAATTGGAGGAGCACCTAGTAGGCATTGGAGGATATATTCTTACACACCGTGGGGTAAGTGTAATTGATTCATACCTTCGGATACCGTGGGGTTTTCCGTTGTGTTATGCCTTGTGACAATACCGTGGGGTATCGATCAAGGTATATCTTCAATTATGATGTAACTGGGTAGCGATATGGACCTTCTCCATGGAATCCAATTTGTGAATGTCTCGAATTGTTATTCCTACATGCTATGATTATGCCCTATGTGCTATGTGTAAACCTCACTTAGGCTTTAAAAGCCTAACACTTGTTATGTGTTTTATGTGTTACAGATTTTAGTGGTTCCGGACACAAGAAGGTCTAGAATGGGGTTGTGAGCATGGGATCATTGTTGGAGAGTTAAAGATTGGAAGATTGATGATATAACTTTCCGACATCCTTTTTATATTTGATTGCGATAGTAGTGATCAAATAAGCTAGTGGTCCATTAGTAGTTAAAATTAACTAAATCTTTGTATTAATGGTTATGTAATGATGATTAGGTATACTTTCACTTTGGAAAGGTGTACCACTCTACCGTTTTATGGAAGTTTTTGTTAACCCCTATTTTGGGGTGTTACAAGTTGGTATCAGAGCAATAGTTTAAGCGAACTAAGTATGCTAATGAAGATACTTAGACTTAAGCTGAGATGAATTAAGTTATGACTTGTGAGATTTGGGTAGAAATACTAGGACGGGATAGTCTTAGAGTCAACGGAAATACGTGAAATTAGTACTGTGATAATGGTAACGAGGATTTTCATGTATGATATGTTCACAATTTCAATTAGCTATTGTTATTATGAATATATTATTACGCGAGCATGCTTATTTCTAAATTGTTACAGTGACTAACGATCGGTAAAGTATGTTTTAGGGTATGTGCATAACCATTTTCTTATGATTATCCTTTTAGGTTATAGTAGAACGATGGTGAATATGCCACCAAAATCCTTTGGAGGACAGATCGGTAAATGATTGAGGGTTGGAAGGACAACCTGGAAATTGGCGGGACTCATGAACGTCCGCCAAGGTAACCTTTAATAGGTGGTTGATGCATGTAGAAATAGAATAAGAAATGTTTGACCAAGACGAAAATAGTATGACATGGTTGATACGTAAATCGTGGAATGCATGTATAGCAAACGTCATAAGGCCGAAAGGACGACCACCGGTCGGGGGTAAAATGTCAATGATAAGTTACTTAAGTAAGACAATTGACCTCGTTGAGTAATTAGCCTTCATTTGCGAGTAAAGTTTTTATGCATGGTGTTCTAGAGTATGTTACATGAATTTTCATGATTTCAAACCAATTGCATAAATAACAGTTTTAGTCAAGGCTGAATTAGTATGTGCAAGTGAGTATTTAAAGAAAAGGCAATCCCATTTACGTTGCACAACGAAATTTAGGAGTTGTTACAAAATATTTCTTACATTACATGAAAAGTTGAATTGTAGCAAGAAAACGTTGGCCAGCAAAACATTTAATAACCAACAGGAGTATTGATCTAATAATATCATATAAATAAGTGGGAGAACCGACTAGCTTAATTCGAGTCGGTAAAACTTTTTCGAACTATTGTTGTATGAAAGGATTTTTATTTTATTATCGTCGTAACAACTTTATTTTGATTAAGAAAGATTGAGTTTACGAAAATTTATTATGCAAACAATTCTCGAGATCGTTGTGCAGTACTTTGGAGTCGTGTGAATGTAGGGGTCATGTGTGCCCAAGTTATTCCAAAAGTTGTTTTATAAAATGAGAAAATGTGTGAATTGAGATATGTAACAATGTATTTTGGTTTATGTATTCGTGTGCGTGGCACATGTTTAACCAAACGTTTATTTTAGCCTTAAAGGCTTGATTGATATTCAAATGAGTCTTTTGAATGTTTTTCAGTTTTAAATGACTTGAGATGGAGTCTTGGTTGTATTATATGCTTAACTGCATTTTAATTGAATAAGTGTTGGTCTTAAGTGTAAAGACTATTCGATAACTTTTGCGTTTTAATACCTTAGGAACTAACGAACCTTGGCGAGGTATATACATTGTGAAGTATAGTATACTTATATAAATTGACTTCGTTGGGAGAGTAGCAATGAAGGAGTCATAGATTTATTATGCCTTGGAACGTATGTTGCATAATGATCATTGATCCTTGGAGTAGATGGATAGGTTTTGAACTTAGTTGAGTTTTAAGACCATTGACCCGATTTAATAAGCTCGTTATAGGCTTGGGTTGGGATTACATGGATTGTATTAAAATAGAAGTTTGCATGATGTGAATGTTTTGGGTATTCTTTTGGATTTAACTATTGTTAAGTCTTAAACCAGAAGAATAAAAGCTGAAGGACCACTTGGTAAGAGTGTTAAGATTATGAAAGACGGTTGTATTATAGAAGTGTTTTACTTGCGATGTAGATGGTTTACAAAGGAGAAAGTATTAGGCATAAATGAAGTCAGGTATGGAAAATGTTGATCTGGGAAGGATCGTACTGTGTTTTAGTATTAGTATGGAATCACAAGGAGCTAGTATGAACGAATAAGTTCAAGTTAATTAGCAAATCGAAAGTGGTAGTTCAACTAAAGTTGGGGAGGAGATATTTAGTGAAATAAACTCGGTTAAAATGTGTATGAATGATTGTGAGAAACCTGGTTTGTGGTGAAAGGCTATACGTGAAGAATGTACGAGTGAGTATTGGTATTAACTGCCAAGATAAATGTGTCAACTAGTATGTATTATGAAGTTAGAACTAGGAAGTATCTGATGGAAGTCTTTTCGAGGATACCAGATAAATAGTACTAGTTGTCAATGAAGCTGTTGGATGATGTGGTTGTAAGATGGTGTAGTGATTTGGCTATAATTGGAATAGAGTGTCGAGCGGTAGTGTGAGTTCATCCAAGGTGATTTTGGTTGTGTGGGTCGTTAAATAAGTTTATGATTTTGAATCATGGGAAGTTTAATAAAGAGGAGAAAGCGGTATCGGTATGTGGAAAATTTGGGAGAAAGAGACAAATAATGATTGGAGGGTAATACTTCATGTTAACATAGGAGGTAATGATAGAAAGGTCGGACCTAAGAATGTAGTTATACTACGGGTTCAATGGAATTATCACCTTTGATATATAATATTTTAGTGTTTGGTTGAAATATGGTCGCATAGTACGATATTGATGTGAGAAAGTGATAGCATTCTATACCGAAGAAACGCATAATTCATGGATGTAATAATGGACTGACGTGGTTGTTGAAATAATCTAATAGTAACGAGTATGCTTAATTTACAGTATACGTGGAAAATTCAGGTAGTACATGATAATGTTATTTCGAGATTTGGAGAGTGAGTTGGGATGATGATGGGGTGAAAGGAAGACTCTTGTTCTTCTTAATCCCATTGGTTTTAGGTGAAGAGAATACGGTAATCGTTAAGCTATAGTGTTGGAGTAATTAGTAGATGTAAAAGAAATACCTCGAATGCAGTTCTCGGTGTTACAAGGATTTGGCTAGAGATCTTAACTGACATTTTTAGAGAAACTATCCTTTTGGACTGTAGTTGTGTGGTGGATATTCCGTGTAAACAAGAGAGAAATGATAGCAGTATGCTAGAATAAGAAGTAGTCAAACATGGATTTGATGATAACAATTATTCTAAGAGGATTGGTTTGCAGGTATATCATTTGGATCTTCCGCCAGAGTTGGGAGGGGTACATAATACCTTCCAAGTGTTTTATCTTCGGAAATATTTGGCCGAAGAGAAAGATGTGATGTAACTGAGGTGAGAGTAGATAAAGAGAGTCGCGGTGTGGAAGAACCAGATGAAATTTTGGAGAGATAAGTTAGGAAGCTACGTAATGGTAAAGAAGTAGCTATGTTGAAAGTTCAGTGGAAACACCACCGAGGTAGCAATGTAACTTTAGAATCGAAAGAGAGTATGAGGGATAGATATCCTCATTTGTTTACCTGACCTTGATTTCGAGGACGAAATCATTTTTAAGTTGGGGAGAATTGTAACACCCGGAAAATCCTTGTAAGTAATATTAGTCCTAATATTTCTTTATATTTTGACTTCTTAGATTATGATTGAATTCCTAAGAAATTTCCATGATTGTTACTTGTTAATTGAGAACTTCCGATAGAAATCAGTAAATTTATTCCTTAAGGAAATTAATGAAAAATAGATGATAAAGTTAAATATTAGATTTTATGGATTAGTTGGATGGGTAATTTGAATACGAGTCCAACGGTACTTCCCGGGATAAAAGCGGAGTTTTAACGAAGAAGTTACGGCTAAATCAGTAGAAATTGAGAAGGCTAGCAAACAGAAGCTGGCGCCGATGGTTGGCGCCGATGCATCGGCGCGGGTGATCGGCGCCGAGCACCTGACGTGTTGAAAAAGGGTTAAAACCCACCTCTTAGTCCTTAGTCATTATCCTTTTCATTTAGAGTTCGTGAATCAGGGTTTTCTCTACACTTCTCAGGCGATTTTCCCATCTAAGCTTAAGGTAAATTCACCTCTCTCAATCATACTTCAATTCAAGCAATTAGTAGATGAATCTTACAAATTAAGCTTGAATTAGGGCATTACATCTTCATCCTTCTTGTTGGAGTGATTGGGTTCAAGTCTTCAAGATTAGGATTATATCAATTGAAGATTTGAGGTGAGTAACTTGTATCTAATTAATTGTATTACACCTTATTATCATTCTTTATCTTGATTTTGTTATTTCTAATGAGAAATCTTGGTTAATAAGCTCTTAATGGTTAAGAAGGAAACAAGAAGAGTTCAAGTAAGTTATGGTGGATTAATTGTGTTTTATTACTTAGAATGCCATGATAAATGTTAGTGTGAAAGGTTGGGTTTGATTATATATCATTGGTATGTGATTGAGATGATGGCTTAATAGATGTCTTAATGATGAACTGATGGCTTAATGGTCCTAATGGACTTATTCTTGAATTGTAAACATGGTGGTTTATTATTGAAATCATATAGAAAGTGAATTAATACATGTGGATGTATGTGAACTACATGGAAGTAGTATTGTTTATGATAAATGGTTGGACCATTGTTAAAGTGCTAAATATGCTTGATATTATTTAGAATATGATTTATTACATATGGATGTATATGAACTACATGGAAGTAGTATTGATCATGTTAAATGGTTGGACCATTGTTATGTGTTGAATGTACTTGAATATTATTTGGATTAACATATTTGGTATTCACATAATTGGAGGAGCACCTAGTAGGCATTGGAGGATATATTCTTACACACCGTGGGGTAAGTGTAATTGATTCATACCTTCGGATACCGTGGGGTTTTCCGTTGTGTTATGCCTTGTGACAATACCGTGGGGTATCGATCAAGGTATATCTTCAATTATGATGTAACTGGGTAGCGATATGGACCTTCTCCATAGAATCCAATTTGTGAATGTATCGAATTGTTATTCCTACATGCTATGATTATGCCCTATGTGCTATGTGTAAACCTCACTTAGGCTTTAAAAGCCTAACACTTGTTATGTGTTTTATGTGTTACAGATTTTAGTGGTTCCGGACACAAGAAGGTCTAGAATGGGGTTGTGAGCATGGGATCATTGTTGGAGAGTTAAAGATTGGAAGATTGATGATAGAACTTTCCGACATCCTTTTTATATTTGATTGCGATAGTAGTGATCAAATAAGCTAGTGGTCCATTAGTAGTTAAAATTAACTAAATCTTTGTATTAATGGTTATGTAATGATGATTAGGTATACTTTCACTTTGGAAAGGTGTACCACTCTTCCGTTTTATGGAAGTTTTTGTTAACCCCTATTTTGGGGTGTTACATAACATACGGCCAAGAAGTTTCCCGGACACTCACCCGGACACCTTCCTACCTGAAGGTTTCCGGACGAACGCTGGAAAAGCTTTATGGTTAGAAATCTTACTGAACACTTCGAAAACAGTGGGATAATGCAACAAATCACTTACTTAAACATCTTTAAACAATTCCCATAAGCTTTACTGAATAAACTCGATTTAAAGGGTGTTTAAATCTCCTTTAAGGGTCTTAAAATGACTTTATCAATAAACTCTCAAACCATCCAATACACATCCAACAGATCTTAAATGGGTTACAGATTAAGGAGTTACCTGGTGGATTCCTTGCAGGAAATGAATCCTAACACACACTTCTTGTTGATTTCAAAGGATGATGATGGTTCTTCTCTTCTCAATGCTCCAAAGCTCCAAAACTCCTCTATCCCTTTTTCTCTCAATTCAGCCGCCAACACAAGGATGAAGGCACTCCTAGGGCATTGTGCCCTAATGATTGGGTCATAAACCATATTTTCCTTATTTACACTAAGGCCCCTCAACTTTCAGCATTAATAAAACCTTCCCAAATGCTCTAAACTCTCTATAATTGGTCTTGGTTACTACACTAATTACAATACAAAAACCGGTGGCGAAGGGATGGCCGGAAAATACGGGAAGAAGGTGGGAGAAGGATTTGGGAAGACAAAAGAGGTGGCTGCGACTAGTGCTAAGAAGGTGAAACAGGGCATTTCTGTTGGTCTTCAATGGCTTAAAGACAAGTATCACAAAACCACCCAAAAAACCTGATTCGTACGTCTCTGTTTTTCACTTTTGATTTTGTTGCTGTGTTAGCACCATGATTTCACTTGAATTTGTGTAAGATAATCGATTTGTTTAATGTATAAAAGGTAAATTTAGTAATCATCTATCGATCTATGATTGTTCGATCTGTGTGGTATTGAATTTTTCGTTTTCAGTGTTTATGTGAGACGAGAATCAGGGATGATCAGCGATTGTGGATTGAATTCATTTTTCTATCAGATATTGTATTTTCATAAAGTTTTTATGTGAATTTGAATGTATATATTTATGAAATTTGGTACGAACAACCAGATTTTGAGATGATTTGTGCTTCTCTAGACTATGTTAGAGGGGTTGTGTATGTGTGTGTTTATATATATATATATATTGTGTGTGTGTGTGTGTGTTTATATATATATATATATGTGTGTGTGTGTATTAAGTGTGTGTGTGTTTATATATATATATATATATATATATATATATATATTGTGTGTGTATGTGTGTTGTGTTTATATATATATATATATTGTGTGTGTGTACTGTGTTTATATATATATATATGTGTGTGTGTACTGTGTTTATATATATATATATAGGGGTGGTATCGGGTACAAACCAAATAGATTTTACAAACTGTACAAACTCATCTCCACCAATCACGTAACTTCTTTTTTAAATCCATAAGGGTATTTTAGGGCTTTTAGCATATTTTTTCATCTCCACCAATCACGTAACTTCTTTTTTTATATCCATAACTTCTTTTTTTATATTCATGTGTTTTTTTTTGCAGGTTGTAGTTGTAGTAGGGTGGGTTTGGGAGAGAGAAAGGGAGTAAGGGTAGGGTAGGGTGGGGTGGCGTGGGTTTGAGAGAGATAAAGGGAGTAAGGGAAGGGTGGGGTGGGGTGGGGTGGGTTTGGGAGAGATAACGCCAAAAAGGATAAAACATTTAATATTAAAGTAAAGAAATATATAAAAAGACAGATTTACCCTTCATTTAATGGATGGGGTTAACCTTCGTTAGTGAGAGGGACCAAATCCGGACAAAAACGCATACGATAGTGGCAAATATGTAATAAACGAACTCTAGGGACGACTTTCGTTATTTTTAACAAACCGTAGGGACCAAAATTGAGGTTTACTCTATATAATATACCAATACCGCTAAAAGGATCCGTTGACCCCACCCACCCACCCGAACCATCTACCGATTTGGGATTTATGTTTTTTTGCCGACCTTAACTTTTTCTTATGGTCGACGTGGTTGAATTGAATGTATGTGTGAGGTTGATTTCCATTTAAATTTGAATATTTTTAAATGATAAATACGATTGTGTGAAATATACGAGAATAAATACATGGTTTAAAATGAATGATACATTTTCTATTCTCGTTCAAAATTTGAATATTTTAGAGTATCATTCTTTAAAAATAAAGAAAATGAAAATTTTATCATCTATTTTAATACAATAATTTTTTTATTGTCTTGTAAAATAAATAAACTATAAAAAACTTCAAATTTCATAAAACTCTAAAAAATTTGATGTGTGAAAGAGAAATTAATTTTTTATTTATCTCCACTAATGAATTGAGTTATTATTTTATGTAAATTCTTTTTTAAAAGTATGATGAGATGATAAATTTATAAAATATTTTAATAATATAATAAATGTGTGAAATCTTTAAATTAGATGATATTTTGGAGTTAAATATAATTCTTTAACAGATTACAACTTGTAGTTCTCTATTTTGAAAATTATAGAGAATCTAGAGTATCCCTAATAGATTTTCTAAAATAGAGAAACGATGGATTTTGTTCTTGATTTTGCTTCAATAGATTCTCTAAAATGAAGGTTTTGTTTTTGATTTTTCTCCAACAAATTCTCTAAATTATTTTTTAATATATATATATATATATATATATATAAAACATGAACAAACTAAAAAGTTTAGAGAGTTCTCTAAAACTTGATGAGAGAAGAGATGCATGATTTTTTATTCAATTCTACAATGAGATTAAATTGTTATTGTTTTATATCCCTTTTTTAAAAAGTGTATTAGGATAATAATATTACAGAATAATTTAATAATATAATCAATGTTAATATCTTGAGTAAACTCTACTTTTGGTCCTTAAGGTATGTTGATTTCTTTGAAACAGAGACCTATGGTTTAATAATTAGACTTTTCGTCCTCAGGGTTCTGATTTTGCTTTGAAACATGGATCTGGCCACTAACTCCGTTAAAAACCACTGTTAGAGTCAGGGGTATTTTCGTCCTTTCACCATTTTGTCTCACTTTTGTAATTCTATTTGTTTCTTTTGTTTTTTTTGTAAAAAACATCAAATCAAGGGGCCAACTTGTAATTTATATATATATAGAGAGAGAGAGAGAGAAAGGTTCAAACGAGGAGCGTAACAATTTACGAGAAACGCGAGGAGTACCTCCCATGTACAAAATCACATGTGATTCACAACAAAATCATATGTGATTAAAAAATACAAAGCGCGCGGTTTGTCCCGCGGTTTGTACTGTGAATCACATGTGATTTTGTACATGGGTGGTGCTCGCGTTTTCTTAAATTGTTACGCTCCTCGTTTGAACCCGTATATATATGTGTTAAAAGGTTATATTAACATGTATCAATCTTGACAACCAAAGAAACTAACTTATTTTTGTTTGTATTCTTCTTTAATTTTGTGAGGGTCTTTCTTGACAATTATCAAGAGTTTGAGGATGGCGCTGATAACAGTAGAACTCATAAGGGTAGCGGAGCAAAGTGAATATTGTTGGAAGGGCTGGTGTGAAAACTGAAAAGGCTCAAGCTGCAAATATACTCTCGTATATATACAATGCGATTAGGCTTTAGTTCTCATTTTTTGAGATATCTTTTGTTTTACTCTTTCTTTTTTTCTCTAGTCATTTTTTTCATCAGTATATTTTAGGGTTTTATTTCTTTCTTTTGTTTCTTAAAACCTCTTGAAGGTTTCATGAGTGTGAGAGTGATGTAGTAAGGTTTACGTTGTAAGTTCAAATCATTTATCTGTTTAAATAAAATCATTTTGATTTATAGTTTTTTCACATGGTATCAGAGCTACACGGTAATCGTTCCGTCGACAGCTTGTTCATCGACGTCAATCTCTGAGCATCGTGGTGCGATCATCATCACAGAACGCCTCACCGGCGATTCTTCTGGTATGAACATCTTATCTTTCACCTTTGAGAAATGGTTTCTTCTACTCTGCATCGACTCGTACGAATCTTGGCTCTGTAGCCCTGGTTTGTAGTGTTCGGTCATCTCATCTTCTTAGATCTGGTATACATCAAATCTGAGTCTTTTTTTGTGTTTCTCTGAGACGATTGGATCCTGACTTGGATAGTTCTGGTTCATCGTTTTCTTCTCTCTTAGATCTATTTTTTGCAGTTCATTCATTCCTTCTTAGATACTCAGATCTCGACTATCTAGTCCTGATTCGTGTATCTCAGACTTGGGTCTGGTATTTCCTCGCTGATCTCCCTTGTTTCTGAGGTGGTCAGATTCTGACTTCATAGTCCAAATCTTTATTTCTCAGTCATAATATGGACAGCTAGAAGTGTAGATCTAATTTCCCTTTTTTTCTTTATTCTAAGGTGCTCAGATTTTGACTCCATAGTTCTGGTTCGTTCATCTTAGTTTTCTTGTATACAACTGATTTTATAGAGCTAATCTCTTATTATTTATTTTTTATTTTCATGTTCTGTCGTCTATGAACATATTTTCCTTATATACTCACAAATAAGTGCATGATTAGTCTCTTTGCTTTACCTATTCGTTACTCACTTTGTGCATTGTGGTAAGATTGTTCTCCAGTTTTGTGATTTGTTCATGTAGTTTTTGCTCAGATCTTCTTGGTTAATGTTCACTCGATACGCTAGAATCTGACTTTGTAGTCTTAATCTTCGTATCTGAGTTTTTTTTTCTCCTTACTTGTTATCTCAGATCTGTTGGTTGTCTGTAATCTAAACCACCTATCTGGTCTTGCTCTTTCAGAAGATCGATTCTGTCTTTTTAGACTTAGTCGATTGTCCTTCTTTCTGTATTATTCCTTGAAGATCTGTGTGCACAAGGATCTGAGTATATCTTTGTCATGTTTTCTTTATCTGTTACTAAATGCGGTTATCATACTAGATTGTAACTCAAATAGTTCTAATCTATGTGTGTTAGTTTGCACTCTTTTGTCAAAGGAAAAATTATATTGAGATTGTGCTAGATCCGCAGATCATCCTATATTGTTTCACTGTGCATGTGCATTAATGCGAGAATCCTTGTGATTCCTGTCACTACGTTGGTATGGTATTGTTTTGGTTATTGTAAACTGTTGTATTTCTATCAATCATCATACACTCTTCATCTGGTCACTTCACTGCTTATTCACGATCTGTCCTCAGCCGTATCTCTGGATACAGGTTGCAGATCTGATCATTTTGGAACCTTGAACTGGTTGTTGTATCCTGTTACTTTTGTATATGCCTTTCTCTGTTTTGTGTATCACCATGGATTTGAACTCAGCAGGTCTTGTTCAGGTTGTGGTCACCGACTTTGGCCCCTTCGGTGTGATTAGATCTCTTTAGATCCTGTTACACTGTTGGTTTTGTTGTTGTTGCTGTCTTTGTTCAAATCCTACGTCTTTGTTCAAATCCTTTGTTTTCCTTTATCATTTAGATTAGATCTACTCCTGTATTGTTGGTTAGACCTTCTTTGTAATCTGCATCTTATGGTCTGGTTGGTGTCTACTTAGCATCCCGTTCCTTGAATCTAGATGAATATATGTAGTTAAATCTGTTGTTTGAGTGGATCTTCCATTTTGGATCTGTTTGCATATGTTGCTGCACGTATAGATCTAGTATTTGTACATATCTGTTAATGCATGTGGTTCTTGTTAATTAGATCCATTGTTTCATAAATCTTATTGTTATTGATTTCTCCATCTTCATCTAGATTCTGTGATTAGATCTGATTGCACTTGGTTTCTTTGTGTGCATTTTCTTCGATCTGTGTTTTTTCTCTCCAACTAGATCTCGTAGTTGTGTAGATCTCCTTTTTTCTGTGTTTGGATTTGATTACATGTGTTGTTGCATGTAACCTGCCCTGTGGATTTTATGCTTTGTATACTTTCTAACCCCTGCAGGTCCTCTTCTGTGCTTTGACGTGAGACTGACAAGCATTGTCTCATCATCCTTGCGACGGTGTAAGATGTTCCTTCTGGTTTAGTCTTCCCTCATTCTTCAACCATTTGTTCAGGTTTGTATCCTGACTTAGTATCATTAGACCCTAGTTTTACTAAGGTCTGTCTTTCCGCTGCGCTCTTTGTTGTGCTCTCACTGTAAGTCTTCTCACCTTTTGTGTGGTTCTCTTCTTTTCTTCTTTCTTTTGTGGGTACCTAAGTGGTTGGCTTGACCTACCACCTTAGAGTGGCAAGGAATCCTGCCATTTTGCCACTTAGGTGTTTCCCTTGTATGTTTTTTTTGCTTTGTTATCATATCCAATGGAGAAGCTCACAAAGAACCAGAAACGCAATCATTGATTGCATAGCTGTTTTTTGGTGATCCTCTCTTCTTGCATATTAGTGTCACCTCTGGTGTGTCCATCTTCAACGTGAAATTAACTGGAAATAAAATTACAAAGTGTGGTCTTTTGCTATGATATTGGCATTGGAAACTAAAATAATCTTGGTTTTGTTGATAGTTCTAGATATAGTTACTTGATTGAGATATATAAAGTAACCTTGTCTATTTGACTAATAGCAGCTCAGGTCTGAGATTCCAAATATCTCTTGATCTGAGTTCTCTGGTTTGGTTTCATTCTGATCAAAGATCCCATCATCTTAAGATCGTTTAGTTCGGTTTTGGAGTGTGCTTTCTTCCGTTTGGTTTATTTTCGGGTAATATTTCAGAATCGATTTCTTGTTATAAATCAATCTTTTTCGGCACATATTCCGACTGGAGTTGTGGTTGACCACCACTTTGATTGTCGGTTGCCGTTATCTCAGGTCTCTCTTGTTTTTCTATACAGATCTGGTATCTTACATATTTTTGGTGTGACGAGAATTCTATGATGCCGCTAAGATCTCATGGTAGATCTGATATAGTTAGAGGTGTTCAGTATTGTAAAATATACCGCTATCTTCTAAATCTGATCTGTTGTTTTTGACTATGTTTTTGTGACCTGAGGTTTTTTTCTTGAAGAGAGAATATATGTTCTTGTCGAATTTTTCTCTCTTCAACTTTAATCTCCTTTGTGAGATTTTTCATCTGTTCATCTCTCTTGTGAGAATTTCATCTCTCTTGTGAGACTTTCATCTCTCATGTGAGACTTTCATCTCTTTTGTGAGATTTTTCATCTGTTCATTTCCCTTGTGAGAATTTCATCTCTCATGTGAGATTTTCATCTCCCTAGTGAGATTCTTTATCTGTTCATCTCCTTTGTGGGAATTTCATCTCCCTTGTGAGGCTTTTCATCTATTCAGGTTTTTTTCTTATCTGTTATTATTGCTTCATGTCATCGTTGCTTGCTCTCTGTGTTGTGTGCCCTCTCTTTCTTTTTGATGACTAGGTAGTAGGTTGATCTAGCATTTCTGTGTGCTTAAGAAATCCTACTGTAATCTACCTAATTGTCTCTCGTGTGTGTATTTTTTTGGTGCTGCTGAGGGCTCTCAGTGGCACCAGCGACACTTCTATTTTTTGAGCATAAAATTGAATGGCACTAACAGCGAAAAATTGTTGTACTGTGGTATAACACAGTATTGAAAGGTGCTATCAGCTGGTGATTCTTTAAATGTTTTTCCATAATAGTCAAGGAGTTTTAAATCAAACTAGATCTTGTTTTACTACTAATTTTCTTTGGCACAATAGGCTTGGTCATCAAATTGATCAAGTTCTGACTGTTCTAAAGAAACCCGAATTTTTGGTTCTGATGGTATTGATCTTTGCAAACGTCTGAGAAATGTATTATGCTAGACTATGATTAATTCTCGAGATAGGGTACTGTCTGGTTTTTTATAAAAGGAGCCTTGTTTCTTGTGGTGTTCAGTTTACAAGTCTTAATCTTGAGGGCTATTTTTCATCTCCTTCTAACTCTTCTAGTTTGTACAGAAAATCAAATAGGTCTTCTGCTTTGCCTAAAAGATTTGATGGTTTTGTGATTGAAGGTAAAGTTGAGTATGAAGTTGAAAGAATAGATAATAGTTTAAAACAAGCAAAATGCTAGTGGTATACAAAGGTCGGGTCAATTTATGCATCATAAATTGTTTTTGAAAGTACTTAGGTACTTTAAATCTTCTCCGATTTAAAATTAGTAAATTTGTTATACAAGTTGCTAACAAATCATGTATTTCACTAGAAAAATAAGGTAACTGTTGGAATGTTGAAAACCCAGCAGATATTTTTTGCAAAATATCTCGGTATAAATCAACATAAATATTTGTGTTCATTGAAATTGATATACACCAAGTGTGAAATAAAGTCTTAACTGGAATGATTAAAACTGTAAAAGTACCTTCTACGAAAAACCCAACAGATACTTTTACAAAGTCTCTTGGTGTAAATCAACACAATTATGTTATATCAAAGTTAAATACTTTTTTCGGTGTCAAGATTGAGGGCGGGTGTTAAAAGGTTATATTAACATGTATCAATCTTGACAACCAAAGAAACTAACTTATTTTTGTTTGTATTCTTCTTTAATTTTGTGAGGGTCTTTCTTGACAATTATCAAGAGTTTGAGGATGGCGCTGATAACAGTAGAACTCATAAGGGTAGCGGAGCAAAGTGAATATTGCTGGAAGGGCTGGTGTGAAAACTGAAAAGGCTCAAGCTGCAAATATACTCTCGTATATATACAATGCGATTAGGCTTTAGTTCTCATTTTTTGAGATATCTTTTGTTTTACTCTTTCTTTTTTTCTCTAGTCATTTTTTTCATCAGTATATTTTAGGGTTTTATTTCTTTCTTTTGTTTCTTAAAACCTCTTGAAGGTTTCATGAGTGTGAGAGTGATGTAGTAAGGTTTACGTTGTAAGTTCAAATCATTTATCTGTTTAAATAAAATCATTTTGATTTATAGTTTTTTCACAATATGTATATGTATATCTGTGTGTAATGTATATATACATCTACTCTCTCTTTCAGACCCATTTCTTGAATCACTCTCGTGAGCAAAACCCACTTTCAAACTCATCTCCTCTCACACTTCTCTCCACCACAGGGACAACCAACGTAATTTTATATATTCCAGTTGGTAGACAACCAACGAAAATAACTCATATATATTAGTTCATATATATTTAAATAAATTTTTAGCAAATTTAAATTAAACTACAAGCAATTGATGATAAACTCATAATTAGTCTTGGAAAAGGAAAAGATAAAGATTGGAAATGTAAAGTATCCTTGCCTTTAAAATCATAATGCACATAAAGAGATCACGTACTAAGTATATATGAACACAACACACTGATGAGATCTCTTAAATCTTTTCCATGTTCGTAAACAGTATCCAAAAGTCAAATCCCATGTGAATTCAGTCCATCAACAAAACCCACAATCATTTCATTACAGTTTTCTTTAATCAAGTATTTAAACACAAACAAAATAACCCCAAATCTTCAGTTGCCATTGTTAGAGCATAATTAATTAATCCATACCCATCTCTATTGTAATCATAAACTTTTAATATTTCATAAAAAGTTGTGTATACATCTCTATTTAGAGTCAGGGGTATTTTGCATGGTGGTTGAAAGGAGATTGGTGCCACTAGAAGAAGATTGGAGAAGATAAGGGAGATTGGTGCCACTGGAAGAAGATTGGAGAAGATAAGGGGGTAGTTGAGGTAGGTTATCAAAGTTGTTGGTGTTGGATCTCATTCTCATCATACCAAGAAGATCAAAGTTTGATGGTGATGTAAAGGGCGGTGCAAGGATGCCAATGAACTCCTGAACCATGGCTCTAAAATTACTTGTGTCTGTAGTCAACACAGTAGTTGGTGCTCGTCGTGATGCTCTGGATCGTTTCTTCGGGTTGTGAGGAGCGGTGGTTGACGTGACCGGTTCAACGGTGGTAGTGGTTGGTGATGAGAATGGAACAGTATGGGCGGTGGGTTGTGAAGATGAGGGAAACAAGTTGTGATCGGAGAAAGAAGGTAGGGTTTTTTACCAGACGACGGAGTCAAGATTAACAAGTTGGTGTTGTGGGGACGCCGCAAAGAACAAGGGGTTGTTGATCTGATTCTGATCAAACGGAAACATATGGTGGCGGTGGGTGAGGTTGGTGATGGGTGGTAATGAATGCATCATGAGAGTCGACGGCGGCTTAGGCAACATGCCGGAGAAGATGACCGGAGGGCCACCGGAGAAGATGACCGGAGGGCCACCGGAGAAGATGACCGGTCAATGGTTCTTTTATGGATAATTACATAACTGGTCCCTATACTTCAACCATTTTAAACATAAACAAAAACAAAAAACAAAAAGTGCAAAAATGGGACAAAATGGTGAAAGGACGAAAATACCCCTGACTCTAACGGAGATTTTTAACGGAGTTAGTGGCCAAGTCCTTGTTTCAGAGCAAAATCAGAACCCTGAGGATGAAAAGTCTAATTATGAAACCATAGGTCCCTGTTTCAAAAAAAGCAACATACCTTAAGGACCAAAAGTAGAGTTTACTCTAATATCTTTAAAATAGAGAGTTTGTATCTATTGGAATTTGTTGATCCAAACTCTAGGTGATTTGATGATGACCCTTAGAATAACTTAGTGAAAATTGAAATTAGCATCTGTATGTATTAATGTTTCGCCATCAGCGATAACACTATTAGCGATAACTTGAGTCTGTTCATTATCGCTGACGATCGCTGCTGAATTCAAATGTAACTAGGTTAATTGTAATCCCTGAAGACAAGCCTCGCGACAAAGATTTCATTGCTGACATCGAAGACAAAGCTGATGAACAAGTGACAAGTCTACTACTGATCTGATGCGGACATCGGTGAAACCAAGACAAGTCCACACACGCGACACATCAAGAAGAAGACTTCAGCGATAGCTGACTTACATCAGCTCTTCCCTGATAGAAGACCTACTCAGCGATCGCTGATCATGAAGCCTCTACTTCTAGATATGTTTGTCTTATCTCCTTGCACACTTCGTACGACTTGTTAGAAGATACATGCGTTTGTCCAAGATCGTACAACCACTCTGCTACTACACTGTTCAACATTACGGCCTAAAGCATGTCTTGCTAAAAGTCAGAAGCATGCGCCCAACCATATGCTGACACGTGTAAAGTCCTCCTGCCATGCATTAAATGCAATGGGTATAAATAGGAGGAATGCCCCTTCAGTGTGAAGGTGGTCTTCCCTGAACTACTTAGTGCATAGAAAAATATCCTTGTTTTTCTATATCTCCTTTTCTCTCTGATTTCTTGTGCAAGAACACTTACTGATTCTCAAGTTTGTGTAGATTAGGTTTTACTTAATCTTATTCCGCAACAAATTGTAAATTTTATTTGATTTATCAATAAACAATTTAGAAAACCAAAATTTGTGTTTGTATTCAATCCCCCTTCTACAAACTATTGTACTTTTATAACCCATTCGGGTCCAACAAGTGGTATCAGAGCAGATTGTTTAATCTCATAAACAAGATATTGCTTATACTAATCTCTTCCTTGCTATTCTTCAAATGGCACAAAACACAAACACAAACTATATCGATAATGGGTCTCTTGCAAAACCTCCCCGATTCAGTAGAGATAACTTTAATCTCTGGAATAATTGAATGCTATTTCTAGAAGGTGTAGATCCCACTATGCCTTACAATGTGGAAACTGGTCCATATGTTCCATCTGTTCTTTCTTCTCCTTGCCACTGCTACCACCGCAACCATACCTGAAAGAGAGCTCATTAAAGAGGTCTCCAAATGGACTTGTAGGTTACTATATGCCCACAACACGTGTCACACAGAAATGCTACCAATGAGTATGTAAACCTAAAGGGTCGCACACAAAGAACACGTTTGCTTCCATTAGAAAGAAACCCATTAAAGTCATGTTTGACAGTTAAATAGTTATTCTTGAAAGAATGATTAAATAACATGTGTAAAAGGTAATTATGATAAATACAGGGTTTTATCTGTAAATACGAATAATTATTATTTAGATAAATATAATTATTCATGTGGATCCCCGATTAACAAGTGCATAAAGTAGAATCAACACAATAGCATGAATATGTCATAAATCTTACTTGATTGAATAGCAAAAAGATGAACACTGTTGTAGCCGTACATAGGTAATTAGGAAAAGTGATTAGGTCATTAAACCCTAATCTAAACAAAACAAAGCTATTTATATCCCCAAAGGGATAGTTACAAGAATTGACGATATTGGTCCCTAAACTTCTATTCAACTGACTTTGTGACCTAACAATCTCCCCCTTTGAATTGAAGTTCGATCTCACGCCAGTTCGGGACATATCGCTTTCTGATTGCAAAAAGAATTTCGAAGTGCCAGATGGATTTTCTGAATTCCAGCCTGTCTTCAATCTCTTTGAGGAGCTCTTTGGCAAGATATTTTCTGATGTTGGCGTATTTCTCTGACGAGTCTCTTTCCTCTTCTTCAATTATCTTCTTCAGCACATTCTGAATCTTCATCAAAGTCCCTTCACTGAACTTATGCACCTCACTGATCCTCATGAAACGTTTCTCCCCTTTTTCGTTCAAATACACGATCCCTGTCTCTGGTTTGAGCAGGAGAGTATGTACCTGTAAGTCTTCAGCATCAGGGAGAGTCAAGTTGGGCTTAAGAATATTGACTTTCTTCTGATTGCTTTCTATTCCCAACTGGAAGTCACTGATGTAAGCCTGGGTAATGGTGCACTTCATGAATCTCTTTATGGCTTCAAGGGCTTTGGTGTATGGCAGTGGTCGGATAATACGAGTTTTTAACTCTTTGAGAAGTACCGGGAAGTCGTTCAGGTTCAGGTGTCTGAAATCGGCTTCTGAGAATACCCATTCCTTTCCATCATCCCTTTTAACTGTAAAAATTGGGAACAATACATTCAGAACTCTATCGGACACGATCTCCACGATTTCTATTATTCTGTGACTGGTTCTGACTTCGTGGACCATTCTGCTTCTTTTCATCACCTCCAAATACTTAGAACGAATCGAGTCTAACAGATCTGAGACCCCGTGACACATAACCGGGTCAAGTGGTCTGATCCAGTGTACAAATATCTTTTTGTGCGATTCTTCTAAGTATGGAACCAGGATTCAGACTCTCTCCCAACGAACTGGATGAATTGGTTGAGGTTGAGCCGTTTCCGGTATTGGAATTTCGGAGGTACCTGCAGTGTCATGTGTATCATGATGAGAATCTGTTACCTGTAATTTTAAATTTTAAATTTCCTAGATAGGATCAACTGTAAAATAGAATAGGACTTGTTGTATTTTCTATTTTAAATTGTAAATCAAACCCGAAGATGGAGTTTCAAGATATCGAGACGGAGTCCCTGGAGTTCACCAAGATGGCGAGGCCAGTGGGAGCTTGAAGACATCCTTAGAAAGACCATGGTTGTTGTGTTGGCTCACAACACCACATTAGGGGCAAAACCGTATATTATCTGTTTGTTGTGGTTGATTATTTTGTGTTTGCATTTTATTTATTTTATTGCTTTATTATTGTTATAATAGTTGCAAGTGTTTTTAAAATAAATCAAACGCAAAATAAGTGTTAAATTGGTAAATAAAATATGACATTTTGAAATTGATATGTTTATCAAAGTCAAACCGATTTAATTGAATAAACTTTTAAAACAAGGTTTTAAATCAAAACGTTTTAAAAGACTTAGAATGTTTTCTAAAATTAAACCTTTTACAAAATGTAAACTAAACGCACCCATTTAAGATACTTGTCGAGCTTACATGATTTTGGTGTGGTAAGTTCCTAGCAAATCATATCGAATGATTGTAGTCTGAGACAAGGTGCCAAGATAACGAGATTTAAGTGGACAGTCGCCTAGCCATTCACTTAAATAGTTTTATTTTGGACGATTGATCCCAATAAACCCTAGTTTACTTGGAAATATCATAGAAAGTGCCTAGCCATCTATGAGTATTTTCAAGGCGTTGAAGTGGTATTAAATGTGCCAATTACAATATATGATATATTGAATAGAATCCCACGACATCTAAGAGTTATGTTGAACATAATTGGATGATGCCTACCTAAATAGCCTAATTCCATAGAAAGAGCTTGGCCATTTATGGAAGTAGGTGAAATATGGATCTTAGCTCAAATTAAATGATTTTGAAAGGTTAATTCATTTATTTGAGATCATAAAGTTACTAAAATTAAACTTATTTTGTAGATGTCTGTTACCACCTCCAACCAAATTACAAACACAAATAATTTATCTCAATTTACGTTACGGTCAATCCTTTATATGGATAAACTGAACGGTAAGAACTTCGTCGATTGGTTTCGTTTCTTGAGGGTTGTCCTTAAGCACGAAAAGAAGTTGTACGTTCTAGAAAACCCCCTTCCAAACGCTCCTGCCATAAATGCTTCAGCTGAGGATAGAGCTGCTTATGATAAGCATCTCAATGATTCACTGGATGTTAGCTGTTTGATGCTTGCATCCATGACTCCCGAGCTTATAAGGGAACATGAAGACATGCCTGCATGGGATATGATATCCTCTTTGAAATGTATGTTTCACTTACAGGCAAGGCAAAAGAGGTTTGACACAGTCAGGGCATTGCATGCCTGTATGAGGACTGAAGGTTCATCTGTCAGTACCCACGTTTTGAAAATGAAAGGGTACATTGACCGATTAACCCGTCTTGGATACCTACTAGATCAAGAATTAGGAATCAATAAGGTTCTTAATTCTTTATCAAATTCACACGAACAGTTCGTTCTGAACTATAATATGAATGGTCTGGAGAAAACTCCCACAGAGCTTCTCGGCATGCTTAAAACTGTTGAGAGAAATATGAAATCCAAGTTGGATTCATCCAAAGCAGAACAGGTCTTGATGATCAAGCCTAAAAGTGGGATAATCAAGAAGAATAGGGGAGTTACCAAGGGTAAAATAAATGTTGGAAGCTCCAACAAGAAAGAGGGCAAAGGAAAGATTCCTGTAGATGCAGTTTGCTTAAATTGCAACCAAAAGGGACACTGGAAGAGAAACCGCCCTGCCCTATTGGCAGAAATGAGGAAGAAGAAGGCCAATGAAGCCGAACTTCAGGTATGTTTACAATTTGATTTATTCACTTCTGACTAAGTGTTACATGATTGAGTATGATACTCATCTCAATACTACTTTTCAGGAAATAAGAAGTGAAGAGAAGATAGACCAGATGGAGCTAAGTTAGCTGCTCGAAGGGTCATATGATATGAACTTTCCAGATGGTCTAATATTAACACTTAGCAAGTGTTTTTGTACCTAGTATTAACTAGGGTTTTAGTTTCATTTTCTCGAATTACAACAAACCGAATTTATATTTATGTTTTCAAGAAATATATTTTCTTTTTATCTCAATAAATGTTATATTAGATTGATAGTTGTAATTATAAATCAAAATAATGAATTAAGCGGGGCTTAACTCAGACCTATTTGTGACACTTAAACACATAACCAAACTCCAGACGGACGGAGGGTTGGAATCATGTGATGATTCACGTGATAGATGTGTATATTGTTGGTCAAGATGACAAAATGATACTTTCCTTTTGGGGTCAGAAGAACTAATAGGAGTGATCCATACTGATCTATGTGAGCCTTAAAGTTCAGTCACAAGACACAATCATCACTACTTCATGACACTACTAAGTCTAGTAGATATGCATATGTTTACAAAAAGAGAGGAAATGTGAAAGCTTTGATTTTTCAAAGAGTTTCAAAAGAAGTAGTGAATATACTTGGCAAGGATAAGGATGCTTCAGTCAGATTGAGGTTATGAATATCTAAGCCAAGAGATCATCCTAGAGATCGGGATTGTATCCCAAATAACTCCCGGAACACCGCATCTTAATGGTGTGTCAGAAGGAGAAATAGAATCCTGTTGAACATGATTCACTCTATGATGGGTCTCACGAATCTGCCTAAAAGAGTTTTTCTAAGGACGTTTCCTAGAAACAACTACCTAATACTAAATTATGCATCATCCAACAAGGACCGATAAGACCTATTCTCAAAATATGAATTAGGAAGATCCCAAAGTTGTCATACATGAGAACATGGGGTAATAATGCTTAAGATAATCATGAAGCTTCTAGGAAGCTTAAGGAAAAGGTCTAAAATGTACATCTTTATAAAATATCCAATCGGATATCATTTATACAAGATCCAACGAGAACAAATGTTTTGTTACGCATCATAATGAGTTCTTAGAAAGTGATTTTCTAACGAGAATCAAAATGTGGAGACACAACAGATCTTGAAGAAATTCAAGAACTACAAAGATGGTACAATGGTTGACACTGACAAACAACATGATGTTGAGCTTCAACAAGTTGTTGAAAATAATGAACGAGATACAAAAACAATTCGAAGATCGGATTACTTATGAATGGCAAGATGCCATGAAGATTGATGTTAAAGCCACATTCCTCAAAAGGGAATTTTTCAGCGAGGACGTATACAAGGCTTTAAAACATCAAACCTAAAATTGCAAATTACAAAAATCCAGTTATGGATTAGGACAATCATCTCGTAATCTTGTATATACAAGAAGGTCAGTGGGAGCATGATAAGTATTTCAAATCATCAGAAATGACATCCTAGTGCTTGAAGGTGTAAAACCTGACTAAGGAAGTATTTCATGATAAAGGATCTAAGAGACAATTCCTTCGTGTAAAGATCTATTGTTATATATCAAAGTACTTAATTAGATTAAGCCAAAAGTATATACATTGACAAAATCTTAAAACACTTCAAGATGAAGGGGTTATAAGAAAGGAGGTTTGTCAATAGTACATGAACCGAATAGAGGGTGTTCCCATGCTTCGGCCGTTGGTTCAAACATGTACACCATGTTTATGTACTAAGAGACCAGATATCTCGTATGCCTTAAGCATGACGAGTAGACTTTAGTCAGACTCAAGTGATGCTCACTTTATAGCAGTGAAGAACAATCTGAAGTATCTGAGAAGAACTAAAGATATGTTCTTACTGCACAATGGTTAGGAAAGAAATTCGTGTGTCTTGGGATACACAGATGCTAGTTTCCAAACTAACCACGATGAGTAAAATTGTACAATGGAGGTAAGATAAGCTGTGATAGCTTAAATGCACATTTACTTATAAATCCTATGTGATAGAACAATCATGATGTTCATGGTCGCTCCATAGGTTTAAATTCTTTCTAATTAAGAATTTTTGGTAAACTTTAAATTTTTGGAACATTAAACAGTTATGTTTTACCATGTGATATGGCATACTGGGTATGAGTATATACATTAAACATTACTGTGTTCTTTATTAGCATGTTTAAGTATCCATAAACAAATATGATGTTCATATTGTTTAGAACCGTCCTTGATCGATTATTACCAGAGGACTGGTAATAAATCAAGATCATTGTGAAGTCTGGTCATAGTCCAAGTTGGAAGTGCACTGGGTGCAATCAGAGTCACATGCGTTTGTCGGTGCACAAAGCGTTGGACAAGACCCACAGTCAGGATCACCTCATAGATCGGCGTCATAAGGTGAGTCCTGAAATAGTAAAACACTCTTTTATCCTCAGACCTGAGATGTGCATTGGGACCTAATGCACAACGAGTGTTATGCTTTGATATAGTCTAACGTTACCTTTAACTGGGTAGCCATAAGGGCTATGTTGGGTATAACACAAATTGTGTAGTTAGTCGTGCATATACAACATGGGATTTGCTCCTCTCAAGATGAGAGAGATATTTATGGGCCCCTCGATGACATAATTTGATTTACATGCATGAACAAGTGGATTAGTTGGACTAATGGCACTTGTATAATCAAATATGTTGGGATTGAGAAACATAATCTTTGAACTACAAAGGATGAGATAGATCTATGCCTTAAGTTCAAAACAAATATCGTGAAGCAAAAGGATAATGAATGATTCTACTATGTGATTGATTGAATCAATCAAAATTGCTAGAAGACAATAGCACATTTACATAGCCTTGGGGGCGGTGACGTGTTGCTAAGACGCTTACCACCGTCTGTGTTACTGTGTATCGTGTGCAAGTGGGAAATTGTAGGTTACTATATGCCCACTACACGTGTCACACATAAATGCTACCAATGAGTATGTAAACCTAAAGGGTCGCACACAAAGAACACGTTTGCTTTCATTAAAGAAATCCGTTAAAGTCATGTTTGACAGTTAAATAGTTATTCTTAAAGAATGATTAAATAATATGTGTAAAAGGTAATTATGATAATTACAGGGTTTTATCTGTAAATATGAATAATTATTATTTAGATAAATATAATTATTCAGATAATTATCCAGATAATTATTCGAATTCAAATGATTAGAATTCAAATAATTACAGATAGACATAAATCCTATTTACTGTCTATATAAATAGGATGTCAGGTCAGTTGTTTTCAGTTGACTGATTCGACTCTCTGAATCCGAATTATACACTTACACATATTAGAGTTAGGGTTCTTTTGGGCTAGCACTCGGTGGAATTCACGTGTTCGTGTGTGGACACCGTTAGAGGAAACCTGCGTTGGTTTCTTAGTGCCCCGATCGTTCAACCACAACAGACCCCAAAAGGTACAATTCTAAACACCCTATGGTGTGGTTTAATTTAATTAAATGCATCAATGGATCCGATTGGGTTTTGTATTCAAAAATGTTTTCTATAGATTTGGAATGTCTTCCTGAAAGTTGAGACAGTTATACCATATGTCTTAAACTCTCAAAGAATTTCAAATATATGACCTTAAGCACTCTTTATGGAACTTTGCTCAATCATGAGCAATCCTGTCAGCTTAAGAAGAATCTTGTAAAAGATTCTAAAAGCACACATGTTGCTTTACTCTCCTCAGAGATGATACCCGCTCAGCGATCCTCTGTCACTATCACTGAGTTGGAATCAAACTCTGATGATTCAGAAGAAACTGACCCGTCAGAACTTGATGAATCCCTGGCACTCTTGACAAACTCCTTTAGTAGATTAGCAATAAAGAGTAACTTCAGAAGAAATAAACCTCTCACTATCACCGACAAGCCTAAATCATATCCTAAAGGACATTTTGCTAGTGAATGCATGTCAAAGAAAGTCTACAAGCCTTCTTTATCTTCCAAACACTTTTCGTCCTCTAAATCTAGAGATGACAAATAATGTGAAACCAGATCTACTAGGTAAACAAGAATTCTTCCATTGATCTTGAGAAATTCTAGATTTTACATAAGAATGAAGCTTTCTCTCTCTAGAATTTCTCTCTAGAAACTCTCTCTAGATTATTACAATTAAGATCATTCACTAATGACTTCCTTGAGACTTGCTTACAAACTAAGCTTTACAAAACCTATTTATATCTCCTAATTACAAAGCTTTAAACACTAAAGCTAGTTTGACTTTACATGACTTTGACTATTTTGACTAATACTTTGACTTTACAATGTTTGACATTATACAAGACTTTACAATACATCTTGAATACAATAATGCTCTAACATTCTCCCCCTTTGGATTCAAGATTTAAAAAAATATGGTAGCAGTCTTCAGCTCTTGATCTTCAAAACTTTAACTTTGACCGCTTTGAACGTTGAAGCTTTGGCACTCTTCAAACAGTTGAATCTACACAAGGATGCGAAGCCTTCACATTTTTGAATATTTAGGTGTAAGCACAATCCGAGTCTCTCAGATCTAAGATAACCATATTCAAAAACACTTCAGACTTCACATGATCCGAAAACTTCAACTTTGAGCAATCCGAATCCATATATGAGTGATTCGAAAACATCTTTGTCTTTCACAATGTAAAGTCAATCTTCTTCAAAAACTATCTTCATCTCTTTGACCTTGAATTGTATTCGACATGAAATTGAATTAAACATTTCTCCCCCTTTTTTGATGAATGTGAGCATCATGATCATCAAAAACCTTTTTCAATTTCAGTCGCGTCTCTGAGTATTACTAACAATCTCCTCCTTAATGAATAACCTTGCTCCCCCTTAAAATAAGAATTTTGGAGCAATTTGTTTTCTCCCCCTGAAAGTATGCATATATTTCATTAAAAATATTCATTTCAAATACAGTGCATTAATGAAAACATTTATACAAGGAATATAAAATTCATTGAACCACATTTTATAACTACTAACATTTGATCATTTGAAAACTTTACAAAGGAAATCCAACTTAATGAAATTTAACAGATTTTCAATCAAATGAAATCAAATGCATGTGTTTGGATTCAAGTACAAGTCATCATTGTATATCAAGTTAAAAATGTTCAGTTTCAACCCCTTTATTAAATCTATTTGGTGTGCTAGCATGCGAAATATGATTAGTTACAAGCATATGCAATTCTAAAACATATAAGAATACTTTGCTCTACTCACACTATTTGTCCAAAATCAGGATTTTCACAAATTTACAGGTTTATCGCAACTTTGTATTTTCCCCAAGTGTCAAGAGATGTGTGCTCATTGGCATCTTTTAATTTTGTGCTCATTGGCATCTTTTAATTTTGTGCACATTGGCATCTTTTAATTCTGTGCACATTGGCATCTTTTGATTTTGTGCTCATTGGCATCTTTTAATCAAAAAGTTTAGTAAGAATAAGATACACCGTTAAACATGACTTTCTATCTGGTTCTATAGCAGGATTTGGGTCAGCATATCCCAGACCAGTTGGCCTTAGGTGCTAGGTGTCGAGCACCCCTTAGAACTTAATTTCCCAAACCAGAAAGGCCACATCGATATATCTTAAACCCATTTGTACCAGTAGAACATGGCTTTCTATCTGGTTCTATAGCAGGATTTGGGTCAACCGATCCCAGACCAGTTGGCCTTAGGGACTAGGTGTCTAGCACCCCTTAGGACTTACTCTCCCAAACCAGAAAGGCCATAGGTACAAACTTTCAAACTAAATGATAGTGCATAATTTTATCTCAATCACTTGGTTCTAAAACATAATGCTTCCCCCATATTTTCGTTTCCATCCATCATTTTGACAAATAGACTTTTTGAGCATTATATTCTATATAAGTCCAGATTTCCATAATTTTGAGCATTCAGCATAATTTCATTCATGTTTTGCTGACCTTTCGATTTATTTAAGGAGTGAAAGATGAAACAAATATAACTCAGATAATACAAAAACACTTGTAAAATCATCCTTGACACACATTTTATTCATTGAATGAAAATTGAAAAATTTCATTTCATTGAATTAAATTTGTGAAGGTTCAAACATTCAAAGCAGTAGAACTAAAACATAATGCAATGTTACCTTTCACCACTTGTTCCTTGAAACAAAAAGATGTGACAGTTAAGGATATCACCTTAGTAGTATGAGTTCTAAACTGATTTGTTTAGAAGTCTTAGTCTTTGAAGTACGGGTCCTGAACTGAATTGTTCAGAAGCCATAGTCGTTGAAGCACGGGTTCTAAACTGAGATGTTTAGAAGCCATAGACGTTGAAATCCGGGTTCTAAACTGATGTGTTTAGAAACCATTATCTCTTTACTCCCCCTTAATGGTACATACATTCTTCAAAAAATTCACCGCTTCTCTTCTGTTATCAATCATGTGTGTGGTATATATGTAATATTCAGCACAACACATGAGGAACCTACAAAACAGATTAAGCAGATTTTGGTACCCAATGGCACTTGGGTCCTAGTGCGTTAGGTGTAGATTTCTTAAAAGGAATACTGTAAGTACCGTACCAATAAGAAGTATAATCTTTATGTACAAAATCATTTGATCCATAGTAAGAACAACATATTTTTTTATGTGCCAACCTAATCAGATGATTTACAGAATGAATAGGATTAGGTTGAACAGAAGATTTACCTTTTGGCGCATTGTTCTTCTTGGCATTTGATGTGGAAGCAGATGATTTTGGTACATCTTTCTTTGGAATTGTTGTGTCTTTGACTCTCCATTCCATCTTCACCTTCTTGAAGACTGGAACTTCTTCAGGTTTGGAAGTATTAACTTTAGGCACATTTGGTTTGTTATCTGATTTATCAAGAAGAGGATTATAGAAGAGATTTGTAGAACGAATCTGACCTTTTGAGAAATCTGTTGATCTATTAAATTGTTTAGAAGGAATGTTTTTAAAACTTGAACTTGAAGCAGTTTTAAAAGAACATTCAGAATCATTTGAATCAACAAATGGAGTCTGAAAGATAGAATTATGACTGGTCTGCTTTGAGACATCAAATTTAAAAATGATGTCTTCAAGTTCTTTAACTTTGTTTGTCAAAACATTGTTCTCTTTAAATATTAGATCAAATTTCTTTTGGAGATCAGATTTGATCAATTGATCCTTCATAATATCATTTGATAAACCAGATAATTTTTTGGTAAGATTAAGAATCACATCTTCAAAATATTTGCGTTCCGATTCAAAATCTTTTTCCAAAAACTTTCTTTTATCAGTAATCTCTTTGAAAATTTTCATATTTTTCTTTTTAAGGGTTTTACTTTCTTTTTCAAAGAGATTTTTCTTTTCCGCAAAATCTTTTTTTTCCTTTTCCAAAAGATTTTCTAATTCAGAGATTTTCACGGAAAGTTCAGAACTTTTAATCTCAAAAGATTTGCGTTCAGTTTCAAAAACAGTTCTTTTTTTTCTTGCTTCTCTTTTTCAAGATATAAAACATTTTCAAAGTCGGAGACTTGCTTCAAAAGTTTTACATATTTAAGCTCAAATTCTTTCTTTTCTTCAAGGGAAAAATTAGACAGTTTTCTCTTTAGCTCAGCGTTTTCACTGTCCAAACTTTTTTCTTTATCTTGAACTTCTTTTAATTGAGCATGTAACTTTAAGTTCCACTTCACTCTCTTTTCTTCCCTAATCTTCATATCAGCATTTTCTCTTTGAAGAGTTGTTACTTTCTCTTGAAGATTTTCGATTTGATCGTGCAGACTTGAGTTGTCTTTCTTTGCTTCAAGATCTGCAATATAAACATCAAGATCAGTAACTCTTTTAATAAGTTTATCATTTGAAGAATAAATGTCTAAAATTTGTCTCTTCAGATTAGCATTTTCTTCCTCCAATGCTTTTATACTTCCTTGAAGCTCCTTCATGCCATCTTGATGAGTTGAAGGATTTGAAGTATTAGTTTTAACAAAATTTTGCTTCAAATCTTCACCACTGGATTTAACAATAGTTTGCTTCAAACTTTCATTATTAGATTTAACAAAAGTTTGTGGTGTTGAAGGTATTTCTGTTATAAGAACTTGTTGCAAAATTTCATTATTTGGTTTAACAAAAACTTGTGGAGTTGGAGGAATCTCTGTTATAAGTGTTTGCTTCAATCTTAAAACCCCATCTTCTTTATAAGTAGGCATCTTGAAGTAAACCTGAAAAGAAACACAAACAAAATTAGATGAAAAATACAAAAAATATTAACAAAAATATACCTAATAGAGTGATCATCAAGAGAAACTTCGCTTAAAAGTTAGAATTATGTGCACACTCTTAAAAATCAGAAAAAAACCACAATTAAAGTAAGAAAGATTTTCAAAAATAAAATTTGAAAAACAAATTTTAAATTTGTCTTCCAAAAATTAAATCCGAAAAATTTACGTGGATATGTTGGACTTTAATCGTCAAACTTGCAAAATACAAGAAAAATTTATCAGTTATGAGTAAAAGCAGGTTAAAAAAAATTCGACACCAAAATTGTAAACACTAAAATGACTAAAAAATATCAAAAATACAAAATATAGGGACTAAAGTGAAAAATATTAAGACTCAACAAAAAAAGGATTAAAATTGACAAAAATTGAAACTTAAGAATCTAGGGACTAAAAGTGTAAAAGTTCTAAAACTAATAAAAAATGTAAAATTCTAAAACTAAACTACAAGGATCAAACTTGACATACTATAAAACTACAACTACAGGGATTAAAAATGCTAATACCTAAAACTTAACTAACGGAATAGGACCAAAATTGAAAAGAAACTAACGGACAACTAACTGAACAGTTACAACACTGTTCATCATCATCTCAAAATGAATTTCGATGATCTGATGCTTTCTTCTTCAGATTTCTCCTTCGTTTCTCGACCAAAACGAATAAAATTTGTTGCGTTGTGTTCCTTTTTCAACGACAAATCGAATGATACCAAAATTCTGTGATCATGCAAACAAAATCGTCGACCCACGAAATTTCCGGCAGAACACGTTTTTCCGGCGAGTTAATTTCAGACGACTATATCTTCTTTGTTTCTCAACCAAATCTGATAATTCTGGTTGCAATGTGATCCTAAAACAGATACCAATCGATTCCAATCAATAAAAGTCGATCAAACACTGATTTTCGAAGACCCACTAGATTTTCCGGCGAGCCTGTTTTCCGACGAAAGAGGGGTCCGAAACCATGAATTCAAGCACACAGCTGAAGCATACAAACATACACCTAAAAAATATGGTTTCGTATTGCTTGTGATCTGAAACCTTCAAGTAAGCACACACACACCTCACAAATACATCATGCTTGATCTGAAACCCTGGTTTCGTATACTTCAGATCCGAAACCTTGGTTTCGTATGCTTGGTTCTTGATGGTTTCGGATGCAGTTGACTTTATCTTTTCTTATGTATGCTGTTGACTTTTTAAAGCTGCTCAACCAAACACACAGCTAAAAAAATATGGTTTCGTATGCTGTATGATCCGAAACCATCTAATAAGCACACATACACACAGCTAAATCACACACACACTCAGCACACATTTACTATGTGTGATCCGAAACCAATCACAAGAAGCATGCGAATTCTTCCTTCACAATATAGCTATGGCATGTGAATTTCTTTCTTTTCTCCACTGTGTGAAACCTGCACATTTACTAACTCACCAAACAATATTAATATCACCAATTAAAGATCAAACTAAGCAACAAACAACTTTTATCAACATCTCATTAACAGAAACAGATCAAAAACTCAGATCTGAATCATTTTTATCAAGAACACCTCAAGAACACTTTCAATCCAAAAAATTCAAAATTGAATTTTAGAGTTTAGAACTTGAAATTTATGATTGAAACATGTCTAAAAACACTTTTTGTAAACGATTTTGCACAAAAATGGATCAAAACATCAACAATTTGCAAAATCAATATTCAAAAATTTTCACAACCTCCATTTTCTCAAGAACACCAAAAATTTCAAAATCTTCAAATTGATCAATTCTTGATGTGTTTTTGTGAAATTGATGATGCAAAACAGATTTAGAATGATGGAGAAACACTTTGCAATCAAAATCAAAACAAAAAACAAACAAGAAATGCATAACCCATTTGTGTTCTTCAAGTTCTTAAAAAATGGTGGATTTCTTCTAAAATCTTCAAATTTTCTTCAAATCTTCATCAAATTGGACGAATTTTGCACATAATTCGATCTCCCAAAGCTCTGATACCAAATGTGAAACCAAATCTATTAGGTAAACAAGAATTCTTCCATTGATCTTGAGAAATTCTAGATTTTACATAAGAATGGAGCTTTCTCTCTCTAGAATTTCTCTCTAGAAACTCTCTCTAGATTATTACAATTAAGATCATTCACTAATGACTTCCTTGAGACTTGCTTACAAACTATGCTTTACAAAACCTATTTATATCTCCTAATTACAAAGCTTTAAACACTAAAGAAATACCTGAAGTTGAAAAACTATCAGAAGAAAGGTAAAGGTCTGATTGTTAAAGAACACGATTGGGCTTAATCCGATGAAGAATCCGATTCTGATGAAGAAGATGAGGCCAATCTCTATCTTATGGCCGAAATCCAAGAAGTGAAGGAAGAACCCGCTGGTGTTCCCTCTACATCCTCCACTTCTCAGGTATCAACCTCTTCTATCCCATCACTCATTGATGTTGATAGACTTCGTGCTATCGATTCGTTGACGATTGATTTATATGATGCCCTGAATGGCAAAACCCAAGCTGAACAACTAAATCTTGATTTAATTGAACAACTTAAGAAATGTCATTTAAAGATCCAAGAACTATCTAATATAGAAGAAAGTTTAAACGATCAGGTTTATGTAAATCAAATAATTAGCATTGAACGAGAACAAGCTATCGCTGAATTGAAAGCTGGAAAAGCTATTGTTGAAGGATTGTGTAAATCCTCAGCAAAGATCATTGAGATAACCGGTGCTCAGATCCCTGTCAATGACAGAAGTGGTCTTAGTTTTTGCGCTGACCAAGAATAACCAAGCAAAGATTGTTCCATGCTTAAGTTTGGAATGTTCGTTTCTTCCATACCTCACACCTCATCATCTCAGTGCTCTTCTTCTAATAATTCTATCCCCGAGGAAAAATCTCCTATGAGTCCTAAACTCAATGATAAAGAAAAACCCTTTTTACAAATTCCTCAAAAGGGTACCAAAGTGCCAAAGTTGAAGAAGACTAAACCCTAAACTAATCAACCTTCTGTTTCAAAAGTTAATATCCCTGAACTTGTTCAACAATCAATCCCCAGAATAAAGGTTGACGTAATAGCTAAGAAATCTGAAGAACCTATGGTTCCTCCGATATTTGATGCTAAAGGCATTCTTGGTACATGCCTCGCACATTTAAAACTGTCAAATACTTATGGCTATAGTCATAAAGCTACTTTCAGCTATAGGAAATGCTATCACTGAAGACTTACTGGCCATATTGCTAGTAAGTGCCCCACAACCACCAAAGCTAAGAAGTCAACTAAGGTGAAGATGACTGCCTCCAAGGCAAAGAAGATCACCGAGGTGAAAAACAAGCCAAGGTGAAAAATACCACTAAGGTTAAGAAATTAACCAAAGTAAAGGTTACCACTGACGCTGAATCATCAGATGATGTGAAGACCGCTGATCCTTACACTTCCTCTTCCACTGACAATTATAGACCCATAGTTAAGTGGGTACCAATTCAAAATTAATCTTCCTTATGATTGCAGGTCTCGAAGGGTATCTGGTATCTTGATAGTGGATGCTCTCGACATATGACTGGAGAGAAGAACCTGCTCTCTGAATACAAGGAAGAGAAAGGTCCCTCAGTGACCTTTGGTGGGAATGGAAAAGACTATACCCGAGGGTTTGGAGTACTCACTAATGGTACAACTACCTTCAGAAGAGTCGCTTACGTAGAAGGACTGAAGCACAATCTTCTTAGCATCAGTCAACTATGTGATAAAGACTTCAAAGTATGCTTTACTAAGAAAGCATGTTCAGTCACAGATAAGAAGGAGAAACTTTGTCTCAGCGGTTATCGCATATAAAATGTTTATGTTATAAACATGGACTGAACAACCACTAATAACATTTGCTTTCTATCTAAAGCCTCATCAGATGTCAATTGGCTATGGCATAAGAGGCTCACTCATCTCAACTTCAAAACGCTGAACTCTCTATCCTCAAAAGAACTAGTCACTGGTTTGCCTCAACACTCATACGCTAAGGAATCTCTCTACTCAGTGTGTGAGAAAGGAAAACAAACTAAATCTAGTTTCAAATCTAAGAAAGTGTCATCAGTGACAAACCCTCTTCAACTCCTCCATATGGATTTATTTGGCCTTGTCAATATCCAATCCATCGCTGGGAAGAAATATACTCTCGTCATAGTAGATGAATTATCTCGCTATACCTGGGTGATGTTTCTTCGTTATAAGAGTGACACTCCAGATGAACTCATCTCTTTTGTCAGGAAAATGGAAGTCCTGAATAATATGACGGTTCACTCGATATGGAGTGATCATGGAGCTGAATTAAAAAACAGTTATCTTGACAACTTCTTTGAGGGCAAGGGCATTTCTCACAACTTCTCAATAGTGAGAACACCTCAGCAAAATGGAGTCGCTGAAAGAAAAAACAGAACGATCATCGAAGCTGCTCGATCTATGCTCATCGATTCTCATGTTCCAACTCAATTCTGGACAGAAGCTGTCAACACTGCATGTTTTACTCAAAATAGGTCGCTGATTGTCAAACGTTTCAACAAAACTGCCTATGAACTTTTCCATGGGAGAAATCCATCTATCAACTTTCTTCATATCTTTGGTTGTCAGTACTTCATCTTAAACATCAGAGATACCCTTGGAAAATTCAATCCCAAATCTGACGATGGAATCTTCCGTGGATACTCCTCAGTATCGAAATCCTTTAGAGTTTTCAATAAGAGAAGACAAAATGTAGAAGAAACCATTCATGTCACCTTTGATGAATCGCGTTCAGCAAACTCTAGACCTACTGCTGAAAACGAAGAATTGAATCAGTGGATGTTTTCTCATTATGGGGAACCATAAGCTAATTTCAATCCTGATCCTCAGGCTTACAACTTAATCGCTGATGTTGATCCCATCATTATTCCCAACATGCAAACAAGTGAAGCTGAATCCACCTCTTGGGTATCAGCTATTCCCATAAACACTTTGCCTCCCCTGAACCCTCAAACTTTGAAAACCCATCCACTTCTAATCAACAATCAATGAACGAAATAAAATCTGAGCCTCATCAACTACTACCTGACATACCTGGCACTATAGAAGCTTCAGCACTTCCAAAAATTCATTCTGAGCCAGAAATTCATGCTCCTGCTCAGAGATGGACCATGAATCACCCAATAGAGCAAATTCTAGGTGATCCATATGCAGGTATTCAGACACGACGAAGCTCAGGTAACATTTGTATTTTTGTTAATTTTATTTCACCGATTGAACCAAAAAGAACCAATGATGCCCTCAGAGATCCAAACTGGGTCAGTACTATGCAAGAAGAGCTGATTGAGTTTGAAAGAAACAAAGTTTGGAATCTCGTCCCCAGACCATCTAACAAAATTGTAATTGGCACCAAGTGGGTGTATCGAAATAAGTTAGATGAGTTTGGAACCGTAACCCGCAACAAAGCTAAACTAGTTTCTTAGGGATACAGACAAGAGGAAGGCAATTCGACTTTTGTTAGCCTATGCAGTTCACAAAGACTTCAAAGTTCACCAAATGGATGTTAAGTCAGCATTCCTCAATGGAAAGCTGAATGAAGAAGTTTATGTTGAACAATCACCAGGATTTGCTGATCCTAAGCATCCAGAATATGTCTATAAGCTGGATAAGGCCCTCTATGGTTTAAAACAAGCACCTCATGCATGGTATGACAATTTATCTTCTTTTGTTATCGCTGAAAATTTTAAACGTGGTAAAATTGATAACACTTTATTTTTTAGAAAGGTTAAAGGTCATATTATTATTGTTCAAATATATGTCGATGACATTATTGTAATCCCAGATTTAAACAAGTAATAATGATGAACACATTTAGATCTTCATTAGAATAGAGAAAGAATACAAAGATGAGATTGAGATCCACTTTCTCTCTCTAAACTCTCTCTCTAGGAAGTCATCCCTCTCACTACACACTTCCTCTCTCTCTCTCTCTCACGTATGAATTGCTAGAATGAGTTTCTTGCCAATTACAATTACAAGGTATGTATTTATACCTTTGACCATCTAACTAAACACCTTGACTTTGACCTTTAATGCTTCTATGTTTGACTTTCACTATTGCTTTGGCTCTTTACAATTAATACAAAAACACCTTAAATCTTGAATACATTTTATGCACTAACAATCTCCCCCTATGGATTCAAGATTTAAAAAATTGATGACGATAGTCTTCAGCTCTTTGTGGTCTTCAGATCTTCAACATTTTTGCTCTTTGAACAATCTCCCTCTTCTCTTTGAAGGAAGAACAATCTTTGAAAAATAACTCTGAAGAATCTTCAAGTATGCGTTGTCTTCAGAAATCCAATCTGACTGCTTTCGTCTTTAACTGGATCTTCAAAATCAAATAGTCATCAAAGTCTTGAAACACAAACTTCACATCTTTGTGGTGTTGGTCAAAGTCTTCAAACAAAAACTTCATCTTCTTAAAACTTCACCTCATTGATCATTGAATCGTTGTAGCACGGATCTTTGTATCTTTGAGATTTGAAATATATCTTCGGTCTTTGAATCATGAAATGGCTTTTGAGCTTTACCGGGGTTTTTAGCTTTTCGAATATCTTGAACTGCGTATCTTCATCTCTTGAACAATGAACAATCTTTGAACTTTGAATCTTTGTCGAATCATCTCGAAACATCCTGAAAACATCTTGACACTTTATCTCGAGCTTCTTGACTTTAACAAAAATTCTCTTTATCTTGAAATTGAAACTTTCATATCATCTCCCCTTTTTTGATGATTGTGAGCATCATGATCATCAAAATTCTCTTTTCAATTTCAGCAGACTTTGAATATATCAATAACAATCTCCTCCTTCTGATCTGAATATCCGTCAATTCCAAAAATATTTATCCGAATCTTTTCAAATTCAGACAAAATAAAGTGGTAACCCTGAAACAACTAATGAATCAGTTAAAATGCCTGTAAGTTGCACAGAGCCACTTAGTACAACGAATGCACTTTGGAAAGGAGCTTTTTGATGTTCACTCCTATAGGGCTTCCATTCAATTATCGAAAAACCACAAAGGAAATTTCTATGAACGTTATGACAAGAAAACATATTCCTTGTGTGTACGTGCAAGTGTAGAAAGAATGAAGCAACATATGCTTGAATAATAATAGGCTCAAAGTGTGTAAACTGTTGAGACAACAACAAGTTTTCCACAGACTCAATGTGCATGAATGAAGAGCGAAGGTGGGGCAAACTTCCTTCTTTTTCAATATCTAGACCTTCCGAGTGAAGATCAGATAGATGATATGCTGCGTCCCCAAGAAAAATGAAACATTCCTTTGTTAAGAAAGAAACGAGTAGCTGGTGGGGTTAATGCAAGAGTTGGCATGGGCTAGTTGCCTGTTTCAATGATGGTCACCAAAGAATGTGAAACAATCAGTAATGTGGCTGCCCGGCTCAGAAAGTGGCTGGTGCAGAGTTCTCTTATTCTTTTAACTCTGTTCTCATACCCTCTTTCTGTTTTTAATCCGCTCACTTCTAACCAAACTCTCATTTACATTTTACCTCAGCACAATGAGATACTCAACCGTATGAGTTATCTCCCCCACTCTTTGATTTCGACCCCTTACCCCTCAATCACTCAAGGATAACTTCTTGGGTAGGAAACACTGGTTAACGTGGATCCATAGAAGTTTTGTAAATCCTCACACTGATTCCCATGAAATTTTGTCCTAAAATGTTGCGTTTTCAACAGTTTATTTTGAACAATTAAGTATATCGGCATTTGATAACATTGCCATCAGAATGTATGCTCCTCCAAAATATCATGAATATTTGAGCATTTGATCTTTGAAGATTTCTCAAAACAAGAATATTGAAAGAATGAAATGAATTCGAAAGACTTGTTTGAGAATCTGACAATGTATCAATCAGATCAAATAACATGAATGATAATCATGTAAGGTTTAGGGTATCAAAGAATTGGATATTTTGTTTATATGACCAAATATAAACAATCTTTGAATGAAACGTTTAAGTTCGAACGCTGAAATGAATATGATGCTCAATCAAAATAGGAAAATTCAAACGGGAGTATTACCATCGAAAAATGTTTCGTTTTGAGACATGGTAATAACAAAGTCAATATGAAGCTGAACCGATGTGTGTGAATACTTGAAAGTATAGAAAAGATAATACACAAGTATTAATCTTTAGAAACACACGGTCAGAAATGATGTAACGAGAATCCGAGATCTGAATATGTATATATATATATAGGAAAAACATTTAAATCGCACTTCTAAAATTCATAAAATCTGTTTGAGAATCGAGAAGTGGTTTGAACATTTAAGAAAACGTTTTTCATGCTTGAAAGCCGTTCTTCTTTCAAACAATCTCATATTAAGTTCAGAAGATACGTACAGTTAAATGTTTAAGCTCCCCCTCAAATCATGATAGACTGATTATCAATCAGATAAGCTCCCCCTCAAAATCTGCAAAAAATCTTAATGAAACAAAGTTAGTATATGAAACAGTCAAAGTATAAAACAATGAAATACAAGTTCTAAACAGATGTATTTAGAAGTCAATCTCGTTGAAGTGCGGGTCCTAAACTGATATGTTTAGAAACCATTGTTTCTTTGAAGTCCGGGTTCTAAACTGATGTGTTTAGAAACCAAGATCTCTTTTTCTCCCCCTTAATGGTATATATACTCTTCAAAAAGTTTCACCGCTTCTCTTCTGTTTTCATTCATGTGTGTGATATATATGTAACATTCAGCACAACACGTGATGAACCTGCAAAACAGATTAAGCTGATTTTGGTACCCAATGGGACTTGGGTCCTAGTGTGTTAGGTGCAGATCTCTTTGAAGGAAAACTGTAAGTACCGTACCAATAAGAAATAAAGTGTTTATGCACAAAATCATTTGATCCACAGTAAGAACAACAAATTTTCTTATGTGCCAACCTAATTAGATGATTTGTGGAATGAATAGGATTAGGTTTAGCAGAAGATTTACCTTTCGGCGCTTTGTTCTTTTTGGCATTTGATGTGGAAGCAGATGATTTTGGTACATCATTCTTTGAAGTTGTTGTGCCTTTAACTCTCCATTCCATCTTCACCTTCTTGAAGACTGGAACTTCTTTAAGATTGGAAGTATTAACTTCAGGCACTTTTGGTTTATTATATGATTTATCAAGCAGGGGATTATAGAAGAGATTTGTAGAACGAATCTGATCTTTAAAGAAATCATTTGATCTATTACATTGTTTAGAAGAAATGTTTTTAAAACTCGAACTTGAAGCAGTTTTAAAAGAGCATTCAGAATAATTGAATCAACAAATGGAGTCTGAATGATAGTTTCAGGACTGACCTGCTTTGAAACATCAATTTTAAAAATGATGTCTTCAAGTTCTTTAACTTTGTTTATCAAAACATTTTTCTCTTTAAAAATTAGATCAAATTTCTTTTGGAGATCAGATTTGATCATTTGATCCTTCATAATATCAGATGATAAACCAGATAAACTTTGGTAAGATTAAGAATCGCATCTTCAAAATATTTGCGTTCCGATTCAAAATCTTTTTCCAAGTCAGATATTTTCTTTGAAAGCTCGGCATTGTTTGATTCAAAAGCTTTTCTTTCTATTTCAAAATCTGCTCTTTCCTTCTCAAGCTTTTCTTTTTCAAAAAAATAAAACTTTCTCAAAATCATTGATTTGTTTTGAAAGTTTTATGCATTTAAGTTCAAGAACTTTCTTTTCGTTCTCCAAAACAATTATCTTTTCATCAATCAAAGCATTATGGTCAGGAAGCTTCTTTGAGACATCAAATTCACAAGATGTTCCTTTGTCACAAACTCCAGGATTTGAATTCTCTTTACAAACAGGGGTAGGTTGAACTTTGAAATCTTTTTCAAAAGAAGAGCATTCAAGATTAAACCATTTTCTCAGAGTAAATTCTTTTCTTTCATTTTCCAAAACAATCTCTAAATCAATTACTTTCTTTGAAAGTTCACTGATCTTCTCTTCAAAAGATTGTCTTTCATTTTCAAAGTCAACTTTCTTGTTTTCAAATTGTTCGCGTTCAAGATTTAAAACTTTCTCAATATCAGATATTTTTCTTTCTTCATTGGAAGAATTTCTTTCATTTTCCAATTCAGATTCTAATATCATGATCTTTTGAGAGAGTTCACGAATCTTTTCCTCGAAATAATTTGTTTCATTCATGAAGTTGACCTTTTCATTCTCAAATTGCGTATGCTCGGAGAGAAGAATATTCTCAAGATCTACCACTTTCTTTGAAAGTTTGATACACTTTTGATCAATCTTTTGTTTTGAATCAAATATACTCTTTGTTGATTCAGAAAACTTTTTGATCAAAGAATGTTCAATTCTACCAGTTTCCTTTTTCACTTCGTCATTGTAACAAGAAGATATTTCCTTAAAAGTAGTTGAGAAAATAGTTGAAAGGAGATCATTTTCATAATCATATTTGATCCTTTGTTCTGCAAGAGAGATTTCCAGTTCAACAATTTTCCCTTCAAGAACTAATGTAGGAACATATTTCTTTGTTTCAACAACTTGGTTATTGGTAACTGGCTTTGTAGCACATATATCAAAATAGTTATCTGGAAGTGGTTTATCTAGATTGTTGAGAATCTTCAACGTCTCAGTAGTATAGAAAAATGGAAGTTGTATGTGAGTTGTTAAAAATCTTTTTCTATTTTCCTCTTCTTGTGTTTCCTTTTCACCAGACCAAAAAATTTCAAATTCAAGCCAATATCGTGCATATCTCAAGCATTCGAAATTATACAATGTTGGTAATGCACAACTAGCTTTGGCCAAATGTTTTGGATTTTCGTAACCAAGTCCCCAATACTTGTTAACAGAACTCACTAACCTTGGCTTGTTTAGAAAAATTGTTTGATCTCTCAAATAAAGCTTCTTTTCCAAATCTTTGATTTTATCCAAAAATTCTGTGTTTTGAGAGGTAATAGTTCTCAAAGTAAGTTCGCTCTCACTATTCTTTTTCTTTAGAATACTGATCTCAGCATCCTTGCTTTTGAGATATTGAACAATCGTTGAGTTCTCCAACACACTCACTCTTTTGTGCAGATTCTCAATTGTTGTTCTATAATTGACTTCTTTTGTTCAAGATCTTGGATCTTTATTCTATTGTCTCTGTCCTTAATTGACTCATTCCAACCATAATATTCATCATCATCCATTGTTACCTGAAAAGATTAAAAATGATCGTTGTCAGATACTTCGTGAGAAGTAGAATTATGCACACACGATTAATCAGAGAAAATTAAAAATGATTAAAGTCAGAAAAATTTCCAAAATTAAAATTTGAATAACAAATTATAAAATTTGTTGTTCAAAAATTAATTCCGAAAAATTAATGCGGAATACTTGACTTTAAATCGGCAAACCTGCAAAAGATAAAAAATATATCAGTCTCGAGCAAAAGCAGGTAAAAATAAAAATCGATAAAACGGACAATTGGGTACGACAGTCGTATAGAATGTATGCGACAGTTGGGTTGAACAGTAACTGTCGTATATAACGTATACGACTTGGATTCATAAACAGTAACTGTCGTATGAAACGGTACGACTTGGACCAACTGTCGTAAGAAGCTTATACGACTAGAACTTGTGAACAGTAACTGTCGTATGAAACAGATACGACTAGAACTTGTGAACAGTAACTGTCGTATGAAATAGATACGACTAGAAGTAGTCGGGCTAACTGTCGTATGATACTTGTACGACTAGAAGTAGTCGGGCAAGAAGCGTGCGACAGTTATGATGCTAAGAAGCTTGCGACAGTTATGAGTCTAGTTGCTTACGACAGTTATGAATCTATGAACACTTAAGCATACGACAGTTATGAGTTTTAACGTGAAATTTTTTTCTAAGTGCTAAAAAATCCTCAAATCAACTCCAATTGATTTGAAACTTCGTAGGTTAGGTCGCGAGGGCTTTCTGAACATCTTTTGTTCAGCAAGAAACAACAAGAAACTACCAGAAGTCCATGTTCTGATCTGAACAGTGAACTTTTTCGAAAACTCCAAAAAATTCCAAATCTGTTGATATACGTGTTTTGAATCCGAATCCTTGCACGAATTGATTCCGATAATCAATTCGAACAGTTCTGTGCCTAAAGCTCGATCCAAAACAAAATCAAATCACAAAAATGATGAACAACTTCGAAACACCCAAAAATATGCCCAAAAATTCTGAAAAATCTTCAAATTGTGCATAATCCGATCTGATTAGGCTCTGATACCACTTGTAATCCCAGATTTAAACAAGTAATAATGATGAACACACTTAGATCTTCATTAGAATATAGAAAGAATACAAAGATGATATTGAGATCCACTTTCTCTCTCTAAACTCTCTCTCTAGGAAGTCATCCCTCTCACTACACACTTCCTCTCTCTCTCACGTATGAATTGCTAGAATGAGTTTCTTGCCAATTACAATTACAAGGTATGTATTTATACCTTTGACCATCTAACTAAACACCTTGACTTTGACCTTTAATGCTTCTATGTTTGACTTTGACTATTGCTTTGACTCTTTACAATTAATACAAAAACACCTTAAATCTTGAATACATTTTATGCACCAACCCATCCCTGTGTACTCGATTTGCTGAACGAATGAAGAATGAATATAAGATAAGTATAATGGGTGAACTAACATGTTTCCTCGGGCTTCAGATCAAGCAGAGCGATCAAGGTACATTTATCCACCAAGGTAAGTACGTTAAAGATATGCTAAAGAAATTCGATCTTACTCAAAGCTCAGCTATGAAAACTCCTATGGCACCTCCGTCGACACTTAACAAGGATCCTTCTAGAAAACCTGTTAATGTCACTACCTATAGAGGAATGACTGGCTCTCTTCTGTATCTTACTACAAGTCGACTTGATATCATGTATTCTGCTTCTGTTTGTGCACGATATCAATCTGAACCCAAAGAATCATATCTGACCGCTGTGAAGCGAATTTTCAGAATCCTCTGAAGGGTACACCCAACCTAGGTCTTTGGTATCCCAAAGACTCAAGGTTCGTTGTAACTGCTTATTCAGATAGGGATTTTGCATGTTGCAAACTGGATAGAAAGAGCACCATAGGAGGCTGTCAGCTCCTGGGTGGAAAGCTGGTGAGTTGGACAAGTAAAAAGCAAAACTCAGTGTCCACCTCAACCGCTGAAGCTGAGTATATAGCCGCTGGTAGTTGTTGTGCTCAGGTATTATGGATGAGAAACCAACTATCAGACTATGACCTTCAGCTATCAAAGATTCCTATCTATTGCGACAGCACTAGTCCCATCACTATAGCAAACAACCCAGTGCTACACTCAAAGACTAAACACATCGAAATCAGATATCATTTTATCAGAGATAATGGGATGAATGGAGACATAGAACTTCATTTTATTCCCACTGACCATCAGTTAGCTGATCTTTTTACCAAACCTCTTGAAGAGACAAGATTCAACTTTCACATCAGCGAGCTTGGAATGCTGAACCTTAAAGAATAACTCTTCAGCGGTTACGCATTTTGTCAAGAATAAGGTTCTATCTCTGATATTCATCTCCTAATCTCTGAGTACATGATCCTTGATACTCAGGTATGTTCTCTACCCTAAGTCATTACTTCAGTGAGTTGTTTTTCAAAAATAAAATTCATCACTGACAATTTTGTATCAGTGATCCTTTGATAAACAAAAACTCATCCCTGATATTTATCATCAGTTATTCTTCGAAACACAAAACCCAGTCCTGATATCTTTTATTTATCAGGGATGTCTTTTGAAAAACGAAAAGACACATTTTATGTGACGTCATCATAGAGGATAACCCTTGGCACGCATTTCTTGTCTGACACGTTCGTCCGTTACACTTCTTGTCCAATAATCTACGTGGAACGTGTCCGTGTCATGATGAGTGTTTTTCCCGCTCATCAAATTTCTCTCTCCTCACTCAATCCCATATAAACACTCCTTGTTTATATTTTTTCTCTTTCCACACACAAATTCTCTTAAGGCAAGAACTATTCAAAGCATTTGAACGAACTAAGAACTTAAGAACTCGATCCTTAAACCTTCAAGACTACAGGTTCTTACTTCTTTAATCTAATGCTTTTTGGACAAAAACTTCTTTTTTGATCTTAAATCTTTGCACACAAAGATCAAACACACGTTTTTCTTCTACAAAAATCATCTTCCTTCATGATTTTCTCTCAAAAACAATAAAAAGTTTTTAAAGTTTAAAATATTCTTTAAACTTTCTCTTTCATCCTAATGTGTTTTCCAGATTAATTTCCCAAAAAGGAAACTGGTAAAACATAGTTTTCGACCATTTTCAGTTTACTTAAAATTGAAAAACTTCTTTTCTATGTCTCTTTCCTTAAAAAGAAAATGGAAAAAACCCTAATTCTTATTTTTGGAAACTCTTTCCATACTAAGAAATCCTTGTTCTTCTTCTCCTTTGTTCTTAAATTCTCAGAAATGGCATCCCAAGCAACTACCCTGGTGAAATCCAAGAACGCCAAGTTCGAATTCCACACTGTGCAATTAGTTGGAAACAACCATCTGGCCCTCCAAACGTTCCCTGAGAAGAAACCCTGCCTACACTTGGAAGATGTTGTGACCCTCCTTCGCAAATCTCCACTGTTCTACGCACTAACCGTAGCTCCTCCTACTCACAAAATTCTGTTGCAGCAAGTTCTGGTACACTGCAGAACGTGCTGAAGTGATTCTAAAATCGAAGAAGACAGTGACAGTGATCTCCTTCCAGACCCAACTTGGGGTTGTCAGCATCACTGCAAATGGGATCCGCTCAACTGGCAGAAAATCATAAGGAAAGTATCTCCAGAGCCACGCCCTCTGTCACTCCGTCAGAGGAAAACATCAGAACTCTTACAGAGGTGATCAACAATACGATCTCTGCTGCAATCAAAGACCTACCCTCATCCTCTGCCACACCAACAACTGCAACAACGACAGAGACACCAGAAGCTGCTACACCAACTCCAATCTCTGTAAATGCCCCAAGACCCAACGATCGACCGATGACCATTGGCCACATGGGTGACTTCAGAAAAGAAGTTCTGAGCTGCATGATGACCATCTCTGCAAAACTTGTGGGTAAAGCCCAGGTCTTAGAGAAAAATATCAAAGATACTCTAGAGACCCACCAATTCAACTTTGAAGATCAAGTGGAAGAGGTCCACTCTGCTGCTGCTGAACTTGAAGACGTTCTAAAGAAAGTTGCTGCCATATTCTGTGATGTGGTCGCTACAACAGTATCCGAGAAGAGAGCTGCAAGAGAATCCTCTGGTGTCAGAATATCCAAAAGGCCAAGGTTTGTTGGACCAGACTCTCCAAAGGCATCCCCAGAGCTCTCTGAAGAGGCTGAGGATGCTAGTATGGATGACGCAGAGGCGTCTAGTCAACAAAGGGGGGAGAGCATAGACTACACCTTCAAAGACAAAACTCTTAAGACCACAGTAGAAACCTCCACCTCTGCAGAAATACCACCAGAAACCATTCTTGTGGATACTCCATCCCAGTCCCCACGGAATGAACCAGAGAGGACAGACCCATCCTCTGCTGAAGAAATACTTAGCCAACCACCCAATCTATTCACCACTATGATTCCCCACGACCCACCAGAATGACATAGCAGAAGCTATGGAAATTCTAACCGAAGGGAATGCTACAGAGATTCCAACAGAAGAGAATACATCAGAGACAAGGGCTGACAAAGGCAAAAAGAAAATACCAGAAGAGCCGTCTGCTGATGTACAACAACAACCAACACCTACCAAACCAGTTCACACTCTACCATCGCTAGAAGAAACCCATGCCTATCTATATGCTGACATAGATTTAATTTCAGTCAATGTAGTGCCGATCAATACATATTTGAATCCAAAGAGGTCAAGCCTGCTGTCAGAAGAAAGAAGAAGATTTATAAGGACGAAAACCAACATCTTTCGAAATATAAATACTTCTTTCAATTTTGCGAGAGTGCTGAGGATAGAGCTAAAGTCGTTTGCCCACACAAGAGTACCATATCACATTTACACTGTCGAACTTGAAAATGACAGACAAGAAACCTTCAACGACAACGACCTCGTATTTCTCAATCCATACGATCTTCTGACTCTGCACGCCTATTGCCTCAACCACTCTGATCGATATAAAGCTGCCAGAACCGCAAGAGTTGAAGTCTTGCTAGCAATGGAAGAGCATGTGAATCTCAGAACACAAATCGACTTTCAGCATGGAATCGATTTTGAGTTGGACAAACTGAGCATTGGGCCTCCAGAGGAGAGTCTTGTGGGATTTGAAAACTACCCTACATGATCTCTTTCAGCCGATCCAGAAGCATTCATTTGCAGAAAAAAGGGAGTCAAGAAAGCTATCAGATCTGCAGCAGCTCACAAGTATTCCTCTCAATCTCTGAAGTTTCTGCGAAAGATGATACGGGAGAGTCCCTCTGGCTCCAAGCGTCTACAAGAAGTCATCGATAGTTTCGTAAGACATCTTACTCTTACTCTAGAATTCAGGGACATAATTATGAGATTTGACAGAATTCTTAGAGGAGACTATTATGATTAGTTTTACTATTTCTTCATGTAATGTAATGTACTTAATCTTTTGAAGATTAGTACCAGCTTTAACAGAGGATGGCTTTCTCCTTTTTGTCTTCAATTTGTGCTTAATCTTTTTAATCATAGCATAGTTTGAATTTTCAATACTTAGGGGGAGATTGTTAGCCCCAAGTATGACTATGTAAAAGTATTGAAAATATCACAAGTCAGAAGAACGTCAGAGAACAGGACACCAGAGATTAAGCTGAAGACTTAGCAGAAGAGCAAACAGAAGACCATTAGATATCGTCAGAGCTCTGGCAGAAGACCTCTGATAATACATCAGAGAAAAAGATTGCCAGAAGACCTCCAGAGCTCTGGTAGAAGACCTCTGGTGAATGAAGACCTCTGTGAAGATAAAGTCTCGTAGAAATCTCTTAGTGATAGACAAGTGTTCGCACTTTCCACGTCAGCCATAAAAGGACGAAGACATGCTTTCCACGTGTCATCATAGGGTTTAATAGTACACTGTTTATTACTTTATGAGGCTATAAATAGAACGTTAGTGGAACACACAAATAGTCGAGAATTGTAAGGATCGTTGCTAGAATTGTGAGAACATTATCACTACACAATTCCATTCCACTACTAGTGTACGATCAGTTGCCTGAGAGATTTCAGAATACACACACAAGAAAGTGTTCTTGGTGTTATTCAAATATATATATATATATATATATATATATATATATATATATATATATATATATATATATATATATACGAGCAGTTTGTTATTTGTTGGTTTCTGTTTTCTTAACAATGATCTTAACTTTCAGTTAGTTCAGATTTAGATATGGTGAGGAAGCGTATTTAAGAACTGAAAGATAATGTAAAGGTAGAAGAACACACAATATCAAATAAACAGTATGTAAAGAACAGATGAGTATCTCCAAGATTACTGTTTGATATTTATCAAGAACACCAAGAACATAACAAGAAAGAACTGCTGGTGTGTGTGTTTGTGCGTAGCTTAATTATCTGATTCTTGTTAATGGAAGAACTCAACATGAGTCTTTATTTTATACTACTACAAAGGGGACATACTTTAGACAATAAGGACTTATGCTACAGTAGACAGGATCATATGAACAGTAGCAGGTACTGTATGCAATAAATGCGCATGTTCCAACTTGGACAGAGCCCTATCAGAGTTTGACACGTGTTGTTGTTGTTAGGGCATGCCTTAAGCAAGTGGATGAACGGATCCTGGAATAGTAGAAAGATATTTGTAAATCTTCTAAGTCTTCAGTATAAACCGTAGAGGTTCTGTCAAGGGTGACAGAGGTTCTGCGGCTCGGTCCTCTGTGAGCAGTCTTCTGCTGATTCTTGCCTTCGGTATTCTTGGGTTCTTCTGCAGAGCCTCTGTGGGTTACTTCTGTACTTAGTCTATTTTCACTACTTTCACAAATAGAAATATTGGAGCTAACAATCTCCCCCTAAGTAGTGAAAATTAAAAAATTTGAAAGTGCAAGGATTTTCTAAGCACAAGAACAATTTTCTTTTTACATTAGATTATGCCAGAGGCATTTACATTTGATTGTATTGAAAAGAAAATATTACAGAGGATTTGTTTGACTGACTCAGACGTTGGCATCCTTGAAGTCATTTAAACTTCTGCGGTCGAGTCCTTCTTGTATGAGCTCGTGATAGAAGTTGATGCAGAGAGTTCGGAAGTTGATTGTTGCATCGATAACCTCTATCAGTCTGTCGGCAAGACTTTGATTCATGAGCTCTGTTCCTCTGTGCTCCACTAGGATCGCTCTAAACTCTGTCAAAGTACTTGTTGCGTACTTCTGACAGTCCATCTCTACGAACAACTTTGATTTACCAGAAGGATCTAGAAATACTAACCCGACCCTTGGATTTGTGATGATTGAGTTTGGTGTAGCAGAGGGAGGGCAGTAATCTTCTGGTGGTTGAACGTTTAAGCTTTTTACTCCAAGATCTCGAGCCAATTGGAAATCTACCATGCTGTATAGCAGAAGCTTCTCGCGTATGGCCTTTCTAATCACCCTGTATGCTCTGCGAACTTCATCTGTTGTGAAGTTCTCTTTCGTCCAGTCCAGAAGGTCATAAGGATTTAAGTTTCTAAGATCCACATCAGAGAATTGGTTCTCGGATCTGTCCTCTCTTTTGACCTTGTAGATGTTGTAAGAGAGTTTAGGCCAGGTTCTGGTTCTAGAGAACTTACAATATAGGACTTTGATGATCTTGGATGTTGAGAAGACTTCGTATTTAGGCTTGGGTTTTGTTCTGGTGAAGAGGTTTTCGAGGTCAGCACGGAAGTCAGGGTCTTGAATGGTTGGTTCTGATTGATCCATTATGCCCATTCTGCTGTATAAGTACCTGTATACTACTTCTTCCATTTGTGGTGGTGGTGGTTGAGGTAAGGTTCTGCGCAGAGCATCTAACTGGTTCTTGACTTCTGCTACTCGATCCTCTGAAGGTTTTGCCTTTGGATCCAGAACAGGAATATTTGACAGAGGTGTAGCGCCGAAAGCCCGGTCTTCTTCTTCAGGCTTTGGTGTCTTATATGCATCGAAAGAGCTCTTCATCAGTTTTTCTGTCGAAGGTTGATGCTTGGGCTTTTTCTTCTGCGGTTCTTCTGTCATAATCCCTTTGCCCTTGTCTTTTGCCTTTGGCTGATCTTCTTGTAGAGATGGAGTTGCCTCTGCAGGTTTTGAAATTTGAGTTTCAGAGGGCTTGATTGGGGTTGCTTCTGTTGGAGAGGCTTCTGTTGGAGAGGCTTCTGGTGTCTTGCTCAGATATTTCCTCTGTTTTTGAGCAATGGTTTTGATTCTTGGGTTGGTTTTGGGTATTGGGGAAGGTAGTTCGTCTTCGGAGGATGTCAGGAGTTGGAGCTCTTCTTGGATTTGGACATCTTCTCCAAATACAGAAGGATATTCCACAGAGGTTGGTATTGCCTCTGTGGTCTTCTGTTGTTGAACTTGGGTTGTTTCTGGTATTTGGGTTTCTTCAGGAATGGATTCCACAGAGATGGTTGTTGTCTCTGTGGTTTGGTTTCTACTTTGGGTTTCAGGTGTTTGGGTTGTAGCAGGGGTTTCTTCAGAGACCATTTCCACAGAGGTGGTTGTTGCCTCTGTGGACTGTTGTGTTCTTTGTTGGGTTAGAGTTGGGGGTGCAGAGGATATTGGTTCTGCGAATACCGGTGGAGCGGGTAGACCTCTGCTTGCAGCTATTTCCCTTTGTTTATCCCCTCGATTCTCCCCCTCAGGATGATCTGATGGACCATGATGGTCATCATCAGAGTCATCCTGACCTTTATCTGTCGTACCCTCTGCTCTACATGAAGTTTCAGGTTTCTTTGGTGGAACAGCCCCTGCAGCAATCATCTTTACGCATAAGTCATTACAGAGGCCGATGAGTGTTTCAACCTCTGCTTATGTGTTGAAGCGCAATTTGCCGACGCTCTTCTGGAAGTCTTTAACATAATTTATGTTGGCAGCAGTGAAGGCGGCGATTACTTCTGTCACTTGGTTGATTACCCCATGTCCAAGCTCTGTCAGCTGAGCTCTGGTCATGTAGTCAGAAGGCTGCATGGCCTGAGTGTTTCTGATTGTTTGCTCTTGGACCTCTTCTAAGGCCTTCTTTAGGTCTTTAGGTATAAGGCCCTTAGATTTGGAGGATTGCTCTTTCAGCTGTTGAAGAAAGTGCTTGACAGACTCTTTGAATGCAGAGGTTGCGGCTTTTCCAAATTCAGTTGCTGCAGAGGTGGCAGTGGTAGTAGCAGTGTGTGTTGTAGTGGACTTCATCTGGGTTAAGGCGTTTTGCACCTCTGTGGACAAGGTGTCCATTTTGGTGTTCAGATCAAGGATTGCCCTGGATGTAGTATCTGCAAAAGAATCAAAGGAGCTTTTCAACCCCTTTAATGTATTGTCCACAGAGGTGATAAGGGTTTGGAAAACTCATCCCTTGATACATGTGAACTAGTTGTAACCTCTGGAGGAACACATTCGTCCCCAGAGTGAGTCTCTGTTTATGAGACACCTTCTTTCGCCCTTGTTTTGATGTTGGGGGCGGAAGGATTTTCTTCTGATCCTTGAGCAGAAGCAGCTAGTGCTTTAGACTCTACAGAAGTTCTGAGAATGACTTTGTCTAGATCCACTCCATAGATGGGTACTAGATTATCTTTCTGTTGACTTGGAGACTTGTCTAGAGTCTCTTTGTCTTTGTGCAATCTAATCTCCTCTGAAGAGACGTTTGGACCTATTTGTGTGCGTGTGGCAGAGGAAACAAATTCCTCTGTGGGGATTTCTGTTGTGATCTGGGGCGACTGATCACGAACTAAGGGTAAATCCTTTTGAGAGGATTCCCCTGGAATGGTTTCCCCGGGTATGATTGGTACAGAGGTAGAAAGAATTACCTCTGCCCGGTCGGTTTGGGGTGGGGTCGAGCTGTGCTGCTCTTTTTCAATATTGCCCTCTGCCACTAGACTGGCGGCAATAGAAATGTGGGTTGCACTGGGAGTTGGTTGTTGTTGAGAGCCTCTATTATTCCAGGCTTCTGTTCTAGTTTCTCCCTCTGTTAGGCATCCAAGCACTACTTCACCATCTATAGTTTCAATCTCTGTCGCTACCCTATGGCTTGGTGCTTCTTCCCTAACTTCTGTTGCAACTTCTGTCCTAATGAATAGAGAGTCGTACATTGGATGTGATCCAAATAATTGTTGTACGTGGGGGTGCATAACCTGTGTACCATCAGAGGCAGAGATTACTTGCTTTAGGCTTCTTCTGTGCACATCATAGCCAGGGTAAAGGAAAGGGTTCTGCAGTACCTCTGGGGTCTCAGCCGAATTATCCCTTGGAGTTTGATCATCATCATTAAGATTGTTGGTCCCGAAGGGCTATACAAGTTTGTAGAAGGGGGGGTTGAATACAAACACACAGATTTTACTTTTCTAAATTGTTTATTAATAAATCATTAACAATTTACAACTTGTTGCGGAACAAGATTAAGGATAAACCTAAATCTAAACAAGTTGGAACACTAAGTTTTCTTGCACTAAGAAAGAGAAGGAAATTACTAATAATAACCTATCTCAAGATAAGAAGATGACTTGACCAGAGTTAGCAAGTGCTTCAAAAATGAAGCTGGAGTCCTTCTTATATACTGCATGCATTTAATGCATGGCAGTTTATACTTTACACGTGGCAGCAACTCATTGGTTGTTGGGTCTGACTTTAGTAGACAACCTTTGTAGCCGCATGGTTGAACAATGTAGTATCAGAGTGGTTGTACGATTTCAGACAATAAGGAGGTTCTTTTCTGACATATCGTACGGAGTCGTGCAAGGGTGGTTAAGACAAAAGTACTTTGTACGGAGGACTTCATGATCAGTTTTCGTTGAATCAGAGCTTTATCATTCTATATCAGTGAATGACAAAGTTCAGCGATAGCTGAAGTCTTGTACTTGATACTTCACGTTGAGTGGACAAATCTGAGTCTTCGCTGATCCGCATCAGTTCATTAGGAGACTTGTCGCTGGTTCTTGAGATTGATCTTCGACTTCAGCGTAGAACCTATGTTGACGTGAAACTTGTCTTCAGGGATCATAAGTAAACAACTAACGTATCAGCGATCACCATAAGGACTGAACAGGCTCAGAGCATTATGGTGAACAGTGTTCGCTGAATGTTTAATCTAAAGAACGAGAGTTCCTATCAGCGGTACTGTAAGGTCTTAGTACTTATCAGCGATAGTGAAACTCTGATACATATTGTTTATTTACAATTTTCACTAAGTATTTAAGAGAGGGTCATTATCAAATCACTGAGGGTTTGGATCAACAAAGATCAGAATCAACTCCAGAGATTGTGAAAACTGGATCTTCTGTGGCTTTTGTGGTTTCATGTGATAGAGCTTCTGCAGTCCATCCTGCAGTGTCAAGGGTGTTGGCAAATTCAGGGCGTTGGAGGAAGTCAGAGAAATTCCCATGATGCGCATAATTGAGGGGATTGGGGGATTGCAGAGGGGATTCTTGTGCTACTTCTCCTACCACCTCTTCTACCACTGTATCCTCTGCAATTGTTTGCATAGGAGACAGAGGTTTCCCAGTTTTCTTCTTGCTCTTTCTCCTATTGGGTTTAGGTGCCCTTCCTCTGAGGCTTTGGATTTTCTCTTCTTCTTTTCCTTTGGGGGAGAGGGAGGAGCAGAAGATCCAACTTCTGTGGCATGAGGAGGAGAAGGTTGAGCTTCTGCGACACTTGTAGAGGTGCCCTCTGTGGTTTTCTTCTTATGAGTTTTCTTTTGAGGAGTAGAGGAAGAGGGTTTTTGTTTCTTTGAGGCAGAGTAGATGGATTTTCTCTGAGCACGAAATCTGGCTTGATTTTCTTCATGCTTCTGAAAAGCAGCTTCCCATTCTTCATCTGTCAACCTAGCTAATACTTCTGTACCTGTGGGGGCTCCTAGACGCGGGGGTGTCATAGGACTTGGTTCTGGAGTCATATGATCGCGTATGTATTCTAATTCTAGTTCTTCGTCCCTTACATATTTCAGAAGTTTCTTTGGCAGAGGTCTGCAGTGTGGGTATCCATCAGCATGTTCTGTTGGGGAGTTTTTGTTCATAGCATACATCTTGGTTGTTGGCCCCTCCATTGGCCATTTTTTGAGCAAGAGTAGAGGCTCTAGCAGAACACCTAGAATTCTTTGAAACTGCAGAGGAGGTAGAGCTCCTGTTGTCTGTGACCTTTTCTTCTAGAAGGTGATCTTTCTGTCGATGGTGTTAACCATTTCTTGCATCATGAGTGTTGCGAAGTCCAGAGGTAGGTCGTAGTAGACTCCGTACATGATGGCTAGTATTTGGTGTGAGGATTGATCTGGACTCCCCACTTTCCCGGTTAAGCATCTATTGAGTACGGAAAAGAGTGTATTCCGCAGAGGTGGTAATCTGCCTCTGCGGAAGTCATTTCTCTTTCTGAGTGGTACGTTGTACCCCAACATTTCGACAAACCTGCAGAGCTCTTCATCTGTAGGTTCCTGTGCAAAGGTCTTTAACCCTAGAAGACCTCTGGTGGGTAGGCTGAACTCAAGAGAGAACATAGTTCCGTTGAACTTGAGTTCAAGATGTTCGGATTTATCGGGTTTGGAGATGTAGCCTTTGATCTGTCTATCTTCTGGGTCAAATCTGCAACTTTGCCAGAATTGATTTATATACCTGGTAGGGATTTTATCAACGGTTTTGGTAAGGAGAGGGTAGAGTATGTGATGTTTCAAAATATGGAGAAGAATGGCATGTGCTTCTCCAAAAGCTGTTTTGGATGGAACAAGGTAGTGGTTATTGGGTTTTAAAGGTAGAACATTTGCAAAATGTTCATGTTCTAAGAAGTTTTGAAGGTGGGTTGTCGGAGCAAAGTCTGCTTCATCGCCGAAGTTATCTTGCTCCAGGTTTCTGGCGATTTCAGGGTTTTCTGAATGTTCAGAGTGTTCAGGGGAGTTCGCCGGTGAGTGTGCAGGGGAGATAGCTTGAGAAGAGGAGGCCATTTCTTGTATGAAGATAAGAATTGTGTAGGTTTTTTGCAATGGTTCGTCGGAGAAGAAAGTGAAGGTTCGTAACGTTTTTGAGGATTGGTAACTTGGGTTTTATACTGAAGGGTAACGGTTAGAATTCTGAAAAGGTAAATATATGGAAGTGAATAATATTTGGGGTCCGCACTTGAGTGTGAAAGGAGGGTTCAACTTTCCAGAAGAACGTGTGCCGTGTACGTCCAAAAAAATGAGACACGTCAGCAGTGTTAGAGTATGACAGGACGTCGTGTGCGGCCCATTAATGCTAGACGCGTGGGTTTTGCAACTTGCAGAATATTTTCACTCGTAGAAATTTACCGTTACTGTTACAGAATTTCCCAAATTTTTGAAAATGACAGAGGCTCTGTAGTGGTAAGAGTTCTGTGGTTTTGAAACCTTTCTTTTCTATCTTCTGTTGCTTGCACCTTTACCAAAAGTATTTGAAAAAGCATTGGAGAGGATCGATAGATTTTTAGAGTAGAAATTGTATTCACAGAGGTTTTGGAGCTCTGTCAGAGCCAACAGAAGCTCTATGAGTCAAAATTTCTCATAACTAAAAATTTATTAAGCATTTTGATCATCCAGGTTTTTATTTGTTTTAAGAGTTGTTTTTAGGACATATTTGAAAATTGGTGTCCTAGAAAACTGTTTTGGATAAGGTTTTGTGCGAGTATTCTTCAAATATCAAGATTAGCCAGCACATGTTCTGTGGTGTATTGAACCTTTTCGACTAGAAACCTTCTGTATGACATTCATGATGATTGATCGAGTTCCTATATGTAATTTTTAGTAATAGAGAATTTGACTTACAGAAGCTCTGTTGAGCTCAGCAGAGGCCCTATAACCTTAAATTTCTCATACAGGGAGGCTCATCAATTGTTTTGAATATTTCTTATTTGGAATGTCATAAGTAATGTTTTTAGGACTTATTTGGAAATTTGTGTCCTAAAAAATTGTTTTCTAGAAGGATTTGTACGAGATACTCACTTTTTGACTTTCCATTGTTCGGCGTAGTACCTGACTTCTGTTGATTGTGGTTGATCACAATTCTTCTTTGGCTCCCCTTTGAATGATCAACCTCTGTACATCAGTTTAAGGTCTCCTTCTGCTCCAACTTGATCTATGCTTGGGTCAAATATGATAAGTAATGCATAGAACATAGATCAAGTCTTTCAGAGGTTCTGTAAGGACTATCAGAGGTTCTGAGCAATCCCATAGAAGCTCTGTTGAGTATTGAACACTTGGTGATTGGGAATTTACATACATAATTTAAACTACAAAACAAAAACAATGTATTTACATATTTACAGAAGATTAAGTTATACTTACAGAGGTTTTAACTCATGTTTATCATTCCCAACTTACCCACCAAGAAAAGGAATCTTTTCTCATCTAGTGTCTTGGTGAATAAGTCAGCAAGCTGGTACTCTGTTGACACGAAGTGAATTTTGATTGTCCCATATTCAACATGGTGTTTCAGAAAGTGGTAACAGATGTCGATATGCTTTGTTTTGGAATGCTGTACTGGATTGGCAAAGATTGGTATGGCACTCTTTGAGTCACAGAAGATGGGAATCTTGAATATGATGTGGCAATAGTCCTTAAGCTGAGTTTTCATCCACATAACTTGTTAGCCCCAAGTATCTGTAATGTAAAAGTATTGAATATATTATCAAGTCAGAAGACCATCAGAGATGCAGCAGAAGACTTAGAAGAAAAGCAACAAGAAGACCAACAGAAATCAACAGAGTTCTGATGGAACCAACAGAGGATCAACAGAAGAACTGTTCACAATCCGAAGACCAACGGATCTCTGGTCTATGAGCTCTGGTGAAGTGAAGACCTCTGTGAAGCCTAAGTCTCGTAAGAATACCTAAGTGTTAGACAAGTGTCCATACTTTCCACGTATGCCCTAAAAGTAGGAGACACACTTTCCATGTGTCATTCTATGGTACGATAGTACACTATCTACACTTTATCAGGGCTATAAATAGAGAGGTAGTGGAACAAACGATTGTAAGCTTTTGGAAGAATAGTTTTCCACAATTGTTTAAGCACACACTGCAGTAATCCCGAGCACTACCTCCGTATGATATTGTTCCCTGTGAGATTTCAGGATACACCATTGATCTTGTTCTTGGTGTTATCCATTATCAATATACGAGCAGCGTTTCTTACTTGATCTTGTTATCATTATCATGTTCTATATTTGATTCTCACTACTACAATATCATTTACATTATCACTCACTTTAATGGCTTTATATTTAAATGTTTCCGCTGTCTATATTATTACCATTAATGTGATGCAACGTGAATCTGGGAACCTACAATTGGTATCAGAGCTTGCTTGATTTGCTCAAATCAAGGCATCCAATCTACCAAGGTTGATTCACTGTTGTTGATTAAGTGTGTGTCTCAAAGCTTCAATATACTCTGTTTTTACTATTTAAAGTTTATTACAAGTTTTTCAGAGTTTATTTAATGTCATCTTAAGCTTTCAAAGTCTAGTGTAAAGAACTTATCTACTCAAGTTACTATTCCATTGGTCACTGGTCATCAAACTTTCGTTTAAAACCCTTGAAAACTTTCATACTCTGTTTTTAAAAAAAAATGGCTAATAACAATATCAATGCCATTTATACTGCTGGTTCTCTGACCAAACCTCATACTCTTCTGAGAGATGAATATCCTCAATGGAAGATTAGGATGGTTAACTTCCTTGATGGGATGGACAGAGATTTAATGCGTTCTGTCACAGATGAACCATTCAAACCCATGGTTTTGGTTCCACGTGTACCCGCAACACAAACTACTGCTGAGATTCCTGCTCACCTTGAACCCAAAACTACCGGGTTCACTGATGAAGAGACATTAAAAATGGAAAATGATCTAAAAGCAGTTAGACTTCTGATTATGGCCATTTATAATGAAATATTTCAAGAACTAGATTCATGTGTTACTGCTAAAGAAATCTGGGATCAACTTCTTAATCAGCTTGAGGGTGGTATCAAAACCCAAAAGAACAGAAGGACCCAATGTATAAATGAATACAACGATTTCAAGGGACTTCCTGAGGAAACCTTTCAACAAACCTACAACAGATTCAATGTTTTGTTAAACAAATGTAGAAAGTGTGGGGTTGTTAGGTCGAAGGAAGATAACAATGTTTTGTTCCTGAAAAGTTTGAATGATGAATGGTTGAATCTGTCCATGTCTTTACAAGCTAACCAGGATCTAGATGCATGGTCTCTTACTGATGTGTATGGCACTCTGGCCGCACAAGAGAAGGATGTTGTCAAGCAAAAAGGCAAATCCACCATTGCAGGACCTATTGCGTTAGTTTCTGAATCAAAGAAATTCACAGAAGGAAAGTCCAACAGAGAGAGTTCTAGCAGAGGCAAGAAGAAGAAGGGTAAGAAGAGTTTGGTAGATGAAAGTGATGCTGAAGAAAACTCATCAGATGAGGATGACGATATAAATGCGTTTGCTAAATCTCTTGCATTAATTACTCAACAATTCAACAAGAGATTTGGCAACAGAGCATTCGACAGAAGAGGTAGATATGAGAAAGATGAGAACAAAGTTTATGCTGCGCCCCCACAACAGAACCAACACTACAGAGCTCTGACAGAACAGAGATAGCAACCACAACAAAAGTTCAATGCTCCTGCTCCACAGAAGGCTGATGCTGCCCAACCCATCAATCAGAATGATGGACGTTGCTTTAGATGTGGCAAACCTGGCCATTTCTCTGCTAATTGTAGAGGAAAACTTGTAAAAGATCAAGATTATTACAAGAATAAATACAAGTACAACTACAGAGAAAGAAGCTATGTTGCTGAGATGGAGAATTGGATCTCTGATTCATCCTCTGACGATGAACCAGAGCAATCCATTGTTGCTGTGGATGATGGAAGTCTCGGAGAAGTTGATTGGATGACCGGAGGAAGAATAGAAAGGTCTGAAGAAGAAGATATAGCTCATGCATTTGCTCTAACCGTAACAGAGCCAGACAACAGAGCGCTGGAGACCACCAGACCCAGTGCCAAGGTATATTCCTCTAAATCCAAGTCTGACTCAGAACTTGAGATGCATGTGTCATTGCTAACTGAAGAGTTTCAACTCTTAAAACAAAAACTTTCTGAGGAAAAAGAGTTAAGAAAGCTAGCTCAGAAGGATCTGTCCTTCTACAAGAGAGAGAAAACTCTCTTGGAACAGGAAAAGGAAGAAATATTAAAAGAGAAATCTGAGCTAGAAGTCTTACAACAAAAGAAAGAAAGCACGTTTTCAAAAAGGGTTAAAGAGTTTGAAGATATTTTGAAACAAAAAGCTGAAGAAGTTGCTAAATCTGAAAATGAACGATTAAACTCTGTTGCTTTAAAAGACTATTTTCAAAGAGAAAGGGAAATTTTACATCAATCCCTGCAGAAAAAGGAGATTTTAATCAAAAAATACCAGGATGCACAGAATGTGTATACCAAGATCAATTCTCAAGAGGACAAGCAAGGTCTAGGTTTTAATGACATTGTTCCATACAAAAGAAGGATAAAGGCATCTTATCCCTTTGCCTTCTCTATTGGAAAAATGCAAGAGGATGTGATCTCCGGAACTGCTGTTTTCAAAATAGCCAAAATATCAGATTTTACAAAGGCAAAGAGACTCAGCTTAAGGAATGTCAGCTATGACTCTTTGAATCAGGAAAATGTTACAAAACCATCTGAAAAGTTTATTCTTGATCAGGGAAGAGCTGAAATGAAGCTTACTGATTCTATCAAAAGTCTCGATCCGAAAGAAATCTTTAACTTCAATTCTTTCAAGGAACAGAAGTCTGTTGCTTCTATTGCAGGACCCTCTTGTGCTACAACACAGAGAGAACTCAATCCTGGAGCCCCAGTCTTCTCTCCATCCTCTGAAACCTTACGAACAACTTTTGAAGAGGATATTCTGAAAGTTATTGAAGAAAATGCTGCTTGTGATGCTTTAAAACCCAAGATAAGAAAGTTCAAATCCACCAGAGCTGACAACTCTAAGATACCCAAAGAGTCTAACACCTCTATCAGAGCCACCAGAGACTTTCTGTGCTCTGACAGTGACTCTGACTCTGAGGTAGATGAGCAAATTTTCTGTGCTCCTCAGACTGCTTTACACAAACCTAAACAGGCAACTGTTGAATCTGGATCTCTGAAAAATGTCTCATTCTTTAAGAAACAGAACAGATTTATACCTTTGCCAAATTTGAAAAATAAGGGTATCAAAATTCTCTCTTCTAATGAGATAGAAGAGAAGAAAAGAGGGAAAGCTAAAATTATTCATGAAGACTATACCTCAGTTCCATACGCTTATGATCAAGTCAAATTTACAACAGAGCAGAAAGGAAAATGGAAAGTCAACGACCAATCTATTCCTGCACCTGTTGTAAATCAAAAGAAAAACAATTTTGTGTCAAGAGAGTTTGCTCCGAGAAACAACAATTTCAAAAAGCCGTCACAGGACAGAATGTATGTAAAGACATCTGGTCCTAAAGTTTTTCAAAATCAAACTCCCTTCAAACAACAGTTTTTGAATAAAAACAACAATTTGCATCAATTTTCATGTTCTATCAAATGCAATTGTATTCAACTTCTGTTACAGTTAAAGAACCATATGAATGGTCCCCACTGTGTTCTGAAATAGTCGTCTCAAAAGAAAAGTCCCAAGACTGTTCAGAATGTACAGAAAAAACCCTCTGGCACATCATCAAAGAATGAAAAGCATGAAGGAAAGTCTGTTAACCCACCTAAGTCTAACAAAAAAGGACCCATAATGCAATGGGTACCTAAAAGAAACTAATCTGTCTTGCAGAAACCCCATGTGCAGATCTGGTATTTAGATTCAGGATGCTCAAGGCACATGACGGGGAATAAGGAGCTGCTTACTTCTTTCAAGAACAAAAATGGAAGTGCAGTAACCTTTGGAGGAGATAATGGCGGACAGATTAGAGGCTACGGTACTTTAGTCAATGGTGGTGTTTCAGTTTCTGAGGTTGCTTATGTTGAAGGATTAAACCATAATCTGCTTAGCATAAGTCAACTCTGTGATCATGGGTTCGATGTCAATTTTAGGAAGAAGTACTGTTCTCTGTTGCTTTCCGAGTCTGGTCAAGAACTCTTAAGAGCCGACAGAAAAGGCAATCTTTATAAAATGAATTTCAATCCTAACCAAAACTCTACAACAGAAAAACTCTGTTTAGTGTCTTTGAAAAATGAAGATGCCTGGCTTTGGCATAAAAGATTTGCCCATTTGAATTTTCAAAACCTTGACAAGCTCGTGAAATTAAAGCTAGTAAAAGGACTTCCTCCGCTGAAATTTGACAAAGACCATCTCTGTTCTGCCTGTGAATTGGGTAAGATGAAAAGATCTTCACACAGAACTAAGAGTGATCATAGTTGTCCCAGACCTTTGCATATGCTTCACGTGGAACTCTGTGGTCCTATCTCTGTGCAAAGTCTGTCGGGCAAGAAGTATATTCTTGTGCTAATTGGTGAATTTTCTAGATATACTTGGATTGAGTTCATCAGAGTAAAATCTGATGTCCCAGAAATTCTAATAAGTTTGTTGAGAAGGATACAGGTTCTGTTAGGATTGAAAGTGCAAAAGTTAAGAAGTGATAACGAGACAGAATTCAAAAATGCAAGAATAGATGCCTATCTTTCAGAAGAAGGAATCTCCCAGAACTTCTCAGCTGCCAGAACTCCACAACAGAATGGTGTAGTGGAAAGAAAGAACAGAACTCTGGTAGAAGCCGCCAGAACCTTGTTAGCCGGTTCTGTCCTTCCCATCAACTTCTGGGCAGAGGCAGTCTCAACAGCCTGTTTTACCCAAAACAGATCTTTCATTGTAAAAAGATTTAAAAAGACTCCCTATGAACTCATCAACAATAGAAGGCCAAATGTGAAATATTTTCATGTTTTTGGCTGCAAGTGCTACATCTTGAATGACAGAGAACAGCTGGGTAAATTCGACAAAAAGGAGGACGAAGGAATCTTTATTGGTTATTCCTTAACCTCTAAAGCCTACAGAGTCTACAACACCAGAACCCGTGTCATTCAAGAAAGCGTTAATGTGTCCTTTGATGAAAATACATCAAGTGCCTCTGATTGCAAGTTAACAGAGGGGACACACACAGAACAGAAGAAGCCAAGTTCTTCAAAGACAAGGGAAGAAGATATCAATCTTGTGTTCGATGATTTCTTCGATGATGATGTTTCCTCTGTCAACATCAACAGAGGCGACCAAGCTCAGAATTCAACAGAACAAAATCTGACAGGTACAACTCTTACTAGTCCCTCCAATACTTCACCATCTACTTCTCTGTCTACAGGTGTCATTCAGAGAAATGAGGAACCACAAAGAGAACCTGTGCAAGAGCCATCATCACCTCTGCTAACCAATATTGACAGAGATTCCCTATTTGAAAGATCACCTTCACAGAGCAATGAGGCCACTCTCCAGAGTTGTGTGCCACAAAGCTCTGATTCTGAAGATCGTCTTTTCCCATCAGAAGCACAAACCCCTCCTGTTGTCCATGCCCCAATGACAAGATGGACAAAGGATCATCCTCATCATCAAATTATCGGTGCTGCTGAAGATGGTGTAAAGACGAGATCGGCCACAATCAATGAAGCTTTCTTTGTAAACTTTTAAGCATGATTGAGCCGAAGAAGATTTCTGAAGCCCTTGAAGACCCAAACTGGATCGAAGCTATGCAAGAAGAGCTTCTGGAATTCGAAAGAAACAAAGTTTGGTCCTTGGTTCCACTTCCAAAAGGCAAAGCGGCCATTGGAACCAAGTGGGTGTTTAGGAATAAAAAGGATGAAGATGGGATTATCATCAGAAACAAAGCCCGTATGGTTGCAAAAGGATATTGCCAAGAAGAAGGTATCGACTATGACGAAAGCTTTGCTCCTGTGGCTAGACTAGAAGCCATCAGAATCTTCTTAGCCTATGCTGCTCACAAAGGTTTTAAGGTCTATCAGATGGATGTAAAGTCTGCCTTTCTGAATGGCAAACTACAAGAGGAAGTTTATGTCCAGCAACCACCTGGTTTTGAAAGTTCAGAGTTTCCAGACCTCGTTTACAAGCTAGACAAAGCTATGTACGGCCTTAAACAAGCTCCCAGAGCCTGGTATGAAACTCTGTCCAACTTTCTGTTGACAAATCACTTCGAGAAAGGTAATGTCGATAAAACTCTATTCTTTAGAAGATATAAGAATGATATACTTCTGGTGCAAATATATGTTGATGACATTATTTTTGGGTCTACTCAACAAGAGTACTGTGATAGGTTTGAGGATTTGATGAAAAGTGAATTCAAAATGAGCATGATGGGAGAACTTTCATTCTTCCTTGGTTTATAAGTAAAACAATCCATCAGAGGGACTTTTATAAGTCAGTCGAAATACATCTCTGATATTTTGAAAAAATACAAGCTCAACAATTCAAATCCAATGAAAACTCCTATTGCCACTGGAGTTAAACTTGACTCTGACCTTAATGGTGAACCTACAGATGTCAAGAAATACAGAGGCATGATAGGATCACTTCTGTACTTAACTGCTAGCAGACCTGATATAATGTTTGCAACCTGTCTCTGTGCCAGATTCCAAGCAAATCTTAAAGAATCTCATTTGTCTGCTGTCAAGCGCATATTTAAATATCTTAAAGGGACTCAATTTTTGGGTCTCTGGTATCCTCTTAATTCTGGTTTCGAGCTTGTAGCATATACAGACTCAGATTACGGAGGATGCAAGAATGACAGAAAGAGTATGTCTGGTAGCTGCCAATTACTTGGTGAAAAATTGGTGAGTTGGACATCCAAGAAACAGAATTGCGTATCAACTTCTACAGCAGAAGCAGAGTATGTTGCTGCTGCTAGTTGTTGCTCTCAAGTGATATGGATGAAAACCCAGCTCAAAGACTATGGCCTGGAGTATGGAAAAATTCCAATTCTGTGTGACTCTAAGAGTGCCATAGCAATCACAGCTAATCCAGTTCAGCACTCCAAGACAAAGCATATCGACATACGGTACCACTTCATAAAGGATCATGTTGAAAAATGGATGATTGAAATGTACTTTGTTTCAACCGACTTCCAGCTTGCTGAGTTGTTTACAAAAGCCCTTGATGAAAGGAGATTTAACTTCTTAATCAGCAAACTGGGTATGCTGAATAGGTCCTCCTAACTCTGTTCAAACTCAACAGAGCCTCTGATGTTCCTACCAGAGCTCTATCAAGTAGTTGGGTAGGATAGTTCAAACAGAGCTTCTGATGTTCACCAGAACTCTGTCACGCATACTTTTTCAACAAGCTTAGTGAATCTGTCTGTATATATATCTCTTGTTTTGTAAATGTTTTTCTTTTTGTAAAAAGTTTTTTTTGCTCATACTTCAAGGGGGAGCTTAAAAGTATTTTGCGCATGGTTTTAGGGGGAGCAAGTCAAATCTTTTTCAAATCAAAATGACTTTGCTCTTTGGTCTGAAAAGAAAAATCTTTTTGAAGAATGAGGGAAAACCTGTTCTGATGAAAATCCTTTGATAACGTCAAGAACTTACCAGAACTCTGATATTTCACCAGAGCCTCTGTTTATTCTCACCAGAACTCTGTGAAATTTCTGAGTCAGTTCTGTTCTCGTTCTTTGACCATTTCCACATCAGATACAGAATTTTAAATAATTTCGGGTAAAGGTGAAACACCAAGGGATACTTGAAAAGAATGGAAAATGGCTACTCATCAGAGGCAAAACTTGCATAGCTCCAACAGAGCTCTGTCGGTTTTTATGCCACGTCATCAGAAGTAACGTCATCAGAGGTGCGGGTTATTTCCAAGCGTCAACCACTTGTCACCCACACATCTCTAATCGCGACAGTTTACTTGCACGAAAGTGGTCAGAACAAAATCCACGTGGCACTCTCTAATTGAAAGCTAAGTCACTAGCTGTTCCCACGATACACTGTTCAGGCCACTCCACCTTCTGACACTCGAGTGCCTATAGTACCTACGACGATTACCCAGCCACATGTTTTGACTATAAATATCCATACCCTTGACCTAATTCATTCTTAACCTTTCAAAAACCCTTCACCTTTCCCTCTGTTATTCAAATCCTCTGTGTTCTTCAAGAAAAACCCCAAACCTGCAACAATGGCGGAACCTCAAAACTCTGCTGATTCTAGCCGAATAGAACCCACTGATGAAATCATTGTTCTTCCTTACGAGTTTGCTGACAACAACTATAGATTCGATCCCATTCCAGGACTCTATCTACCCCTATATCATATTTTTATTGAGTTTTTCAGGAACTCTGAATTTTTTAGAGCCCTAACAGAATTCAATGACCATCTTCCTGCAATCTACGTCCAACAATGGTGGACCACGTGCCAGTACATAGAAGAACAAGAGGGGATTGTTGGGAGTGTCAACTCGAGAAATGGAGGAGCAGGAACAATCCGCATTCGTGCAAGCACCTTAAGAAGAATCTTCAGAATGAAGACCAAAAGATAGCTAGGAATAGATGCCTATGAGAAACCACCAAAAGTAGCTGTTCTTCTTGATTTCATGAAATTCTTGGGTTACAACAAAGATCTGAATAGGATAGGAGAATTTAAAAGACAGAATTTACCCACTAGGTGGAACTTCATGTTCTCCACCTTGAACAGAACCCTGACCAGCAAATCTGGTAGTCAAGACCAAGCAACAACAGAAATCCTACAGATCATGTATGGATTGTTCTTTAACCGAAACTTTGACTACGCCAGCATACTATACAACGATCTTCTTACCGCTGTTAACACAAAGACCTCATCCATCGCAAGAGGAGGAGTTGTTGGAACCCACAAGTTCTTAAAGATGATCAAGTTTCCTCGTTTTATCAGTCTGGTAATCAGAAGAGCCTTCGACAGACTGGAACTAACTCATCAGGGACGCTCCACACCTGTTTGGGTAATGTCCAAATTCCTTCCCACTACATCAGGTGAATATCCCTTCATTCGAAGAATTCCAGGTACAATGCTTGCTCTTATCCCTCAAGACCACATCTCTATCCAAAACTATCAGAGTGTTGCTCAACCTCAAGAACCAGAGGTGAGAACCCCAGCATACTTAGGATCTGAGCCTTATTTCGAGAGCTTGAGTGAGGAAATAGGAAAGGAAGCTAACAGACCAGAGGAAAGAGCACCCGAAGTGGGGTCTTCCTCTAGAGTGATGGAAGAGGAAGTAGAGGACAGAGCATCTCCTAGGGAGGCTGTCCATGAGCAAGTTCAGGAAACACCAGAGGTGGAAACCATTTCCTCTGATAGTGGTGAGAAAGAGGGAAATGACAGAGAGAATCCCGAGAGTTCTACAGCCGTAGGAGCCGAGGAGAATGCGAGGATAGAAAAATATGTTCAACAGAGCACACATGAGCGTATCCCTTAACCAAAATCCCAGTGCTACCACACAATCTAATCCTGGTGATCAAGACCAAAGGATTATTGAAATAGAGGTGCACACCTCGAACCCAACCGGCAAGAACCACCAGAAGCAACTCTTCATGCCTCTGGTACGCACATACCCGGGGAAGCTATCTTTGGTAGTGGTGTTCATTCGCCCCAGAACAAAAATAGGTCACCTCCACACAATGATGCCTCTGTGGCTCATATAAACATGACACAAAATAGACCAGAGATCTTTGTAATCTCACGTAGCATCTGTCCGACTCAGGGACAATGGGAGACCATAGTAGAACAAGGGAAGACTTTGCTTGATCCAAACTCTTCTCATCACATCAGATTTCCTTCTTCAGAACCTGAGCTGGAAGAGGAAACTCTGGTCAGAACACCTGTAGTTGTTTCCCCTCAAAGGGAACATCAAGGATCAGGTGGAAGTCCTCCAAGAGCCAACATCAAAACAACTCTTGATGGAGGCGCCTCTGAACTCGAGGCAGAATTGGATCCATATGTTGGAACCAAGATTACCCCCGTTGACACTGTCACAAGAGCAGAGTTCGAAAGCTTCTGTGATAGTATCAACAACTCCTTGAATGAGTATAAACTTATCAATGAACAGAAGGAGGAGTTGATTCGCAAGGAGAATGCTCTTCTTAAAGAAGAACTGCTGAAGATCTCTAACAAACATGCAGAGATAACTCAGAAATATGCCGAGGCTGAAGCACTCAGAATAGAGTCTGAACGAGTCAGAGGAGAAGAGTTTGCAAAGCTGACAACAGAGATAGTAGAGCTAAAAACAGTCAGAGCAGAGGAAGCTAAAAAGACTTCGACATATCTTATAGAGCTAAAGCGACTCATGACAGAGCACCACAACGTGCAGATGAACAGAACCCTTCCCATCCCTACAGTTATCCTATCTAACGTCAGAACCTTGACAGAGATCATCACCAACTCTGTTAAGGAATCCATCAAAGAAGCAACAACCTCATCTACTACTCCACTCAACATCTCCAGCCCTAACCCAACGATCTCATCTGCTACTCCACTCGACTCATGACGGAGATCATCACCAACAGCTGCTCGAATTGACGCTTCTAACGACGATGATGATTTTGAAGATGCTCAAGAAGGTCATTCAGATAGTCAGATGGGTGAGTCCACAGAACAACAAATGGGGGAGAAGGAGAAAGAGAAAGAGAAGGAGAAAGAGAAGGAGAAGTAAAAAGAGAAAGAGAAGGAGAAAGAGGCAGAGAAAGAGAAAGAGAAAGAGAAAGAGGTTGAAAGAGAGAGAGAAGCTAAGGGTAAAGGGAAATCAATAGAAACAACTGAGGTAGAGGCTACAGAAAGATGAGTTAAGGGGATAACAGAGGAATTCATGCCAGAAATGACTGTGGTGGCATTCGACTACATATTCAAAAATAGAGTTATCAAACCGACAGAAGAGTCAACACAAGAACCACTAGAGATCATCTGTCTAGACACCCCTCCTACATCTCTAAGAAAATAAACATAGAGGACAGACCCATCCTCTGCTGAAGGACAAACAAGCCAAGCCCAACCTCAAGCTACTCAAGAATCTGCTCACATCGACATACTTATGGCAGAAACCCACGATGGCCCAAACCCAATAATACCAGAACAGAACCCAGAAACCTCTACCCATCACACCGAAAAACCTGCCTTAGAAATGATATATGCATTTCTATATGCTGACAGAGACATCATCCCTGTCAATGCCGTACCCATTAACCCATACCTAAACCCAATCAGAATAAACACCATTTCTGAATCAAGGCTAAAGTTCATCCAAACCAAGTTAAATCTAAACAGAGCCATTAACATAAACTTCGGTATCCACAGAATCTTGGACATCAAGCACAAGAAGTTTCAACATGACAAAGTCGTATACCATGAGTATACTATTGAATCAACAGAAGGCAGAAATGAACTCTTCAATGACAATGATCTTGTCCTTCTGAACCCATACGACCTGATCACACTTCACGCCTATTGTTTGAACTTCTCAGAAAGATACACACCAGCAAGAACTACGCTACCAGAAGTCAGATTCGCTATGCAAGAGCACATCAATCTCAGAATACAGATCGATTTACAGGTAGGCATAGAGTTTGAAGTAGAGAAACTAGCGATTGCACCACCAAATGAAAACCTTGAGGGTTATGGCCATTACAGAACTGGAACCGTAGTAGAAGATCCTCCAGTCTGTCTGCCGACAGAAGGGCACAAAGAAGGCCATCAGAGCTGCTGAAGCCCACAAGTACTCGAGTGAGTCGCTAGTATATCTCAAGAACATAATCCAAGATCTCCCAAGAAGCAAGTGTCCAGAAGAACATCAGAAACTCTTCGTCAACCAGATTGATCTAATGCTGGACTTCCGTATACTGATCAGAAGATTCGACATAATTCTTAGGGGAGATAACTATGCATAATTGTACTATTTCTTACCCTGCATTGTAATATCTTAGAAGAATAGTACAAAGGCTAACAGAGGTAAATGTTCTCTGTTTCAAAATTTTATTTTCAATACTTAGGGGGAGATTGTTAGCACCAAGTATCTGTAATGTAAAAGTATTGAAAATATTATCAAGTCAGAAGACCATCAGAGATGCAGCAGAAGACTTAGAAGAAAAGCAACAAGAAGACCAACAGAACTCAACAGAGTTCTGATGGAACCAACAGGGGATCAACAGAAGAACTGTTCACAATCCGAAGACCAACAGAGCTCTGGTCTATGAGCTCTGGTGAAGTGAAGACCTCTGTGAAGCCTAAGTCTCGTAAGAAATCCTAAGTGTTAGACAAGTGTCCATACTTTCCACGTATGCCCTAAAAGTAGGAGACACACTTTCCACGTGTCATTCTAGGGTACGATAGTACACTATCTACACTTTATCAGGGCTATAAATAGAGAGGTAGTGGAACAAACGATTGTAAGCTTTTGGAAGAATAGTTTTCCACAATTGTTTAAGCACACACTGCAGTAATCCCGAGCACTACCTCCGTACGATATTGTTCCCTGTGAGATTTCAGGATACACCATTGATCTTGTTCTTGGTGTTATCCATTATCAATATACGAGCAACGTTTCTTACTTAATCTTGTTATCATTATCCTATTCTATATTTGATTCTCACTACTACAATATCATTTACATTATCACTCACTTTAGAGGCTTTATATTTAAATGCTTCCGCTGTTTATATTATTACCATTAATGTGATGCAACGTGAATCTGGGAACCTACAGAACTTGGGAGCAACAGCTAGCAGCAGCAACGTATTCGACTTCTGCTGTAGATGTGGATACGCAGTTCTGCTTTTAGAGGTCCAACTGACTAGTTTACCACCTAGGAATTGATAACTCCCAGAGGTACTCTTTCTGTCGAGCATACATCCTCCATAATCTGAATCTGTGTAAGCTTTAAGACCAAACCAGAGTTCTTTGGATACTAGAGGCCAAGATTTTTGGTCCCTTTAAGGTATCTGAAGATCCTCTTTACAGCATTATAATGGGATTCCTTCGGGTTAGCTTGATATCTTGCACAAAGGCATGTGGCATGCATTATGTCAGGTCTACTTGCAGTTAAGTATAACAGAGACCCAATCATTCCTCTGTAGAGTGTGCATTCTACATGTATGCCATTTGGATCTGAGAATAACTTATTTCTAGTGGCCATTGGGGTTCTCATTACAGAGGCATCAGAGAGACTGTATTTTGAAAGTATGTCAGAGACATATTTAGCTTGATTTATGAAAATTCCCTCTGATGATTGTTTTACTTGGAGTCCGAGGAAGAAAGTTAATTCTCACATCATACTCATTTCAAACTCACTCTGCATAAGTTTTTCGAAATCTTTGCATTCTTGTGCATTTGTAGACCCAAAAATTATGTCGTCCACATATATTTGTACAAGCATAATTTCATCACTTTTTCGTTTATAAAAAAAAGTTGTATCCGTTGTACCTCTGTCGTAACCATTATCGAGAAGGAAGGTAGAAAGTCTTTCGTACCATGCTCTTGGAGCTTGTTTCAGTCCATACAGAGCTTTGTCGAGGTAGTACACGTATTTTGGGTATTTAGAGCTTTCAAACCCTGGTGGCTGTTGGACGTATACTTCTTCTTGGATTTCACCGTTTAGAAAAGCGGATTTTACGTCCATTTGAAATACTTTAAAACCTCTTTGGGCTGCGAAGGCTAAGAAGATTCTTATGGTTTCGAGCCGTGCGACAGGGGCAAAAGTTTCATCGTAATCTATGCCTTCGTCTTGTCGATATCCCTTGGCTACCAATCTTGCTTTGTTTCTTATGACCACCCCATCTTCATCCTTTTTATTTCTGAAGACCCATTTAGTTCCTATGGCTTGTTTTCCTCGTGGCAAAGGAACTAAAGTCCAGACTTTGTTTCGTTCAAACTGTAGAAGCTCTTCTTGCATAGCGTCTACCCAGTTTGGGTCGTCAAGGGCTTCAGAGATCCTTTTTGGCTCGATCATACTAATAAAGTTTGTAAAGAAATAAAAGTTAGAAGTGGCAGATCTTGTTTTTACCTTTTCAGAAGGTTCGCCGATTATAAGACTTGGAGGATGGCTTTTTGTCCATTTTGTTGTTCTTGGGAGATGGTCATCGATTTCATCAAGTTGATCTTCAGAGGTTTCTAACTGTGGTTCTTGTGCAGCCTCTATCGTAGATTTTGCTTTCGTGCTTGATTCTACAGATTGTGGGATAATTGGAATGTGTGATGGAGTTTGTTCCTCTGAGGAAGTAGAGACTGAGTCTTCTTGTTCCTCTGTTATTGGTTCCTCTGTGGTTTTTGGAGTTGGTTCTTTAGGATCTTCTGTAGTTGTTTTCTTTGTTGTACTATCTTCTGTTGTCTCCCCCTCGGCATTTGCATTTGTATGATTTATAGAAGACGATGATGTATTAAAGGGTCCAGTTAGAGTTATACCTGTCTCGATCTGGTTCACAGAAGATGATTTTCCAGAGGCTCTGTCGGCTCCAGCAGAGGGATCAACATCATCATGGAACATCTCTTGAAATAGAAGATTTAAGTCTTCTTCTCTAGTTTTTGAGATGCCAGAGGATTCCCCTTTTAGCCCGAGTTCTGAACTGATTTGTTCAGAAGTCATTTGGAAGGTATCGTCAAAAGAAACGTTTATGCTTTCTACAATCGTTCGAGATCGTAGAAGATAAACTCTGTAGGCTTTGGAAGTTGCAGAGTATCCTATGAACTTGCCCTCATCTGCTTTTACTTCAAACTTTCCTCTTGCTTCTCTATCATTTAAGACGAAGCACTTGCATCCAAATACATGGAAGAACTTGATGTTTGGTCGTCTTTTGTTGATCAAATGATAAGGTGTCTTGATGTGCCTCTTTACAATGGTTGATCTATTTTGGGTATAGCAAGCGGTTGATACTGCTTCTGCCCAAAAGGTCATTGGTAATCCACATGCGGTCAACATAGTTCTGGCGGCCTCCACAAGCGTGCGGTTCTTTCGTTCGACCACGCCATTCTGTTGTGGGGTGCGTGCAGCAGAGAAGTTCTGTGAAATTCCTTCTTCTGTAAGATAGGCTTCAATGACAGAGTTTTTGAATTCTGTGCCATTGTCGCTTCTCAGTTTCTGAATCCTGCACTCATACAGAACTTGGATTCTTTTCATTAAATTTATCAGTATGTTTGGAACATCTGATTTCTTTCTGACAAATTCAACCCATGTAAATCTTGAGAATTCATCGATCAAAACAAGCAGATATTTCTTGCCACCTAGGCTCTGTGTAGATATTGGACCGCAGAGGTCAACATGTAGCATGTACAGAGGTCTAGGGCAAGATACATCAGTTTTGCCTTTATGGGAAGCTCTTTTGAGTTTTCCCATTTCACAGGCAGAGCATAAATGATCTTTATTAAATTTAACGTTTGGTAGACCTTTGACTAGATCAAGTTTTACAAGTTTATCAAGAGTATGAAAGTTTAAATGGCAGAACCTGTTGTGCCATAACCAGGCTTCTTCGCTTTTAGAAGCAACGAGGCATATTTTGTCTTTGTTCTTGGTATTGAAGTTCATGAGATATAGATCTCCTCTTCTTTCGGCTCGCAGAAGTTCAATTCATGTGTCCTCGCTCTGTAGAGAGCAGAAGGTTCTTTTGAACATTACGTCGAATCCCGTGTCGCAGAGTTGACTAACACTGAGAAGATTGTGTTTAAGGCCATCAACATATGCAACTTTGCATACGGTTATTTTCTCCTTCTGTATGACTCCGTAGCCTTTAATGTACCCCTTTTTGTTGTCTCCAAAGGTCACAGATCCACCATCATTCTTTTCTTTGTATGTGGATAGAAGACCTCTGTCGCCAGTCATGTGCCTCGAGCATCCGGAGTCTAGATACCAGATCGGCACATACTGCTTCTGCAAGACAATCAGAGAGTTTTAGGTACCCCTATCCACATGTGTCCAGTTTTGTTAGGGGTCTTTAAGTTTGCCTTAGCATTCTTGGTCTTTGTTTTAGCTTCTGTTGAAGAAACATTTTGTTTCTTCTTACCCTTGGATTTATCATTTTCTTTGGGTACAAATAGATGACAGTGTGGACTTTTGAAGTGTTGGTTTAATTTAAACATAAGATCAAAGCAATGACAATATTGAATGTGCGAAGAGATTTGCTTGAATTTTTCATTAAATACATTAAATGGGGGCACAGAGGCATTACAATTTATCCTAACATTAGACTTTCTATTACAAGAAGGTTTATGTAGGCTAGATTGTTGTTTTCAAAATCCTTTGTTGAGTGCGGCCTTCTGTGTTCCCCTTCTGTGGTGAACTTCTGTAGGTTTCACTGTCACAGAAGAAAAAGATTTGTTAATTTTAGTCCATTTACCCTTCTGTTGCCATGTTAGTTTTTCTTTAACAGGTTTTAAGGGTTTTAAAATCTTTGAACTCGTTGGAATTTGAGTGGACATTAACTTTTGTTGTTTGAAATTTTCAAGCTCAAGAGAGGTTTTGGCTTGTATGCACATATCCAAAAAGTCTGGACAGATAGGAATTCCACTGATTTTCTCCTTGGGAGGAATAGTTCTGTTAAGAACTTCAGAGGTTTGTTTAAAATCCTCTGTGTCACTAGGTCCGATCTCTGACTTAGAGTCAGTCTCTGATTCGTCAGAGGATGAATCGTCCTCATATACAGAGGTTGAGTCACTTGGTTCTCTTTCGACAGAGGCTGTACTTTCAGAAAATGTGCCATACTTACTTTCTTCCTTTTCTAAGGAACTATCTTCTAAGTTAACAGAAGTATCTGTTAAGTTTTCTTCAGAGAGATCTTGATTGCTGGAAGATGTACATAGGTTTTCTTCAGTGATATCAAGTTTTTCTTCTGTAATTCTTGGCTTGAACTCAGGTGCCTCAGCTGATAATTTCTTTTCATAATTCATCATGCAGACAAATGCAACTTGAGTTAGAGTCTCGGGATTACCAAACTTGAAGATTCCTATCTGATCTTGAGTTTTCAGATACCTCTTAGGTTTGGATTCTCTTTTGACAGACATTGAAGGTGACAAATCTGTGTTTTCAAACCACACATTTGTCATCTTCAGAGGTTTCCTCTTGTGAGGTTCCCTAGAGACTTTTTGCCTTTTACTTACAGAGAGAAGATTTGGAAATCCAGGTTTTCTTGGATCTCCAATGTGAAATAGAGAGGACAGAGACTTGTCTCTTTTGGTTCCGGTATAAGGATCTATATCACAGAAGCCAATTCCCCGTCTCCCTATTTGTGTGTTTATTTTTTCGTACACCTTCTGAGCATCTTGAATTTTTTTAATTTGAAGATCTCTTCTGAGTAAATCTTGACAGAGGACTTCTCTTTCCTTTTGAAAATAATTTTTAAGAGCTAGGATGTTCATTCTGTCGCACTCAACATCCATTAGTTCTTTATACTTTGTTTTCAAAGAAGAATTAAGTTCATAAATCTTTTCTTTTAAAGGATTTAACTTTTTGTTCCAGTCCATTTCAATTTCTTCTTTTTCTTTAAAGATTTTAGTTTTTTCTTGAGTGAGAAGTCTAGCTTCTCTCTCATAGAAGGTGAGCTTCGTCTGAATATTTTCACATGTATTTTTCATTTAAGTGTATTCAATGTTAAGTTTAATCAAATCATCTTTTGCAGTATTAGAGTTAGAGGTAGAAGTGGATACCTCACTGTCGGAGTTGGAGCTGACTTCTGCCATGCCACAGAATAGAGCATTCTTTGTTTCGCCTTCGTCAGAGGATGTTTCTGACTCCCAGATTTCTTTGTTCACCATTAGTGACTTCTGAGCATAGTATTCAGCTTTCTTTTTGTAGAAAGCTGCATCCCTCTGAGGGTGATTTGACTTGCTCCTGCATTCGTTGGCAAAGTGACCTGGCTTTCCACAGTTGTAGCATCCTTGGTTCTGTGTGGAGTTTCCAGCTCTGTCATTTGACCTCTGTCGGTCACCACTTCTTTTGGTTCGGCATTCATTTGCGTAGTGGCCTGGCTTACCACATTTGTAACACTCTTGAATCTGTGGAGTGTTGCTAGCTTTGTCTTCCGACCTCTGTCGGTCATTTCCTCTGTCATTTCTGTCACATGACCTCTGTCGGTCACCACTTCTGTCGTTTGACCCTTCTCTCTCTCGATTATCTCTTTCATATCGTTCATTACCAGATTTCTTCTGGTATCCTCTGCTGAATTCCCTAGTTAAGAGAGCTAATGATTTAGCTATCGAGGCCAGGGTCGTTTCTTCTTCTGCTGCTGCTACTTCTTCTTCTTCTTCACTTTCCACCATCATGTTCTTCTTCTTCTTATCCTTTCTTTCCTCTACTGCTTTCTCTTTGTTTGGTTTCTCTCTAGCCTCTGTAGTCTTACCAACCAATGCAAGAGGTGCAATGATCTGGGCTTTTGCTTGTGCTACATGAGGCTCTTGTGCTGCCAATGTTCCATAGAGGTCTGATAGGGTCTAGGTGTTAGGTCTTTGATCTTCATACAATTCAAGATATGGTAACAATATGAGGAAGAACAATTTATTAGAAAAGGAAATCTAATCTAATCTAGAGAGAGAACAAGAATGTTTAAGATCTACATCTTGGATTATGGAAATTGTAATGAAAAGACTTAGTTACAAACTACATTATACAAGCTATTTATACTCCCTCACTTGTTACAACAGATAAGTCTAAGCCCATATACAACAACCTTTGCTTTACAAAACTTTCTAATATAAAGGACAACTTCAGTGTCCTAACATTCCCCCCCCTAAAGTTTTGGAAAGCAAATCATCTTCAAATCTTTAGATCCTCTCCCCCTTGATTTACTTGTAAAAACTTTAGCGGTGCAATCTTCAAAAGTAGACTCGGCTCCCCCTTGAATGTTTCTCTTATTCATCATATTTTCAACTTTGAAGAATCAGATCCAATGAACTCTATAGTCTCAACTAAATGCACTAAAATCATCTTCAAAGGGTATGCGTTTAGTGTAAAACATAGAATCCTTCGTTGGACCACAAGTTGAGTAAGAAATCAGCTTAAGAGCTTGGTTCGAATTTGCTCGAAGGAGGAACGGTAAAAAGCACACGCTACTCGATAGGGATGAGACGACCCAAGCAAATAACATTGTTCAGCAACTGTAGAGAAATGCTCATCTTCAAGATACTTCAAACCACTGAATGAAGAGAATCCATAATTTCAATCTTCAAGAAATAGCTGGATGATTATAAGCACTCAAAAGTCTGAATCACAACCAAAGCACCAGAACAATGATTGCAAGCACTCACAATTCTGATTGATCAAGTCAGAAGAATGATTAAGAGCATTCAACGGTCTAGCATCGTCAACAAAACTTCAGAATAATGATTGCAAATACTCAAGCGTCTCTTCCAATCCAACCAAAGACTGAACTCCAACAATCAACTTTTGAAAAACTTGAAAGACCGGAGCCCTTTTAAACTTTGACAATTGCTAGATGTATGTGGCAAGCTGAATATCAGAGTGATGTCACACACGCGTTATGCTAAAGTCCATGAACAATGTCCCCCTCCTGAGACTTAGCACGGGGGTTCCGAATCATCAGGTTTCAATAAATTTATTGGATCCGTAACCATCAGGTTTCGAATCAGTCTTCATACGAAACCAGGGTTTCGCACCCTTCTGCATACGAAACCCATCAGGTTTCGCACCTTTCTACATACGAAACCCATCTCAATTCGGACCCTCCTTGATACGAAACCATCAGGTTTCGGACCCTCTTTGGTACGTAACCAGGGTTTTGGATCTCACAGGATACGAAATCCTCAATTTTTCATCATCGTCGGAGTTCTCGCCAGAAAATCGGGATTCGCCGGAAAAGGATTTTGCGAGGGATTTTAAGTTTCATTCTATCATAAATCTGTCTGTATTAAGATTTCAATCACATTGCAGTAATTTTCGTCAAAAAGGCAGCAAGAAACCACCAATTTTCGACTTCGCCGGAGCTTCGCCGGAAAACCGTTCTCGCCGGAAAAAATGTGGGTCATCGGAATATCGTGCATGATCGAGGTTGATTAGTCTCATTTGATTGGGTTTCGTTCAAGGATCTCAAAGAAACAAATTTCATTGGATTTGGTTGTGAAATAAGTAAGAAAAACGGATTTGAAATCATCAGATCGTAAAATCTGAAGTTGGTGAAGATGATGAACAGTGAATTAACAATTTCGTTAAGTCACCGTTAAATTTGTGACATTTTTGGTCTTTTTTCGTTAGATTCGTTAGTTTTCGTTTATTTTTCCGTTATTTTTGTTAATTTGTTTTTCATTTTAGTCCTTTTTAGGTTAAGTGTCAGTTAGTTAGGTTAGAGTCATTTTACTAACGTTTTTGTTAAATTTTCAGTTAGTTTTCTTACAAAGTTGGTCCTTTCGTTAGTTTATCCGTTAGGTTCAGTTAGTTTTTCTTTTAGGGTTTGGCAACTTTGGTCCCTGTAGTTAGTAGTATTAGAATAATTCAGTTTTAGTCCTTGTAGTTATAGTTTAGTACATTTACATTTTTAGTCCCTGTAGTATAAGTTTCGTATTTTTACACTTTCAGTCCTTGTAGTTAAGTTTTAGATTTTTTACAATTTTTAGTCCTTTGAGTATTAATTTCTCAGTTTTTGTCATTTTTAGTCCTTGTTTTTGTTGAATCTTAGTTTTTTTTTTTCACTTTTAGTCCTTATTTTTCATTTTAGTGTCGAATTTTTGTCATTTTACCTGCTTTTATTCGTAACTGACATATTTTTCTTTTGTTTTGCAGGTTTATCAATTAAAGTCCAATATTTCCGCGCAAATTTTTCAGAATTAATTTTTGGAAGACAAATTTATAATTTGTTTTTCAAATTTTATTTTTGAAAATTTTTCTGACTTTAATTGTGTTTTTCTGATTTTTTAAGAGTGCACATAATTCCAACTTCTAAGCGAAGTTTCTTTAGACGATCACTCTATTAGGTAGTATTTTTTGTATTTTTTTGTATTGTTCATCTAATTTTTTTTGTGTTTCTTTTCAGGTTCTTAAAGATGTCTACTCATACAGAAGATGGGGTTTCAAGATTGCAACACGTTCTTATAACTGAAATACCTCCAACTCCACAAGTTTATGTTAAATCAAATAATGGAATTTTGCAACAATTTCTTATAACAGAACCAACTCCTAAATCACAAGTTTCTGTTAAATCAAATAATGAAATTTTGCAACAAGTTCTTTTGACAGAAACATCTCCTAAAGCACAAGTTTTTGTTAAATCCAGTAGTGAAGGTTTGAAGCAAACTCTAAAACAAACTATTGTTAATTCTAATGCTTCAAATCCTTCATTTCCTATTTTAAATAAAGCATTGGAGGAAGAAAATGTTGATCTAAAGAGACAAATTTTAGACATTTCTTCTTCAAATGCTGAACTTACAAAAAGAATTACTGATCTTGAAGTTTATATTGCAGATCTTGAAGCAAAGAGAGACAACTCGAGTCTGCACGATCAAATCAAGAAACTTCAAGAGAAAGTAACAATCTTTCAAAGTGAAAATGCTGATTTGAAGATTAGGGAAGAAAAGAGAGTAAAGTGGAACTTAAAGTTACATGCTCAATTAAAAGAAGTTCAAGATAAAGAAAAAAGTTTGGACAGTGAAAATGCTGATCTAAAGAGAAAACTGGCTAATTTTTCTTTCGAAGAAAAGAAAGAAACTGAGCTGAAATGTATAAAACTTTCAAAACAAGTTTCTGACTTTGAGAAAGTTTTATTTTTAGAAAAAGAGAAGCTCGAAAAAGAAAGAGATGTTTTTGAAACTGAACGAAAATCTTTTGAGATTAAAAGTTCTGAACATTCCGTGAAAATCTCTGAATTAGAAAATCTTTTGGAAAAGGAAAGAAAAGATTTTGCGGAAAAGAAAAATCTCTTTGAAAAGGAAAGCAAAACCCTTAAAAAGAAAAATATGGAGATTTTCAAAGAGATTACTGATAAAAGAAAGTTTTTGGAAAAAGATTTTGAATCGGAACGCGAATATTTTGAAAATGCGATTCTTAATCTTACCAAAAGATTATCTGGTTTATCAGCTGATATTATGAAGGATCAGTTGATCAAATCTGATCTCCAAAGGAAATTTGATCTAATTTCTAAAGAGAAAAATGTTTTGATAAACAAAGTCAAAGAACTTGAAGACGTCATTTTTAATTTTGATGTCTCAAAGTAGGCCAGTCATAATTCTATCTTTCAGACTCCATTTGTTGATTCAAATGATTCTGAATGTTCTTTTAAAACTGCTTCAAGTTCAAGTTTTAAAAACGTTCCTTCTAAACAATTTAATAGATCAACAGATTTCTCAAAAGATCAGATTCGTTCAACAAATCTCTTCTATAATCCTATGCTTGATAAATCAGATAACAAAACAAAAGTGCCTAAAGTTAATACTTCCAATTCAAAAGAAGTTCCAATCTTCAAGAAAGTGAAGATGGAATGGAGAGTTAAAGGCACAACAATTCCGAAGAAAGAAGTGCCTAAAGTTAATACTTCCAATTCAAAAGAAGTTCCAATCTTCAAGAAAGTGAAGTTGGAATGGAGAGTTAAAGGCACAACAATTCCGAAGAAAGAAGTGCCAAAATCATCTGATTCCACATCAAATGTCAAAAAGAACAATGCGCCAAAAGGTAAATCTTCTGCTAAACCTAATCCTATTCATTCTGTAAATCATCTGATTAGGTTGGCACATAAGAAAATTTGTTGTTCTTATTGTGGGTCAAATGATTTTGTGCATAAAAATTATACTTCTTATTGGTACGGTACTTACAGTATTCCTTGTAAGAAATCTACACCTAACACACTAGGACCCAAGTGCCGTTGGGTACCAAAATCTGCTTAATCTGTTTTGTAGGTTCATCATGTGTTATGCTGAATGTTACATATATACCACACACATGACTGAAAACAGAAGAGAAGCGGTGAAATGTTTTGAAGAATAGTTGTACCATTAAGGGGGAGCAAAGAGTCTTTGACTTTTGAACATATCAGTTCAAAACCCGTGCTTCAAAGAAATTTTGGTTTCTGAATACATCAGTTCAGGACCCGTGCTTCAACGACTTTGGCTTCTGAACAATTCAGTTCAGGACCCGTACTTCAAAGACTAAGATTTCTAAACAAATCAGGTTAGAACTCATACTTCTCAGGTGATATCCTTAACTGTTACATCTTTTTGTTTCAAGGAACAAGTGGTGAAAGGTAACATTGCATTAAATTTTATTTCTACTGCTTTGAATGTTTGAACCTTCACAATTTAATTCAATGAAGTGAAATTCTCAATTTTTCATTCAATGAATAAAATGTGTGTCAAGGGTGATTTTACAAGTATTTTTGTATTATCTGAGTTATATTTGTTTCATCTTTCACTTCTGAAATAAATCGAAAGGTCAGCAAAACATGAATGAAATTATGCTGAATGCTCAAAATTATGGAAATATGGACTTATATAGAATATAATGCTCAAAAAGCCTAAATGTCTGAGTGATGGATGGAAACGAAAATATGGGGGAAGCATTATGTTTTTAGAACCAAGTGATTGCGATGCATCAAATAAACAAATAAAAATCATTTAGTTTGAAAGTTTGTACCTGTGGCCTTTCTGGTTTGGGAGAGTAAGTCCTAAGGGGTGCTCGACACCTAGTCCCTAAGATCAACTGGTCTGGGATCGGCTGACCCAAATCCTGCTATAGAACCAGATAGAAAGCCATGTTCTACTGGTACAAATGGGTTTAAAACCCAAATCCTGCTATAAAACCAGATAGAAAGTAATGTTTAACGGTGTATCTTATTGTTACTAAACTTTTTGATTAAAAGATGCCAATGAGCTCAAAATCAAAAGATGCCAATGTTCACAAAATCAAAAGATGCCAATGTGCACAAAATCAAAAGATGCCAATGAGCACACATCTCTTGAAACTTTGGGAAAATACAAAGTCGCGTTAAACCCGTAAATTTGTGAAAATCCTGATTTTGGACAAATAGTGTGAGTAGAGCAAAGTATTCTTATATGTTTTAGAATTGCATATGCTTGTAGCTAATCATATTTCGCATGCTAGCACACCAAATAGATTTAATAAAGGGGTTGAAACTGAACACTGTTAACTTGATATACAATGATGACTTGTATTTGAATCTAAACACATGCATTTGATTTCATTTGATTGCAAAATCTGTTAAATTTCATTAAGTTGGATTTCTTTTGTAAAGTTTTCAAATGATCATATGTTAGTAGTTATAAAATGTGGTTCAATGAATTTTATATTCCTTGTATAAATGTTTTCATTAATGCACTGTATTTGAAATGAATATATGCATACTTTCAGGGGGAGAACACAAATTGCTCCAGAATTCTTATTTTGAGGGGGAGCAAGGTTATTCCTTAAGGAGGAGATTGTTAGTAATACTCAGAGACGCGACTGAAATTGAAAAAGGTTTTTGATGATCATGATGCTCACATTCATCAAAAAAGGGGGAGAAATGTTTAATTCAATTTCATGTCGAAGACAATTCAAGGTCAAAGAGATGAAGATAGCTTTTGAAGAAGATTGACTTTACATTGTGAAAGACAAAGATGTTTTCGAATCACTCATATATGGATTCGGATTGCTCAAAGTTGAAGTTTTCGGATCATGTGAAGTCTGAAGTGTTTTTGAATATGGTTATCTTAGATCTGAGAGACTCGGATTGTGCTTACACCTAAATGTTCAAAAATGTGAAGGCTTCACATCCTTGTGAAGATTCAACTGTTTGAAGAGTGTCAAAGCTTCAAAGTTTAAAGCGGTCAAAGATAAAGTATTGAAGATCAAGTACTGAAGACTGCTGCTATATTTTTTTTAAATCTTGAATCCAAAGGGGGGGATTTTTAGAGCATTATTGTATTCAAGATTTATTGTAAAGTCTTGTAATTAGTCAAAGCTTGTAAAGTCAAATGTAAAAGTCAAAGTAGATTAGATTTAATGCTTTGTAATCCTAGGTATAAATAGGATTAGTTAGCTTAGATGTTAAGTAAGTCTCAAGAAAGCAATTCATTAGAGAGCATTATTGTAATATCAAGAGAGTATTTTAGAGAGAGAAATTATAGAGAGAGAAAGCTTCATTCGTATGTAATATCTAGAATTTCACAAGATCAATGGATGATTTGATGATTACCTAATAGAAACTGGTTTTACACCAGGAATCTAAGTCTTGATTTGTCTGCAGAGACATAGATAACTGAATCCATTCTTCATTCAGAGACTTCAGGAACATAACGTTGTTTTCTTAAGAAGTTCCGTGGATGCCAAACTTCTTGCACTTGTTTATTAGAGAGTTGAACCTATCATACGTAGTTTGTAGAGATTCTGTTGACAGAGCTTTAAAGGCATAGTACTCATTTATGTATTGGGCTCTGCGGTTTTTCTGGGTTTTGGCTCCTCCTTCTAGTTGTTTTTCCAGTTCTTTCCATAGATCATATGCAGATTCACATGCATCCATGGACTGGAAAAGGTCATTTGGAATGGCCATAATCAGAATTCTCTTAGTTTTCTGAGCAACTTCGTATTTTGCACAATCAGGATCAGACCATTTATCCTGGGTCTTTGGTTTTGTGTGTTCTGGGATTTCTGGTGTGTCGTCTGTGCCAGGAACACGAGGTACAATTATCATGGGAACGAAAGGAGGGTTACGGATATAATAAACCAATTCTTTGTCAGTACCCTCAAAGAAGTGAATCATTCGAATCTTCCATTGAGGGTATTCCTCTCTAAGAAGAGTGGGAGGTTTGGTTAAGGAACCAGAAGAGAAGAAGTTGTTTGTATTAGTCATTTTAAGAGAGATAAAATTATCCAGAAAAGGGTATGAATAGCAAGCTTTACAGAGTATGAAGTGGATGCTTCGTATGAAGTTTTTAAGCTTAAAAGCTTTAAGCTGAGCACTAAAATGGTGTTTTTAACCAGAATAACAGATTCTATTAGTTTACCAAAGTTCGAATGAATCGAAAATGGCAGAAAAACAGAAACTGTTTGATTAACTTGAAGAATAGGTTAAAAATCCAAGTTTCTACCAAATATCATTGTAGAGTGGATCCCTTGATATTAAAAATCAAGGTTTGCTCTGATACCAATTGTTGGTTCCTGTTTTCTTAACAATGATCTTAACTTTCAGTTAGTTCAGATTTAGATATGTTGAGGAAGCGTATTTAAGAACTGAAAGATAATGTAAAGGTAGAAGAACACACAATATCAAATAAACAGTATGTAAAGAACAGATGAGTATCTCCAAGATTACTGTTTGATATTTATCAAGAACACCAAGAACATAACAAGAAAGAACTGCTGGTGTGTGTGTTTGTGCGTAGCTTAATTATCTGATTCTTGTTATGGGAAGAACTCAACATGAGTCTTCCTTTTATACTACTACAAAGGGGACATACTTTAGACAATAAGGACTTATGCTACAGTAGACAAGATCGTATGAACAGTAGCAGGTACTGCATGCATTAAATGCGCATGTTCCAACTTGGACAGAGCCCTATCAGAGTTTGACACGTGTTGTTGTTGTCAGGGCATGCCTTAAGCAAGTGGATGAACGGATCCTGGAACAGTAGAAAGATATTTGTAAATCTTCTAAGTCTTCAGTATATACCGTAGAGGCTCTGTCAAGGGTGACAGAGGTTCTGCGGCTCGGTCCTCTGTGAGCAGTCTTCTGCTGATTCTTGCCTTCGGTATTCTTGGGTTCTTCTGCAGAGCCTCTGTGGGTTACTTCTGTACTTAGACTATTTTCACTACTTTCACAAATAGAAAGATTGGATCTAACATTATTCATTATTGTTATCTATTACTGTTCATCATATTGTTATTATCTCATGTTTTATGCTACTCACAATCACTCATACATAAACAACTTTATAATGCTTCCGCTATCTTTGATCTTGCTGTTTATACGAGACAAAGTAAATCAGGGAACCTATAGACCCAATTTGCCACAGTTGTAGCACTTTACTGGCTCATCTTTGGTTTTTGGTTCAGGCTTGTGCTCATACTTCTCTTTGTGATCGAATTGTTTGGCCTCTTTAGATCTTCATTTGCCTTCATATTTCTCTTTGTAGTCATGACGCTTGTGTGGAGTGGTTGAGTAACGCTGATTGTTGGAGGACGGTTTCTTGAAGAATGCCTTATTTTGAAAGGACTTGGAGATGAAGGCCATGACTTTCTTGGAGATGAAGGCCATGGCTAGATTGTTTGCCTCGTTTGTCAGAAACGAGGGCCAGGGGATCAGCTTGATGTTTTGTAGATGACTTCTGTGTGCCCATCATCTCTCGGACCTCGTCCTCGTCTTGCATCAGCATCTGATAGAGTTCATGGATAGGAACCTGTTCCATGATGTGGTTGTGGCGGATGTAAGAGTCGAAAGTTCTCCATTCAGGTTGAAGGTTGTTTAGAAATTTGATGATGCTCTCAGTATTAGACCGCAAGATGTTTTTCTTCTGAAGATCATTCAGGAGCAAGCAGAACCTGTTGATCCCAACCCTTAGTGATTTGATAATGACCCTGAGAAACACTTAGTGAAAATTGTAAGTAGACAATATGTATTAGAGTTTCACTATCGCTGATAAATACTAAGTCTGTTTAGTACCGGTGATAGGAAACTCATGTTCTTTAATTTAGGCATTTAGCGGACACTGTTTATCAGTGAGCCCTGAGCTTGTTCAGTCTCACTGATGATCGTTGATACTTTATGTTGTTTACTTATGATCCCTGAAGACAAGATTCACGTCAACTATGTTCTACGCTGAAGTCGATGATCAAGCCAAAGAACCAACGACTAAGTCTACTAATGAACTGATGCGGATATCAGCGAAGCCAAGACTTGTCCACTCAATGTGAAGTTTCAAGTAGAAGACTTCAGCGAACGCTGAACTTTATCATTCGCTGATAAAGAATCATTCAGCGAACGCTGATCATGAAGCCTCCTCTACAAGCAACTTTTGTCTTATCCCCTTGCACGCCTCCGTACGATTTTGTCAGAACGAACATCCCTTTTGTCCAAAATCGTACAACCAACTCTGATTCTACATTGTTGATCATGTGGCCACTAGGTTGTCTACTGAAGTCAAACCATGAAACCAACCAGAGGCTGCCACGTGTAAAGGTGTACTGACATGCATTAAATGCATGCAATATATAAAGGATACTCCTCTTCATTTTGAAAAAATCGGCCATTCCTTATCTTGCTGAATCTTTGTGTTAGAATACTTATCTTAAGTGTTCTTATTTCCTTCTCTCTTATTTCTAGTGCAAGAAATCTTAGTGTTCTCATAGTTTGTTTAGATTAGGTTTATTCCTTAATCTTGTTCCGCAACAAACTGTAAATTGTTTGATACATATCAATATACAATTTAGAAAGATAAAAATCGTGTGTTTAGATTCAACCCCCCTTCTACAAACTTGTATAACCCCTTTGGGACCAACAAGTGGTATCAAAGCAGTTTGTTTAACCTAATAAACAAGATCTTGCTAATACTAATCTCTTTTCTCTTCCTTGCTATTTTTCAAAATGGCTAACTCCACAAACACAAACTATATCGATAATGGTTCTCTTGCAAAACCCCCCTAGATTTTCCAAAAATAACTTCAATCTATGGAAAAATAGGATGATGCTCTTCTTGGAAGGTGTAGATCCTACTATGCCTTACTACATTGAAAATGGACGATATATTCTTGTCATGATAGACCCTGAAGTTCCAGGCACTGCTACTAGAGCTGCCATTCCTGAAAGAATCATTCCCAGGGCAGTTAGCACGTGGACTGATGAAGACAAGAAGAAGGTGGCCATCGACACTAAGGCCATATCCATCCTCTCTATGGCTCTTCGTGATGAAGTCTACCACTCCGTCATGAACCTGAAAAGTTCTAAAGCCATGTGGGACACAATGTGTGTTCAATATGAAGGTACATCTGAAGTCCAGGATTCAAGAAAGATCAACCTGGTAAGACAGTACGAAAGCTTCATTTGTGGTAAGAATGAAACTCTCTCTGAAGTTCATCAACGGTGTAACTGTTTAATCATTGACTTAAAAACTGTTGGTAAGGAATATTCTAACTTTGAGATCCTGACAAAGTTTCTAGAAAGTCTTCCTAAAAGCTGGGACAGTTATTCAATGTGTCTTAAGCTCTCAAAGGATCTGAAATCAATGACTCTTTCTACCTTATTTGGCACCATGCTCAATCATGAGCAGTCGTGTCATCTTAAGAAGAATCTTGTAAAAGATTCCAAAAGCACACCTGTTGCTTTACTCTCTTCAGAGTTGGTGCCTACTCAGCGATCTACTATCACTATCACTGAGTTGGAGTGTAACTCTGATGAATCATCAGAAGCTGATCCTTCCGAAATTGATGAGTCACTGGCACTCCTGACTAACACATTCAGGAGATTCGCCAGAAAGAGTAACTTCAGAAGAAACAAACCTCTTTCACTCACTGACAAGCCAAAATCTTCAACCCCTGTAGATAAGGCCATTGCTACCTGCTTTAACTGTGAAAAAGTAGGACACTTTGCTAGTGAATGTAGGTCAAAGAAAGTCTACAAACCTTCATCCTCATCTTCTTTCAAGAAATCCTCTAACCCCATGGCTAGAGATGACAAGTACAAGAAGCTGAAAGAAAAATATGCAAAGCTGAAAAGCTTTTAGAAGAAAGGCAAAGGCATGATCGCTGAAGATCATGACTGGGCTTTTTCTGATGAAGAATCATCTGACTTTGAAGATGATGATGAGGCCAATCTCTTCCTCATGGCTCAAATAAAAGAAGAGGAAGAACAAACTGAAATTCCCTCTACTTCTACCTCCACCTCTCAGGTATCAAACTCTATCACTGATACTCAAACTTCAGCCCTCAGTGACATCGATAGACGTCGAACCGTAGATCTTTTGACTGTTGATTTATATGATGCCAAGAATGGCAAGACCAAAGTTGAAAAATTAAATATTGATCTTGTTGAAAAGCTTAAGAATTGTCACTTAGAAATTCAAAAGCTTTCCAAAATAGAAGAAAATTTGAAAGATCAGGTCTGTATAAATCAAATTATTCGTATCGAGCAAGAAGATGCTGTCGCTGCATTAAAGGATGAAAAGGCTACTGTTGAAGGATGGTGTAAATCCTCAACAACGATCACTGAGATATTAAGTGCTCAGATTCCCCTGAGTGACAAACATGGTATTGGTTACAAAGCTGACGCTGAAGAACCAACAACTGATCGTTCCATGCTTAAGTTTGGAATGTTCGTGTCCTCTATCCCTAACACCTCCTCGTCTCAGTGTTCCTCTTCTAAAACTCCCATTCCTGAGGAAAAACCTACCTTAAACTCTAAAGATAAAGCTAAGGAAAACGTTTTTAATCAAAAACCTCAGAAGGGTACCTTTGTACCTAAGCTGAATGCTTCTAAGCCGTCAGTGAATCATCCCTCTACTTCTAAGAACAAGATCCCTGAATTCGTTCAGCGATCTACTCTTAGAATCAGAGTGGATGTAATTGGTAAGAAATCCGAAGAACTGATAGTTCCTTCAATTTCCAATGCCAAAGGTATTCTTGGTACTGGCCCTGCTCATTTAATTTTTTTGGCTAATCATGCAAATGGTCCTAAAGCTATTTTTAGCTATAGGAAATGTTATCACTGTGGACTTACCGATCACATTGCTAGTAAGTGCCCCACAGCTACCAAGGCTGAAAAATTAGCCAAGGTATAGAAGGATGCCCCTAAGGCAAAGAAGACCAATCCTGGTGCAAATCAGGTTAAGGTGAAACCAACCACTGAGGTTAAGAAATTAACCAAAGTGAAGACTAGTCCTGAAGCTGAATCTTCAAATGCTGCGAAGATTGCTGAACCTTCCACTTCCTCTACCACCGCTGACAAATTTGGACCAATAGTGAAATGGGTGCCCAAGTCAAACTAATCTTCCTTTGTTTTGCAGGTCCTGAAGGGTATCTGGTATCTCGATAGCGGATGCTCTAGACATATGACTGGTAAAAAGAACTTGCTCGCTGAATATAAGGAAGAGAAATGTCTCTCTGTGACTTTTGGTGGAAATGGAAAAGGCTATACCCGAGGGTTCGGTGTACCTTCAGAAGAGTCGCATATGTTGAAGGACTGAAGCATAATCTTCTGAGCATCAGTCATCTATGTGACAATGATTACAAACTATGTTTCACTAAGGAATCCTGCTTTGTCACTGACAAAAAAGAGAAGATTGCTCTCTACGGATATCGTTTGGAAAATGTTTACCTTATAAACATGGACTCGACAACCACTGAGAACTATTGTTTCTTCTCAAAAGCCTCATCTGATGGGCTATGGCATAAGAGGCTCTCTCATCTCAACTTCAAGACACTGAATACTCTTTCTTCAAAAGTGTTGGTCACTGGTCTTCCTCAACATTCATACGCTAAGGAATCTCTATGTTCAGTGTGTGGGAAAGGGAAACAAACCAAAGCAAGCTTCAAATCTAAGCAAGTTTCCTCAGTATCATCTCCTCTTCAACTTCTCCACATGGATTTGTTTGGCCCTGTCAACAAACAATCCCTCGCTGGAAATAAATATACACTGATCATAGTTGATGAATTCTCTCGCTACACCTGGGTTATGTTTCTCCGTTCTAAGAGTGACACCCCTGAAGAACTCATCACTTTCGTTAGGAAAATGGAAGTCCTGAATAATATGACCGTTCGCTCAATAAGGAGTGATCATGGGACTGAATTCAAAAATAGTTCCCTTGATATCTTCTTTGAAAGCAAGGGTATTTCTCACAACTTTTCTTCAGTGAGAACACCACAACAAAATGGAGTCGCTGAAAGAAGAAACCGAACAATCATCGAAGCTGCACGTTCAATGCTCAGTGATTCTCATTTACCTACTCTGTTCTGGGCATAAGCTGTCAACACTGCTTGTTTTACTCAAAACAGGTCGCTGATTGTCAAAAGATTCAAGAAAACAGCCTACGAACTTTTCCATGGGAGAAAGCCTTCAATTAGCTTTCTTCACATCTTTGGATGTCAGTGTTTCATACTGAACAACAGGGATGCCCTAGGAAAGTTTGATCCCAAGGCTGATGATGGAATATTTATTGGATATTCTTCCGTCTCCAAAGCCTTCAGAGTCTTCAATCGTAGAAGACAAACTGTAGAAGAAACAATCCACGTCACTTTTGACGAATCCCGTTCAACGAACTCAAGACCTTCTGCTGAAACTGAAGAACTGAATCAATGGATGTTTTCTCATCTTGGTGATTCAGAAGCTGCTCCTATTCCTCAAGTTAATCCTCCTACCGCTGATGATAATCCTACTATCATCCCAAGCATGCAGACAAGTGAAGCTAAATCTTCATGGGTTTTAGTTGTTCCTCTCACCATTATGTTTGCTTTTGAACCATCTACCTCAGATATACCATCTACTTCTCAGCAATTATTAAATGAAATGACATCTGAACCTCTTCCTTTCTTGCCTGATATACCAGAAGTTGTTGAAGCCTCTTCTTCAGCTCCTCCAGAAGTTAAAATTGAGTCAGCGAATCATGCTCCGGCTCAGCGATGGACTATAAATCACCCCATTGATCAAATTCTTGGTGATCCAAACGCTGGTGTTCAGACTCGATGAAGTGCAGGTAATATTTGTTTATTTGTTAACTTTATTTCTCTGATTGAACCAAAGAAAACAGATGATGACCTTAGAGATCCAAACTGGGTCAGCGCTATGCAAGAAGAGCTGATAGAATTTGAAAGAAACAAAGTTTGGAATCTCGTTCCAAGACCATCTGACAAGTCAGTGATAGGCACTAAATGGGTCTATCGAAACAAGTTGGATGGACATGGAACTGTAACCCGCAACAAGGTTCGTCTTGTTGCTCAGGGATACAGACAAGAGGAAGGCATAGACTACGACGAAACATTTGCCCCAGTGGTAAGACTCGAAGCTATTCGTCTATTTCTAGCATACGCTATTCACAAAGACTTCAAGGTATATCAAATGGATGTAAAATCAGCATTCCTCAACGGAAGGCTGAATGAAGAAGTCTACGTAGAACAACCTCCAAGATTCACTGATCCTAAGCATCCAGGTTATGTATATAAACTGGATAAGGCACTTTATGGCTTAAAGCAAGCTCCTCGTGCATGGTATGACATTCTCTCTATTTATCTCCATATTGAAAAATTTGAGCGTGGTAAAATCGATAAAACTCTATTTTTCAGGAAAGTAAAAGGTCATATCATTCTTGTTCAAATATATGTCGATGATATTATATTTGGTTCTACTAACCCTGAATTATGTACTCGTTTCGCTGAAAGAATGAAAACTGAATATAAAATGAGTATGATGGGTAAACTGACATATTTTCGTGGTCTTCAAATCAAGCAGAATGAAAAAGGAACTTTCATTCACCAAGGTAAGTATGTTAAAGATATGCTGAAAAAGTTTGATTTAACTCAAAGCTCATCTATGAAAACCCCAATGGCACCGCCGCTGACACTTAACAAATATACTTCAGGGAAATCTATTAATGTCACAGCGTACACAGGCCGCACCAACAACTCCATCTCGAAAGAGAAAACAATCTGAAACCCCACTTGGCATCCATATGACCAAGAAGATTTCTAAGGAGAAACCCCCTACGCCTTCCCAGGCTGAAGACTCCGTGTCTGTCTCTCTACAGAAGACGCTGGATGGTTTCGTGGCACGCTCCGCTACATCCGCTGAACCAACCTCTTCTATACCCACTTCAGTGCCTCAAGATACTGAAGTTATCTTGGATCAGGACCCCCTACTCTCAGTACCTCTAAGTACTGAAGAGATTTTCTTCAGCGGATCCAATGCTGAATCCGTTGCCCCATCCTTCTTCACAACTCTCTCTCTCCCATCTCAATCTTTGGTCACTCCACCTCTATTTCCCACTCTCTCTGCAACAAATGTCATTCATTTGGAAGACACTCATGCCGCTGAACTACAAGGCACTCCCAGTCATCGAACGCTGGAAGATGACATGGAAGACGCGTCCGGCTATCATGACTTCAACACGTTTTCCAACCCGCCTCCAGGTAACCTAAACACTCCTCTCCTTGAATCCCCAACTTATGAGCTTTCCTTTGTTAATAAGTTTTTCTCTTTTACAGGTCCTAATTTGAGGACAATCAACAACTCCCTCACGGATTTGTCCACGAAGGTGGAATCTCTCACCACCACTCTCTCTACAAACTCCTCAGCGGTTACAGACGCTGGGGAAGCTTTAAAGAAACACACCACTGATGTGAAAGACAAGGCATCCAGTGCTGACTTGCAAAAGCTGGAAGGTAGCTTCTCCACTATGGCTACAACTCTCACCGACAACTCATCCTCCCTTAACACCTTGAACGACACCAACAACAAACTCTCCAACAACTTCACCACACTGTCCAGCAAAGTCACAACGCTGAAGACAATGGTGGGCAAACTTCAAGGAGAAGTCTCTTCGCTGAAGAACGGAATGACAAACCTAGCTCTAAAGGTCGATTCCTCAAATGCACTATTACAACAAGTGCTCGAGAATCTGAACGCCCCCACCGTCCCCTTATCCCACTTCTCTCAGGTTGATAGAGAGAAGATGGAGAAGGCGGTGGATTTCATTGAGAAGGTCAACCCTGTGTTGTCTGGCCTAGAAGACAAACTCACAGTGGTTGTTAATCGTTCGGGTGCCTTTGGCCAAGAAGACAGAGGACCTGAACACACTGCTGCTGCTACCGTTGGTACCTCCCCTCTTCAACATGTGTAAGAGGGGGAGAAGACTCAAGAAGACCTTCCCCATGTTTCTGAGGGGGAGGGTACTATTACTGAAAAACCTCAGGGAGATGAAAACCCTGAGGAAACCGAATTCTCTCAACAAGCAAATTCTGAGGGGGAGAATGTCGAAGAACATGCTGAATCTCCAGTGCATGTTGAATCTGAAGACTGTGCTGAGTCCGAGGAAGTTGAAGAAGAAGACGACGAAGATCTTGATTTTAATGATGACGAACCTTCATCATCATCCAAAGATGATGATGATGATGATGTCGACTTCTCCTTCCAGCCCAAACCCAGAAAGACCCCAACTCTTAAAGGGGTCATTTTCAAAGAATCAGGGGAGGGGACCACCAGAACCAAATCTGTAGCTACTGAAGCTGACAAAGGCAAAAACAAAGGCCTTGCAAAAGAAGACAACTTGACTATTCTCTTCAGCAAGCCACTTTGTTAGGTAACTTATTTATTCTTCCCTTAGACTGCATTCCTCCTCTATCCCTTCTCAACCTCAGTTGTACTCTCCATCAAACCTCTAAACACTTAACCCATTCTTTCTCTATCTCTTCTTCAAAACGATCTTAACTCTGTGATCGTTTGTTTCAGCTAGTCCTCTCTCCTGCTTGAGGGTCAAGCTGAAGCTCCTGCTACAACTCCAATAATCCCAGCCCCGAGTGCTGATGAAATAATCCTGGTCTTAGACTTCTCTGAGACTGATGAACTTGAAGAAGAACTGCTCTCTCACTAGAAAAGACCTTCCTTGGTTCCTCAAAAGCCAAGTGAAGAAGAAATGAAAAAGAGAGCAACTATGATTCAAAAGCTTGAGGATCAGCGCATCGTTCGCTCTCATCTCTACATCTTATCAAAAAGGGAAGTCGTTGAATCCCTCAAAGCTGAGAAACTCCTGGCTGAACGAAAGAAGGCTGAAGAAAGAGATAAAGAATATGCCTTAGAACTTGCTCAGCGTTCAGTTGATGATCCAGCCCTGAAGAAATTCCTTATCGCTGTTCAAAGAAAACTGTTAAAAGACGCACAGAAGATCAACCAGGAGGAAAAGACCAAAGTCAGTGACTCCATATGGGACTGGTGCAAGAAGATGTGCCATTACAGAAGTCATGGATCAAGGATAAGCGCTGTAAACGTAAAAGGGAGATATGCTATGAAATATCATAAAAAGGTACCAGTTGTTCGTGTCCAAGTAGTCAGAGAAAATGGCTACTTCAGAACTTGCAACATGTCAGACCTAGATAAGTTCGGTTTCCCTGAATGGTTGGAAATGAGAATCGCAATTCAGCGATCCCGCTCTACTTTCAAGACCTCTGTTGAACAGGCCATAAACAGGCTGATCGACTTAGTAACCGCAGCGGTTGATATTCCCCCACCACCAATTCAGAAGAAGCGAGCAGCCTTAAAGAAGAAGAAGACTCCTTCCTCTCCAGGCTCGGAAATAAGAAACGAAACAGGGATTGATTTCTCCCGTGAAGCAGTTCTTGGCCCTAACCCTGATCTCTCCGGACTCGACATATCTCTACCTCCCGCTGAAGATTTCGTCCCTAGTAAGGTTATCAGCAATCCTTATGGCATTTTCTTCTATGACTTCAACGCATCTCTGAGTTATACAAAACTCCAATCGAACAACTCAGAGATTTACTCTACTGGTGCGAATACAGACGCAATCTACTTGGATCACTCCTAAAACCCCACATCTACCGCGAAGCTAAGAAAAGAAGGGAACAGGGAGTCACTGTCCCTGATTGGAAGATTCCAGAGACTGATACTCTTGATGAACTCGTCAAGAGAGAACCTGAGTAGCTGATAAGATCATCTCTTGTAATTTTTCTATCTTTATCAGCTTGTATCTTTCTGTACTTGTAATTATTATTCGCTGTACTTGTAATTTTTCCACTTCCCTCTGTAATCTATACGAAGTTAAATGAAAAATTTCAGTGAATGTACTTTACTCCATCAGTACTTAAAAGATCCCTAAAAACAGTAAATGGGACAAATATTTTATGAGTCATTTGTATCCTTATGTTTTCTTACTTAGCAATTTTCTTTTATTGCTATGTCATAATCAAATAGGGGAGATTGTTGATCCAAACCCTCAGTGATTTGATAATGACCCTGAGAAACACTTAGTGAAAATTGTAAGTAGACAATATGTATTATAGTTTCACTATCGCTGATAAATACTAAGTCTGTTTAGTACCGTTGATAGGAAACTCATGTTCTTTAATTTATGCATTCAGCGAACACTGTTCATCAGTGAGCCCTGAGCTTGTTCAGTCTCACTGATGATCGATGATACTTTATGTTGTTTACTTATGATCCTTGAAGACATGATTCACGTCAACTATGTTCTACGCTGAAGTCGAAGATCAAGCCAAAGAACCAGCGACTAAGTCTACTAATGAACAGATGTGGATATCAGCGAAGCCAAGACTTGTCTACTCAATGTGAAGTTTCAAGTAGAAGACTTCAGCGAACGCTGAACTTTATCATTCACTGATAAAGAATCATTCAGCGAATGCTGATCATGAAGCCTTCTCTACAAGCAACTTTTGTCTTATCCCCTTGCACGCCTCCATACGATTTTGTCAGAACGGACATCCCTTTTGTCCAAAATCGTACAACCAACTCTGATTCTACACTGTTCATCATGCGACCACTAGGTTGTCTACTGAAGTCAAACCATGCAACCAACCAGAGGCTGCCACGTGTAAATGTGTACTGAAATGCATTAAATGCATGCAGTATATAAAGGATACTCCTCTTCATTTTGAAAAAAATCGGCCATTCCTTATCTTGCTGAATCTGTGTGTTAGAATACTTATCTTAAGTGTTCTTATTTCATTCTCTCTTATTTCTAGTGCAAGAAATCTTAGTGTTCTCATAGTTTGTTTAGATTAGGTATATTCCTTAATCTTGTTCCACAACAAACTGTAAATTGTTTGATACATATCAATATACAATTTAGAAAGATAAAAATCGTGTGTTCGTATTCAACCCCCCCCCCCCTTCTACAAACTTGTATAACCCCTTTGGGACCAACATAACCTTTCATAAGTCTCGGTCAGCGATTCTCCTTTTCGTTGTTTGAAGCTGTCATAGCGGGTGATACAGCTGTTGACCTTCAGTTGATTTCCCACCTTGTTGTCGCTCATCCTTTTAGCCACTTGATCCCACATGCCTTTGGATGTGTCTTTGAAGCAGTCAATCGAAGTGTAGATATCATCTGGAAGACTCTGAACAAGATAACGCTTTGCATGCTTTTCACCATTAAACCTGTTCTTTTCGTCTTCGGTCATTTGAGTATATGTCTTGGCTACTTCATGTGCTGGAGTACCATCAAGTTGAGCTGGAACATCAGCCATTGGAGTCTCCTGGGGGCCGTCTGTCAGGGCTTATAGGATGTGTTCATAGTTGTCCTTGGACTCTATGAAGATCATGAGTCTGTCCTGCCAGTATGCATATTCACCTCGGTATAGGATTGGAGGCTTGGTGTCGGTACCGATAGCGAGAGCATCTCGAGACATCGTGAATTGCACTAGGTGATCGTGAGATTGAAAGGTGATTCAAGGTGTAGTGATCCAACGCAAGGAAACCTAGGAGTGTGCTAATGCAAGTCTAAGCTGAATGAAATACTCTCTGAAAAATTAACACTGGACAAAGGAAGTCTGGATAGGAATCCGGAATAGGATTGTCCGGGAAAAGTGAGTCCAGGAAAAGGTTTCCGGATGGAAGTTCTCCGAAAGAGTGTCGGAATCCTGACAAAAGGATGGTCCGGAAAATACGCTTACTGGAAAAGGAGTCCGGTAATGGACAATACCGGAATCTGGATACGGTGTCCGGATATGAAGTCCGCTATCCGGAAAGTTGTCCGGATAAGTGGAAGTCCGATAATGGATTCCGGATGTTGGAGTCCGGAAAAAGTTTCTAGATTGTGGGTTCCGGAAATGGGAATCCGGAAATGGGAATCATGGAATAGGATCCGGATTTGAGTCCAGATAACTTTTATCGGAAAACAAAAAAATTTATCGGAAAAATAAAGCTTGTCCGAAAAGGACTTACCCGGATTAGCAGAGTCCGGAAAACGTGTCTGTGCGAATATTTTGGATCGAATGAATGCTAAACTTGAATATTTTGATTTCTGAACAACAATAGACCAACAAAAAAGCAAAAACATAAATACCCAAATCGAATGAAACCTAAAAAACACACTTTTTGATGAAAAATCAAGAATTTTTGAAGAACACAACAAGAACCCAGAAATTAGAATTTTGAAGAATTAACTGATCAAAACTTGGATTTTTGCTACGAAACTCAACAAAAATTAATTTAATACTAAACGGAACGCAATAGCACGAACATAATTCAACAATTCGTAGAAAACAATGCAAATCAGAAAACAATGAAACTTACAGCGCTTTTTTGAAGAAAACTATGAGAAACCTTGAATCAATCTTCAATCTCTCTGCTCTGATACCACGTGTGGATCCCAGAATGTGCAATAACAAGTAACGATTAAGCAATAATAATCAATAACTGATAATAATCATTCGTCATCCATCTCATTCAATAAACAAAGTGTTTACAATGAAGAACATGACTCTAAAATCTAATTATGATGGATTAACCTAAAATGATAGGAAAATAAAACTATTTATACCTTTTGAGGTATTTACATATTTAGCCCATAACTTTAAGACAATTTTATTTTTCACCCTAACAATTATGCATCTCATGCAATGATAAACATCAAGTGTTGTACTTGAAATATTGGGTTTTCTTGACTTCCACGTCAATGCCTTTTGGGCCAAAATTCATAATGTACGATCACCCTTGGTCCTCAATACTCATACTACTTGAAGATACAATCAACAACGAGTTTAACCATATATAAATCATAAAATATGTTAAGAATTTACCTTAAGTTCGTCGCTTTAATCCTCTATGAACTGTAACTCATTCCTCAATCAAGTTCTCTGTCAAATCTCGATCGTTTTGCACATCGCCAACATGATTTTGCTCAAGACAGGTGAAGAACTAAAAATGATTTAAAAGTGTTGGTTCCAAAGGGGTTCAACAAGGGTTTAAGTTTGCAGAATTGGGGGGGGGGGGGTTGATACAAACACACCAAGTTATACTTTTTAAGTTTGTTTATTGATTATTGATAAAACAAAAACATAATTTACAGATTGTTGCGTAAATAGAAAAGGTGTTTATTCTAAACAATCTTAAGAATCACTAAGTTCTTTGCACAAAGAGAAGAAAGAAAGAGAGCTTAAAGAAAGATTTCTTTAAGAATGCATAAGGAGGGATATCTCTTTCGAAGTCTTCACTGTCTATTTATTTGGTTAACACATATCATGGTCAATTCGAGACATACATACTCTACGCGTGTGACCCTCATAGGTTCACTTGATGATAATAGTGTTTTCATGTGATGTGGGCAAAGAGTAACCTACAGAGAATGGGAAGGGATGTCCTGTGTCAGAGAACGTGTGCCAACGGTTATCCAAACATGACATCATAAAAATGAAACGTCTATTCATCTTCAAAAAACTTTTAATCACCCGAAGAAAGATCAGTGATTGATTTTCAGTTTGTAAAACGTATTGCTGATAGAGAAGTCAGTGATGATGTTTTCTTTGTAAATGATTTTAACCACTTGAAGTGAAATCAAGTGAATTCCTTTTCTGTTTTAAAAACGTATCGCTGAAAGAATTTTGGGAAGAAGAACATACTTTGGGAATCAGTTATGATCTTAGAAAGAATTTAGTGAATGAATGAGAGAAACTGAAGAATTTACTTATATCACTGAGTCATGTTTAGTGTTGAAGAGTTAATCTTCAAGTTTTAGCATTACAAATTCGCTAATCAAGATATTAAATCTTGTTTCATCAAGCGGTTTTGTAAAAATATCAGCTAGTTGGTACTCAGTGGGAATGAAGTGAAGTTCAATGTCTTCATTCATAACTCGATCTCTGGTAAAATGATTTTTTTGAGTGAAGTACTGGATTGCTAGCCATTGAAATAACACTAGTGCTGTCATAATATATAGAGATCTTTGAAACCTGAAGGCCATAGTCAATGAGTTGATTTCTCATCCACGAGACCTGAGCACAACAGCTATCATCAGCTAAATATTCAGCTTCAATGATTACACCGAGTTCTTCTTCTTACTTGTCCAACTTACCAACTTACCAGCTAGAAGCTAACAGCCACTAGTGGTGTTTTTCCTATCCAGATTGCATCAGGAAAAATCACTATCAAATAGGTAGTTAGGTCGAACCCTGAGTCTTTGGGATACCAAAGACCTAGGTTGGGTGTACCCTTCAGATACTGCCAAGAGGAAGGGATTGATTATGATGAAACATTCGCTCTAGTTGCTAGCCTTGAGGCTATCAGAATCTTCTTAGCCTACGCAGCTCACAAAGGGTTCAAAGTATATCAAATAGATATAAAATCTGCCTTTCTGATTGGTAAGTTACATGAAGATGCCTTTGTCCAGCAACCCTCAAAGGGAAGTTGAAAGGGAAGTTGAAAGTTACAAGTATAAGTGAAATAAAAATTACAAGTACTAAAAGAAACACTGATAAATCACAAAAGATTACAAGAGAGGAATCTATCAGCTATTGAGGTTCATCCTTGAAGAGCATTTCGTCATATGAGTTTCCATTAGTGATCATCCAATCAAGTACCTTCTCCCCTTGTTGTGTTTTGAGCTTTGCTTCCTTAAGGATATGGGCTTTGAGAAAAATACCTGGTCTTGACAAATTACACCAGTGGACTAAATCTTTGAGTTATTCGATTGGGCAGATAGGGATCTCTGAATTTCGTTGAAAGCGCAGGATACCATTCCAATCAGAGAAGATGATTTCGTAGGGTTCACCTATCACTTGACCAGGTTTAAAAGGACCTCCTGGTGGCAGTGATAGATCGATAGCTGAAAGATCAGGTGGTGGTCTGAGAACTGCTTCTCTTAAGAATTTGATACATGTTTTGTTTCGATGGGCAGACTCATCAGAGGTTGAAGCTCGCTTTGGTTGCCTCTTCACTGGTGCTGGTCTTTGGTATTGAAGAAGAATAGGAGGAGGAGGTAAATCCATTCTTGCTGAGACCTTATTAATGTGCAAGTTCAAGAACTTCTCCACATGGCATTTGAACTTGGACTTTGACTTTTGTATAGCATTCTTGATCTCTAACAATTCATCACGACCGAAGAGCTCTAGCTTGGACATGTACATAGTTTGCGATGAGTCGTTTTCTCTAAAGATTGTGATTGTCACCAACATTGTCTTATTTGTGCTCTTACCCTTTAGATTTACAATAATTATTTTTCTTGGATGGTATCGGTGGTCGATCTTTTCTTTGCCCCATTCTAGCATGGAGTCATTGTCAGCTGTTTCTTTTCGGGCTTCCTTCTCAATTTCTTTCAGCAGTTGTTCTTGAACTCTGATCGGATTCTTTTCATCTTCTTATCAGAGTCTGAGTTCTGCGCTACCTTAAGGGCACGTTTGGCATCCTTTTGGCAGACAACATAAAATTCCTCAGCTCTGATAGATTCTTCGCGCTCTTTCGGAGTCAGGAATTCAAGACCTTGTTGAGAAAGGATTTTGAGTCGTTGGCACTCTAGCTGATGAATCATTGCTGATCTTCTTCTTTGTTTTTCATCCTCAGACCTTTGAATTGGTCGTGAGGGTCTGTTGTTTTGACTCAACAATTCTTCTTCCTCTTCTTGTTCATCAGTCTCTATAACAGAGACTGGATTATTGCATTTTCTTCAGCGATGGTTGCTGGGACTATTTGGTGCTGAACTTCAGGTTGTCCCTTAAACAGGGGAGATAACTAGCTGGATAAAAATGACAAAGAGTTAGGTTTTTGGGAAGAAATGATAGATAAAAGGTTAAGTGTATAGGAGGGGTCGAAGATGTGTATGGGTAGAAATAGAGTATGGGATAATGGAGTGGCATACTGTTAGTCCCATTTAGGACAAACAAACAATAGAAGAACAAGCTCCATATATAAGTAGAGATAAGATATACATGAAGAACAATCATAAAATAACTCATCTCATATTCATTGATTCACAATATGGAGGACAAAATATGAAGAACACCACACTTTACATTTTCGATGACTCTCATGAGAATTAGCCAGAATGTGTTTTTGTGTGTTACTTCTAAAACCCTCTCAATGAGAAATGAAACCCTAAACTCATTTATAAAGGGTCCATTTACGTAGAAAAATACCTAAGCCTATATTCTAGCAAAAAAACCCACAAAGCTTTTTAAAAGCCCAATTACAATAGTTCTTTATAAAACATTCATTAAATTATGGGCTAATTTATCTAACAATCTCCCCCTAATGTTTTATAAAGAAAGCATCATCTTATAGTCTCCCCCTTGCTTTCTTTAGAAACTTTGGTGTGTCGTTCTTCGAGTCTTCAAAGCATCACGAGCTCCCCCTCAAATGGATCACTCTTTATTTAACTTGGATGCATCAAAACAGTCGGGTCTTTTTAGACAATTAGAACGACCAGATTGATCGGTTCTTCATGACCTAAATTCTTTCCTTCTAGTGGATATCTAAGCGTGCTAAAGGTTTTCACCTATCATGGACGGAATGGTGTAGTGATCAAGATCTCGTTTCATAGTTTGTTTTTGCTTGGTTTATGTTGGGTCCCTTTTGGTTTCAGGCTTCTTCTTTGTTCTTTTCTTGGCTTTTTGTTTAGGTGTTTTGGGTTGCTTTCTAAATCTTGCAGAAAGACTTTCCCTTTTATTTTATAATTCTTTTATTATTCTAATAATTTTCAAAAGAAATATCACTTTAAGACATGTTACGGTTAGCATGATATGTTTTTTTTACAGAAATTAAACGTGTTAAATCCTACATTAAAGATATGTGGTTGGCTCATCTTCTTGAAAGACCGAGACAATTAACCCTATTTTGTCCAACTTTCATCACCCAACTTTACCGCTATTTTTGACCATCAAGGAGTCCGATTAAGAGAAAACATAAAACATGAACATTGAACTCCAGCCTCTTAGCTTTCCAACGATCTTAGATTCATCCATTTTGGATGTAATGAGTGAGTTGTGCAAGTTTTCCCTCAGCTGAGCCGAGCGGTCATCAAAACAGAAAATTCGACTCTTAAGATCCCGTTGATTAAGCATTCAGCACCGAGATTTAAACATGAATAACAGAGGAGGGAGTGACAATTAATGTGTCACAATATCATCATGAAACCATGAAGAACCGTTGAGAGAACACCGTTCTTGAAAGCGGAAGAAGCACGAGTGAAATGCAATGCTTTCGGTCCAACATCTTTATGCAGACTTTCGAACTGTTTCTGACATATCAGATCAAGGAATTTGAGAAGACTTAAAGCTTCAAAGTCGTACATATGTGAGTTATCTTTCCAACGCAACTGGATCCATGTAATTTGGAGCATTGAGTAGAAAGTTGTGCGCAAGTTTCTGAAACAGCGCAAATATGTCCGAAAATCCAAAATAATTCGGGCTTCGAGCACTGAATTCAGAGGATCTGATGATGACTTCAAAGCTCTAATGATGACTTCAGAGGCTCTGATGATGACTTCAGAGATCTGATGATGACTTCAAAGGGTCTCTGATGATGACTTCAGAGAAACACAACTTTTTGTCCAGCAGCTATATACTGACTTTAACAGAGAGTCTGGCCAATAAGAACACTGATTCAGACAAAGCTCAAAACATGAAAAAGGTTCAGATTTGTCTTAGAAATCCAATGCATCTGGACTTATCAAATTTGGAGCTTCAATGAGGGAGTACTGATGAAAATACGACAGGTGCGCAAAGCTGACAATAAGTACTAAGAAGTTGGGCTACAGGCTCTGAATTGTCGTGACCTTTGAGCCACCGACCACTAATCCTCCAATCTCTGATTCACCCACTGATGCACTCTCTGATCCACCTACCTCTGATGCCCTCTCTGAATATGCCATCTCTGAAGATGCCATCTCTGAAGATGCAATCTCTGAAGATGCAATCTCTGAAGGTGCGATCTCTGAAGGTGCAATCTCTGAAGATGCGATCTCTGAAGACGTGATCTCTGAAGACGTGTTGGTCCCGAAAGGGTTATACAAATTTGTAGAAGGGGGGGTTGAATACAAACACACGATTTTTACTTTTCTAAATTGTTTATTGATATGTATCAAACAATTTACAACTTGTTGCGGAACAAGATTAAGGAATAAACCTAATCTAAACAAGTTAAGAGAATCACTAAGATTTCTTGCACTAGAAATAAGAAGGAAAGAAGATAAGAATACTAAGGATAATATTATAACACAAAGAATAGTAAGATAAGGAATTGGCCAAGCGCTTCATTTCTGAAGTAGGGTTTCCTTTATATACTGCAAGCATTTAATACATATCAGTATCACTTTACATGTGGTGACAACTGATTGGTTGCATGGTTTGACCTTGGTAGATAACCTAGTAGCTGCATGACGAATAGTGTAGAATCAGAGTTGGTTGTACAATTCTGGACAAAAGGGATGTCCATTCTGACAGATCATACAGAGACGTGCAAGGGGACAAGACAAAAGTAACTTGTAGAGGAAGACTTCATGATCAGCGTTCGCTGAATATTTCTTTATCAGTGAGTGATAAAGTTCAGCGTTCGTTGAAGTCTTCTACTTGAAACTTCACGTTGAGTAGACAAATCTTGGCTTCGCTGATATCCGCATCAGTTCATTAGTAGACTTGTCGCTGGTTCTTTGGCTTGATCTTCGACTTCAGCGTAGAACATAGTTGACGTGAAACTTGTCTTCAGGGATCATAAGTAAACAACATATTTTATCAGCGATCATCAGTGAGACTGAACAGACTCAGGGCTCACTGATGAACAATATCGCTGAATGTATAAATCAAATAACGAGAGTTCCTATCAGCGGTACTGTAACAGTCTTAGTACTTATCAGCGATAGTGAAAATCTAAAACATATTGTCTACTTACAATTTTCAGTAAGTGTTTCTCAGAGAGTCATTATCAAATCACTGAGGGTTTGGATCAACAATCTCCCCCTATTGGATTATGACATAGCAATAAAAGAAAATTGCTAAGTAAGAAAACATAAGGTTAAAAAGGACTCATAAAATATTTGTCCCATTTTCTGTTTTCGGGGATCTTTTTAAGTACTGATGGAGTAAAGTATATTCGCTGAAATTTTTCATTAAACTTCGTATCAGTTACAAAAGGAAGTGGAAAAATTACATGTACAACAAATAATAATTACAAGTACAAAAAGTTTACAAGCTGATAAAGATAGAAGAATTACATTGAATCCTATCATCTAATCAGGTTCTTTCTTGACTAGTTCATCAAGAGAATCAATCTCTGGAATCATCCAATCAGGGACAGTAACTCACTGATCCCTTCTTTTCTTTGCTTCGCGGTAGATGTGGGGTTTCAGGAGTGATCTGAGAAGAGTGCGTTTGTACTCACACCAGTAGAGTAAATCTTTGAGTTGTTCGATTGGAGTTTTGTATAACTCAGAGATGCGTTGAAAGCATTGGTAACCATTGAAGTCATAGAAGAAAGTGCCATACGGATTGCTGATAACTCTGCCAGGGAAGAAATCTTCAGCGGGAGGTAGAGATACGTCGAGTCCGGAGAGGTCAGGGGCAGGGCCAAGAACTGCTTCACGAGAGAAGTCAATCCCTGTCTCGTTTCTAATTTCAGGACCTGGAGAGGAAGGAGTCTTCTTCTTCGGTGCAACTCGTTTCTTCTGAATTGGTGGAGGAGGAATGTTGACCGCTGAGGTTACCAAGTCGATCAGCCTGTTTATGGCTTGTTCAACATAGGTTATGAAAGTTGAGCGGGATCTTTGAATTGATACTCGCATATCCAACCATTCAGCGAAACCAAAAGTGTCCAGGGTTGACATGTAGACAGTTCTGTTGTGGCCGTTTTCTCTGACTACTTGGACATTAACGATCGGTACCTTTATATTGTTTTTCAGAGCATGTCTCCCTTTGACGTTTACAGCTTTTATCATTGAAGCATGTTGTCTGTAGTGGCACATCTTCTTACACCATTCAAGAGTGGTGCCGCTGATTTTGGTCTTTTCCTGGTGTGTCTTCTGTGCGTCCTTCATCAATTTCTTTTGGACAGCAACAAGAAACTTCTTCAGTTGAGGATCTTCAACTGTTCGCTGAGAAAGTTCTAAGGCATATGCTTTGTCTTTTTCTTCTGCCTTCTTTCTTTCAGCGAAGAGTTTTTCAGCTCTGAGGGATTCCATGATTTCTTGCTTTGATAGGATTTGGAGCTGATGCGGGATTATGCGTTGATCCTCAAGCCTTTGAATCATAGATGCTCTCTTTTTCAGCTCTTCTTCACTTGGCGTTTGAGGAACCAAGGAAGGGCTATTCTTGTGAGAGAGTAGTTCTTCCTGTTCTTCTTCAAAAATGTCATCAGTCTCAGCGAAGTCTAAGACCGGGATTATTTCATCAGCACTCGAGGATGGGATTATTGGAGTTGTAGCAGGAGCAGCTTCAGCTTGTCCCTCAAGCAGGGGAGAGGACTAGCTGAAACATAACGATCGTTTAAGTAAGATCATTTGGGAGAAGAGATAAAGAAAGAATGAGGTTAAGTGTATAGAGGTTTTATGGAGAGGAGAACTGAGGTTGAGAAAGGATAGAGGAGGGATGCAGTGTAAGGGAAGAAAATATATTGTACCTAACAAACTGGCTTTCTTTGAAGGATAGTCAGAGTGCCTTCTACAGCGAGGCCTTTATTTTTTCCTTTGTATGCTTCAGTCGCTGCAGGCTTTTTCGTGGTCCCCTCCCCTGAAGTGTCTTTGAAGACTACCCCTTTTTGAGCAGGGATCCTTCTGGGTTTGAAGTGTTGGTCCCGAAGGGTTACACAAGTTTGTAGAGGGGGGGGGGGTTGAATACAAACACACAGATTTTACTTTTCTAAATTGTTTATTGATAAATCATTAACAATTTACAGCTTGTTGCGGAAACAAGATTAAGGATAAACCTAAATCTAAACAAGTTGGAACACTAAGTTTCTTGCACTAAGAAAGAGAAGGAAATTACTAATAATAACCTATCTCAAGATAAGAAGGATGAACTTGTCCAAAGTTAGCAAGTTACTTCAAAATGAAGTGAGTTCATCTTCTTATATACTGCATGCATTTAATGCATGTCAGTTTACACTTTACACGTGGCAGCAGCTGGTTGGTTGTATGTCATTGACCTTTGTAGACAACCTTAGTAGCCGCATGAATGAACAGTGTAGTATCAGAGTGGTTGTACGATTTCAGACAATAAGGAGGTTCTTTTTCTAACATCTCATACGGAGTCGTGCAAGGGTGGTTAAGACAAAAGTACTTTGTACGGAGGACTTCATGATCAACTTTTCGTTGATTCAGCGCTTCATCATTTGTTTATCAGCGAATGATAAAGTTCAGCGATAGCTGAAGTCTTTGTTAGCTTCAATCTTCCTAATCATAGAAGTATTTAGAAGTAGTGAAAAATAGGCTAAGTGAAGAAAGCCTCTTACAGAGGCTCTGCCGAACTTACCGAGAGATCAAGGTCAAGAAGCTACAGAAGATAAAGAGGCGTCCTACAGAATCTCTGTCATACGCGCAAAGAAGACCAAAGACTCGGAATCCGGTGAACACTGCTCTACAAAGGACCAGACCGCAGAACCTCTGTAACACTTTACAGAGCCTCTGTGTTCCTCTCTAAAGACTTGAAGATATTTATAATATCTTGCTACTGTTACTGGACCTGTTCATCAACTTGCATGGTAGCATGCCCTGTCCATCTTCAACGTGTCAAACTCTGATTGGATTCAATAGGGCTTAGTACATAATAGACGTCTGCTGCATTAAATGCAATACAGCACGTCCAACTGTTCATGCCATCCGTTCCACTATTCATACCGTCCGTTCTGAATAGTAGCTTATGCTTTATGGTCCCCTTAGAGTAGTATAAAAGGAAGATTCATGTTGAGTTCTTCCTAAGTTAGAAATCAAGAGATAAAAACATCAAGAACACATAGCTTATACACTTTAAGAGTCATATCTATTTTAAAGCTTTGCTTATTCACTGTTCTTAAATCTGTTCTTGATATATACATATTCAGTAAACCTTGAGATATTATTTCCTGTTCACTGTTTATTTATATTGTGTTCTAAATCTATCAAACATATCTGTTAGTTCTTCAAATACGCTTCCGCATCAAACTTAAACTTGAACTAATAGATCTGATAATCTTGTTTAAACAAAACGGGAACCAACAATTGGTATCAGAGCAAAGCTTGATTTTCAATATCAAGTGATCCTCGTTTGACAACATTATTGATAGATTTCATTCTGTTAAAAAGGTTTCTGTTTTCCTATCACTCTTCGATTCATTCTAATAGAAAACACTTTTTCCAGGTTAGAACACCATTAAAATAATTCTGGATATCAGTTGTTACCCAGAAATCCTTCCAGATCTTCATATATTACCCTTTTTGAACCCCTGAAAAGCTCTTACAATGACAAATACCAATAACTTTTTCACTGCTGGCTCATTAACCAAACCTCCTACTCTCCTTCGAGATGAGTATCCTCAATGGAAGATAAGAATGGTTCATTTCTTTGAGGGTACTGAAAAAACTCTCAAACAATATCTTTACAATCTTCCTCCGAACCCTATGATAACTATGCCACGTGTACCAGCTACTGCTGAATCTCCTGAAATCCCTGAACATCAAAAACCTAAGCCAAAAGAAGAATGGTCAAATGAAGATAAGGCAGAAGATGAAGTTGCACAGAAAACAAAAAGAATATTGATCATGGCTATCCCCAACGAACTTTTTCAATCCTTAGATGCATGCGAAACAACGCACGATCTTTGGAAAGAATTAGAAAGACAGTTGGAAGGGGGTGCTAAAACTCAGAAGAACCGAAGGGCACAATACATAAATGAATATCATGCTTTCAGAGCCTCTACAACAGAATCTCTGCAAACAACATACGACCGATTCAACTCTCTCATAAACAAATGCAGAAAGTCTGGCATTCACAGAACCTCGGAAGAAAATAACGTCATGTTTCTAAAGAGCCTGAATGATGAATGGCTTCAATTGTCTATGTCTTTACAAACAAACCAAGATCTAGACTCTTGGACACTCTCTGATCTCTATGGAACACTAGCTGCACAAGAGCCTCAAATAGCACAGGAAAAAACACTAACCATTGCACCATACGCATTGGTTAGTAAATCAACAGAGGCTACAGAAAGACCGAGAAATGAGAGAACAACAGAGGAGAAGAAGAAGGAGAAAAAGAAGATAGTGATGGTTGATAGCGAAGAAGACGAGCTGATAGAGGAAGAAATAACTCTTGCGTCATTAGCTAAATCATTGGCTCTATTAACAAGAGAGTTCAGAGGTAACCAAAGGAATTTTGGAAATAACAGATATAGCAGAGACAACCAGAGAGATAGAAGAGATGAGGAAGAAGAGAAGAATCGAGTGACCGACAGAGGTCAGACTACAGAAATGATGACCAACAGAGGTCGAGCGACAGAAACCATAGAGGAAATGACCGACAGAGGTCAGATGACAAGGAAGGCCACACACAAGAATGCTATAAATGTGGTAAGCCTGGTCATTACGCAAACGAATGCCGAACAGAGAAAGGTGGAGACCAACAGAAGTTCGACGATCGAACTGGAAACACTTCCCAAGGTTGTTTCAACTGCGGGGAGCCAGGCCATTTCGCAAAAGAATGCAGAGGTAGACAAAATCGCCCACAGAAGGACTCAGCTTTTTACAAAAGACGGCTGAATATTATGCGCAAAAATCCCTAATGGCGAACAAAGGGCATTCTGAAGCAAATAAGGAGGACTTCGAGTCAGACTCTACCTCTGATGATGAATTCACCACCAATGCCCTGTTCTGTGGCATGGCAGAAGTCGACTCCGGCACTGACACTGAGGTATCCATTTCAAACTCTACCTCTTGTACTAAATCTGTAGATAATGATTCAATTAAACTTAACATTGAACTGATTGAACTAAAAGAAATAAATGAAAGCATTCAGAAAAGACTCGCCTTTAATGAGAGAGAAGTAATGCTTCTCACTCAAGAAAAGGCCAAAATTTTTGAAGAAAAGGAAAGAGTAGAAAAATATTGGAGCAAAAATATAGATCCTTTAAAAAGGAAAATTTCTGAATTAACCTCTGCTTTAAAAATCAAAACAAAAGAGCTTTCAGTTTCTAGGAGTGAAACAACGGACATAAGAACTCTCAAAGAATACTTTCAAAGAGAGAGAGAGGTACTTTGGCAAGATCTTCTAAGAAAAGAAGTTCTACTTAAAAACTATAAAGATGCTCAGAAGGTGTATGAAAAGGTAAACTCCCAAATAGCAAGACGAGGTATAGGGTACAGTGATATTACCTTAGGTGTTGAAAATAAAAGACTAAAACCTCTGTCTTCTCTATTTGTTTTGGGAAAAACAAATAAACCAAATTTTCCAAACTTACTCTCTGTAAGTAAAAGGGTTAAAATCTATGCAGAACCTCACTTGAGGAAACATACGAAGATGATCAATGTGTGGTTTGAAAACACAGATTCATCATCTTCAACCTCTGTCAATAGAGAAATCAAACCAAAGAAATATCTGAAAACACAAGATCAGATTGGTATCTTTAAGTTTGGTAAACCAGAGACTCAAACACAGGTCGCTTTTGTCTGTATGATAAATGTCGAAAAGAAATTATCTGCAAAAGCTCCTGAGTTTAAACCCATCTTTTCAGAAGAAAAACTTAAAAGATCAATTGAAAAAGAAATTTTGGAAGTTTTGAAATCAAATGTTTTAGAAAATCTCTGTACATCTTCTATAGATCAAATTCTCGCTGAAGAGATCTCATCAGAAACCTCTGCCATCTATGAAAGTTATTCTACAGAGGAAGAAAGCTCGTACGATACATGCTTAGAAAATCCAGCCTCTGTCGAAAGAGATGACTCAACCTCTGTATATGAGGACGATTCATCCTCTGACGACTCAGAGACTGATTCTAAATCAGGGATAGTTCACTGTGACACAGAGGATGTTAAATTCTCCTCTGAGGTTCTTAACAGAACAATTTCTCCAAAAGAGAAAATCACAGAGATACCTATCTGTCCAGATTTTCTCAAAATGGGTATACAAGTCAAAACCTCTACAGAGCTTGATAATCTGAAAAAGGCCTCTGAAAATCCTAAAAACTCAAATTTTTCAAAACCTTTAAGGCCTGAAGATAACAAATATTTTTCCTCTGTGACAGTGAAGACAGATGTTCACCACAGAAGAGACTCACAGAAGGCAAGACCTAAACAAGATTTTTGCAAACCACATTCTAGTATTCATAGATCTTCTTGTAATAGGAAATCTAATGTTAAGAAAGAATGTAATGCCTCTGTGGCTCAGTTCAATGAATTCAATGAAAAGTTCAAGCAAATCACGTCTCATATTCAATACTGTCATTGCTTTGATCTTATGTTCAAATTAAATAATCACTTCTCAAGTCCAGATTGCTTACTCTCCACTAAAATTCAAACTCCAAAGTCAGAACCTAGAGAGAAACAATCTGATTTTTCTACAAAAGATAAAATGTATTTCAAGAATGCTAAGGCAAACTTGAAAAATTCTAACAATATTGGACCCATGTGGATATGGGTACCTAAGTCTCTGTGATTGTCTTACAGAAGCGGTTTGTGCCAATTTGGTATCTTGACTCCGGATGCTCAAGGCACATGACTGGCGACAGAAGTTTACTATCCACGTACAAAGAAACACACGATGGTGGATCTGTAACTTTTGGAGACAACAAGAAGGGACACATCAAAGGCTATGGAGTCATACAGAAGGAAAACGTCTCTGTATACAAAGTTGCATATGTGAATGGCCTTAAACACAACCTACTCAGTGTAAGTCAACTCTGTGATACAGGATTTGATGTCTTGTTCAAAAGAACTTTCTGCTCTCTGCAAAGTGAAGACACAGGAATGGAACTTCTGCGAGCCGAAAGAAGAGGTGATCTGTATCTAATGAATTTCAGTTCCAAGAACAAGGACAAAGTTTGCCTTGTAGCCTGCAAAAGTGAGGAAGCCTGGTTATGGCATAACAGGTTCTGTCACTTGAACTTTCACACCTTGGATAAACTGGTTAAACTTGATCTAGTTAAAGGTTTGCCTAATGTTAAATTTAATAAGGATCACTTGTGTTCTGCCTGTGAAATGGGAAAACTCAGAAGAGCTTCCCACAGAGGCAAAACAGATGTGTCTTGCACTAGGCCTCTGTACATGCTTCATGTCGACCTCTGCGGTCCCATTGCCATACAGAGCCTAGGTGGCAAGAAATACATACTTGTCTTAATTGATGAGTATTCGCGTTTCACATGGGTTGAAATTGTTCGAAAGAAATCAGATGTTCCAATCATCTTGATTAATCTAATGAAAAGAATCCAAGTTCTTTATGAATGCAGAATACAGAAGTTAAGAAGTGACAATGGCACAGAATTTAAAAACTCTGTCATTGAAGCCTATCTTTCTACAGAAGGAATATCACAGAACTTCTCTGCCGCACGCACTCCACAGCAGAACGGCGTAGTCGAAAGAAAGAATCGAACGCTTGTGGAGGCCGCAAGAGCTATGCTATCAGCATGCGGATTACCGATGAACTTTTGGGCAGAAGCGATTTCTACTGCTTGTTATACACAGAATCGTTCAACCATTGTGAAAAGACACCTCAAGACTCCTTACGAATTAATCAACAAAAGGCTGCCAAACATCAAATTTTTCCATGTGTTCGGATGTAAATGCTTTGTTTTAAACGACAAAGATTCCAGAGGAAAGTTTGAGGTAAAAGCTGACGAAGGCAAATTCATTGGATACTCTGCCACTTCCAAAGCCTACAGAGCATTCCTTACAAGGTCTCGCAAAATTGTAGAAAGCATCAATGTTTCTTTTGATGATTCATTCCAGAAGACTTCTGAATAAATCAGTTCAGAACTCGGACTTAAAGGGGAATCCTCTGGCATCTCACAAGCAAAAGAAGACTTAAATCTTCTATTTTTAGAGATGTTCCACGACGACATTGATCCCTCTGTTGGAACCATCAGAGCTTCTGAAAAACCATCTTCCATCGGTCAAAATCTGTAAAGCCCATATCCCGGTATGTAATTTATTAGTCTTATTTATTTTCTTTTAAGTTCGTATTATAGTGGTTCACGTTAACGGGGTTAGCCGAGTTGGGTCAATTCGTTAAGTACTGAAAATTGTGGCTAGTTGCGAGAGAAACGTAAGTGGAGGGGCTAGTTATGTCAAAGGGCCAAACACCCTTTTTGAGTTTCGGCCCATGCAACTTTTGCCGAGACCCATTGTTTTTTTTTGGTATGTGGTGTCGTGAGGTGAAAGTAATGAAAGAAAACTTTAACCCTACATTTTCATTCTCCTAATTCCTTGGTGGTGCGGCAGTGAGAAACGAGAGAGAGAGAGAGAGGTAGCGAGAAGAGAGATCTAGAGATAGAGAACGACGAGAGAGAGAGGTAGCGAGAAGAGAGAGAGGAAGAGGACAAGAGAAACGAAGAGAGAGAGACGCCGGAGGATCGTCGCTGCTGCCGCCAGAGGTCGCCGGAGGTCGCCGCCAACACCACCTTTCGTCGGAGAAGTCGAGGGGAAGAGGGTAGGCGTCACAAGGTAAGTCGTTTCTTCGTTTCGTTTCGCTTTCCTTTCCTTTTCGTTTTTCCGGTGGAACAACCACCGCCGCTGTGGTGGCCGTGGGTGGGCGGCGGGTTGTGTGGGTGTATGTGTCTTTTTGCGTGGGACGATCGGGAGTAAGGAGAGCGGTGGTGTGAGGATGGAGTGGTGTGTGCGTGAGGGTGTGCGTGCGTGTGCGTGTATATAAGAGTCGCCGGAAATACCGCCGCCGCCGGTGACCACCGCTGCCGGAGATGGCAGTGGGTGGTGCCGGGTGTTGTTCAGTTTCGTTAACCCGTAATAGCTAAACCCTAACCCGAAACCTTAATCACGTTACCGTTTATAAAATCGTTATTTTGTGTGAAAATTAGTTTTCTGTCCAGTTTTCAGGTAACCATAACTTTTCCGTCGTAACTCCGTTTGAGCCGAAACTGGCGGCCACGGTTCAAGTTCAGGGTCGAGCACGTTTTCCGTGTTTTAGCGGAAAACTGGTTCGGTCTCTAACTGGGCGAAAAAGTGGTCGTAAGTTCGGTATTTCGTCATTTCATGTGAAAATTTCTGGAATCTGCCCTGATCTTGCGAAAATCATAACTTTCTGCTCGTAACTCGGTTTGGGGTGAAACTGGTGTCAAAAGTTCCCTTTTTGAGTCTAGAAACTTTTCTGTGTTTTGTACAAAACCCAGTTCGGGACGTAGCTTGGGTCGATTTGTCGTTTTATACTGAAAGGTGCTGAATTTTCGCTGTTCCGGAAGCTGTTTTTGTAAAATCCGTAGTAAATTGTAGAAAAATCGTTAGGAGGCGTATAATATGTCCTTGGAACCCTAACTCAGAGTACTTTCTGGTCATGAAATAATATTGGGAATTTTCTGGGTTTAAAGGTGTCGAAACAGGTCCCGAACGGACCTGTTTTGGGTGAACGGAATTTAGTTTTAGTGACGGTTTAAGCGTGTGTCGTGTCATAGGGTCCGGGTCTCGTATTGACACGTTTTAACATGCGTTTAGGTGCTGGGAAGTGACCGTATTTGTGAAGCTTGAATTGTGTTATTAAGTTGGGCGCGCATTCGAGGTGAGTTCTCTCACTGTGTAGTTAGGGGTTGTATGCATGTCATAATAGTTTGTATGTACTATTGTCTTTGTGGTGTGAACTAGTTGTTTGTGGTGTGTAATATTTGATTGGTTTGAATGCTTGGTATAAATGTGTTACATTACAATTCGGTGGGACCGAGGCCTCGATGGTACTGAGGTGTTGGTTACATTACAATTCGGTGAGACCGAGGCCTCGATGGTACTGAGGTGTTGGTTACATGACAATTCGGTGGGACCGAGGCCTCGATGGTACTGAGGTGTTGGATACATTACAATTCGGTGGGACCGAGGCCTCGATGGTACTGAGGTGTTGGATACATTACAATTCGGTGGGACCGAGGCCTCGATGGTACTGAGGTGTTGGATACATTACAATTCGGTGGGACCGAGGCCTCGATGGTACTGAGGTGTTGGTTACATTACAATTCGGTGGGACCGAGGTCTCGATGGTACTGAGGTGTTGGATACATAATTACTTGTAGATGTTTACTCGTTTTATGTAACTGTGATGTTGTTGCTTATGTGCGGATAGGGGAGATGTGTATATAATTCCTATCTGCGCATGTGTTGGAATTCACTAAGCTTCGTGCTTACCCTTTCCCAATAAACTGTGGTTTCAGGTACGGGCGGCTCCAAGGCGTGACGAGTACACACTGGCGCGCGAGAAAAGCTGGTTGCTTTATGATTTTAATAATTAAACGTTTATTCCGCTGGTTTTATTTTATAAAGACATTAATTATGTGTTTGCAAACGAAACGTTGGGATCATTTATTGAGTTGTTATCAATGAATTGTTTATTTAAAAATTTAAATTTGCTTGTAATTTTTGGGACGTTACAACTTGGTATCAGAGCACAGCTTGAGTGAATCAAACGCACCTCGGTGTGTTTGGTCTCAAGTTGCGGCTGGGAAATTTTCAATTCTTTATTAAATCTTTTTGGGAATAAAAGCAAAGGGTAAAAACCCGTTTGAGAAACGGTGATCGATGGCGCAGTGTGTACAGTCAGCCGGAGCCAGGGGAAAAGGGTACAATACTTAGTGTTTTATTGCTTTCCAGATCATAGAGTATGCATGCTAGATTGCCTGTTGTGGACACTATGCTGTATGTTGAACTACTTGCTATTAGGAATTTATGCTATTTATCATAGGTTACTAAGTGGATGCCCTCTAGGTTGTATGCAGTAAGAGATTTATAGCCATAGAATATTCGATTTAGTTCTATTGCGCAGCTCTTGTTTGAGTCCAACCGTTCTAGGACAGAGTCTTGTATTCGACTGTCTATTTGTTTCGCACTGCATATAATCGGGTATTCGCGAGGTCACCCGTTATAATTAGTAGGGATTCGGTAGTAGCAAGGGTAGTGGGATAAGAGGAAGTTCCTAGAGAGCTGGGAAGGGTGTTTATGTATGAGTACGTGTGCTAGATTGCTTTCTAGAACATAGGAGTATGTATGCTAAATTGCTTGGTGCTTGTTACACTGTATTGCATGTCTGCTGCTTGCTATCAGGGATTTGGCAGTAGCAAGGGTAGTGGTTTGGATGGAATTCCTAGGGAGCCAGGAAGAGTGTGTACATATGCCGGTGCGGGCATATGTGTATAGTTTCGGCGAGAAACTACTTGGACCCCTTGGGATGGAACTCGGAACGGGCGATGATAGGTGTGGATGGTAGTAGTAGAGCTCCTACTACCGGAAGCACAAGATCAATGCTCGAGTCGGGGAAGTCACGAGGAATCCAAGGAGTTGGGCGTGAGTGTTATTAGTGTGCGTTGTTATGTGCTAATAACGCGTTGTGTTGTCTACTCAGAATAGCCGTCACGAGTTGAGACAACTATAGTAAACCTACTAGTACATGTGTGTACTTGAAGTGTTTTGAGGTGATGATCGTTGGGGGTAGTGATGAATGTCCTAAACTAGTAGTCGTTGGAATAGAAAGACGATTATAGTATTAGTCACTTGGAGTGACGATAAGGATGATTTTGTTGTAAGCAGATCAGTTCGGGCCAAGATGGAAGATTGTGCTAGAGTCATAGGCTTATAGAGCCGACTTTGATTTGAGGAAAAATCGTAGGGATTATTTGATGTAATTTCCCATCTTGCCCTAAGAGGTTTAAATGTCCGGAGAACGATAGTGGATTGGAAAGGTAGAGAGGAGCATGAGTCGAGACGTTGAATGCCGAATGAGTCATGCACGAAGTTATTTTTGAAAATAAGTTTGCATTAACAAATTCTTGTGTTTTAAATCTTTGTATGGGCGGTGTTTTGGAATTTTGGGGAACTGCTCAGCACACACACAAGATTTTGAAATATGGTTTTGAAAGTGTATGAAATCGTTTTATCTCGGGAGTGCAAACTTTGTTAGAATTTGTCTCATTTTCGTTATTTTTTTTAACGGTTCTTTCGGGTACGATGTTATCCGTGTTTTGTGGTGGTTAAGATGTTGTGTAAGTGACTACGGCTTGAGACTCTAACATTGGAACTCCTCCACATGTGTTAGAGTTGAGACGGAAAGTTACATTCCACGATGTCTGTTTAAAGGCTATTTTAGTGATTTGTCTAAAATGAGTTTGGAATTCTAGTGTCGCTTAACTTTTCGTTCGAGAGTTTGTATTACTAAGTGTTTTATTGCAAATAGTTCAGTGTGTGGATTGATTCATGCGTGACATAAGTGATGCATGGAGGAATTTTGGTAACTTTTCATAAGGAGTTGTTTAGTGCGCTTTTTTTTAGTCAGCTAAAGGTTTTATTGACATTTCCATGAAAATGCGATTTATCGACTTAGGGGTATGCATACTGGGGTAACCTTTGTTCTCGGCATTTTGATGAACGAGTCGTGCATGAAAATGCTTTAGTTCCTTTTTGTCGAAATGAAAGACCATTTGATCCAAGGAGTGTTTTAATGTTGTAAACATCATGCATACGATCACAATGTGTTATATTTTGGAAATATAAATGCGTAGATTTTTTACATTCGGTTAATTTAGAATTACCGTTCATTTTTTTGGGAAATTAAAAATAAAAAAAACTTTTGCTTTGGAGGAAACGAGTATTTTAGCATTTTCGATAAATACATATTTTTAAACTATAATGTTTTGACATTATATGTCCCAAGTACGAAACTTGAGGAAGTGTTACAAGCTTGCATGCCTGCCCCCAGTTTGAGATTTTACGAGGTTTTTAGTCGATATTTCCAATTATTAGAAGCGGACTGGTTTCTGTCTTCAAGTTTGAAACTTACACGAGACAGTTGTGTTTTAATAAAAATATATTTGTAAACCGTGTCATCGTTTTGTGTGACTAGCTGACGCGCGAAAAAAAAAATTGTGGCGAACCCTGTGCCACGTCATTTATGATTAAAAAGATGAATTTTTGAATCAAACGTCGTGAAACTTATTTTGAATTATGTGCACACCTTTGTCGGACCTTGTTTAAGGTCAGCGGTTACCTTAAGTGCATGTCATGAGTCAATCCATACTGGAATCGAGGCGGTTCATTTTACAGAAATTATTTATTACGCTTTGCTTTTGTGTGAGTAAACTGAACTGCAATGGAGCGATTTTCAACATGATTTTCCTATGTGGGACGAGCGTGTCCAGTTTTGCATAACTATCGATCAGGTAATAGTAGTTTTATTACATACGATCTTTTCGAGATGAAAATCCTGATGTGGAAAATATTTTGTAAATGATTTTGGTAAACCATTTGGGGAAATGTGCTTTTAAGTGTCATGTGACATTTCGAGAATTTTTAGGTTGTGAGTCCTTTGGAAAACTCTTTTGTTTAACCCGTGTTGAGTCTGAGACTAAGGTTGATTTCAGAGTATTGCTTGCTTAAACTTTGTTTAAACGTATTTTTCCGACCTATGGGTCTAGCAAGCGTGGAGCATTTTGCTCGGTTTTGACTTGGAGTTAGTCATGGGCCAATTGCCCGGTTTTAATGGCTCGATATGGAGTCTAGTTGATAAGGTGTGTTTGTCGCACCGTTTGGCATTCTTCGCACGTTGAGTGTTTACATGTTTGGGTGAGTGAGTCAATCCGGAATAGGCATGTTGTTGGTAGGCTGTTTGCTTTGGATCCTTAGACACGTTAGTCAGTCGTTGGTAATGGTCGGTTGGGTATCTCGGGGTGGGACCCCGGTATTCATGCGTTTTAACCTAGACTCTCCAGTAGGTACTAGGAGGATATAGTTGTGGGCACTTACCTGGGAGGTAGTTCCGGTGTGCTGGGTCTTGAGGCGTTACCTGGGAGGTAGACGTCAAGGTGTATCCTCGATACGGTGTGACTTGGCTTCGTAGAGCAAGTGTGGATGATACGCCGACGGTGGAAGGTTGATATTCCACGCGTGTTAGTACTGTAGGCCGAATAGTATCGGTTAAGGGATTGGTGCCCTTTGTTATTTAGAGAATAAATGCGCATCAACCATCTTGAGGTAGGTGGTATATTTAGGTGTCGACTTTTGGGCTTGAGGCCAAACACCTTTAGTATAATCGGAGAATTGTAGCCGATTTTAATATAATCATGGTGACGGTAGTAGTAACCCTGAAATGATCACTTGTGATGGATGGTTATGGTGGGATGACCTACGTGTGTGTTAGTTGATTTGGTTGTGGGGGATATCTATTTGTGTTAGTGTCTAGGATAATACCACGCTTATGTGAGTTATTGTAATCGGTTGGACCGATGTTCGGCGGGTGGCCGATGTTTGTTTTTGTAATCGGTTGGGCCGATGTTCGGCGGGTGGTCGATGTTTGTTAATGTGTTTCATTGTGAATTTTGGGAGTCTAGTAGAACTCGTAGAAGTTAATCGGTAGTTAATGGTGGGAATGATCATAGTCGAGTATCCTGTAGGGTATACTGTGAGCAACTTAAGAATGGTTAGAGTTTGAAAATTTGAATCGGGAGGCATGGATCACCTAAGGTTGGGAGACAACCGAAGTCGCTTGGCTATGAATGAATTCAATTAGTGAAGTGTTCTATTGATCATAATCTTAGTGTCCTAGAAGGAGTACGTTAGTAAGGAAAGTATTCGTGAAGTTTTAGAAGGGGTCTCAAGTGAACCCAGGAACCTGAGGTTGAGATGAGGAAGAACTACCCGGAGCTATTCGTAGGCAGAGACTTCGAGGACGAAGTCTAATCCAAGGGGGGGAGAGTTGTAAAGCCCATATCCCGGTATGTAATTTATTAGTCTTATTTATTTTCTTTTAAGTTCGTATTATAGTGGTTCACGTTAACGGGGTTAGCCGAGTTGGGTCAATTCGTTAAGTACTGAAAATTGTGGCTAGTTGCGAGAGAAACGTAAGTGGAGGGGCTAGTTATGTCAAAGGGCCAAACACCCTTTTTGAGTTTCGGCCCATGCAACTTTTGCCGAGACCCATTGTTTTTTTTTTTTGGTATGTGGTGTCGTGAGGTGAAAGTAATGAAAGAAAACTTTAACCCTACATTTTCATTCTCCTAATTCCTTGGTGGTGCGGCAGTGAGAAACGAGAGAGAGAGAGGTAGCGAGAAGAGAGATCTAGAGATAGAGAACGACGAGAGAGAGAGGTAGCGAGAAGAGAGAGAGGAAGAGGACAAGAGAAACGAAGAGAGAGAGACGCCAGAGGATCGTCGCTGCTGCCGCCAGAGGTCGCCGGAGGTCGCCGCCAACACCACCTTTCGTCGGAGAAGTCGAGGGGAAGAGGGTAGGCGTCACAAGGTAAGTCGTTTCTTCGTTTCGTTTCGCTTTCCTTTCCTTTTCGTTTTTCCGGTGGAACAACCACCGCCGCTGTGGTGGCCGTGGGTGGGCGGCGGGTTGTGTGGGTGTATGTGTCTTTTTGCGTGGGACGATCGGGAGTAAGGAGAGCGGTGGTGTGAGGATGGAGTGGTGTGTGCGTGAGGGTGTGCGTGCGTGTGCGTGTATATAAGAGTCGCCGGAAATACCGCCGCCGCCGGTGACCACCGCTGCCGGAGATGGCAGTGGGTGGTGCCGGGTGTTGTTCAGTTTCGTTAACCCGTAATAGCTAAACCCTAACCCGAAACCTTAATCACGTTACCGTTTATAAAATCGTTATTTCGTGTGAAAATTAGTTTTCTGTCCAGTTTTCAGGTAACCATAACTTTTCCGTCGTAACTCCGTTTGAGCCGAAACTGGCGGCCACGGTTCAAGTTCAGGGTCGAGCACGTTTTCCGTGTTTTAGCGGAAAACTGGTTCGGTCTCTAACTGGGCGAAAAAGTGGTCGTAAGTTCGGTATTTCGTCATTTCATGTGAAAATTTCTGGAATCTGCCCTGATCTTGCGAAAATCATAACTTTCTGCTCGTAACTCGGTTTGGGGTGAAACTGGTGTCAAAAGTTCCCTTTTTGAGTCTAGAAACGTTTCTGTGTTTTGTGCAAAACCCAGTTCGGGACGTAGCTTGGGTCGATTTGTCGTTTTATACTGAAAGGTGCTGAATTTTCGCTGTTCCGGAAGCTGTTTTTGTAAAATCCGTAGTAAATTGTAGAAAAATCGTTAGGAGGCGTATAATATGTCCTTGGAACCCTAACTCAGAGTACTTTCTGGTCATGAAATAATATTGGGAATTTTCTGGGTTTAAAGGTGTCGAAACAGGTCCCGAACGGACCTGTTTTGGGTGAACGGAATTTAGTTTTAGTGACGGTTTAAGCGTGTGTCGTGTCATAGGGTCCGGGTCTCGTATTGACACGTTTTAACATGCGTTTAGGTGCTGGGAAGTGACCGTATTTGTGAAGCTTGAATTGTGTTATTAAGTTGGGCGCGCATTCGAGGTGAGTTCTCTCACTGTGTAGTTAGGGGTTGTATGCATGTCATAATAGTTTGTATGTACTATTGTCTTTGTGGTGTGAACTAGTTGTTTGTGGTGTGTAATATTTGATTGGTTTGAATGCTTGGTATAAATGTGTTACATTACAATTCGGTGGGACCGAGGCCTCGATGGTACTGAGGTGTTGGTTACATTACAATTCGGTGAGACCGAGGCCTCGATGGTACTGAGGTGTTGGTTACATGACAATTCGGTGGGACCGAGGCCTCGATGGTACTGAGGTGTTGGATACATTACAATTCGGTGGGACCGAGGCCTCGATGGTACTGAGGTGTTGGATACATTACAATTCGGTGGGACCGAGGCCTCGATGGTACTGAGGTGTTGGATACATTACAATTCGGTGGGACCGAGGCCTCGATGGTACTGAGGTGTTGGTTACATTACAATTCGGTGGGACCGAGGTCTCGATGGTACTGAGGTGTTGGATACATAATTACTTGTAGATGTTTACTCGTTTTATGTAACTGTGATGTTGTTGCTTATGTGCGGATAGGGGAGATGTGTATATAATTCCTATCTGCGCATGTGTTGGAATTCACTAAGCTTCGTGCTTACCCTTTCCCAATAAACTGTGGTTTCAGGTACGGGCGGCTCCAAGGCGTGACGAGTACACACTGGCGCGCGAGAAAAGCTGGTTGCTTTATGATTTTAATAATTAAACGTTTATTCCGCTGGTTTTATTTTATAAAGACATTAATTATGTGTTTGCAAACGAAACGTTGGGATCATTTATTGAGTTGTTATCAATGAATTGTTTATTTAAAAATTTAAATTTGCTTGTAATTTTTGGGACGTTACAAAATCCAACAGGTATGACTCTAACTGGACCAAATAATGCTTCATCTTCTTCTATAAATACTACAGATGCAAATGCCGAGGTAGAGATCGCAGAAGATGAAACAACAAGGAAAACGACCACAGAAGCTGCTGAAAATCAAACTTCACAATCCACAGAGGAACCAATTACAGAGGATATAGAGGACCAAGTCTATATGTCCTCAGAGGAACAAACTCCACCACCTCTCATACCAATCATTCCACAAGCTGTAGGATCAACTACAAAGGCACGCACTACTACAGAGGCTATACAAGAAGAAGAAGAACAACAAGAAGCCTCTGAAGAACTAGTAGATGACATTGGTGACCACCTTCCACGCACAACTAAGTGGACAAAAAGCCATCCTCCAAGCCAAATAATCGGCGAACCTTCTGACACGGTAAAAACAAGGTCTGCCACTGCTAATTTTTGTTTCTTTACAAACTTTATTAGTGTGATAGAACCAAATAAGATTTCTGAAGCCCTAGATGACCCAAACTGGATAGAAGCCATGCAAGAAGAACTTCTGCAGTTTGAGCGTAACAGAGTATGGACTTTAGTACCTCTGCCACGAGGGAAACAGGCCATTGGGACTAAGTGGGTCTACATAAATAAGAAGGATGAAGATGGAGTGGTCATCAGAAACAAAGCACGTTTAGTGGCCAAGGGATATAGACAAGAAGAAGGCATAGACTACGATGAGACTTTTGCCCCTGTCGCACGACTCGAAGCAATAAGAATATTCTTAGCCATCGCAGCCCACAGAGGATTTAAAGTTTATCAGATGGACGTAAAATCAGCTTTTCTCAATGGTGAAATCCAAGAAGAGGTTTACGTAAATCAGCCACCAGGGTTTGAAAGCTCAAAGTTCCCAAGGCATGTATACTACCTTGAAAAGGCTCTGTACGGACTGAAACAGGCACCAAGAGCATGGTACGAACGACTTTCTACCTTTCTTCTAGTCAATGGCTACGACAGAGGTACAACAGATACTACCTTATTCTATAAACGTAAAAACAGTGAAATAATGCTTGTACAAATCTATGTGGATGACATAATTTTTAGGTCTACTAATACAGAGGAGTGCAAAAGTTTTGAAAAACTCATGCAAAGTGAGTTTGAAATGAGTATGATGGGAGAACTAATATTCTTCCTCGGACTCCAAGTCAAACAATAATCAGAAGGAATTTTTATAAATCAGGCCAAATATGTCTCTGACATTCTTTGCAAATATAGCCTTTCTGATACCTCTGCAATGAAAACTCCAATGGCCACTTGAAATAAGTTATCCTTAGATCCAGATGGCATCTCTGTAGAATGCACTCTCTACAAGGGCATGATTGGATATCTGTTATACTTAACTGCAACCAGACCTGACATTATGCATGCCACATGTCTTTGTGCACGTTATCAATCTAATCCTAAGAAATCACATTATGATGCTGTTAAGATAATCTTTAGATACCTAAAGGGGACCAAAAATCTTGGTCTCTGGTATCCACAGAACTCTGGCTTTTGTCTTAAAGCTTATACAGATTCAGACTATGGAGGATGCATGCTCGACAGAAAGAGTACCTCTGGGAGTTGTCCATTCCTAGGTGGTAAGCTAGTCAGTTGGACCTCCAAAAAGTAGAACTGTGTATCAACATCTACGGTAGAAGCTGAATACGTTGCTGCTGCTAGCTGTTGTTCTCAGGTTCTGTGGATGAAGACTCAGCTAAAAGACTACGGCCACATTCTATTCAAAATACCTATCTTCTGTGATTCCAAAAGTGCCATTGCCATCTCTGCCAATCCTGTGCAACATTCCAAAACCAAGCATATCGATATAAGGTACCACTTCTTGAAACATCATGTTGAACACGGTACAATCGAGATGCATTTCGTGCCCACAGAATACCAACTTGCGGACTTATTCACCAAAGCCTTAGACGAGAAAAGATTTAATTTCTTGGTGGGTAAGTTAGGAATGATTAATATGATGTGAAAATCCTCTGTAAGTATAGCTTTATCTTCTGTAAATAAGTATATATTTCTATTTTACTTAACTTATTGCTTTGATTGATTTATTTATGTATGTAAATTCTCAATCTTAAATAGTTCTTGATATCACAGAGCTTCTGTAGGTCTGCTCAGAACCTCTGACGACCCCCACAGAACCTCTGGTAAAACATGACCTATGTTCTATGCAAAACTTATCATTTTTTGATCCAAGCATAGGTCAAGGGGGAGCAAAAGGAAATTATTTGATCTACAGAGGTGATTAGATCAAGGGGGAGCAAAAAGGGACCCTGAAATGATCTACAGAGGTAAAACTTTCAAGGGGAAGCCAAAGAAGAGTGTCGATGAATCTATATCGACAGAAGTCAGACATCACTGCCGAGAAAAGAAGAACCAAAAAGGTATGTCTCTCGTACAAAAGGTTGTTGAAAACAGTTTTCTGGGACACAAATTGTCAAATATGTCCTAAATATACTGTGGATAACATTTCAAAAATCAAAAGATCAAAAAGTTTCATAAAATTTGAGTTATGAGAAATTTGAGGTCATAGAGCCTCTGCTGAGCTCAACAGAGGCTCTGCCAGAAATATGCTCTGTGATCGCAAATTTAACCTCTATCGATCTTTTGGAATGTTATCTCAGAAACCAAACACACACACCATGACCTTCTCGAACAAAACTTTTTCCATAACAGTTTTCTCGGACACCAACTTTCAAATATGTCCGAAAAACGTTTCTTAGTACAAATCAAAACTTGGATGATCAAAATCGTTGAAAGATTTTTAGTTATAAGAAATTTTCTTTCATAGAGCTTCTGCTGGCCCTGACAGAGCTTCTGCAAGTTCCTACAGAGCCTCAAAACCTCTGAACGAAATTTCTTCACTAAAATCCTATTAATCCTCTCCAATGCCTTTACAAATGTTTTGGTTAAAGAAGAACCTACAGAGTCATGATAACAATGAGATATATGAGGCATGAACATCAAGATTTTCAAAATCACAGAGCTTCTGTAAACCACAGAGGTTATGTCAATTTGTTACTTGGGCATTTTTGTAAAAATAACGGTTACTTTTACTGAGAGTGAATTTCATATGGCTAAGAACAACCCCACGCGCCTAGCATTAATGGGCCGCGCATGACGTCCTGTCATCCTCTAACATGGCCTACGTGTCTCTTTTTCATTGGGCGTACATGGAACGTTTTCTATGGAAAGTTGAACCCGCCGTTCTAACTCAAGTACGGATTCCAAATATTTATCCATTGCCATATATTTGTACTCTTTCGAATTCTACCATTTTACACTCATATAAAACCCAAGCTTACCTTCTCATAAAACCTTTACAAACTCTCATTCTTCTCCGGCGAAACCCTGCAAACGCTTGCAAGAATCCTATTCTTCTTACCAAATGGCTTCATCTTCTCAAGCTATCTCCCCTGCACACTCTCCGGTGAACTCACCAGAACATTCACCTGCACATTCGGAACATTCAGAAAACCCCCATCTCGCCAAAAATATTGAACAAGAAGATTCCGGCGACACAACAGACTTTGCTCCGACCACACATCTTCAAAACTTCATAGCAAAGGATCATTTCGAAAAGGTACTACCAATCAAATCCAACAATTGCTATTTGGTCCCCTCACCCACTGCTTTCGGCGAAGCCCATGCCCTTCTTCTAAACATCATAGAAAATCATATCCTCTTCCCTCTACTTTCAAGAACACCAAAGAAAATACCTGCTAGGTATTTGAACCAATTTTGGCAGAGCTGCAGATATAATAAAGATGATTCTCTGATCAAAGGGTACATCTCAAAGCCGGAAAACTCAGAGCATCTGGAACTCAAATTTAATAGAACAATGTTCTCTCTGGAGTTCAATCTACCAACAAGAGGTCTTCTGGGATTGAAAACATATGCAGAACAACCTACAGACGATGAGCTCTGTCGTTTTGTAGAAATGCTTGGGTACAACACCCAACTTAGGAAGAGAAATGACTTCCGCAGAGGCAGACTACCACCTCTGTGGAACACCTTGTTTTCAATCCTCAACAGATGCCTTACAGAGAAGATAGGCAGCATTGACCAGAGCTCACATCAGATCTTAACCATTATGTATGGGGTTTACTATGATCTTCCACTCGATTATGCGACCATAATGATGCAAGAAATCATAAATACAATCGACAGAAAGAACAACACAGAAGGGTAAAAGAGAACGATCCTAAGTTTCTACCACCTCTGCAATTCCAAAGGATATTGGGAGTCCTGTTCGAACCTCTGCTGATGATACAGAACTGGCTTCTGGAAGGGCCGACTCCCAAACAGTTCCCAATGAACAAAAATATCCCCACCGATCATACAGAAGGCTACAACCACTGCAGACCTCTTTCAAAGAAGCTTCTGAAATATGCCACGAACAAAACCCTTAAACGAGAGTATATACGCGATCACAGGACTCCAGAACCGAGCCCTGTGACACCCCCGCGTTTAGGTGTCCCCCTAGGAACAATGACTGTAGAACCTCTCTCTACACAAGAAGAAAGAGATCAGAAACTAGCAAAACACATGGCAATTCAAGTTAGCTTCTTAGCCAAACGTGCAGAGCTCATGGGAAAGAAGTCTTCTTCAAAAACCTCTGCCTCTACTCCAAAATCAAAAAGGAGGAAAACTGCAGAAGGCACCTCCACAAGTGTTGCAGAAGATCAACCTTCACCTCCTCATGCCACAGAAATTGGCTCCTCTGCTCCTCCCTCTTCTCCAAAACCGAAGAAGAAAAGAAAATCGAAAACCACAGAGGAAGGGGCACCAAAACTAAAGAGGAGGAAGACCAAAAAGAAGCTTGATCAAATGGTTACCATCGCAGAAGAGACAGCTGCAGAAATGGTTGAAGAAGAGATCGCAGGAACCCGGGTCGAAGATACTGCAGAAGAAGAAACTGCAGAAGTCGAAGTTGCAGAAGAGGGATATCAATCACCATATCAATCCCCAGATCGATTCGCTCATCAAGGCAACTTGAATGATTTTCTTCAGAACCCTGACATTGCCAACACCCTAAATACAACTGGGTGGACGGCACAACCACTTGACCACCACATCGCAGAAGAACAAGACTTCTTCATCTCTGGCGTTGACACAAATCTGCAAGAAGATGATCAAACCCCCAGAGATCAACCATCTGAAACCCCTAACATTCTACAGAACCCCTTCATCCAACAGGGACTGGACGTCCACAGAAGGAGTCCAAACCAGGCCTCAGAAGCTGAGTGGAATAGAGAAGAGGTTACAGAGGTTTTAGAAAGAATGGGAGGAAAAGAAAAAGAAAAGGAAAAAGATGTCGAAGGTGTAGAGGTCTCAGAGGTAGATTCTGATGAAGAAGAAGCTGACCAAATCCGGAAAGGTCTATATCATCCACATGTCATGCAATTATACGACTCTCATCCTATGTACGACTTCTTAGTCACAGAGCAAGGAACTTCAACAGAAGCTAGGGAAGAAGCACCAAGCCAAAGGATAGTAACAGAGACTGAAGTAATAGAAAATGAAGTAGTGCTTGGATGCCTAACAGGGGAAGAAACAAGAAAAGATGCCTGGATTAATAGAGGCACACAACCAAAACCAACTCCCAGTGCAACCCACACATCTAACTCCGCAGGTCTAGCTGCAGAAGGAGTTATTGAAAAAGAGCAGCACAGCTCGATCCCTACCCAAACCATCCAGCCAGAGGTTATTCTTTCAACCTCTGCGCCCACAGAAACCGGGGAATCCATTCCAAGGGAGTCTCCTCAAAGAGACTCACCTATAGTTCGTGATCAATCGCGCCAGATCACACTAGAACACCCTACAGAGGAATTCGTTTCCTCTGCCACGCACAAATTAGGGCCAACACTTCTTTCAGAGAGAAGCAGTGAGCACATAGACGAAGAGACACTAGACAAGTCTCCAAGTCAACAGAAGAACATTCCGATACCCACCTCTGGAGTGGATTTGGACACTGTTCTTCCCAGAACTTCTGTAGAGATTGAAACTCAGGTTTCTTCTCAAAGATCAGATGGAAATCCTTCCACCCCCATCGTACAAACAAGGGTGAACGAAGGTGTCCCAGGAGCAGGGACTCACTCTGGAGACGAATGTGTTCCTCCAGAGGTTACACCAGGGACACAAGTATCAAGGGATGAGTTCCAAACCCTTGTCACCTCTGTGAACCAAACCATGAAAGAGTTGCAAAGCTCTTTCACATCTTTTGCATAGACAACATCAACGGCCTTAAGAAATCTGAACACCAAAATGGACAATCTGTCCACAGAGGTGAAATCCGCCATCACAGAGATGAAGTCTTCTGCTCAAACAACTGCCACAACTACAGCCACTTCTGCTGCTAAAGATTTCGGAATAGCTGCAACATCTGCATTCAAGGAATCAGTCAAGCATTTCCTTGAACAAATGAACAAGCAATCCAACAAATCACAGAGCATCACACCTGCAGATCTACAGAAGGCTCTGCAAAACGTTCAAGAAGAGGCAATGCGCAACACTACAATGATGCAGCCAAAAGACTACATGACCAGAGCACAGCTAACAGAGCTCGGGCAGAATGGCATAAACCAGGTCACAGAAGTCATCGTCTCTTTCACTACTGTAAATGCCAACTACGTCAAAGATTTCAGAAAAAGTGTCGGCAGAATGCGCTTCAACACAGCAGCAGAGCTTGCAACTCTAATCGGCCTCTGTGATGATGTATGTGCGAAGTTGATGGCCGCAGGAGCAGAACTACCAAAGAAACCCAAAGCTTCCTGCAGAGCAGAGGGTACTTATGATAAGAGTCAGGATGACTCTGATGATGACCATCCTGGTCCATCAGATCATCCTGAGGTGGAGGATATAAGGGAGAAAGCTACGACCAGAGGACTACAAGCTCCACCAATCGCAGCAGAACCAATCAGCCAAGCCCCTCCAGAACAAACCCAAGATCAACAAACTCAACAGACCACAGAGACAACACCCATCTCTGTGGAATCAACTCCTGAAGAAACAAATGTACCTGAAACTGATCAACAAACCACATAGGCAACAACCACCCCTGTGGTAATCATCTTGGAAGAAAGTCCTTCAACAAACCAACAACCTGGAGAAAAAGAAGCTCAAAAGACCACAGAGGAAACACCCACCTCTGTGGAATTCCCTACAGTGTCTGGAGTAGATGTTCAACATTTGCCATCCTCTTCAGAAGAAAATCTTCACTCTCCAACTAAAAAATCAACAGAAAAACCCCAAACCATACCAAGAAGAAAGTCTATTGCCCACAAACCAAAAAGAGCAACGACCTCTGCTTCTTCTGTTCTAAGGAAAATGCACAAAACGATAACTGATCGAATGGCGCAGAGAGAAGAAGAAAGGCACAGGTTCACATTAGCTTTCAAATTGGCAAGAAGATTTGATATCCAACCTTTTATCTAACAGAAACCAAGCTCACAGAAGAAGTCACCAAAGAACCTCCAACAGAGGTTACAGAGCAAATCAAGCCAACAGAACCAACACCACAAAAGTCCTCTCAAACACAAGTGTCAAAACCTACAGAGGCAACCCTCATCATTCCAACAGAAGCACCAACAACCAAACCTACAGAAGCAACAGGTTCTGCACCTCCAAAAGCCAAAGACAAGGGCAAAGCAATACTGACAGAAGAGCCCAAGAAAAAGAAATCATTGCCCAAGCCTACAGAGAAATTGATGAAAAGTGCTTTTGATGCCTTTCAAACTCCAAAGCCTGAAGAAGAGGACTGGGCATATGGATTGAAGCCTCTGTCAGACATCCCTCTGTCAGGAAGAGCTGCAGAAGTTGTTAAAAAGATGGAGAGTCTCAGAAGACAAGTACCACAACCTGGTCCAACACAAGAAGAAATGGAAGAAGTGGTATACAAATACCTCTATAAACAATCCTTTCAGACCAATCATCCAACAGACCATGTGACAGATCCAAAGATCAGAGAAGATTTTGACAACGTCTTCACCAGGACAAAGCCAAGAACCAAATCAGACATCTTCTCAATCCACAAGATCAAAAAGGTAATCTTCTGTAGATACTCTTTCACCAGAACCTATCCAAGGGTCAGGTACAATATTTACAGAGTCAGAAGGGTAAACAATTCAGAAACCACCTTCGCTGATGCTGACCTAAGGAATCTGAATCCCTATGATCTACCTGACCTTCTGCAATGGACGAAGGATAACTACAACACATAACCAAACACCAGAGCATATCAAGTGTTGAGAAAAGCAATGAGGGAAAGGCTTCTGATCTACAGTCTGACAAACTTTCAGCTGCGAAAGGATCTTGGTCTCAAACATCTGAATCTACGACCACTAGAGGATCGCTGTCCACCTGACGCCGTGCCCAACTCAATCATTACAGAACCAAGATTCGGGTTAGTATTTCAAAACCCACAAGGCGAAGTCAAACTTTTTGTGAGCATGGACTGTCAGAAGTATGCAACTAGTACTCTGAACAAGTTCAGAGCAAACCTTGTAAAAAACAGAGATACCGAGCAAATGGATAGAGACGCTGCAGATACCCTCATCAGAGAGATTGATGCTACAATACGCTTAAGAGAACTCTGCATCAGTTTCTACAAAGAAATCAGAGAAGTCGGAAGAGACAACAGAAGCTTCAACGATTTCAAAGACGCCAAAATCTGATTCTCAAACAACCAATCTCTGCAAACCATGTTAAAGTTTATTTTTCATTGTACTCAAATGTAAAATGCCTCTGGCATATTTCTAAATGAAAGAACTTTCGAGGTATTGTTTAACCTCTGTTTTATCTAACTTAGCCTAACTTAACTCAAGTTAAAATTTTTATTTTTCACTACATAGGGGGAGATTGTTAGCTTCAATCTTCCTAATCATAGAAGTAGTTAGAAGTAGTGAAAAATAGGCTTAGTGAAGAAAGCCCCTTACAGAGGCTCTGCCGAACTTACCGAGAGATCAAGGTCAAGAAGCTACAGAAGCTAAAGAGGCGTCCTACAGAAGCTCTGTCATACGCGCAAAGAAGACCAAAGACTCGGAATCCGGTGAAGACTGCTCTACAAAGGACCAGACCGTAGAACCTCTGTAACACTTTACAGAGCCTCTGTGGTCCTCTCTAAAGACTTGAAGATATTTATAATATCTTGTTACTGTTACTGGACCTGTTCATCAACTTGCATGGTAGCATGCCCTGTCCATCTTCAACGTGTCAAACTCTGATTGGATTCAATAGAGCTTAGTACATAATAGACGTCTGCTGCATTAAATGCAATACAGCACGTCCAACTGTTCATGCCATCCGTTCCACTATTCATACCGTCCATTCTGAATAGTAGCTTATGCTTTATGGTCCCCTTAGAGTAGTATAAAAGGAAGATTCATGTTGAGTTCTTCCTAAGTTAGAAATCAAGAGATAAAAACATCAAGAACACATAGCTTATACACTTTAAGAGTCATATCTATTTTAAAGCTTTGCTTATTCACTGTTCTTAAATCTGTTCTTGATATATACATATTCAGTAAACTTTGAGATAGTATTTCCTGTTCAATGTTTATTTATATTGTGTTCTAAATCTATCAAACATATCTGTTACTTCTTCAAATACGCTTCCACATCAAACTTAAACTTGAACTAATAGATCTGATAATCTTGTTTAAACAAAACGGGAACCAACAGTCTTGTACTTGATACTTCACGTTGAGTGGACAAATCTGAGTCTTCGCTGGTCCGCATCAGTTCATTAAGAGACTTGTCGCTGGTTCTTGAGCTTGATCTTCGACTTCATCGTAGAACCTATGTTAACGTGAAACTTGTCTTCAGAGATCATAAGTAAACAACTAACTTATCAGCGATCACCATAAGTACTGAACAGACTCAGAGTATTATGGTGAACAGTGTTCGCTGAAAGTTTAATCTAAAGAGCGAGAGTTCCTATCAGCGGTACTGTAAGATCTTAGTACTTATCAGCGATAGTGAAACTCTGATACATATTGTTTACTTACAATTTTCACCAAGTATTTAGAGAGGGTCATTATCAAATCACTAAGGGTTTGGATCAACAATCTCCCCCTATTTGATTATGACATAGCAACAGAGAAAATTGCTATTTAATGAAAACATAAGGATAAAAAGAACTCATAAAATATTTGTCCCTTTTACTATTTTCTGGGATCTTTTCTGTACTGATGAAGTAAAGTACATACGCTGAAATTTTCTTTAAACTTTGTAAACATTACAGAGGGAAGTGGAAAAATTATAAGTACAGCGAATACAATTACAAGTACAAAAGAATAACTAATACAATAGAGAATAAGGCGATCCTATCAGTTTATAAGGGTCCTTAATGAGAAGTTTATCAAGGGTCATTGATGTGGGGATCATCCAGTTAGGGACCTTTACTCCTTGATTTCTTTTGTTCAGTGCTTCTTCAAAAATCAAGGGTTTTAGATGTGGTGCCTGAATGTCGTTCTTGAAGTCACACCGGTAGATGAGAGCTTTCAGTTGTTCGATGGGAGTGATGTGAAGTTCAGAGATACGTTGAAAACGCTTTCGTCCATCATAGTCAATGAAGAATATCCCATAGGGTTCGCTTATGACTTTCCCAGGGATGAAAGTCTCACCAAGAGGAAGAGATGTGTCAAGTTTAGAAAGGTCAGGGTCAGGACCAAGGACTTCAGCGCGAGAAAAACCAATACCTGTTTCGTTCTGTATACGAGGACCATCTTCTGAAGATTTAGATTTCTTCTTTGCAGAGGCCCTTCTTTTCTGACTTTCGAGAGGAGGGGGAGGAGGAATATCCACACAAGAATAGACTAAGTCGATCAGTTTGTTTATCAGCTTTTCAACATGATCCTTGTACTTAGACTGAGACTTCTGGATGGCTAATCTGATCTCCAACCATTCAGAGAGACCGTACCTTGTGATGGCTTCAGCATAGAATTTTTCGTACTGTCCATTCTCTCTGAATATCTCGATTTCAGCGATCGAAACTTTGAGGGTTGATCTTCCACTGATGAGTACCTTGATGATTCTATCAGATCGATGTCTGAAGTGTACCTTTTCTTTGCACCAGGCTAAAGTAGACTTGGACACAGTTCTCTTTTCTTCAGTGATATTTTTGGCTTCTTCCCATAGCTGACGTTGAACTTCGATTGGAGCTCTTTTCAGCTTGGGGTCTTTCACTGATTGTTGAGTAAGCTGGATGGCGAGTTCTCTGTCTTTTTCTTCAGCTTCTCTTCTTTCAGCGATCAATCTTTCAGCTCTGAGGTGATCCTTGTACTCCTTTTGTGAAATTTTGAACTTTGGAGAAACGGTAGGAAGTTTATCACGCTTCAGAATGATTCGCTGATCTTCAAATCTCTTTATTATCTCTTCTCTTCTTCTCTAATCCTCGTCACTTGGTTTTGAGGAACCAAGGAAGGTCTGCTTTTGTGAGAGAGCGGTTGTTCTTCAAGTTCATCAGTCTCAGAGATCAAATCTGAGACTGGGATTATTTCTTCAGCGTTGGGAGCTGGGATTATTGTTGGTGAAGTCGCAGCTGTACAGACTTTAGCGATATCCTCAAACAAGGGAGAGGACTAGATGAAACACATCGATCTTACGAGTAAGAACTTGGGTAGAATAGAGATAGAGAAATTGGTTTAAGTGTATAGGTTGTGGAGAGTAGAACTGATAGTGTATAGATAGAGGAGGGATGGAGTAAGATTTAGTGTACCTGACAAACCGGCTTTGTGAGCAAGATCGTCAGATTTTCATCTTCAGCGACGCCTTTGTTTTTGCCTTTCTCAGCTTCTGATGCTGAGGGTTTTGTCTTGGTCCGCTCCCCTGAAGGTTCATTTATTGAGATTCCTTTAAGAGTTGTGATCCTCTGAGAAGGCTTGACGATAAAAGAGTCATCATCATCATCATCATCGTCATCATCACCCTTATCACTAGATGATGGTTCATCTTCAGAGATGTCGATGGCTTCATCGTCTTCAACTTTGGATTCTTCAGCTCTTCTTCGAGTTGCTCCCCCTCAGATACAGAGGTAAGCTTCTCGGTTCCCTCAGGGTGTTCATCTCCATGAGGTCCAGCTGCGGCTTCTTCAGCTGTCTTCTCACCCTCTTCAGTAAGGGTGAGGTCTTCAGTCATTTCAGTCTTCTCCCACTCGATAGATTCATCGTAGGGAAGGTCTTCAGAATTCTTCTCCCCCCCTTCGTCATGATGAATTGGGGAGGAATTCGATGACTCAGCGGCTGTTGTGGGTTCCCTGTCTACTTGGCCAGGGATCCCCACACAAACTTCAATCGCTGCTAATCTGTCTTGTAGGCCAGAAATAGCAGGAGTGATCTTCAAGAGTTCAGTACGATCCGCCTCAGAAAAATTTGAAGGTGCAGGGGCAGGGGCGGTCATCTGATTCAGGATCTGCTGCATCATTATCTTCATTGAACCAACGTCAGTCTTTACAGAGCTTACGTCAGTCTTCAGTGAGTTCACGTCAGTCTTTAAAGAGCCAACGTCAGTCTTTACAGCGGATACGTCTCCCTCGAGTTTTCCAACCGATGTCTTCAGCGTTGTGACGTCGCTGGACACGGTTGAAACTGAAGTTTTGAGAGAGGTGTAGTCTGTGTAGATGTCAGCGAGCACTTTGGCAAAGTCGCTGAGAGTTTTATCAACCTTCTCCAAGTCAGCTTTGGAGGCTTTCTCTTCCACCACCGTTGTCAATTTGTTGAGATTCTCTCTAGCGTTTGTTACAGCTGAAGAGTTGTCGGAGAGTGTAGTGGTGAGACCTGTCAGCTTCATATCCAGGTTCTTCAGAGAAGCATTGATGTCTCCCAAATTAGGACCTGTAACATATAAGAACTTGTGAACAGAGGAAATCTCAGAAGTTTGGGGTTCAGTTACAGTGTATATGGGTTGGTGTTTACCTGCAGGAGGATTTGTGAATTCATCAAAATCACGATGTCCTGAAAAGAGTTCCATGTCGTCAACGAGAGTGCGTGTATGCATGGGTTGATCTGCAGGTCCTGTCTCCATCATCCCTTGAAGAGTGTCAGCTTTAGCTTTTGGAGGAATGATGGTTGCTCCAGTGAAAACTGGATTGATGTCCAATTGAGAGGAGAGAGAAGCGAAGGTTGAGAGAGTTTGTTGGGTGCAGAGTTCAGTGTTGGATCCGTTGAGAATCGCTTCTTCAGTCTTTTGAGAGACTGGAGGAGGTTGGGTAGGTTCCAAGTTAATAACTTCAACGTTTAGAGACGCTGAAGTTTGGATGGAATGGATGGCTTGTTCAGGTGTGGCAGAGCGTACCACTGAACTTTCCTTTAGCTCTTCAAGATTAGCTGAGGAGTCTTTAGCAAGAGATTGCTGGCGTTGCTCCTTGGTTTTCTTAGTTCTTTTGGAACTAAGTTGGGTGTGTGAGTGTTTCCTTTTAAGAGAAGGAATGGAGGTTGCAGCTGGGGTATCAGCGGTGGGTTTGTCCGCTGAAGGAGCTGTAGAAGAAGAAGAAGGAGGATTGAGAATAGTCAAGAGTGTAGAAAGACGTACCTCGTTTTCCACCGGTTTGAAGTCGAGTACCTTAGGGCCAACCTGAGAGAGTTTCAGATCACCCTCTTGAGGGTAGCTGTCCTTCAGGCCAGTCTGGAAGAGGGCGCTGATGAATCTGGGATATGTAACCCATGGAGATCGGTCAGCGGCGGAGTCCACTCGGAGTACTAGATCATCGTAGATTATCGATGCCCAGTCTATGTGTAGACCTTTCAGCAGTGCATATCCCATTGCCTGCTGAGGTTGAGCGGCTTGGTCAGAGGAGCCGGTCTTTGCAGTCATGCAGCTGATTAAATGAGCGAAGATGAATTTCATCTCGCTGAGCATTTTGGATTTCTTGATGAGGGTCAGCTTCTTCTTAGGCTTCTTGTCCCTCCCAGTTTCCCAAACATAGCCCATTGCATCGAAGAATGCAGTGATGGATTCCCTGTCTGAGTGTTTCTTATGGTCAGGGAGAGGAACAAAAGGTTTTTCTTTTGTGGCTAAGGGAAGGTTCAGGGCTTTGCGAATTATGGCAGGGGTGATCTTCATTGTGCCATAGTCAGTATCTCAGAGGATGCAGTCGATTGTTTTTGAGGGATCTTTGGCAGATGGTAGCTGAGAGTGTCTGGCAGAGTACCAGAACTGAGAAAGCAGTAGCTGATGTGCAGGAGGTGTTATGGTCAGGGCTGTCGAAAGGCAAGAGTTTTTCAGGAAGTTCACAGCATCATTCAGATGTGTGACTTGCTTTCGAGGAGGAAACTCAAAAAGCGCATATAGGTTGTTCGACTTGGTCCAATCAAGTTCTTCTAGAGTGAACTTGACCTGAGGAGCCTTGGTGATTTCCAATTCCTCAGCAGCAGCAGCAGTGATGTTCTCAGCGTTAGGAATGTCGGTAGATGCCATATCCGTATTATCAGTTCAACCAAAGATTTTAACAAATAAGAATAATCTTAATGTGGAAAGATTTTCCAATAAGATGGTTCGAATTTTGTCCATTTCATTCAGACAAAAATGTCTTAATGAAGATTAGTGTTTTTCTTGTTTTTGAAAACGAAATGCAAACCCATTAAGTCTTGTTTTCCAGTTTCTTTTTAAGATTAGGATTCTGGAAATGAATGAAGAATAAGTTTAAGATTTTGCGTTTAAACTTGAAAAACAACCATGAAAGGTTGTGTTCATAAAACCATGAAAGAAATGATTTCATTTTAAGAAGTTCTTTTGTTTGATCTTTTAAAAACAATGAGAAGATCATTAACAAGTTATAGCAACAGGTAAATAATAAGAACATATTAACCTTTGATGTTTGATGAAGAAGATGATGAACAGTTGTTCTGGAAAATATGAAGGCTCGAAATGCAACAGTGAATTCTTTTCTTAAAGAAGAAGTTGTTCGCGTAAAAGGAAAATATAAACCCAAGAAGTGTTTATATAATGAGATTAGAGAGAGAAAATCTTGAGCGGGAAAAGATTTTCATCATGACACGGACACGTGTTTGCATTTGATTGGAAGGTAAACGAAACGTGCAAACATGTGTCAGAAAAAGAACGTGCCAGGGATTATCTGTTGCAATGACGTCACGACTGTCCTTTCATATTCTAGGATGTCTCTGAGGTTTTGAATGCTCAGGGACACTTTTGAAAACATGAAGCACTGAATAGAAATATCAGTTGGTTTTAGAAATTTCAAAGTATCGCTGATTTAAGAAAGAGATATTCAGCGATGCTATTTGTTTTGAAATCTTGCATTTACATGCGATTGTCAGATTGAGAAAAACATACCTTGATATCAGCGAATCAAGTTTATTCAGATAGAAGATGATAGAATAGGTTATACAAGTTCATTGTTCCCGAGAGCTATACAAGTTTGAAAAAATTGTACCGCTGATCAAATGTGAACCGCTGAAGATTTTACTCTTCAAAGTTTAGCATTCCAAGCTCGCTGATGAGAAAGTTGAATCTTGTCCTATCAAGAGGTTTGGTGAACAGATCAGCTAACTGATAGTCAGTTAGGATAAAACGAAGTTGTATATCAACATTCATCACATGATCTCTGATAAAATGATACCTGATTTCGATGTGTTTTGTCTTTGAGTGTAGCACTGGATTGTTGGCTATAGCGATGGCACTTGTGCTGTCGCAATAGATTGGGATTTTTTAGAACTGAAGGTCAAAGTCTAGTAGTTGATTTCTCATCCACAAGACCTGAGAACAACAGCTTCCAGCGGCTACATATTCAGCTTCAGCTGTGGAGGTGGACACTGAGTTTTGCTTTTTATTTGTCCAACTCACCAGCTTTCCACCCAGGAGCTGACAGCCTCCTGTGGTGCTTTTCCTATCCATTTTGCAACCTGCAAAATCACTATCTGAATAGGCGGTTAGATCAAATCCTGAATCTTTGGGATACCAAAGACCTAGATTTGCAGTACCCTTAAGGTATCGAAAAATTCGCTTTACAGCGATCATATGAGATTCCTTAGGTTCAGCTTGATATCGTGCACACAAACAGGTTGCGTACATAATATCGGGTCGGCTAGCTGTAAGATACAAGAGAGAGCCGATCATCCCATGGTACAGCGTGACATTAATAGGTATTCCATTAGTATCCTTGTCTAGTGTCAGCGGTGGTGCCATAGGGGTTTTCATAGCTGAACTCTGAGTTAAATCGAATTTCTTCAGCATATCTTTAACATATTTTCCATGATTAATGAAAATTCCTTTTTCATTTTGCTTTATCTGAAGACCAAGGAAATGTGTTAGTTCACCCATCATGCTCATTTTATACTCATCTTTCATTCTATCAGCGAAACGAGTACAAAGATCAGGGTTAGTAGAACCAAATATAATGTCATCAACATATATTTGAACAAGAATAATATGACCTTTTACTTTCCTGAAGAATAGAGTTTTATCGATTTTACCTCGCTCAAATTGTTCAATATGGAGATAAGTAGAAAGAGTGTCATACCATGCACGAGGAGCTTGCTTCAAGCCATAAAGTGCCTTATCCAGTTTATAAACATAACCTGGACGCTTAGGATCTGAGAATCCTGGAGGTTGTTCCACATAGACTTCTTCATTCAGCTTTCCATTTAGAAACGCTGACTTAACATCCATCTGATATATTTTGAAGTCTTTGTGTACAGCATATGCTAAGAATAGACGAATAGATTCTAGTCTTGCTACTGGAGCAAATGTTTCGTCGTAATCTATGCCTTCCTCTTGTCTGTATCCCTGAGCAACAAGACGAGCCTTGTTGCGGGTTACAGTTCCATGTTCGTCCAACTTGTTTCGATAGACCCATTTAGTGCCTATCACTGTTTTGTCAGTTGGTCTTTGAACAAGTTTCCAAACTTTGTTTCTTTCGAATTCAGTCAGCTCTTCTTGCATGGCGCTGACCCAGTTTGGATCTTTGAGGGCATCATCTATTTTCTTTGGTTCAGTCAGGGAAATAAAGTTAACAAAAAAACAAATATTACCTGCACTTCGTCGAGTCTGAACACCAGCGTTTGGATCACCAAGAATTTGATCAATTAGGTTATTTACAGTCCATCGCTGAGCCGGAGCATAAGTCGCTGACTCAGTTTGAACTGGAGGAGCTGAAGATGAGGCTTCAGCAACTTATGGAGTATCATCCAAGAGAGGAATGGTTGCAGTTGTCATTTCATTCACTGATTGCTGAGAAATAGATGGAAAGTCTGAGATATTTGATTCAGAAGCAGGTATAGTGTTTAAAGGAACAGCTGAGACCCATGATGTTTCAGCTTCACTATTCTGCATATTTGGAATGATAGTAGGACTATGATCTTCAACTGTATGAGTATGAGGAGTGGGAATATCTTCTGAATCACCAAGATGAGAAAACATCCATTGATTCAGTTCTTCAGTATCAGCGGACGGTTTAGAGTTCGCTGAACAGGATTCGTCAAACGTGACATGAATAGTTTCTTCTACAGTTTGTCTTCTACGATTGAAGACTCTGAAGGCTTTGGAGATTGAAGAATATCCAAGAAAGATTCCATCATCAGCCTTAGGATCAAACTTTCCAAGGGCATATCTGTTATTCAGTATGAAACACTGACATCCAAAGTTGTGAAGAAAGCTAATTGAAGGCTTTCTCCCATGAAAAAGTTCATAGGCTGTCTTATTGAATCTTTTGACTATCAGCGACCTGTTTTGCGTAAAACAAGCAGTGTTGACAGCTTCTGCCCAAAACTGAGTAGGCAGGCGAGAATCGCTGAGCATTGAACGTGCAGCTTCAATAATTGTTCTATTTCTTCTTTCAGCGACTCCATTTTGTTGTGGTGTTCTCACTGAAGAAAAGTTGTGAGAAATACCCTTGCTCTCAAAGAAGGAATAAAGAGAACTGTTTTTAAATTCAGTCCCATGATCACTCCTTATTGAGCGAACAGTCAAGTTGTTCAGGGTTTCCATCTTCCGAACAAAGGTGATGAGTTCTTCAGGGGTGTCACTCTTAGAACGGAGAAACATAACCCATGTATATCGAGAGAATTCATCAACTATGACCGGCGTATATTTCTTTCCAGCGATGGATTGTTTGTTAACAGGGCCAAACAAATCCATATGGAGTAGTTGTAGAGGAGATGACACTGAGGAGACTTGCTTTGACTTAAAGCTTGCTTTGGTCTGCTTCCCTTTTTCACACGCGGAACATAAAGACTCTTTGGCATATGAGTGTTGAGGTAGACCAGTGACTAACTCTTTTGAAGAAAGAGTATTCAGTGTCTTGAAATTTAGATGAGAGAGCCTCTTATGCCATAGCCAGTTGACATCAGATGAGGCTTTTGAGAAGAAACAGGAGTTCTCAGTGGTTGTTGAGTCCATGTTTATTAAATAAACATTTTCCAAACGATAACCGCTGAGAGCTATCTTCTCCTTTTTGTTAGTGACAAAGCAGGATTCCTTATTAAAGATTACTTTGTTATCCTTATCGCAAAGCTGACTGATGCTAAGAAGATTATGCTTCAGCCCTTCCACATATGCGACTCTTCTGAAGGTTGTTGTACCATTTGAGAGTACACCAAACCCTCAGGTATGTCCTTTTCCATTTCCACCAAAAGTCACAGAGGGACCCTTCTCTTCCTTGTATTCAGCGAGCAGGTTTTTCTTTCCAGTCATGTGTCTAGAGCATCCGCTATCAAGATACCAGATACCCTTCTTAACCTGAATTGCAGAGGTTGAAGTAGAGGGAATGTCTGAACTTTCTTCCTTATCTTAAATCTTGGCCATAAGACAGAGATTGGCTTCATCATCTTCATAGTCAGATGATGATACTTCTTCATCAGAGGCAGCCCAATCGTAGTTAGCCATCAGGCCTTTGCCTTTCTTCTTAAATCTTTTCAGCTTCGCATACTTCTCCTTCAGCTTTGCGTATTTGTCATCTTTATTCTTGGGAATAAAGTTTTTCTTTGGGAAAGCTGAGGGTCTAGAGACTTTCTTTGACCTGCACTCGTTAGCGAAATGTCCTATCTTTTCGCAGTTAAAACAAGTAGCAGTAGCCTTATCAACAAGAGTTGATGATCTTGTCTTGTCAGTTATGGAAAGAGGTTTGTTCTTTCTGAAAATTTTCTTTTTGGCGAATCTCCTGAACTTTTTAGTTAGGAGAGCCAAAGATTCATCATCATCTGAAGAGTCAGAATCTGATGACCTTTCAGAGTTACTCTCCAACTCAATGATAGTGACCGAGGGTCGCTGAGTTGAAGGTTCCTCTGAGATTAAAGCAACAGGGGTGCTTTTGGAATCTTTTACAAGATTCTTCTTAAGATGACTCGATTGCTCATGATTCAACATCGTGCCATATAAGGTAGAAAGGGTCATTGATTTTAGATCATTTGACAACTTGAGACACATAGAATAACTGTCCCAGCTTTCAGGTAAACATTCTAAAAACTTTGTCAGCCCTTCAAAGTTAGAATATCCCTTACCAACAGTTTTCAGATCTATTATTAAACAGTTAAAACGTTGGTGTACTTCAGAGAGAGTTTCATTCTTACCACAAATGAATCTTTCATACTGTCTTACCAGGTTGATCTTTCGAGAGTCCTGGACTTCAGCACTACCTTCATACTGAACACAAATTGTGTCCCACATGGCTTTTGAGGTTTTCAGGTTCATGACGGAATGGTAGACTTCGTCAGGAAGAGCCATGGATAGTATGGATCTGGCTTTTGTGTCGATATCCACTTTCTTCTTATCTTCATCAGTCCACATATGAATTTCTTTAGGAATCAGCCTTTCTGGAATAGCAGGTCTATTCTCAGCGGCTGGAACTGCAGCATCAATTCTTACAGGGATATATGAGCCATTTTCAAGATAATAAGTCATAGTAGGGTCTACACCTTCTAAGAAGAGAATCATCCTATTTTTCCATAGATTAAAGTTATCTCTGGAGAATCTAGGGGGTTTTGCAAGAGAACCATTGTCAATATAGTTTGTGTTTGGTTGGTGGCCATTTTCAGAAATAGCAAGGAAGAGAAATCTTAGTATAGATTAGATCTTATTTATGAGATTAAACAAATCTGCTCTGATACCACTTGTTGGCCCCGAAGGGTTATACAAGTTTGTAGAAGGGGGGGGGGGGGGTTGAATACAAACATACAAATTTTACTTTTCTAAATTGTTTATTGATAAATCATTAACAATTTACAGTTTGTTGCGGAAACAAGATTAAGGATAAACCTAAATCTAAACAAGTTGGAACACTAAGTTTCTTGCACTAAGAAAGAGAAGGAAATTACTAATAATAACATATCTCAAGATAAGAAGGATGAAGTTGTCCAGAGTTAGCAAGTTATATCAAAATGAAGTGAGATCATCATCTTATATACTGCATGCATTTAATGCATGTCAGTTTACACTTTACACGTGGCAGCAGCTGGTTGGTTGCATGTCATTGACCTTTGTAGACAACCTTAGTAGCCGCATGAATGAAAAGTGTAGTATCAGATTGGTTGTACGATTTCAGACAATAAGAGGTTCTTTTTCTGACATCTCGTACGGAGTCGTGCAAGGGTGGTTAAGAAAAAAGTACTTTGTACGGAGGACTTCATGATCAACTTTTCGTTGATTTAGCGCTTCATCATTTGTTTATCAGCGAATGATAAAGTTCAGCGATAGCTGAAGTCTTGTACTTGATACTTCACGTTCAGTGGACAAATCTGAGTCTTCGCTGATCCGCATCAGTTCATTAGGAGACTTGTCGCTGGTTCTTGAGCTTGATCTTCGACTTCATCGTAGAACCTATGTTGACGTGAAACTTGTCTTCAGAGATCATAAGTAAACAACTAACTTATCAGCGATCACCATAAGTACTGAACAGACTCAGAGTATTATGGTGAACAGTGTTCGCTGAATGTTTAATCTAAAGAGTGAGAGTTCCTATCAACGTAAGTGAAACTCTGATACATATTGTTTACTTACAATTTTCACCAAGTATTTTGAGAGGGTCATTATCGAATCACTTAGGGTTTGGATCAACAGGAAGGAGAAGTCGACATCATCATCATCGGCATCATCCGCATCATTTTTAGGTGATGCTGATGGTTCGTCGTTATGAAGATTGAGGTCTTCTTCGTCTTCTTCTTCTTCCTCGTCGTCATCAGCAGACGATTCTAGGACTTCAACATCAGCGTCCTCATCGAGTTGCTCCCCCTCAGAATCAGAGGGAGGTTTCTCGGTTCCCTCAGGGTTTTCAACTCCTTGAGGTTTATCAGTAGTTGTCTCCCCCTCAACATTATGGGGAAGATCTTCTTGATTCTTCTCCCCCTCTTCCACTTGATGGATGGGGGAGGAAATAGCTGTAGCAGTAGCAGCAGCATCATCGGCATGCTTTGGGTCACTGTCTTCTTGGCCAGTGATCCCAACGCAAGTTTCTACCCTAGCTATTCTGTCTTCCAGGCCAGAAATAGCAGGGATGATCTTTTCAAGAGTCGCTCGATCGACCTGAGTAAAGTGGGATGGAGGACATGTTCGGGTGTCCATGCGATCGAGGATTTTCTGCAGGAGAGTCTTCACAATGCTTACCTCTGACTTCATAGTAGATACCTCTCCCTGAAGATTTCCAACCACTGTCGACAACGATGTGACTTCGTTCGATAGGGTGGTGAAGTTAGTGGAGAGGGTGCTATTTGTAGAGTTCATGGTGTTGATGGAGGTGGAGTTGTCAGCAAGAGTCTCAGCAACTTTTGAAAGACTACCTTCGATCTTTTCCAGATCAACACTGGAAGCTTTGCCTTTCACCTCGGTAGTGAGTGTCTTCAGAGCCACTCCAGCGTTTATAACCACTGAAGAGTTTGAGGAGAGTGTGGTGGTGAGAGATTCCATCTTTGTAGTCAGATCCTTGACCGAGTTGTTGATGTCGCACAAATTAGGACCTGTAGAAGATAAAAACTTATGAACAAAGGAAAGCTCAGAAGTTGGGGATTTTAAGAGAGGAGTGCTTGGAGTTTTATGTATACCTGCGGGATGGTTGACGAAGTCATCGAAATTCCGGTGACCTGAGAACAGTTCGTAGTCGTCTTCTAAAGTTGGTTGACGCTGAGAAGTGCCCGCAGGTCCTGTATTTTGATCCATCATCCGCTGTAGAGCTTCAACAGATGTATCACTCAGGATGATGTTTGTTGTAGACAGGGGGAATAGAGGTGGAGTGACCAAAGAAATAGTGGGAGGAATGAAGGTTGAGAAGAGGGATTGGGAAGCAGGTTCAGCGTTGGAATCACCAAGGAATAGTTCCGCAGTACTTGGAGGTACTGAGGGAGGGAGGTTCTGTTCCAAGACAACCTCAGCGTTTAGAGACTCTGAAGCGGGTATTGAAGGGGTGGTTTCAGCAGCTGTGGCATAGCGTACCATGGAACTTTCCAGCGGCTCTTGTGGAGAGAGAGTCGTAGAGTCTTCAGCCTGGGTAGACTTAGAGGGTTGCTCCTTGGAGGACTTCTTTGGCTTAGGAGTGCCAAGTGGGGTGTCAGAAGGTTTCCTTTTTCTAGAAGGAGTGGATTTTGCCTGCCTGGGTACCAGCGGTTGGGATTACCGCTGCCGATGTGGTAGCCGCAGAAATAGAAGAAGTAGGTTTAAGAAGAGTTAAGAGAGTAGAAAGACGTACCTCGTTTGGCATGGGCGAGTAGTCGAGAACCTTAGTGCCAACCTGTGATAATTTCAGGTCGCCCACCTTCGGGTATTTGTCCCCGAGCCCTTGTAGGAATAGAGCGCTCATAAAGCGGGGATATAGAACAGTCAGCGGCCTCTTTATTTCGTCGACTCTGAGCATCATGTCGTCGTAAATGATTTTGGCCCAGTCGATGTGACGGCCCTTCAAGAGTGCGTAACCCATAGCCTGTTGGGGTTTGGATGCTTGGTTAGTAGAACCAACCTTAGCTGTCATGCAGCTGATCAGATGAGCGAAGATGAAGTTCATCTCGGAGGGCATTTTGGATTTTTTGATGGAGGTCAGCTTCTTCTCAGGGAGTTTGTCTCTCCCTGTTTCCCATACTTACTACATTGCATCAAAGAATGCAATGAGTGTTTCTCTACCAGCTGGGTTCTTGGGATTAGGTAGAGGAATGAAGCGTTTTCCTTTTGTATTATCAGGGAGGTTGAGGGCAGACCTGATAGCTCCGGGAGTAATCTTGGAGCTACCATGTTCGGTGTCGAAGAGGATGACATCGATTTTCTTTTTGGGGTCTTTGGTGGAGGTTATCTGAGCTCTTCTAGCAGTATACCAGAACTGAGCTAGAAGGTGCCTGTGAGCAGGAGGTCTGGTGGTCAGAGCTGTCGATAGAGGACAAGTCTGAATGAAATTGACAGCATCGTTCAGATGTGTGATCTGCTTCCTTGGAGGAAAGTTGAAGATAGGGATTGTTTCCTTGAAAATTAACTTGCTCGATTTTGAAGTTGACACGAGGAGCCTTGATGAGTTCAATACTTTCAGAGGTAGTAGGAGACTGAGCAGTGGGAGCTTCAGTAGATGTCATTTCTGTTCATAAAGTATAAACATGAAGAAGATGAAGAGAAGTTCTTAAAATGGATAAAAGTCCAAAATAAGGGTTTTGCACATTCCATTTAGAGAGGAAATAGAGATTATGGTTTTTCTAGTTTTGAATTAAAATACAAAACGTAGTGAATGTACATGTTTTCCAGTTTCCTTTTAAAGAAGGGATTCTGGAAAAACATATGAAATGGTCAAGTTTAAGATTTTTATTTTAAACTGGAAGAACAATCTGTAAGCAGATTGTGTTCATAAAATCACGAAGAAAATGATTTCATTTTAAAAAGTTCTTTTGTTTGATCTTTTATAACCAAGAATAAGATCAAAAACAAGTTTACGTAAGGAAAATAACAAAAATATTAACCTTTGATGTTGAAGATGAAGATGAACAGTTTTCTGGAGAATTAAGTTCAAATGCAACAGTGTTCTTGCTTGAGAGAGATGATGTTCGCGTAAAAGGTAAAAATATAAACTCAAGAGGTTTATATAGTGAGAGTAAAGAGAGAAAAACTATGAGCGGGAAAGTTTTTCATGATGACACGAACACGTCCCTTGAATTTTATTGGACAAGGTAAACGAAACGGGTGAACGTGTCAGAGAAAAGGCGTGCTATGGTCTATCCGTTGTGATGATGTCACAAACGTCCTTTCACATCTTAAGGTGTGTTTGAGGATTTTGAAAACTCAGGGACATTTTTAAAATATGAAGCACTGATTAGAAATATCAGTGATTTAGGAATTTCAAAAGAACCACTGAAAGGAAGAGATATTCAGCGATGCAATTTGTTTTGAAATCTTTGCATTCTTAAGAGAACGTCAGTGAGTAAGAGAGAACATATCTTGATATCAGTGAATCAATTTTGTTCAGAGAGTAGGTGATTAATAGGGTTATACAAGTTTATTTTATCCCTGATCAAATGTTAACCGCTGAAGATTTTACTCTTCTAGGTTCAACATTCCAATCTTGCTGATGAGAAAGTTGAATCTTGTCTCATCAAGAGGTTTGGTGAACAGATCAGCTAACTGAAAATCAGTTGGGATAAAATGAAGTTCTATATCTCCATTCATCACATGATCTCTGATAAAATGATACCTGATCTCGATGTGTTTGGTCTTTGAGTGTAGCACTGGATTGTTGGCTATAGCGATGGCACTTGTGCTATCGCAATAGATTGGAATTTTTTAGAGCTGAAGGTCATAGTCCAGTAGTTGATTTCTCATCCACAAGACCTGAGAACAACAACTTCAAGCGCCTACGTATTCAGGTTCAGCGGTTGAGGTGGACACTGAGTTTTGTTTTTTACTTGTCCAACTCACTAGCTTTCCCCCCAGGAGCTGACAGCCTCCTGTGGTGCTTTTCCTATCCATTTTGCATCCTGCAAAATCACTATCTGAATAGGCGATTAGATCAAACCCCGAGTCTTTGGGATACCAAAGACCGAGGTTAGGAGTACCCTTAAGGTATCGAAAGATTCTCTTTACAGCGATCAAATGAGATTCCTTGGGTTCAGCTTGATATCGTGCACACAAACAGGTTGCGTACATAATATCAGGTCGGCTAGCTGTAAGATACAGAAGAGAGCCGATCACCCCACGGTACGCTGTGACATTAACAGGTTTCCTGAAGTATCTTTCTTTAGTGTCAGCGGCGGTGCCATAGGGGTTTTCATAGCTGAGCTCTAAGTTAAATAAAACTTTTTCAGCATATCTTTAACATATTTTCCTTGGTGAACGAAAGTTCCTTTTTCACTCTGCTTGATTTGAAGATCAAGGAAATAGGTTAGCTCACCCATCATACTCATTTTATATTTAGCTTTCCTTCTATCAGTGAAACGAGTACATAGGTCTGGGTTAGTGGAACCAAATATAATATCATCAACATATATTTGAACAAGAATGATATGACCTTTAACTTTTTTGAAAAATAAGGTTTTATCGATTTTACCTCGCTCAAAATTTTCAATATGGAGATAAGTAAAGAGAGTGTCATACCATGCACGAGGAGCTTGTTTTAAGCCATAAAGTGCCTTATCCAGTTTATAAACATAACCTGGATGCGTAGAATCTGAGAATCCTAGAGGTTGTTCCACGTAGACTTCTTCGTTCAGCTTTCCATTGAGGAACGCTGATTTAACATCCATTTGATAAATCTTGAAGTCTTTGTGTACAGTGTAAGCTAAGAATAGATGAATGGCTTATAGTCTTGCCACTGGGGCAAATGTTTTGTCGTAATCTATACCTTTCTCTTGTCTGTACCCCTGAGCAACAAGACGAGCCTTGTTGCGGGTTACAGTTCCATGTTCATCCAACTTGTTTCGATAAACCAATTTAGTGCCTATCACTGACTTGTCAGATGGTCTGGGAACGAGCTTCCAAACTTTGTTTCTTTCGAATTCTGTCAGCTCTTCTTGCATAGCGCTGACCCAGTTTGGATCTCTGAGGGCATCATCTGTTTTCTTTGGTTCAATCAGAGAAATAAAGTTAACAAATAAACAAATATTACCTGCACTTCGTCGAGTCTGAATACCAGCGTTTGGATCACCAAGAATTTGATCAATAGGGTGATTTATAGTCCATCGCTGAGCCGGAGCATAAATCGTTGGCTCAATCTGAACTTCTAGAGGAGCTGAAGATGAGGCTTCAGCACCTTCTGGTATATCAGCCAAGAGAGGAAGAGGTTCAGATGTCATTTCATTCACTGATTGCTGAGAAGTAGATGGTATGTCTGAGATAGAAGGTTCAGAAGCAGGCGTAGTATTGAGAGGAACAACTGAGACCCATGAGGATTCAGCTTCGCTTGTCTGCATGCTTGGGATGATTATAGGATCATCATCTTTAGCGGTATGAGTATGAGTTAGAGGGATAGGAGCATCTTCTGAATCACCAAGATGAGAAAACATCCATTGATTCAGTTCTTCAGTATCAGCAGAAGGTCTAGAGTTCACTGAATGGGATTCGTCAAATGTGACGTGGATTGTTTCTTCTACAGTTTGTCTTCTTCGATTGAAGACTCTGAAGGCTTTGAAGACTGAGGAGTATCCAAGAAATATTCCATCATCAGCCTTAGGATCAAACTTTCCAAGGGCATCTCTGTTGTTCAGTATGAACCACTGACATCCAAAGATGTGAAGAAAACTAATTGAAGGCTTTCTCCCATGGAAAGGTTCATAGGCTGCCTTCTTGAATCTTTTAACAATCAACGACTTGTTTTGAGTAAAACAAGCAGTGTTGCCAGCTTCTGCCCAAAACTGAGTAGGTAGATGAGAATCGCTGAGCATTGAATGTGCAGCTTTGATGATAGTTCGATTTCTTCTTTCAGCGACTCCATTTTGCTATGGTGTTCTCACTGAGGAAAAGTTGTGAGAAATACCCTTGCTTTCAAAGAAGGAATCAAGGGAACTGTTTTTGAATTCAGTCCCATGATCACTCCTTATTGAGCGAACGGTGATGAGTTCAGTCAGCGGTGTCACTCTTAGAACGGAGAAACATTACCTAGGTATAGCGAGAGAATTCATCAACTATGACCAATGTATATTTCTTTCCAGCGATAGATTGTTTGTTAACAGGGCATTGAGGAAACTTGCTTAGATTTGAAGCTTGCCGTGGTTTGTTTCCCTTTGTCACACGTTGAACATAGAGACTCCTTAGCGTATGAGTGTTGAGGTAGACCAGTAACCAACTCTTTTGAAGAAAGAGTATTCAGTGTCTTGAAGTTTAAATGAGATAGCCTCTTATGCCATAGCCAGTTGACATCTGATGAGGCTTTTGAGAAGAAACATGAGTTCTCAGTGGTTGTAGAGTCCATGTTTATAACATAAACATTTTCCATACGGTATCCGCTGAGAGCTATCTTCTCCTTTTTGTCAGTGACAAAGCATGATTCCTTAGTGAAGAACACTTTGTTATCCTTGTCACACAACTGACTGATGCTTAGAAGATTATGCTTCAGTCCTTCACCATATGCGACTCTTCTAAAGGTTGTTGTACCATTTGAGAGTATACCAAACCCTCGTGTATGGCCTTTTCCGTTTCCACCGAAGGTCACTGAGGGACCCTTCTCTTCCTTGTATTTAATGAGCAGGTTTTTCTTTCCAGTCATGTGTCTAGAGCATCCGCTATCGAGATACCAGATACCCATCTTAACCTGCAAACAAAGGAAGAATAGTTTGACTTGGGCACCCATTTCACCATGGGCCCACACTTGTTAGTGGTGGTAGAAGAAGTGGAAGGTTCAGCAGTCTTCGCATCATTTGAAGATTCAACTTCAAAACTAGTCTTCACTTTGGTTAATTTCTTAACCTCAGTGGTAGGTTTAACCTGATTTGCACCAGGATTGGTCTTCTTTGCCTTGGGGGTATTGATCTTCACCTTAGCTAATTTTTCAGCTTTGGTGGTTGTGGGGCACTTACTAGCAATATGATCGGTAAGTCCACAGTGATAACATTTCCTATAGCTAAATGTAGCTTTAGGACCATTTGCATGCTTAGCCGAGATTTTTAAATGAGCAGGGCCAGCACCAAGTATACCTTTGGCATTGGAAATGGGAGGAACAATAAGTTCTTCGGATTTCTTACCAATTATATCCACTCTGATTCTAGGAGTAGATCGCTGAACGAATCTAGGGATCTTGTTCTTAGAAGTAGAGGGATAGGTCACTGATGCTTTAGAAGAATTCGGCTTAGGTACAAAGGTACCCTTCTGAGGTTTTTGGTTGAAAACTTTTTCTTTTCCTTTACCTTTAGAGACTAAGGTAGGTTTTTCCTCAGGGATTGGGTTTTTAGAAGAGGAACACTGAGATGAGGAGGTGTCAGGGACTGAGGATACGAACATTCCAAATTTGAGCATGGAACGATCAGTGGTTGGTTCTAGAGTATCAGCTTTAAAACCAAGTCCACTCTTAACACCCAGGGGAATCTGAGACCTTATAATCTCAACGATCGTTGTTGAGGATTTACACCATCCTTCAACAGTAGACTTTTCAGCTTTTAATGCAACGATAGCTTCTTCACGCTCGATTTTGACTATCTGATTTATATGGACCTGATCTTTTAAATCTACTTCATATTTAGAAAGCTTTTCTATTTGAAGGTGACATATTCTAAGTTGTTCAGCGAGATCAAGGTTTTGATTTTCAACTATGGTCTTTCCATTCATGGCATCATATAAATTTACAGTCAGAAGATCGATTTTCCGAAGACTAGCAGCTTCATTAATTTCTGAATTATTAGTAAAGAAGGAAGTTGATACCTTAGAGGTAGAAGTTGAAGCAGAGGGAATTTCAGAATTTTCTTCCTCGTCTTCTATTTTTGCCATGAGGCAGAGATTAGCCTCATCGTCATCTTCAGAGTCAGATGATTCTTCAGTGTCAGAGGCAGCCCAGTCGAAGTCAGTGACCAAGCCTTTGCCTTTCTTCTTAAAGTTTTTCAGCTTTGAATATTTTTCTTTCAGCTTCTTGTATTCGTCATCTCTAGCCCTAGGGTTAGAGGATTTCTTGTAGGAAGAAGATGAGGGTTTGAAGACTTTCCTAGATCTGCATTCACTAGCTAAGTGTCCTACTTTTTCACAGTTAAAGCAGGTAGCAGTAGCCTTATCAATAGGGGTTGATGGTCTTGGCTTGTCAGTGAGTGCAAGAGGTTTATTTCTTCTGAAGTTACTCTTTCTGGAGAGTCTCCTGAATGTATTAGTCAGGAGTGCCAGAGATTCATCAAGATCTGAAGGATCAACGTCTGATGAGCATTCAGAGTTAGTTTCCAACTCAGTGATAGTGATTGTTGATCGCTGAGTGGAAGGTGACTCTGAGAGTAAAGCAACATGTGTGCTTTTGGAATCTTTTACAAGATTCTTCTTAAGATGACACGACTGCTCATGATTGAGCATAGTGCCAAATAAGGTAGTGAGAGTCATAAATTTTAGATCCTTTGATAGCTTGAGACACATTGAATAACTGTCCCAACTTTCAGGTAGACATTTTAGAAACTTTGTCAGGATCTTAAAGTTAGAATATTCCTGACCAACGGTTTTTAGGTCAATAGTTAAACAGTTAAACCGCTGATGTACTTCAGAGAGAGATTCATTCTTACCACAAATGAAGCTTTCGTACTGTCTTACCAGGTTGATCTTTTTTGAGTCTTGGACATCAGACGTACCATCATATTGAACATAGATTGTGTACCACATGGTTTTGGAGGTTTTCAGGTTCATGATGGAATGGTAGACTTCTTCAGGAAGAGCTATAGAGATGATAGATCTGGTTTTAGTGTCGATAGCCACCTTCTTCTTGTCTTCATCAGTCCAAGTGTGAACTTCCCTGGGAATGATTCTTTCATTAATGGCAGCTCTATTAGCAGTGCCTGGGACTTTAGGATCAATCCTAACAGGGATATATGAACCATTCTCGATGTAATAAGGCATAGTAGGGTCTACACCTTCCAAGAAGAGCATCATCCTATTTTTCCACAGATTAAAGTTTTCTCTGGAAAATCTAGGGGATTTTGCAAGAGAAGCATTGTCAATGTAGTTTGTGTTTGTGGTGTTAGCCATTTTAGAAAATAGCAAGGAAGAGAAAATATATTAGTATAAGCAGGATCTTGTTTATAGGATTAAACAATCTGCTCTGATACCACTTGTTGGTCCCGAAAGGGTTATACAAGTTTGTAGAAGGGGGGGTTGAATACAAACACACGATTTTTACTTTTCTAAATTGTTTATTGATATGTATCAAACAATTTACAACTTGTTGCGAAACAAGATTAAGGAATAAACCTAATCTAAACAAGTTAAAAGAATCACTAAGATTTCTTGCACTAGAAATAAGAAAGAAAGAAGATAAGAATACTAAGGATAATACTCTAACACACAGAATAGTAAGATAAGGAAATGGCCGTACGCTTCATTTCTGAAGTAGGGTTTCCTTTATATACTGCATGCATTTAATGCACATCAATATCACTTTACACGTGGCAGCAACTGATTGGTTGCATGGTTTGACCTTGGTAGACAACCTAGTAGCCGCATGATGAACAGTGTAGAATCAGAGTTGGTTGTACGATTCTGGACAAAAGGGATATCCATTCTGACATATCGTACGGAGACGTGCAAGGGGACAAGACAAAAGTAACCTATAGAGGAAGACTTCATGATCAGCGTTCGCTGAATAGTTCTTTATCAGCGAGTGATAAAGTTCAGCATTCGCTGAAGTCTTCTACTTGAAACTTCACGTTGAGTGGACAAATCTTGGCTTCGCTGATATCCGTATCAGTTCATTAGTAGACTTGTTGCTGGTTCTTTGGCTTGATCTTTGACTTCAACGTAGAATATAGTTGACGTGAAACTTGTCTTCAGGGATCATAAGTAAACAGCATATTTTATCTGCGATCATCAGTGAGACTGAACAGACTCAAGGCTCACTGATGAACAATATCGCTGAATGTATAAATCAAATAAAGAGAGTTCCTATCAGCGGTACTGTAACAGTCTTAGTACTTATCAACGATAGTGAAACTCTAATACATATTGCCTACTTACAATTTTCACTAAGTGTTTCTCAGAGAGTCATTATCAAATCACTGAGAGTTTGGATCAACAAGACACAATCTCTGAAGATGCAATCTCTGAAGGTGCATCTCTGAAGGTGCATCTCTGAAGGTGCAATCTCTGAACAACCTGGACAACAACTTATACCTTCTGCACATATCCGGAAGGACAGCCTCTGACAGCAGTTTTACACCAACTTTGACACTAATTTAGACCATGATAGCTCATGATTTTGCAAAAAATCAAAACAAAAAGAGTGTGCATTGGTTTGTTATCTGTTCAGAGCATCTGGAATCATCTCTTTTGGAGCTCGAACGAATAGGATATGTTTGATGTACCATAGTCCCGCAGATCTGTCCAACAACTTTGTATCAGCACACTGTTGTCTACTTCTACAATGCATATGACCCTTCTAAATTTCAAATCTCTGAAATCTCAAAACATGAAAGTTGTTCATCAATGTGTTTTCAATCCAGGATGAATCGCATCAATTGGTGTCTTGATCAGTGAGATATGATCAATTTACTACAGCATTGCAAATCTGTCAGCATGCTGTCATCAAAACTGATTTGATGTGGAAAATAAGTCGATCTCCATATAACTTTTAGAACCATGAGTGCAAATACTCAAATATCTAATTGATCAGGTCGGAAAATTGATTAGAAGCACTCAAAGCTATAAAAATTGATCAGATCAGACTTTGAATACGTAGCACAACACCAAATCTTTCTCAATCAACATTTTCCAAGACCCAAATGAATTTGTTTTTCATTTAAACAATTATGTGCATCGGAAAATAAACAAAATGTGGGTCAAAGAGAGTCCAATCTTGGATTTGAATAAAGGCCAGATCAAATATCAATAACCTTACTACCATGATGCAAAAATGCAAAGGACTAAAGCACATACAAGGATGGGATCATAGATCAACCATCTACTTTGTGCTTATCAAATAAGACCAATGAATGAGAAAGAATCAAAACACACACATGTAATAAATCAGATCATATTTAACCCAAATAGAATCAAATCTTCACTTAGACATTTCATCAAACATGTGGTGTGTAGAATCAGATTTTGTGAAGAGAAACAATAATTTCTGTCAAAACTTATCCAAATCTTATTTAAATCAAATATTGGATTTCCAATAAGCACAAAACAGAAAAAATAAACATTAGAATGATATTTGTGTTTAGGCTCATGTGATTGAATAAATCTAAGCACCAAAACAACAAATAAATCATCTAATCTTCTATTGTTGCCATAGATGAGCGACTTTAAAGAAAAGTTTATTCAATAGGCTCTGATGCCAATTGTTGGTCCCATTTAGGACAAACAAACAATAGAAGAACAAGCTCCATATATAAGTAGAGATAAGATATACATGAAGAACAATCATAAAATAACTCATCTCATATTCATTGATTCACAATATGGAGGAGAAAATATGAAGAACACCACATTTTATATTTTAGACGACTCTCATGAGAATTTGTCAGTGTGTGTTTTTATGTGTTACTTCTAAAATCCTCTCAATGAGAAATGAAACCCTAGACTCCTTTATAAAGGGTCCATTTACATAGAAAAAGGTCTAAGCCCATATTCTGGCAAAAAAACCTATAAAGCTTTCTAAAAGCCCAATTACAATAATTCTTTATAAAACATTCATTAAATTAGGGGCTGATTTAATCTAACACATACGTGAGAAGGTTGCTCCCCCTCAGATGCAAAGCAAATCTTCAGGTTCCCGTTAGCAGTGACCCCCTTCTGCTTGCCGTGGGAAGATTTCTTTGAAGGGGTCTTCTCAGTCCTCCCTCTGCTTCAATGATATAAACTCTTTTTTGAGGAGGAACGCTGATGGGAGTAGGCTTGAACCATAGCACTGATTCTTCATCTTCAGCGTCATCATTATCAGCGTTCCAGGTGTCCTTGTTGGATTCATCAATCTCTAACTCTTCTTCCTCCTCTTCTTCTTTCTCTTCATCCTCTTCTCAAGAGGAAATATTTACAGTTTCAGTTTTGGTGGAAGAAGAAGGAGGAGTTTGAGTTTCTTTATTTTCGTCCCCCTCAGCAAAAGGGAGGTCTTCTTTATTTTCTTTCTCCTTCTCCCCCTCTTTGTCATCATCACAAAGAGGAGGGTTAACGAAAGCAGCAGCAGCATCAGCAATAGCAGTTGCTGAGGTAGAGGGCGCAATAGCCAGATCAGGGATCGCTTCAGTGGCCTTCAATACAAAGTCAATGACCATCCCCAACTTGGAGCGATCGTCCTCTGTAAAGGATGGGGTGGGAGCGTCCACTGGGTCCCTCAACTTGCTCAGGATGTCAGAAAGTAAGAAATTATTCTTATCGATCACAGAGCTCAGGTCGTTGACATAATTATGAAGTGAGCCGACGACAGTTGTGAGCGATTGCAGCAAATAAGTGTTAGTAGCAACATCCGTCTTTAGCTATGAAACCTCCTCCATTAGGGCTGACAACTGAGAATTATCAGCTTTGGAGGAGAGGGAGGTGGGAAGATCGTTCAGTGATGTACCAACATCGTTCATGGCATTAGTATTGGCGGTGATGTTGGTGGAGAGAGAATCCACGCGATCGCAGACCTCCTTGATGGAGGTATTAATGGTTTCCAAATTAGGACCCGTAAGAGAAAAGGAAGATTGATCAAAGGGATGCTCAGGCTGAGTTATTGTAGAAGAAAGGGGTAAGGGTTTTGGAGTACCTGATGGTGCAGAGAAGACGTCAAAATGACTACTTCCCCCATAAATATCCATGTCCAGCTCGAGAGGAGTCTTGGACGTGGATATTTGCTGAGAGCCACTCGGAGGGAGATCATCAGGTCCTACAACGTTGGTGCGCATGAGTTCTTGCAACAGAGTTTAGCGTGTGTAAGCGAGCATACTCGCTGGTGTAGTTGTGGAGACAAAGGAAACAGAGGGAGAAGCAAAGTTGGTAAAGATGGTCGAGTTTGGTGGCGGGGTGGAACTAGTGGTGCCAAAAACTACCTCATCAGTGCTTTGAGGCAGTGAGAGTGGTGGGGAACTTACCAACATATAATCAGTGATGCTTGGGATCGCTGAAGCAGTTGTCTCGGTGGCAGAAGTGGTGGAGCGTACCACAAAAGTTTCAAGGGTCGCTTGTGAAGAGGCGATCCCTAATGATGTTGTTGTTGGGTTTTCCCTTTAGTAACTCTCTAGGTCTTTTTGGAATGACCAAGAGGGGCGTTAAATGGTTTCCTCTTTGAAGATGAGGAGGTCTTTGTAGCTTAGGAAGCTATCGGGGGGGGGGGGGTAACCCGTAGGCGTTGCTGCAAAAAGCGAAGAAGAAGTAGAGAAGAGGCGTATTTAAGTTCAGAAACACTAACCTCATTATCAACCCGCTCCACAACGAGGATACGTAACCCGAGCTTTAGGGTTGATAGTCACCCTCGGTCGGGTAGAGCTGCTTGAGGAAGAACTGTAGGAGACCTGAGACAAAGCGGACATAAGGGACTTTGACTTCCCTGTCTGGTTTCTCGACCTTGTTCATCAGGTCATCAAATATCATCCTGACATAATCGATGTTCTTGCCAGTGATGACGCTATAGGCCATCTGTAGTTGGAATCGCTTAGCCTGGTCATGCGATCCGGTTTTGCAACTCATGGCTTGAATGATGTTAGTTCAGTTCGGAGGGCATCTTGGCCTTCAGGACTTTGGTTAGCTTTTTGTCCACGGTTTTGGATATGGGCTTTGTCTCCCATTCATAATCCATGTGATCCAGGAATTGGATCAATTCTTCATTGGTAGGGGGTTCAACGAAGGGCATGGTAGTGGGTAGTTAGAGTGCTGAGCGAATAACATTGGCAGTGATGCTACCTTCACCATACTATGTCTGGAAGAAAATTACATTTACACTCTTCTCAGACTGAAGACTCTTCTCAGCACGTTCTGCATTGTACCTGAACTGCTGTAGCAGGTGTTTCTGGGCAGGAGGAACGACGGTCAGCGCGTAGAATATCGGACGGTTCCTTAGCAGGGTAACAACATTCATCAGGTGCAAGCATGGTTTCTTTTCAGGGAATGTGAGCAACACCAAGTGATTGTTGCCAATGAATTGGACAACTGAGAGGTCGAACTCGATATTCTTGGATTTCACGAAGGTTGATGCTTGTGAGGCCATTTCTGGAAATATTAGAAGAAAAAGAAAAAGAAGGAAGGTTTCTTAGTATGGATAGTTTTTAGAGAAATTCTAGAAATAAGAAGATCATGTTTTTACCAGTTTTCTTTTAAAAAAAGAAACTTGTAAAGTGGTGTTTTGTAGTTTCAAAAAGAATGAAAATGGTAGAAAATTGTGTTTTACTAGTTTACTTTTAAGGAAAGAGTCTGGTAAACATTTAAGATGAGAGAGAAAAGTTTAAAAAACAGTTTTAAACCTTAAAAACCTTTTCAGGTTTCTTGAAAGAGAATCATGAAAGAAGATGACTTTTAGAAGAAAAAACAAGTTCTTGATCGTCGTTAGCAAATAAATAAGATCAAAAGAAGTTTTTGTTCATAATGTGCATTAGTTTAAGAATAAGAACCTGTAGTCCGGATGGTTTTATGGATCGACTTCTTAAGTTCTTAATTTGTTCGAATGCTTTGAATGTTCTTGCCTTTAGAGAGAGTTTTGCGCGTAAAGAGAAAAATATATGAACAAGGGTTGTTTATATAGGAAGGAAAGATGAGAGACAAAGTTGATGAGCGAGAAAAAACACTCATCATGACACGGACACGACCCACGAAGATGATTGGTCAAGAACTGTAACGAACGAACGTGTCAGATAAAAATGCGTGCCAAGGGTTATCACTTAGGATGACGTCACACAAAAAAATGTCTTTTCGTTTTTCAAAAGATATCCTTGATAATAAAAGTTTATCAAGAATTGATTTTGTTTTTCGAAGAATCATTGATGAGAAATATCAGTGATGAGTTTTTTTTTTGTCAAAAGGATCATTGATAGAAAAATGTCAGTGATCGATTTTATTTTTGAAAAACATCTCTCTTAAGGGAAACTTTAGTAAATTAGGAAAGAGAACATACCTGAGTATCAAATAACATTTACTCAAAGACTAGGAGATGAATATAAGAGTTAGAACCTTATTGTTGACATAATGCTTGACCGCTGAAGAGTTATTCTTCATTGGTCAGCATTACAAGCCCGCTGATGAGAAAGTTGAATCTTGGCTCATCAAGAGGTTTGGTAAAGAGATCAGCTAACTGATAGTCAGTGGGAATAAAATGAAGTTCTATGTCTTCATTCATCCCATGATCTCTGATAAAATGATATCTGATTTCAATGTGTTTAGTCTTTGAGTGTAGCATTAGGTTGTTTGCTATAGCGATGGCACTAGTACTGTCGCAATAGATAGGAATATTGGATAGCTAAAGTTCATAGTCTATGAGCTGATTTCTCATCCATAAGACCTAAGCACAACAACTACCAACGGCTACATACTCAGCTTTAGCGGTTGAGGTGGACACAAAGTTTTGCTTTTTACTAGTCCAACTCACCAGCTTTCCACCAAGGAGCTGACCGCCTCCTGTGGTGCTTTTTCTATCCAGTTTGCTACCTGCAAAATCACTATCTGATTAGGCAATTAGATCGAATCCCGAGTCCTTGGGATACCAAAGACCTAGGTTGGGTATACCTTTCATATATCTGAAAATTTGCTTTACAACGATCATATGTGATTCTTTGGGTTCAGATTAATATCGTGCACAAAGACAAGTAGAATACACGATATCGGGTCGACTCATTATAAGATATAGAAGAGAGCCAATCATTCCTCTATAGGCCGTGACATTAACAGGTTTTCCAGAAGGATCCTTGTTAGGTGTCAACGAGGTTGCCATAGGAGTTTTCATAGCTGAGCTTTGAGTAAGATCAAACTTCTTCAGCATAGCTTTAACGTACTTACCTTGGTGGATAAATGTACCTTCATCGCTTTGGTTGATCTGAAGTCCAACAAAGTATGTTAGTTCACCCATCATACTCATCTTATATTCTTTCTTCATTCGTTTAACGAATCGAGTACATAGAGATGGGTTAGTAGAACCAAATATAATGTCATCGATATATATTTGAACAAGAATAATACGACCTTTAACCTTTCTAAAAAAATAAAGTGTTATAAATTTTACCACGTTCAAATTTTCCAGCAATAAGATAGGAGGATAAAGTGTCATACCATGCATGAGGTGCTTGTTTTAAACCATAGAGGACCTTATCAGTTTACAAACATATTTTGAATGCTTTGGATCATTGTATCCTGGAGGTTGTTCAACGTAAACTTCTTCATTCAGCTTTCGATTTAGGAATGCTGACTTGACATCCATTTGGTGAACCTTGAAGTCTTTGTGAACTGTATAGGCTAAGAAAAGTGGAATTGCTTCGAGTCTTGCCACTGGGGAAAAGGTTTCCTCAGAGTCTATGCCTTCCTCTTGTCTGTATCCCTGAGCAATTAGTGTAGCTTTGTTGCAGGTTACAGTTCCAAATTCATCTAACTTATTTCGATAGACCCACTTGGTGCCAATTACAGTTTTGTCAGATGGTCTGGGGACGAGATTCGAAACTTTGTTTCTTTCAAACTCAGTCAACTCTTCTTGCATAGCGCTGACCCAGTTTGGAACTCCGAGGGCATCATCAGTTCTTTTTGGTTCAATCAGCGAAATAAAATTAACAAAAAGACAAATGTTACCTGAACTTCGTCGTGTCTGAATACCTGCATTTGGATCACCTAGAATTTGTTTGATTGGGTGATTCACTTTCAATCTTTGATCTGGAGCTTGAATCTCTGGCTCATAATGGACTTTTGTAGGTGCCGAGGAAGAGGCTTCCGCAACGTTAGTGTCAGGTATGTCAGGCAGTAGTTGTTCAGGTTCAGATTGTATCTCGTTCACTGATTGTTGAAGATAAGTGGATGGGTTTTCAGAATTTGATGGTTCAGAAGATGACAAAGTGTTTAAGGGGATAGCTGATGCCTAAGAGTAGGATTCAACTTCACTTGTTTGCATGCTAGGAATGATGATAGGATCATCATCAACGATTGGGTTATTTTCCTGTGGAGCAGGATTGACATAAGCTTCTGGTTCCCTGTAATGAGAAAACATCCACTAATTCAATTCTTCGTTCTCAGCAGTAGGTTTAGAGTTTGCTGAGAGGAATTCATCAAAGGTGACATGAATGGTTTCTTCGACAGTTTCTCTTCTCTTGTTGAAGACTCTGAAGGCTTTGGACACAGAGGAGTATCCAAGTAATATTCCATCGTCAGCTTTGGGATCAAATTTGCCAATGGTATCTCTGTTGTTTAAGTTGAAGCACTGACAATCAAAGATATGAAGATTGGCTGATAGATGGCTTTCTCCCATGGAAAAGTTCATAGGCAGTTTTGTTGAACCTTTTGACAATCAGCGACCTATTTTGACTGAAACATGCAGTGTTGACAACTTCTGCCTAGAATTGAGTTGGAAGATGAGAATTGTTGATTATAGATCGAGAAGCTTCAATGATTGTTCTGTTTCTTCTTTCAGCGACTCCATTCTGCTGAGGTGTTCTCACCACTAAAAAACGTTATCAAGAGAACTGTTTTTGAATTCAGTTCCATGATCACTCCTTATTTAGCGAACCGTCATATTATTCAAGACTTCCATTTTTCCTACAAATAAAATGAGTTCATTTGGAGTGTCACTCTTAGATCGGAGAAACTTTATCCAGGTATAACGAGAGAATTCATCTACTATTACGGGAGTGTATTTCTTTCCAGCGATGGATTGTATGTTGACAGGGCCAAATAAATCCATTAGGAGGAGTTGAAGAGGATTTTTCACTGATTACACCTTTTATACTTGAAACTAGCTTTAGTTTGCTTTCCCTTTTCACACACTGAGCAGAGAGATTCCTTAGCGTATGAGTGATGAGGCAAGCTAGTGACTAGTTCTTTTTAGGATAGAGTGTTTAGCGTCTTGAAGTTTAGATGAGAGAGCCTCTTATACCATAGACAGTTGACATATTATGAGGCTTTGGATAGAAAACAAATGTTCTCATTGGTTGTTGAGTCCATATTTATGAAATAAACATTTTCCAAACGATAACCGTTGAGACAAAGTTTTTCACCCTTATCAGTAACAGAACATGCTTTCTTAGTAAAGCATACATTGTAGTCTTTATCACATAGCTGACTGATGCTAAGAAGATTGTGCTTCGGTCCTTCTACATAATCGACTGTTCTGAAGGTAGTTGTACCATTAGTGAGTACACCAAACCCTCTGGTATAACCTTTCCCATTTCCACCAAAGGCCACTGAGGGACCTTTTCTTCCTTGGATTCATAGAGCAGGTTCTTTTCTCCAATCATGTGTCGAGAGCATCCACTATCTAGATACCCGATACCCTTCAAAACCTGCAATCATAAGGAAGATCAGGTTTGAATTGGTACCCACTTTACAATGGGTCCACACTTGTCAGTGGAAGAGGAAGTGGAAGGATCATCGATCTTTACAGCATCTGATGATTCAGCATCAGTGGTAACCTTCACTTTTGTTAATTTCTTAACCTTAGTTGTATTCTTCACCTTGGCTTGTTTTTCACCTGGGTGATCTTCTTTGCCTTAGAGGCAATCATTTTCACCTTACCTGATTTCTCAGCTTTGGTGGGTCTGGGGCACTTGCTAGCAATATGATCAGTAAGTCCACAGTGATAGCATTTCCTATAGCTGAAAGTAGCTTTAGAACTATAGGCATAAATACTTGAAAGCTTTAAATGAGTAGGGCCTATACCAAGAATGCCTTTAGCATCAGATATCGGAGGAACCTTTGGTTCTTCAAATTTCTTTGCCTTTACATCAACCTTTATTCTGGGGGTTGATCGGTGAACATGTTCAGGGATCTTAACTTCTGAAGTGGAAGGTTGATTAGCTGAAGGTTTGGTCTTCTTCAGCTTTGGCACTTTGGTACCCTTCTGAGGATTTTGTAAAACAATTTTTCTTTTGTCTTTGAGTTTGGGACTCATAAGAGATTTTTCCTCAGGGATAGGATTAGTAGAAGAAGAGCACTGAGATGATGAGGTGTCAGGGATGGAAGAAACGATCATTCCAAACTTAAGCATGAAACGATCTTTGCTTGGTTCTTCTTTGTTAGCACAAAAACCAATACAACTTATGTCATGGACAGGGATCTGAGCACCAATTATCTCAGTGATCTTTGTTGAGGATTTACACCATCCTTCAACAGTAGCTTTTTCAACTTTCAATTAAGCGATAGCTTGCTCACGTTCAATACTGATTAGTTAATTTACATAAACCTGATCGTTTAAACTTTCTTCTATATTAGATAGTTCTTGGATCTTTAAATGACATTTCTTAAGCTGTTCAGTTGAATCAAGATTTAGTTGTTCAGGTTGTGTTTTGCCATTCAGGGCATCATATAAATCAAGCGTCAGTGAATCGATAGCACGAAGTCTACCGGCATCAATGAGAGCTGAGTTAGAAGAGGTTGATACCTGAGAAGTGGAAGATGTAGAGGGAACATCAGCGGGTTTTCACTTCTTGGATTTTGGCTATTAGACAGAGATTGGCCTCGTCTTTTTCATCAGAATCTGATTCCTCATCAGACTCAGCCCAATCGTGTTCTTCAACGATTAGACCTTTACCTTTATTTTTGAGGTTCTTCAACTTCAAATATTTTTCTTTCAACTTAAGGTAATTGTCATCTCTAGATTCGGGGGTTGAAGAACTTTTGAATGATGAAGAAGGTTTGAAGACTTTCTTTGACCTGCATTCACTTGCAAAGTGTCCCTTTCTTTCACAACTATAACAAGTAGCAGTAGCCTTATCAATTGGAGTTGATTTTGGCTTGTTAGTAATAGCAGGAGGTTTATTCCTTCTGAAGTTACTCTTTCTTGCAAATCTCCTGAAGGAGTTTTTCAAGAGTGCCAGTGATTCATCAAGTTCTGACGGATCAGTTTGTGATAAATCATCAGAGTTTAATTCCATCCTAGTGATAGAGATAGAGGATCACTCAGAGGGAATCATCTATGAGGAGTGTAAAGCAACATGTGTGTTTTTTGAATCTTTTACAAGATTCTTCTTAAGCTGACCTGAGTATTCATGATTAAGCAAAATGCCATAAAGAGTGCTTAAAGATATATCTTTGAGATCCTTTGAGAGTTTAAGACACATGGTATAATTGTCCCAACTTTCAGGAAGACATTCCAAGAATTTTGTCAGGGTCTTAGAATTAGAATAGGTCCTTCCAACAGTTCTTAAATCAATTAATAAGTAGTTAAACCGTTGGTGTACCTCAAATAATGTTTCATTCTTACCACATATGAAGCTTTCATATTGTCTCACCAGATTTCTTTTTCTGGATTTTTGTACTTCAGAAGTACCTTTATATTGAACACAGATTGTGTTCCACGTGGCTTTAGAAGTTTTGAGGTTCATTACTGAGTGATAAACCTCATCAGTTAGAGCCATAGATATTATTGATCTGGCTTCGGTATCAATGGCTACCTTATTTTTACTTCACCAGTCCATTTGGAGATTTCTTTGATAATCTCTCTTTTAGGTAAGGCTGGAGTGGCAGCAGTGGCAGGAACAGTAGGAGATATGACACATGGAACATATGGTCCATTTTCAACATAGTAAGGCATAGTGAGATCTACACCTTCTAGAAATAGCATCATTCGATTGTTCCGGAGATTAAAGCTATCTCTAATGAATCGAGGAGGTTTTGCAAGAGTACCATTGTCTATGTAGTTTGTGTTTGTGTTGAGTGCCATTTGAAGAATAGTAGGAAGAGAAAAGTATATGCAAATAGTGTTTATGAGATTAAACAATCTGCTCTGATACCACTTGTTGGTCCCGAAGGGGTTATACAAGTACAATAGTTTGTAGAAGGGCGGGGGGTTGAATACAAACACAAAATTGTGGTTTTCTAAACAAACTTGAAAAGCACTAAGTGTTCTTGCACAAGAAGATAGAAAGAAAGGTGAATATAGAAAAACAAGGGTTTTCTATGACCAAAGTAGATCTAGGGAGATCCTTCAAATTGAAGGGTTATTCCTCTTTTTTATACCCTATGCATTAAATGCATGGCAAAAGTACTTTACACGCGTCAGCATATGGTTGGTTGCAGACTTCTGACTTTTGGCAAGACATGCTTTCAGCCGCATGGTGAACAGTGTAGTGGAAGATTGGTTGTACGATCTTGGATAAAAGTATGTATCTTCTGACAATCCGTACTATGTGTGCAAAAGGTAGAGACAAACAAATTTTGATGTACAAGATTCATGATCATCGATCGCTGAGTAGGTCTTCTATCAAAGAAATGTTGATGTAAGTCAGGTATCGCTGAAGTCTTCTTCTTGATTTGTCGCGCGTGTGGACTTGTCTTGGTTTCACTGATGTACGCATCAGATCATTAGTAGATTTGTCACTTGTTCATCAGATTTATTTTCGATGTCAGCGATGAACTCCTTTGTCGAGAGGCTTGTCTTCAGGGATTACAATCAACAGTGTTACTTTTGAAATCATCAGCGATCATCAATAATAATGAACAGACTCAAGTTATCGTTGATAATAAAACATTATTTCATGTTAGAGCTGATGGCAAAACATTAATACGTACAGATGCTAATTACAATTTTCACTATGTTATTCTAAGATTCGTCATCAAATCACTGAAAGTGTTTGGATCAACACTTTCTTTGAGGGGTCTGCTGAGTTGGGGCTTTTTCAGATTTTCTCCCCCTGCTTCGTTGATGACGATTCCTTTGGAGGGAACGCTGATGGGTTTTGGAATAAACCAAAGTTCAGTTTCATCATCATCATCGTCATCATCAGCGTCCTTGGAACCAATGTCCTTGCCATCATCATCGATGACAAGTTCTTCTTCTTCGTCTTCTTCTTGCTCCTCCTCATCAGAGGGAATGTCAACTGGAGCTTCTATCTCCTTATTTGCTTCCTCCCCCTCAGCATAGTGAGGGTCTTCAGCTACTTGCTCCCCCTCAGCTCTCAGCATCTGAAAGTTGAGGTTCATCAAATTTCTCTTCATTCTTCTGCCGCTCTTTGTAAGCATCAGAGGAGGCAGGGATGATTGCAGCAGCTGCAAAAGTTGAAGGAGCAGCTGTTTCCAGGTTATCAACCCTGGTGAATAACTCCCATATGGCATCAACGGTCTCCACGATATAGTCTACTACCATATGGACTTATGTTCAGAATCCGTAAATGATGGGGAGGATTGTGGAGTTGGCTTCTTTAGCTCTAAGAGAATATCAGCTAGCAGCTGATTAGTAGTATTGACCTTTGAAGAGAGGTAATTGACAAAGTTGGAGAGAGACCTGATGGAGGCAGTGTTGGTGGTTACTTCAGTTTTTATTTTATCCACCACCTCTTGTAATGCTGACGACTGAGAGTTATCAGCTTTATTGGAAAGAGAAGTGGTGAGATGCTGGAGCACTAAGTCGGCAGCGTTGATGGCAGTTGTATTATTGTTGAGGTCCACGGAGAGAGTGGAGACACATGTGTTGATATCTAGAATAGAGGTATATAGGGTCTCAAAAAAGGACCTGTAAACAGAAAAGAAGTTTGAGCATAAGAATGCTCAGGCTTAGTCACCGAAGAAATGAGGGGTTGGGAAGATGGTGTACCTGAAGGTTCATTGAAGGAATCCAAGGGATTTCCTCCAAAGTATGTGCGCATGTCCTACTCTAGAGGAGTCGAGAACATGGGTATGTGAGAGGCTCCGTGAGGAATATCTTCAAGTCCCGTGCTTTCATCCATGAGATGGCAAAGAAGATCCACTTGCGTATCAGCGAGGACAGAGCCTGATACGCTGGATGTGTTGACGAAAGAGACTGCGGGATGAGAAGCAATAGTAGTGAAGATGGTCGTGACGTGTGGCAGTGAGGCACTGGCGGTGCCTTGAACTTCACCTTCAGTGCTTTGAGGCACTAAGGTTGTGGTGGTTGGTGCCAGCGTAGATTTAGCGGTAGGAACTACTGAAACGGTTGTTGGAGTAGCATTTGATGTGGTGGAGCGGACCATGAAGGTATCGAGGGAAGCCTGTGAAAAGGCGAACCCATATTTTGTTGTTGATGTTGCATCTAAGGGTTTCTCCTTTGATTGTATCTTGGGCTTTTTAGAAGACCCAAGAGGGGCAACAGATGGTTTCCTCTTGGAAGAGGTGGTTGTAGCAGCTTGGGTAGTCATCGGGGGTTGAACCGTGGGCGTTGCTACTGAAGTATAACCATTGGAGGAGGAGAGAAGGCGTTAGAGAGTATATTGTTGATCCAAACCCTCAGTGATTTGATAATGACCCTATCTTAAATACTTAGTGAAAATTGTAAGTAAACAATATGTATCAGAGTTTCACTATCGCTGATAAGTACTAAGATCTTACAGTACTGCTGATAGGAACTCTCGCACTTTTAGATTAAACATTCAGCGAACACTGTTCACCATATCGCTGAGTCTGTTCAGTCCTTATGGTGATCGCTGATAAGTTAGTTGTTTACTTATGATCCCTGAAGACAAGATTCACGTCAACAAAGGTTCTACGCTGAAGTCGAAGATCAAGCTCAAGAACCAGCGACAAGTCTCCTAATGAACTGATGCGGATCAGCGAAGACTCAGATTTGTCCACTCAACGTGAAGTATCAAGTACAAGACTTCAGCTATCGCTGAACTTTATCATCTGCTGAATAGTAAATGATAATCGCTGAATCAACGAAAGCTGATCATGAAGTCCTCCGTACAAAGTACTTTTGTCTTAACCTCCCTTGCACGCCACCGTACGAAATGTCAGAAAAGAACCTCCGAAAATCTGAAATCGTACAACCACTCTGATACTACACTGTTCATTCATGCGGCTACTAAGGTTGTCATCAAAGGTCAATGACATGCAACCAATCCGCTAATGACACGTGTAAAGTATATACTGGATTGCATTAAATGCATGCAGTATATAAAGAGATGAACTCACTTCATTTGAAGTAACTTGCTAACTCTGGACAAGTTCAAATCTCTCAAGATAGGATTTTATTAGTAATCTCCTTATCTTTCTTAGTGCAAGAAAACCTTAGTGTTCCAACTTGTTTAGATTTAGGTTTATCCTTAATCTTGTTTCCGCAACAAGCTGTAAATTGTTAATGATTTATCAATAAACAATTTAGAAAAGTAAAATAGTGTGTTTGTATTCAACCCCCCCTTCTACAAACTTGTTTAAGCCTTTCGGGACCAACAAGTGGTATCAGAGCAGATTTGTTTAAACTCATAAACAAGATCTAATCTAAGATATTTTCTCTTCCTTGCTATTATCTGAAAATGGCCAACTCAAACACAAACACTCACTATATCGACAATGGTTCTCTTGCAAAACCCCCTAGATTTTCCAGAGACAACTTCAACTTATGGAAAAATAGGATGACACTCTTCTTAGAAGGTGTAGACCCTACTATACCTTACTATCTTGAAAACGGTCCACACATCCCTGTAACGATTGATCCTGGCGTTCCAGCCACTGCAACTAGAGCTGCTATTCCAGAAAGGCTGATTCCAAAGGAAATCCATCATTGGACCGATGAAGACAAGAAGAAAGTGGCTATAGATACAAAAGCCAGATCCATACTATCCATGGCCCTTCCTGACGAAGTCTACCATTCCGTCATGAACCTGAAATCCTCGAAGGCCATGTGGGACACAATATGTGTTCAGTATGAAGGAACGTCTGAAGTCCAGGATTCAAGAAAGATCAACCTGGTAAGACAATACGAAAGTTTCATCTCTGGTAAGAATGAAACTCTCTCTGAAGTACATCAACGTTTTAACTGCTTAATTATAGATCTTAAAACGGTTGGTAAGGAATATTCTAACTTTGAAGTTCTGACAAAGTTTTTAGAATGTTTACCTGAAAGCTGGGACAATTATTCCATGTGTCTCAAGCTGTCAAAAGATCTAAGATCAATGACACTCGCTACCTTATATGGCACATTGCTGAATCATGAGCAATCTAGCCATCTTAAGAAGAATCTTGTAAAAGATTCCAAAAGCACCCCTGTTGCTTTAATCTCAGAGGAACCTTCTACTCAGCGACCCGTGGTCACTATCACTGAGTTAGAAAGTAACTCTGAAAGATCATCAGATTCTGATTCTTCAGATGATGAATCCTTGGCTCTCCTAACTAAAAAGTTCAGGAGATTCGCCAAGAAGAAAATGTTTAGAAAGAACAAAACTCTTTCTATAGCTGACAAGCCTAAGTCATCAGCTTTTGTTGATAAGGCTACTGCTACTTGTTTTAACTGCGAAAAGACAGGTCATTTCGCTAACGAGTGCAGGTCAAAGAAAATCATGAGACCTTCAGCCTTTACAAAGAAATCCTTTGTTCCAAGGAATAAAGACGACAAATACTTAAAGCTGAAGGAGAAGTATGCAAAGCTGAAAAGCTTTAAGAAGAAGGGAAAAGGCCTAATGGCTGACTATGATTGGGCTGCTTCTGATGAAGAAGCCTCATCATCTGATTCTGAAGATGATGAAGCAAATCAATGTCTCATGGCCAAGATTGAAGAAGAGGAAGAAAGTTCAGACATTCCCTCCACTTCAACATCTGCCATTCAGGTATCACCTTCCTTCTTTACCAATATTGTAAATATTGATGAAGCTGATAGTCTCCGTAAAATCGAACTACTGACTAGAAGCTTATACGAAGCCATGAACGGCAAAGCTGTGGTTGAAAACCAAAATCTTGATCTCGCTGAAAAGCTTAAAAATTGCCACCTTCAAATAGAAAAGCTTTCTAAATTTGAAGAAGATTTTAAAGATCAAGTCCATTCAAATCAGCTAGTCAAAATTGAACGAGCGGAAGCTATCGCTGCATTAAAAGCTGAACAAGCTACTGTTGAAGGATGGTGTAATTCTTCAACAAAGATCACTGAGATAATTAAGGCTCAGATTCCTCTGAGTGATAAACGTGGTCTGGGTTATAAATATGATACTCCAATACCAACCACTGAACGTTCAATGCTTAAATTTGGAACGTTCGTATCCTCAGTAGCTGACACTTCTTCATCTCAGTACTCCTCGTCGATTACACCAATCCCTGAGGAAACTCCTACCTCCTCAAAAGGTAAGGAGAAAATGGTTTATTCAAAACCTACCTCTGTCTCTAAAGATAAAGGTAAAGGAATTGTAATTTATCAAAATCCTCAGAAGGGTACTTTAGTACCTAAGCTGAATGCTTCCAAAGCCTTAGTGATTCATTCATCTGGTTCTAGAAATCAGACCTCTGGATCAGTTCAGCGACCTACTCCTAGACTCAGAGTAGATGTCCTTGGTAAGAAATCTGAAGAACTGAATGTTCGTCCTATTTCAAAAACCAATAGTGTACTTGGTGCTGGCACTTCTAATTCCAAATTAAAAGCTCAGCACACAAGTGGTCCTAGAACTAATTTTAGTTATAGGAAATGTTATCACTGTGGACTTACCGATCATATTGCAAGTAAGTGTCCCACAGCCACCAAAGCTGATAAGATAGCTAAGGTGAAGATAGCACCAAAGAAGACCAAACCAGTTGCAAGTCAGGTCAAGGTGACTCATACCGCTGAGGTCAAGAAATTGACCAAAGTGAAGAAAGACAAAGCTGAATCTTCAAATGCTGCGAAGACTGCTGAACCCATTCCAACCACTTCCACTGACAAACGAGTATACATGGTGAAGTGGGTACCCAAGCAAAACTAATCTTCCTTTGTATTGCAGGTTAAGAAGGGTATCTGGTATCTCGATAGCGGATGCTCTAGACACATGACTGGAAAGAAAAGCCTGCTCGCTGAATACAAGGAAGAGAAGGGTCCCTCTGTAACTTTCGGTGGAAATGGAAAAGGACACACCCGAGGGTATGGTGTACTTTCAAATGGTACAACATCCTTCAGAAGAGTCGCATATGTTGAAGGGCTGAAGCATAATCTTCTGAGCATCAGTCAGCTTTGCGACATGGATAACAAAGTGATTTTCACCAAGGAATCCTGCTTTGTCTCTGACAAAAAGGAGAAGATAGCTCTCAGCGGTTATCGTTTGGAAAATGTTTACGTTATAAACATGGACTCAACAACCACTGAGAACTCCTGTTTCTTCTCAAAGGCATCTTCTGATGTCAACTGGCTATGGCACAAGAGACTCTCACATCTCAACTTCAAGACACTGAATACTCTTTCATCCAAAGAGTTAGTCACTGGTCTACCTCAACATTCATACGCCAAAGAATCCTTATGTTCAGCGTGTGAAAAAGGGAAGCAGACCAAGGCAAGCTTTAAGTCCAAGCAAGTTTCCTCAGTGTCATCTCCTCTTCAACTACTCCATATGGATTTGTTTGGCCCCGTTAACAAACAATCCATCGCTGGAAAGAAATATACGCTGGTCATAGTTGATGAATTCTCTCGTTATACATGGGTAATGTTTCTCCGTTCTAAGAGTGACACCCCTGAAGAACTCATCACCTTTGTTCGGAAGATGGAAACTCTGAACAATATGACTGTTCGCTCAATAAGGAGTGATCATGGAACTGAATTCAAAAACAGTTCTCTTGATTCCTTCCTTGAGAGCAAGGGTATTTCTCATAACTTTTCGTCAGTGAGAACACCACAACAAAACGGAGTCGCTGAAAGAAGAAATAGAACAATTATTGAAGCTGCACGTTCAATGCTCAGCGATTCTCACCTGCCTACTCAGTTTTGGGCAGAAGCTGTCAACACGGCTTGTTTTACGCAAAACAGGTCGCTGATAGTCAAAAGATTCAAAAAGACAGCCTATGAACTTTTTCATGGGAGAAAGCCTTCAATCAGCTTTCTTCACATCTTTGGTTGTCAGTGTTTCATACTGAACAACAGAGATGCCCTTGGAAAGTTTGATCCTAAGGCTGATGATGGAATCTTTCTTGGATACTCCTCAGTTTCCAAAGCCTTCAGAGTCTTCAACCGAAGAAGACAAACTGTAGAAGAAACTATTCACGTCACGTTTGACGAATCCCGTTCAGCGAACTCTAAACCGAACGCTGATACAGAAGAATTGAATCAATGGATGTTTTCTCATCTTGGTGATTCAGAAGATGTTCCCACTACTCATACTCATACAACTGAAAATGATGGTCCTACTATCATTCCCAATATGCAGAATAGTGAAGCTGAAACATCTTGGGTCTCGGCTGTTCCTATAAATACTATACCCGCAGTTGATCCAAATGTCTCAGAAATTCCATCTATTTCTCAGCAATCAGTGAATGAAGTGACAAATGCAAGCATTCCTCTCTTAGCTGATTATCCAGAAGTAGCTGAAGCCTCATCTTCAGTTTCTCCGGTTCAGACTGAGTCAGCGACGCATGCTCCGGCTCAGCGATGGACTGTAAATCACCCAATCGATCAAATTCTTGGTGATCCCAACGCTGGTATTCAGACTCGTAGAAGTGCAGGTAATATTTGTTTATTTGTTAACTTTATTTCTCTAACTGAACCAAAGAAAATAGATGATGCCCTCAGAGATCCAAACTGGGTCAGCGCTATGCAAGAAGAGCTGACTGAATTCGAAAGAAACAAAGTTTGGAAACTTGTTCGGAGACCAACTGACAAAACAGTGATAGGCACTAAGTGGGTCTATCGAAACAAGTTGGACGAACATGGTACTGTAACTCGCAACAAAGATCGTCTTGTTGCTCAGGGATACAGACAAGAGGAAGGTATAGATTATGACGAAACCTTTGCTCCTGTAGCAAGACTTGAATCTATTCGTCTTTTCTTAGCATATGTTGTACACAAAAACTTCACTGTACATCAAATGGATGTTAAGTCAGCGTTTCTAAATGGAAAGCTGAATGAAGAAGTTTATGTGGAACAACCTCCAGGATTCTCAGATCCTAAGCGTCCAGGTTATGTTTATAAGCTGGATAAGGCACTTTATGGCTTGAAGCAAGCTCCTCGTGCATGGTATGACACTCTTTCTACTTATCTTCACCTTGAAAAATTTGAGAGAGGTAAGATTGACAAAACTTTGTTTTTTAGAAAAATAAAAGGTCATATCATTTTAGTTCAAATATATGTTGATGACATTATATTTGGTTCTACTAACCCTGAGCTTTGTACTCGTTTCGCTGATAGAATGAAAGATGAGTATAAAATGAGTATGATGGGTGAACTAACATATTTCCTTGGTCTTCAGATTAAGCAAACTGAAAAAGGAACTTTTATAAATCAGGGAAAGTATGTTAAAGATATGCTGAAAAAATTCGACTTAACTGAAAGTTCAGCTATGAAAACCCCTATGGCACCACCGCTGATACTTGATAAGGACACAAAGGGTGTTCCTGTCAATGTCACGCTGTACCGTGGGATGATCGGCTCACTACTGTATCTTACAGCTAGCCGACCCGATATTATGTTTGCAACATGTCTGTGCGCACGATATCAAGCTGAACCTAAGATATCTCATATGAAAGCTGTAAAGCGAATCTTTCGATATCTTAAGGGTACAGCGAATCTAGGTCTTTGGTATCCCAAAGATTCAGGATTCGATCTAACCGCCTATTCAGACAGTGATTTTGCAGGTTGCAAAATGGATAGGAAAAGCACCACAGGAGGATGTCAGCTCCTGGGTGGAAAGCTGGTAAGTTGGACAAGTAAGAAGCAAAACTCGGTGTCCACTTCCACAGCTGAAGCTGAGTATGTAGCCGCTGGAAGCTGCTGTTCTCAAGTCTTGTGGATGAGAAATCAACTACTAGACTATGATCTTCAGCTCTCCAAAATTCCAATCTATTGCGACAGCACAAGTGCCATCGCTATAGCAAACAATCCAGTGCTACACTCAAAGACAAAACACATAGAAATCAGATATCATTTTATCAGAGATCATGTGATGAATGGTGATATAGAACTTCATTTTATCCCAACTGATTATCAGTTAGCTGATTTGTTTACCAAACCTCTTGATGAGACAAGATTCAACTTTCTCATCAGCGAGCTTGGAATGCTGAACTTTGAAGGATAAATCTTCAGCGGTTCACATTTAATCAGCGATACGTTTATACATTCTTGTATAGGCTCTGGATAAAATAAACTAGTACAATCCATTTCATCATCTTCTCTCTGAATAAATTGGGTTAAACTGATATCAAGGTATGTTTTCTCTGACAAAACGCATGAAAATGCAAGATTTCAAATTCTTTCATCGCTGAATAATATTTTGAAATTTCTTAAAACCCTCACTGATATTTCTATTCAGTGCTTCATATTTTCCAAAGAGTCCCTGAGTTTTTCTTTCAAAACCTCAGAGACAACGAAAGAATGTGAAAGGACAGTTGTGACGTCATTGCAACGGATAACACCAGGCACGTTTCTTTTTCTGACACACGTTTGCACGTTTCGTTATCTATCCAATCAAATGCAAACACGTGTCCGTGTCATGATGAAAAACTTTCCCGCTCAAGTTTTTCTCTCTCTACTCTCTTCCTATATAAACTCTCTCAAAGTTTATATTTGTCTTTTATGCGAATCAATCTTTCTCCGCAAGAAAAGAACACTGTTGCATTTTGTGCTCTCGATCTTCAAGAACTGTTCATCATCTTCTTCATCAAACTCAAGGTCAATATGTTCTTATCTTTTATCAAATGCAAATAACTTGTTTTCGATCTTATCATTGTTTTACACAAGATCAAACAAAAGAGCTCAAAAATAAAATAATTTTCTTTCATGGTTTTATAAACACAACCATTTCATGGTTGTTCTTCAAGTTTTAAATCTAAAATCTTAAACTTGTTCTTCTTTCGTATCCATTTTTTTAAAAAACTGGAATACAAGGCTTATAGGTGTTATATTCGTTTTTTTTAAAAACAAGAAAAACCCTAATCTTCATTAAGATTTTTTTGTCTGAATGAAATGGACAAAATTCGAAAAATCTTAATGGAAATTCTCTTTCCACATTAAGATATTTCTTATTTGTTAACATCTTTGGTTGAACTGATAATACAGTGAAATGGCAACTTCAAAGCTGAATGTTACCGCTGAGTCCATCTCCAGTGATTCTGAGGAACTGGAAATCACCAAAGCTCCTCAGGTTAAGTTTGAGCTGGATCAACTAGACTGGACAAAGGCAAACAACCTTTCAGCGCTTCTCGAGTTTCCTCCTCGGAAGCAGGTATCCCATCTAGACGACGCTGTGATTTTTTTGAAGAATAGCCCCATATACACAGCACTGACAATCACACCTCCTGCCAGTCAGCGTCTATTATCCCAATTCTGGTACTCTGCCAGACACACCAACCTACCCTCAGCCAAAGATCCATCTAAAACCATCGACTGCATACTCAGCGATACTGAGTATGGCACCATCAAGATAACCCCCGCAATAATCCGCAAAGCTCTGAAATTCCCTAACGCTACCTCAGAAAATCCTTTCATTCCATTTCCTGACCACAAGAAGCACGCTGACAGGGAAGAAATCATTGCTTTCCTTGATGCGATGGGTTACATCTGGGAGACTGGAAGAGACAAGCTACCTGAGAAGAAGCTGACGCTGATAAAGAAATCCAAGATGCCCAGCGAGATGAACTTCATCTTCGCTCACCTGATCAGCTGCATGACAGCGAAATCCGGATCTTCTGATCAAGCCGCTCAACCTCAGCAGGCCATGGGTTACGCACTGCTGAAAGGTCTCAACATTGACTGGGCCTCCATCATCTATGAAGACCTCATTCAACGTGTTGATTCTGCCGCTGACCGACCAGCATGGGTTCCTTACCCGCGATTCATCAGCGCCATCTTTCAATATGGCCTGAAGGACAGCTATCCTGAAGAGGGTGATCTGAAACTCTCTCAGATTGGCCCTAAAGTTCTCGACTTCAAGCCTGTCGCCAACGAGGTACGTCTCTCTACTCTTCTCACTCTTCTTAATTCTCCGCTTTCTGTGGCTCCTTCAGCGACAATACCCATCGCTGATACCCCGGCCACAAAATCCATTCATTCTAAGAAAAGGAAACAATCTCTTACCCCTCTTGATTCCAAAAGGATCAAGAAAACCAAGGAGCAACCCCAGCAGTTGCATGCTGAAGACTCCTCAGCTCATTCTGAAGAGCTGAAGGAAAGTTCCGTGGTACGCTCTGCCACACCAATTCAAGCCATCCCTTCTAAACCTACTTCAGCGTCCCTAAACGCTGAGGTTAGAACTTTGGAATCTACCCAACCTTCGTCAGTCTCTCAAAAGACTGATGAAGTACTTCTCAGCGAATCCAACGCTGAACTTGAACCCCAACCCCAATTCTTATCCTTCGCTCCTCCCTCTACTTCTTTGGACACTCCTCCAGTCAAAACTGGAGATGCCATCATTCAAGAAGCCGTTGAAGCTTCTCAGCGAATGACGAAGAAAGGACCTGCAGAGATCTCCATTCCTCACGGAACTTTTGAGGGAGATATGGAACACTATGGAGGGACTCGAAACTTTGATGAGTTCGTCAACGCTCCTGCAGGTACAGATCCCACCTTAAACACTGTAACTAAACCTGAAACTTCTGAGCTTTCCTTTGTTCACAAGTACTTATATGTTACAGGTCCTTTTTTGGGAGACATCAACCAGTCTCTGAAGTCTATGGAGATGAAACTTACGGATCTCACCACCGGTCTATCAAATAACTCTACAGCTGTAACAAACGCTGGAGAGAATCTGACGAAGCTGACTACTGTGGTGGAAAAGAAGGCCTCCTCTGATGACATCAAAGACCTTGATAAAACTCTCGCCGACTTTGCCAAAGTGCTCTCCGACATCTACACTGACTACACCAACCTCAAATCATCAGTTTCCACCATTTCCAGCGAAGTTACAACGCTGAAGAAATCGGTTGGTACACTCGAAGGTGATATGTCAGTGGTCAAGACCGACTTGGGCTCAGTGAAGACCGACCTTGGTTCTGTCAAGACAATGATCGAGACGCTGGTGAACAAGGCAAATAATCCAGCTCCTGCTCCGGCCCCTGCACCTGTTTTGGACTCATTCACCGCAGAGGATCGCCAAGAGCTGAAGAAAATCACGCCTGCTATTTCTGGCCTAGAAGACAGAATAGCTAAGCTTGAAGGTTGTGTGAAAATCTCTGGCCCAGAAGACAGAGACAACACCAATGCTGAATCTACCCATTCCTCCCCCGCCCATCATGAGAAAGAGGGGGAGAAGAGCGCTGAACAGGAGAAGAGCGCTGAAGACCTTTCCCATGATGGCGCTGAACAGGAGAAGAGCGCTGAAGACCTTTCCCATGATGAATCTATCAGGGGAGAGGGTAATGAAGATCGGATTACTGGACCTCAGGGAGATGAAAACCCTGAGGGAACCGAGAACCTCGCCTCTATATCTGAGGGGGGGCAACTCGATGAAGATGCTGAGGAATCTGAAGCAGAAGAAGACGAAGACTTCGACATCCCTGAAGCTGAACCATCCTCCTCTCCAAGGAACGATGATGATGATGATGAAGATGACGATGATTTCTTTGTTGTCAAACCTGCTCCTCGAACCAAAGCTCTTAAAGGTATTTCAATAAAAGAACCTTCAGGGGAGAAGACAAAGACAAAGCACTCAGCCTCTGGCGCTGAGAAAAGCAAAGACAAAGGCATCGCTGAAGATGATAATCTGGCGATCCTACTTGCAAAGCCGATTTGTCAGGTACACTAAACTTATTTTTCCTTCCCTGATCATCTCTGAAAAATCAGTTATCCATTCCACAAACACCATACACATCCACATTTTTTTCTATCTTTTCTACCCAAGTTCTTCTACCCAGTTCTTATTTGTAAGATCGCTGCGTTTCAGCTAGTCCTCTCCCCTGTTTGAGGATATCGCTGAAAGATCTGTTGCGACTTCACCAATAATTCCAGCTACCACTGAAGACATAATCCCAGTCTTAGATTTAATCTCTGAGACTGATGAACCAGAAGAACAACCTCTCTCGCACAGAAACAGACTTTCCTCAGTTGCTCAAAGGCTGAGTGAAGAAGATCAAAAGAGGAGAGAAGAAATGATAAAGCGATTCGAGGATCAGCGAATCATCCTAAGGCGCGATCAACTACCTTCAGTTCCTCCTAAGTTCAGAATTTCAAAAGCTGAATACCAAGATCATCTCAGAGCTGAACGCCTCATCGCTGAAAGGAAGGAAGCTGAAGATAAAGACAGAGAATACGCCATCAAGCTCACTCAAGAATCTGTCAAAGACCCCAAGCTGAAGCGTATTCCCATTCAAATCCAACGAAAGCTTTGGGAACAAGCCCAGAAGATCGTGGAAAAGAAAGCTGAAGTTTCTCAGACCACCCTGATCTGGTGTAAAGAGAAAATCCACTTCAGATATCGTCCAGCGAAGATCAACAAGGTATTCATCTCTGGAAGAACCTCCATCGGAGTACCTATTGTTGACATCAAACTGTTCAGAGAAGATGACTCATCTGAAACCTTTCGTGCTGACACTGTAAAAAGGTATGGTCTCTCTGAATGGCTGGAGATGAGGTTAGCTATCCAACCGTCAAAATCTAAGTACAAGGATCATTTCGAAAAGCTGATAAACAGATAGATCGATTTGATATCTTCTTGTGTGGATATTCCTCCTGTTCCTGATCTAAAGCCGAAAAGAAAAAAGGACTCTCCAAGGAAGAAACGTCAAGATTCAAACTCAGGTCCTGTCATACGAAATGAAACTGGAATTGGTTTCTCTCGCGCTGAAGTACTTGGTCCTGATCCTGATCTATCTGCCCTTGATATCTCTTTGCCACCATGTGAACTTTTCGTCCCTGGTAAAGTCATCAGTAATCCTTATGGAATATTCTTTCTTGACTACGACGGACGTAAATGCTTTCAACGGATCGCTGAGCTTCCAATCACTCCAATCGAACAGCTCAAAGATCTCATCTACTGGTGCGACTTCAGAAAAGACATTCAGGCACGACACCTAAAACCCTTGATTTTTGAAGCTGCTCTGAAGCTAAAGAATAAAGGGGAAAAGGTTCCTGACTGGATGATTCCAACTGAAAAGACAACCCTTGATGAACTTCTCATTAAGGAAGAACCCTTTGAAGGCTGACAACAATCACCATTTTCTCTATTGTATCAGTCATCCTTCAGTACTTGTAATTTATTTCGCTTGTACTTGTAATCTTTCTTATTCATATTGTAACCTGATTCAAAGATTTAAAGAAAGATTTCAGCGAATGTACTTTACTCCATCAGTACTGAAAAGATCCCAGAAAACAGTAAAAGGGACAAATATTTTATGAGTTCTTTTTATCCTTATGTTTTCATTAAATAGCAATTTTCTCTGTTGCTATGTCATAATCAAATAGGGGGAGATTGTTGATCCAAACCCTCAGTGATTTGATAATGACCCTATCTTAAATACTTAGTGAAAATTGTAAGTAAACAATATGTATCAGAGTTTCACTATCGCTGATAAGTACTAAGATCTTACAGTACTGCTGATAGGAACTCTCGCACTTTTAGATTAAACATTCAGCGAACACTGTTCACCATATCGCTGAGTCTGTTCAGTCCTTATGGTGATCGCTGATAAGTTAGTTGTTTACTTATGATCCCTGAAGACAAGATTCACGTCAACAAAGGTTCTACGCTGAAGTCGAAGATCAAGCTCAAGAACCAGCGACAAGTCTCCTAATGAACTGATGCGGATCAGCGAAGACTCAGATTTGTCCACTCAACGTGAAGTATCAAGTACAAGACTTCAGCTATCGCTGAACTTTATCATCTGCTGAATAGTAAATGATAATCGCTGAATCAACGAAAGCTGATCATGAAGTCCTCCGTACAAAGTACTTTTGTCTTAACCTCCCTTGCACGCCACCGTACGAAATGTCAGAAAAGAACCTCCGAAAATCTGAAATCGTACAACCACTCTGATACTACACTGTTCATTCATGCGGCTACTAAGGTTGTCATCAAAGGTCAATGACATGCAACCAATCCGCTAATGACACGTGTAAAGTATATACTGGATTGCATTAAATGCATGCAGTATATAAAGAGATGAACTCACTTCATTTGAAGTAACTTGCTAACCCTGGACAAGTTCAAATCTCTCAAGATAGGATTTTATTAGTAATCTCCTTATCTTTCTTAGTGCAAGAAAACCTTAGTGTTCCAACTTGTTTAGATTTAGGTTTATCCTTAATCTTGTTTCCGCAACAAGCTGTAAATTGTTAATGATTTATCAATAAACAATTTAGAAAAGTAAAATAGTGTGTTTGTATTCAACCCCCCCCCCCCTTCTACAAACTTGTTTAAGCCTTTCGGGACCAACATATATAACTTTACCTCATGTTTGAGTGGCTCTCGGTGGAGGAGGCGGTAGCCATGTCTGGGTAGCTGATACCCACCATCAGCAGGGTATAGAGGACCCGAGAAGTGCTGCAAGAGAATGTCTATGAAGCATACGTAAGGGGCAGCGGGTTCCCTATTTGCTTTCTAGACCTTTGCCATCAGGTCGTCAAAGATTATTTTGGCATAGTCAACATTGCGCCCGGTGATCACTGAGAATCTGAGGTCTAGAGCGACCCGACTTGCATGGTCCATACTCCTTGTCTTTCTGCCCATGCTCTACAAAAAGTAGGTGAACATGTAACAGAGCTACGTGGGCATCATTGCTTTGAGGATCTTGGTTAGCTTTTTGTCAAGCTTGTGATTCTTGGTTTCCCAATCGTAACCCATCAAGTCAAGGAATTTGATGAGCTCTTCATCAGTAGGGGTGGAGTCGAAGGTCTTGGAGCTAAGCAGTTTCATTGCTTGCCTTCTCTCGGAGGGAGTGATGCTCCTTTCTCCATGTTCAGTTTCGAATGCAATCACAGTGACCTTCTTACCATATTTCAGCGTTTTCTCGATCTTTTCAGCAGTGTACCAGAACTGCTGAAGGAGATGTTTGCAGCCCGAGTGATATGTGGTCAGCACATAGTGAATGGGAGAGTTCATTAGGAATGTTGCTGCATCCTGGAGGTGAGCTGATGGTTTTCAATATTCAATCGAGCTCTCATATTTTCCATCTCTCTAAACTTCATCTTTTTCTTCTAAACATCCAAACATGCAATGATAACTCTATTTTTAGAGTTATTATTTCCTTTTATTTTTATTTTATTTTGTCAAAATTTAGCCATTTCACTTCTAAAAATCTCCATTCTTGGTAACATTCACGAAAATGAGCAAAAAGAGTGAACCATAGTTTTTTGATAAATTATTTTGTGGAGTTTTGTTGCTTTTTCACGAAATATCCGCAGTGACTTGCGCATCCCACTCCAGACCCCACTATCGAGCAGAGAAGAAGACAAAAGAAAATCAACTCTTAGTTGGGAAGTAAAAGTCTGGAAATAAGAAGGTTCAATTGGCAGAAAGCATTTGGTTGAGAAGTACAAAGTGTTCCTAAAAGCATGGCAAGATGATTACACCCATTGTACTTTAAAGTTGACTTTGTGGAAAGGTGATGGGTCCTTTGGGTAAAAGAACTAAAGACTTGTGGATAGAAGTATTGCACAAAGAAGCTAAACCTTATGCCTCTTCAGTCATTGTTCTCTAGTTAATACCCATTTTTGTGTAAAACCCAACCTTTCCACTTAGTATAAAAATAGGAGTTGGGGTTCATTTAATTCATCTTGAAAATCCAAGAATTTTCCAACTACCACATTAAGTGTTAGCATAGTTCTAGTGTTAGTTCATCATTTACTGCAGTGGTTCTCGTTAATTTTATGTATTTTCCATTCCTAGTATAATTGTAGTTTCTCGTAATCAGTGGCAGTGACGTACCTTCGTTCCCCACTGCGGTTTTAATACAAGTTACTTTCAGTTTACTTATGTGTAATTCTTCATCTTTTGTTTTCTTTACTTCGGAAATGTTAGGCTAAACATCCTTTGGGATGTAGGAAAGTGAAGTACCTGGATTTTAGAGAAACGGCTTGAGTAATCGTTATACTTGTAATATTTGTTGTTTTGGTTATTCATTCTCGATTATTACTCAATGATGCGAACAACCCGATCACTTGTAAGAATCTTAAGTCTAGTTCTTAACTCAGAAATGAGTAGAACGCAGTGACACGAGCTTGAATAATGCTAGGGGATTCGAAAGAATTCTTATGACACTTGCGAAAGTGAGGTCGGCACAGTGAGCTAATCTCAACCCACTGGAGTAGTAGGCAAGCTAGTTGGTGTATTAAAAACACTTAAGTATTTGTCTCTACACATTCCATCGAGACCTAAAAAGGTCCATTTTGAGATTACCATTGACAAAACAACAAGTACGAAGAGTATGGGATTTTTACCTAACGGTGTGAGTATTTTGTAACCGGGCTTTTCTAGCGAAAATGCCCACCTCGAGTACAAGGATCACTTTTGGGATCAAGTATTTATTATAAAATCTAGGGAAAATCTAACCAACATTCCTTCTTTTAAATCTTAAGTAAAATCGTTAAAATAGCATTTCACCGAACAAACCAAACTATTGTTTCCTCTCTAATTGAAACCTGTAAAAGGAGCTCATGAGAACCGTATTGTCTTGATTGTCCAGTCCCTGGGGATTCGATTCTGGTATTTTACCAACTATTACTTGCTGTGACGATCAAAGTGGACAGTGTACACTTGCACTTCCCACTGTGGACAGTTTGCAACCCATTGCGATTAAAACACATATTTCGCACGTACCAAGTTTTTGGCGCCGTCGCCGGGGACTGGCGTTATTTTTAATCTCAAGACATTAGTTTTTGTTCGAGCCCAAGTAACTCATTTTTCTAAGCTGTTCGTGTTGCATGCCACGGCAACAACACGGACCTTTGGTGCCAATCGATCTTGAAATAGAGAAAACTTTTCGAAGAAGACGTAAAAACAAGAACACAAATAGACAACCCCCTGTGGAACCCACTACAAACATGGCAGGTGTAGGAGGTGAAAGGCCCGTTAATCCACCACCATTAGTGGAGACCACAGTGACGATTGCCGATAGCAAAGATCGAAAAATACGGGACTATGCTACTTCCGGAGTTGGTGATTTAAGCTCCGGGTATTTTAAGACCCAACATTGTTGCAACTCATTTTGAACTCAAACCGGTGATGTTTCAAATGATCCAAGCCATGTGTCAGTTTGGAGGATCACCATCCGAGGATCCGCACTCGCACTTAAAATCTTTTTGGGAAATGACTGATTCCTTTCAATTGCAAGGTGTGAGTGATGAAGCGTTAAGACTAAGGCTTTTCCCTTTTTCACTAAGGGGTAAGGCAAAGACTTGGCTGAACTCACACGCACCTCATTCGGTAACCACTTGGCAAGAACTTGTTGATAAATTTTTGCAAAAATACTTTCCTCCCACAAGGAATGTAAGGTTTCGAAATGATATTATTTTGTTCAGACAAGAAGAAGATGAGGCTGTTTCGGATGCATGGGAACGATTTAAAGATTTACTTCGAAAGTGCCCACATCACGGCATCCCACATTGCATCCAATTGGAAACCTTTTACAATGGTCTTTCCAATGCAGCCAAAATCATTTTAGATGCAACAGCAGGTGGAACATTCACGAGTAAAACCTACAATGAAGGATATCAAATCTTAGAAAAAGTGTCCAACAACAATACCGAGTGGTCCAATCCTAGAGCAACAATACCAAAGACCAACACCATCGACTCTGAGGCACTCAAAACCATGAATGCACAGTTAGTGGCCTTGACCAAATTAGTTTTGAATCAAAATAGAGGCCAAGTCAATTCCGCAACACATCTCCCTGAAAACTGTTCCCTCTATGGAGAAGAACATCTTTTTGAGTATTGTCCAGCAAATCCCGAGTCTGTTAATGTTATAGGGACCAACCCGAGGAATAACCCGTACTCGCAAACTTATAATCCATGATGGAGGAATCATCCGAATTTCTCTTGGTCTGGTAATCCAGGACTCCAACCCCACGGGGCGAGTCATGTCCAGCAAAGACCACAAAACCCCCGTGGATTTCACCAACATCACAGTGGGCAGCACCCACAAAACTTTCACCAAGGGCAATCCTCACAACAGTTCCAACCTAGATCAACTTAGCCCGCTGAGGCTCAACCATCACTCGAATCAATTCTCAAAGGTTTCATGAATCAAACTCAAGCAGCCATTAGGAACATAGAGACCCAAGTAGGACAACTAGCCATCGAAGTCAAGAATAGACTACCAGGGACATTACCTAGTGACACCGAACACGCTAGGGTAATAGGAAAAGGATCTGAATAAATCAAGTCCATCACGCTTAGGAGTGGAAAGGATCTGAAAGATATCTTTTTTTGATTCTGATGATCCGCCTCAAATACCCACTGATCCTAAACCCACAGTGGCCACTCCTCAAGTCACTGTCATTCCCATAGTGAGGACCGATGTCCCTGAGCTTCCCACTTTCGGACCTCTACCAAAACCTACTGTTCCAAAGCCAACACCACAACAAACTCAAATTGACCCACGAAATGTACCTTTTCCTGAAAGAATGAAGACTAAAAATGTCGAGGTTCAATTTAAAAAATTCTTGGACATTTTTAAACAACTTCACATTAACATACCCTTGGTAGAGGCTCTCGAGCAAATGCCAAGCTATGTTAAATTTTTAAAGGATATTTTAAACAAAAAGAGAAAGTTGGGTGAGTTTGAGATTCTGGCTTTAACAAAGGAATGTAGTGCCCTCCTTACTAGCAAGATTCCGCCTAAGTTGAAAGACTCGGGTTGTTTCACCATTCCATGCACAATAGGAGGACAAGAAGTAGGTCAAGCACTTTGTGATTTGGGAGCTAGTATAAACTTGATGCCATTGTCCATTTTCAACAAGTTAGGTATTGGAGAGGCTAGACCCACAACCGTGACATTACAACTAACCGATCGGTCCATTGCCTACCCAAAGGGAAAAATAGAAGACGTTTTGGTCCAAGTGGATAAATTTATCTTCCCCGCCGATTTTCTAGTTCTAGATTATGAGGCCGATAAAGATATCCCAATCATCTTAGGGCGTCCGTTTCTTGCAACCAGACGTACTATGATTGATGTGCATAAAGGGGAACTCACTATGAGAGTCAATGATCAAGAGGTAACGTTCAATGTCTTCAAGTCCCTTAAGTACATAGAAACCGAAGACTATTTTTCCTTGAGTTCGATTTATAGAACCCACAGTTTTGATTCAGTGACCACAGTGGGGAGTGAGAGTGAGCACTCTGACTCTGAGAGTGATGACACTTTTGAGGATGAGTGTAATGCAATAGTGGCAACCTTTGAACCTCTGGACTTTAAGGACAGAGATGTCCAACCCCCTTCAATAGAACAACCTCCCGAGTTAGAGCTAAAACCATTCCCTTCCGACTTGAAATATGCTTATCTCGCTAAGGATAATAAACTCCCAGTTATTATCTCTTCAAAACATAGTGAGGAACAAGAACAACTTCTGATTGATTTGTTGATGAAGCATAAGAGGGCAATTGGTGGGACCATATCAGACATTAGAGGTATTAGCCCTTCCCTAGGTCAACATAAGATTAACTTGGAGAGTGACCACCCTGGAAAATCCAACCTCAAAGAAGGTTGAACCCCATCATGAAGGAGGTAGTTAAGAAAGAAGTTTTGAAGTGGTTAGACGCTGGAATTATCTATCCCATAGCTAGTAGTAGTTGGGTGAGCCCCGTCCAATGTGTCCCTAAAAAGGGAGGGACAACCGTAGTAAAGAACGAAAAGAACGAGCTCATTCCCACTAGGACTATCTCGAGGTGGAGGATATGCATGGACTATAGACAACTCAACCTAGCCACTAAGAAAGACCATTTTCCCCTACCTTTCATCGACCAAATGCTTGATAGGTTAGCGGGAAAAGAATTCTATTGTTTTCTAGATGGATACTCCGGATACAGCCAAATCCATATCGCACCCGAGGACCAAGAAAAGACTACCTTTACTTGTCCCTACGACACTTTTGCATTCCAGAGGATGCCATTTGGATTGTGTAATGCCCCAGCCACTTTCTAACGTTGCATGATGGCCATTTTCACCGACATGATTGAGGACACCATAGAAGTTTTTATGGATGACTTTTCTGTGATAGGGACATCGTTTGACAACTGCCTGGGAAAGTTAGAGAAAAGCCTAGTGAGATGTGAGACCCATGACCTTATTTTGAATTGGGAAAAATGCCATTTTATGGTAGAAGAAGGTATTGTCCTAGGTCATCTTGTTTCAATAAGAGGGTTGGAAGTGGACAAAGCCAAGATTGAAGTAGTGACACAACTTCCCGAACCCACAACTGTAAAAGGCATTCGAAGTTTCTTGGGTCACGCAGGATTTTATAGGAGGTTCATCAAAGATATTTCCAAAATAACTAAACCCCTATGTCTCTTGCTGCAACATGAAAAAGAATTCAATTTTACCCAAGAATGTCGAGATGCCTTTGAAACAATCAAAAAGGCCTTAGTTACTGCACCCATAGTGACCACTCCTGACTGGTCACTCCCATTCGAAGTGATGTGTGACGCCAGCGAGTGAGCTGTGGGGGCTGTTCTCGGACAAAGAAAGAACAAAGTTTTTCACCCCATTTATTATGCATGTAAAACATTGATTGAAGCTCAGATTAATTATACTGTCACTGAAAAAGAATTACTTGCGGTGGTGTTTGCTTTTGATCGTTTAATGTCATACTTGATAGGGACGAAGGTTATCGTGCATACTGATCATGCAGCGATAAAATATTTGATCAACAAGGCTGATTCCAAGCCACGTTTGATTCGATGGGTTTTATTGCTACAAGAATTCGACCTTGAGATAGTTGATAGAAACGGCACACCATCAATCTTTTGTAGTGAAATCGTTGATAAAATAGGAACAAGCAATCAGGTAGCTGACCATTTGTCCAGGCTCGAGAAGATAGTGACCACTGTAGATCCCACTCCGGTCAAAGAGAATTTTCCCGATGAACAATTGTTATCAGTCCAACATCTCGAAAATAATATTCCTTGGTATGCTGACATTGCAAAATTTTTAGCAAGTGGACTAAAGCCCCACGGGATGAGTGGACAACCATTTAATTTTTTTTACATGATACAAGACAATATGTTTGGGACGACCCTTTCTTATATAAGATAGGGACGAACCAAATATTGAGGCGTTGTGTCCACGGGAGTGAGCAACATCAAATACTCCTTGGTTGTTACACATCCCACTATGGTGGCCACTTTGGTGGAAACCGCACTGCTGCAAAAATCTTGCAAAGTGGGTTCTTTTGGCCCACTGTGTTTAAGGACTCTTATGAATTTGTGAAAAATTGTGAGCAATGCCAACGCACCGGGAATATTTCGCAAAGAAACGAGATGCCTCTTAACAACATTCTAGAGGTAGAACTTTTTGATGTTTGGGGGATTGATTTCATGGGACCCTTTCCAAATTCAAACAATAATTTTTATATCTTGGTTGCGGTGGACTATGTTTCAAAATGGGTGGAAGCCGTTGCATGTCACTCTAATGATGCCAACACCGTGGCGAAATTTTTGCATAAAAACATTTTCACTAGATTTGGAACACCATGGGCATTGATTAGTGACGAAGGCACCCATTTTGTGAACAAAGTCATGAGCACGGTCCTTGCTAAATATGATATACATCATCGAGTGGCCACCGCATACCACCCGCAAACCAACGGTTTAGCTGAACTTTCAAATCGAGAAATCAAAAGTATTTTGAAGAAAGTCGTTAAACCACATCGCAAGGATTGGTCAACCAAACTTGATGATGCTCTTTGGGCCTATCGTACGACCTACAAAACTCCCTTGGGAATGTCCCCATTTAAATTGGTTTTTGGCAAAGCTTTCCATTTACCGATTGAATTGGAGCACAAGGCGTTTTGGGCCCTTAAAGAGCTTAACATGAGTGAGGATGCTGCGGGAATTAAGAGGTGTTTGCAAATGCATGAACTAGAGGAGTTACGATATCACTCCAATGAAAACGCAAAGTTGTACAAAGAAAAGACCAAGATGTGGCATGATCGACGAATCAACCATAGGGAGTTATTTGAAGGCCAACAGGTACTATTGTTCAATTCCCGTCTTAAACTCTTTCCAGGTAAGCTAAAATCACGATGGACGGGACCATACACCATTGTCAAGGTGAGCCCCTTTGGAACAGTGGAGTTAAAGTCCCCACAGTCTGATCAAACATTTAAAGTCAATAGGCAGAGAGTGAAGCACTTCCTGAGCGAGAGTGCTCACATTCCATCCCACTCTCTACCCCACTCTGGTTAAGAAAAGTCGGAACCATCTGTAAATATTTTATTTCAGTTATTTGTTGTGTTTTTATTATTTTTGGTCTTTTTAATTATGCATGGTAGTTTGTTTTAATGTGTGTAGGAGAGATTGACAATTTTTGAAGAAAAAGTCAAACAAGTGCTTCGCAGTGACTCTGCGCTAGTCACTGCGCTTCCCACTGCCGATCTAAAGATGAGATGGGACAGTTTTGGGGGGCCCAAGAGCTGGCACACAACACTTTTTCTTACACCATGTGTCTTCTTTTTCTGCCCCTACTCCTACTTCGCCTTTTTTCAAGAAAAACCATCATTTTCCCTCTCTCTCTCTCCTATGTAACCGTTCCTTCCAACATAATACCCAAAAAATACTTCCTTTACCCACAAAAGTCTAAAAACCACCTTTTCCTCCAAATATTCAAAACTACTCTCTCCTTCTCCATTCTCTCTCACGAACCAGAACCAAGAAACCCTTCTAATGGCTAGAAGCAAAAGATTAAACCCTAACCCTAATGAAGTCGGTCGTGATGCAGTCCGCCGTCGAACACTCAAAGACAACCCACCGGAAACTGTCACCGGCGACCTGAACGAATCGCCGCCATTGTCCGGCGAACATCCAACGACGACCGACGTAGCAGATGAAGGGTCGTCCAAGCAAGAAGGTTCAAAAGCTACATCTTCTTCAAAAGTTTCAGATACCAGTCTGAAACATTTTGAGGAGGAGGAATCACAAACTGAAGAGGATATTCCGAAGTTGGAAGAAAAACTTCTTGCACTTTGGAAAAAGAAGGAAGAGGTCGAGAGGAAAAAGAAAGAGGAGGAAGAAAGGCTGAAACGAGAAGAGCAGGAAAGGTTAAGGAAATAAGATGAGGAGAGGTAACAACGAGAAGAAGTCGAACGATTGGCGAGAGAAGAAGAGGAAAGACAACAGATTGAACAAGAGAAACTTCTTGAAGAAGAAAGGAAACGGGCAGAGGAAGAGAAGAAAAAGGCTGAAGAAGAAAGGATGAGAAAGGAAGAACAAGACCGAATCATACTAGAGGATGAAAATCGAAGAAAAGAGGCAGAGGAGGCGACACTCATGAACAAGGAGCAGATTCAGACTGAACAAAACTCCCAAGTCGCAAACATTGTTGATTTGGAGGCACTTAAGAAGGCTGCCCACGGTGAGGAAGACCCTATAAGAAGAGCATTACGGAAGAAAGGAATGGTCACCAGATTTGGGGTGACCATTTCGCAGAAAACACCGGCCAAGAAACCAAGCAAGCAACCAACTGGGAAAGGTAAGGGTCTGGAACCCTCTTTAAGTTCATCATCTGTTGATTATGATGATGGGGATGATCAAATCCAATATGAAAACCCACATCAGTCCACAGTGGGGACTGAGCATGCCCCTACTGGGGTGCCCAGGCAGTTTACGATCCCAGAGGTCGCTGCCCACTACGACTGCATTTCTAAGCATAAGTTGAACCTAGAGAGGGGTTTTGACCCCGACTTTGTAGAAGCCCACCCGTTTGTTAAAGATAGGGTTATACAACTTGATTGGACGACATTGGCATCTGCCAATCGTCGGGCCAATGCTTCTTTGGTTAAAGAGTTCTATGCCGAGGCATGTCAATCAAAGGACCCATTTGTGAAAGTCGGGGGTCGAACTGTGCATTATACTGGCAGTGCTATTAATCAGGTCCTTGGAATAAGGACCCCAACTACATAAGCCTTTGCACAGTTCCTAAAAAAAATGAGCCCGACAGATGAAGATGTTATTTTAAGGGTATTGGCAGACGAAGGAAAGCCCTAGGATAGGGATGGCACTAGAAAATGCCTGCACGCTAGCTACCTCACTACCGATCCGCTGTGTGGTTCCAGTTTTTACGTGCCTCTTTGTCCCCAACTACTCATGACACGACCCTTTCGATGCATAAATGTGCCTTGCTGTACTGCATCCTTGCGGGTAAACCGATCAACTTGGGAATCGTAATGCACGGTGCCATCTATCAAGCTCGAACCCGAAAGAATGTAATCCTCCCTCTTCTTTGCCTTATAACGTCGTTACTAATCAAGGATGGAGTGCCATCTGCTGTAGATGAAAAGTGGATAACCTCTATGAACAACATCAGTGTTGTGACCATCAAAAAGATGGGGGAGCAGTCACTACTTCCCCTAATGAACCTGCTGATGAACAACCCACTGTGAGATCCACTGGTACCCCACTCCGACAGCCCACTCCAGGAAGCACAAGCAATCCCATGACTGCCATTCTGACCGCTTTAACAGCACTCACGTATCGTATCGATCTTATGGAAGCCCAAGAGAAGCATATGAACCGGGCGACAGAATCATTCTGGATGTATACGAGGGATAGGGATGCGGTTGTGAACCAAATGTTACAAGGTGGTGATCCCGAGTTGTATGCAAAACTCCCTGAATTTCCAGAAGGTATTTGCCCCTCGAATGACAGTGAAGATGGTTTCAAAGAAGACTCCGCCGCAAGCTCGCCGCAAGCAACTCCGACCCACTGAATGGTTTGTTGGGACTATGGTCCCCACTTTGATGCTCACAAAAACAATTTCTATTTTCTGTTTGGTTTCGTATTCTGCCTATGGCTAGGCATATAACAATATTGCTACTACTATGTTTATTTTTGTTAAATGATGCATGAAATCCTGCTGCTACAGCAGGTGATTTTGGGTACTAACTCACTTCTTGTTTGAATGTTTGTTTGATCTTGTTTCCATTTCAAGGTACAACTTTCGGCTTTCGACTTAAAAGGTCCCTTTTGTAAGTACGAATCTCAACTTGCACCATGAAATGATATAGGCCATTTTTGCATCCAAACACGACCTTTTTTTGTACCCCAAACCACCACCTTCGCATAAATTTCCAAGTCAGAGTGAGGACACTGTGCAATCTTAAGTTTGAAGTGGGGACTTCCAGAGTGACTTCCAGTCTTTCCACAGTGGGGACATTGTGAAGTCATAAGTTTGAGGTGGGTAAGTCATACCCCCTCCAAAAAAAAATCCAAAAAACAGAAGAAAATCGGAGTATCACTACCAAAATTGATGGTGTGCCTTTTCTGGACCATCAAAGTGCTCACTCCCAAAAAAAGATGGTGTGCCTATTCTGGACCATCAGAATACCCACTTTCACAAAAATAGCCATACCCAAATAAAAATCCTGAAGTGTACAAACTTACCCATGCAAAACACAAGCCACTCACTTCTGGAAATAAAAATCTCAAAGCGAGATCTTCGGTCCATATTTGGAATTAACCGCCGCAAAATCCTTGGGAAAATATTCAAAGCCATAAACCCTTCGAACCCAAGAAAGTCCTATTGATCAAAGGTAAACAAGGGAAAAATTGCGTCAAATACAAAAGTGAAGCTTTAATTTTGGAACCGAAAGAAGTATCTATGGAGAGTGATCAACATCCATTCAGAGTGAGAAGTCGGTAAGTCCTGAAAGCTCAAGTGCATTATCCTTTTTATTTTCTTTCTTTTTATTACTTGGGGACAAGTAATGGTTTAAGTTTGAGGTTGTGCGATAACACTATTTTTAGAGTTATTATTTCCTTTTATTTTAAATTTATTTTGTCAAATTTTAGCCATTTCACTTCAAAAAATCTCCATTCTTGGTAACATTCACGAAAATGAGCAAAAAGAGTGAACCATAGTTTTTAATAAATTATTTGGTGGAGTTTTGTTGCTTTTTCACGAAATATCCGCAGTGACTTGCGCATCCCACTCCAGACCCCACTATCGAGCAGAGAAGAAGACAAAAGAAAATCAACTCTTAGTTGGGAAGTAAAAGTCTGGAAATAAGAATGTTCAATTGGCATAAGGAATTTGGTTGAGAAGTACAAAGTGATCCTAAAAGCATGGCAAGATGATTACACCCATTGTACTTTAAAGTTGACTTTGTGGAAAGGTGATGGGTCCTTTGGGTAAAAGAACTAAAGACTTGTGGATAGAAGTATTGCACAAAGAAGCTGAACCTTATGCCTCTTCAGTCATTGTTCTCTAGTTAATACCCATTTTTGTGTAAAACCCAACCTTTCCTCTTAGTATAAAAAGAGGAGTTGGGTTTCATTTAATTCATCTTGAAAATCCAAGAATTCTCCAACTACCACATTAAGTGTTAGCATAATTCTAGTATTAGTTCATCATTTACTGCAGTAGTTCTCTTTAATTTTATGTATTTTCCATTCCTAGTATAATTGTAGTTTCTCGTAATCAGTGGCAGTGACGTACCTTCGTTGCCCACTGCGGTTTTAATACAACTCACTTTCCGTTTACTTATGTGTAATTCTTCATCTTTTGTTTTCTTTACTTCGGAAATGTTAGGCTAAACATCCTTTGGGATGTAGGAAAGAGAAGTACTTGGATTTTAGAGAAAAGGCTTGAGTAATCTTTATACTTGGAATATTTGTTGTTTTGGTTATCCATTCTCGATTATTACCCAATGATGCGAACAAGCCGATCACTTGTAAGGATCTAAATTCTAGTTCTTAACTCAGAAATGAGTAGAACGCAGTGACACGAGCTTGAATATGCTAGGGGATTCGAAAGAAATCTTATGACACTTGCGAAAGTGAGGTCGGCACAATGAGCTAATCTCAACCCACTGGAGTAGTATGCAAGCTAGTTGGTGTATTAAAAACACTTAGAGTATTTGTCTCTACACATTCCATCGAGACCTGAAAAGGTCTATTTTGAGATTACCATTGACAAAACAACAAGTACTAAGAGTATGGGATTTTTACCTAACGGTGTGAGTATTTTGTAACCGGGCTTTTCTAGCAAAAATGCCCACCTCGAGTACAAGGATCACTTTCGGGATCAAGTATTTATTATAAAATCTAGGGAAAATCTAACCTACATTCCTTCTTTTAAATCTTAAGTAAAATCGTTAAAATAGCATTTCACCGAACAAACCAAACTATTGTTTCCTCTCTAATTGAAACCTGTAAAAGGAGCTCATGAGAACCGTATTGTCTTGATTGTCCAGTCCATGTGGATTCGATTCTGGTATTTTACCAACTATTACTTGCTGTGACGATCATAGTGGACAGTGTACACTTGCACTTCCCACTGTGGACAGTTTGCAACCCACTGCGATTAAAACACATATTTCGCACGTACCATGCAACAATGGGGGAACCTCAAAGCTTAGCTGAATCTAGCAAGATCGTCTTAGATAGTGCTGAAACAGATGAGATTATCTATGTACCAATCAAGGGAAACAACTATATAGTCAATCTGGATTCCCCCGAGTTCGAAGAACCCTACAGAATCATCTGTGAATTCTTCAGGAACTATGAACTCGTTCATGATCTCACTAAGGTGGACAAAGATGTATCCCTCCATTTTGTCCAACAATGGTGGCCAGTGAGTTTAGCAAAGGCATTATGCTATACATCGACGTCGGAAATGCCAATGTGGTTAGATTCGTATTTTCCCTGACATTGTTAACACCAGATCTATTAGGTAATCAATATGTCATCCATTGATCTTTAAAGAATCTAGAATTACATAAGAATGTAGAACTTTCTCTCTCTAGATTCTCTCTCTAGATCTAACAATATGAATTATCTTCTAATCGCTTACTTAACAACAAAGCTTAACTAAACCTATTTATACCTAGAAGATTACAAGGCATAAGCTCTAAAGCTAGCTTGACTTTACATGACTTTGACTTTTACTTTGACTTACAATACATTGACTTTAACATAAATCTTGAATACAATATAATGCCCTTACAGACATGTTCAGGTGAACTCTATACATGTACACCAACCACAATGAGACGTTTCCTTGATCCTCTACACTGCTACTGTTTGTTCGACGGCTAGGCTACAATGAAGAAATTAACATCCTGAGTAAGTTCAAAAGACAATGTCTACCCCTGTATGGAATTTCATGTTTAGTGTCTTGAACAAATCACTCAAACGGAAGATTGGAAGCCAAGACGAGGCCACACCTGAAATCGTAACTATAATGTATGCCTTGGTCTTCAATCACAACATACTCGTGGCTCAGCTCATCTATAATGAACTCCTTGATGCAGTGGAGATGAAGAACACTTGCATTGCTAAAGAAAGACCTCTAATTACTGTCGTCTTCCCACGGTTCATCGCTTTGGTAATCAGAAGGGCAATGACCAAGTTCAAGATCCCTGACTCAAAAGATGCTGAAAAGACACCCTTTTTTTATCATGAACACCTTCAACTCCACCATTCTTTCTAGTGGCTACCCAAACACCAGAAAACCCCCCCAAAGTATGCTCTCTTTTATCCCCGAAAACTCACCCATTCTGCTCTCCTATAGAAATTCTGCCCAACCTCCTGAATTAGAGTTGGGAACCACATAATACTTTGGTTTTGAGCTTGAGATTGAAGAAAGTGTTCACTCTGAACCAAGTGGACCAGAGGGAAATGGTTCAAAGGAAGAAGAATCAAAGGGTGGTGAACCAGAGGGTGCCTTTCAGATGAAAGATCAGAGAGTTCCCTAAAGGCTGTATAAGAGAGTAGCTCTTCCAGCTTTGGAGGAAGTGAGCCAGAGGGAGAGAATCCAGAGTTCTCTAAACCTCTATAAGCCAAGGTGAATGTGAGGCTAGAAAAAAGGCCCTTAGAGGAACACATATCTATTTTAAGTCTCCTAACCTAACTCCCAGTGCAAGCACACCATCTATCCAAGATGATCCAGCATCATTGGATATTAAAACAAAGGTGCACACCTCGAACCCTAACCAACCTACCCACTCAGAGTCCCCTTTTTCTACCTCTGAGGTGCACATACTAGGGAAACCGCATATCTAGACATATCCTCCCAACAAGACATGAACATTGAAAATACAAGTGTGCACTCACCTCGAGACACGTCACCTTTACTCACACACAATGATGCCTCTCTGGCTCACTAGAATAAAGACTCAATTCTTAGATTGTAAACACCAGATCTATTAGGTAAACATTATTGCATCCATTGATCTTCAAGAATCTAGATATTACATAAGAATTCCAATCTTTCTCTCTCTAGACTCTCTCTCTAAAACACTCTCTTGATATTACAATTATGTTCATTCACCTTGCTTAACAACTAAGCTAAAGCTATTTATAACTATGAATTACAACACATTAAATGCTAATTACATTGACTCTCTATTTAACACTACTTTGACTTTGACATCATTGACTTTGACTTTACAATGTTTGACCATTATAAGATTTTACAATAAATCTTGAATACAATAATGCTCTAACATTCTCCCCCTTTGGATTCAAGATTTAAAAAATATGACAGCAGTCTTCAGCTCTTGATCTTCAAAACTTTAACTCTGATCGCTTTAAACTTTGAAGCTCAGATAATCTTCAAACATCTTTATATTCACTAGTTCACGGCGAACTATATGCCTTGACACTCTTTAAAAACTCAGCTTTGAACAGTCTTCAGTCAAAATTGAAAAGTCTTCGTCTTTCACATTGAAAAGTCAATCATCGTGAATATAATCTTCAACAAATTTTCTTCAAGTTTTGAACACGAATTTCAGATCTTTGCAACTTTGAACTTTGTAGCTTTGAACTTTGAAGCTTTGAAAACTTTGAATGATTTCTTGAACTTTGTATCTTCATCTCTCCGATCTTGAATTGTCTTCGAACAACGAACTTTCTTTAAACATCTTGGAATGTCTTCTTGACTTTAGCACATCATTTCTCCTCCTTAATCTGTCATTGACCAATCTCTCTTTTCTTCAGGGTATTATTTCTCCCCTGTTCTTTAGTATACTATTTCTCCCCCTTTTTGATGATTGTGAGCATCATGATCATCAAAACCTTCATCAATTGTCAGCACACTTTTTGTACACCACAAGTAACATTATCCTCCTTTTTGATCTGATGAACCGTCAATTCCAAAAGAATTTATCTCAATCTTTTCAAATTCAGACAAAAGAATGTGGTAACCCTGAAACAACGAATGAATCAGTTAAAATGCCTGTAAGTAGCACATAGCCACTTAGTACAACGGATGTACTTTGTAAAGGAGTTTTTTGATGTTCATTCCCCCAGGGCTTCCATTCAATCATCGAAAAACCATAAAGGAATTTCTATGAATGTTATGACAAGAAAACATATTCCTTGTGTGTACGTGCTTGTGTAGAAAGAATAAAGCAACATATGCTTGAATAATAGGTTCAAAGTGTGTAAACTGTTGAGACATCAACAATTTTCCACGGACTCAATATGCATGAATGAAGAGCGAAGGTGGGGCAAACTTCCTTCTTTTTCAATATCTAGACCTTCCGAGTGAAGATCAGATAGATTATATGCTGCGTCCCCAAGAAAAATGAAACATTCCTTTGTTAAGAAAGAAACGAGTAGCTGGTGGGGTTAATGCAAGAGTTGCATGGGCTAGTTGGCTGTTTCAATGATGGTCACCAAAGAATGTGAACCAATCAGTAATGTGGCTGCCCGGCTCAGAAAATGGATGGTGCAGAGTTCTCTTATTCTTTTAACTCTGTTCTCACACCCTATTTCTGTTTTTAATTCGCTCACATCTACCCAAACTCTCATTTACATTTTACCTCAGCAGAATGAGATACTCAACCGGATGAGTTATCTCCCCCACTCTTTGATTTCGACCCCTCACCCCTCAATCACTAAAGGATAACTTCTTGGGTAGGAAACACTGGTTAACGTGGATCTATAGAAGTTCTTTATGCTCACACACTGATCCCATGAAACTTTGTCCTAAAATGATGTGTTGTTCAACAATTTAGCTTGAACAAATATGAATATCGGCATTTGATTAACATTGCCATCAGAATGTATGCTCCTCAATAATATCATTAATATTTGAGCATTTGAACTATGAAGAATTCTCAAAACAAGAATAATGAATGAATGAAATGAATTCGAATGACTTGTTTGAAAATCTGACAATGTATCAATCAGATCAAATATGAATGATGATCATAAAAGGATAGGGTATCAAAGAATTGAAATTTGTTTATATGAACAAATATAAACAATCTTTGAATGAAACGTTTAAGTTCTTACGCTTAATGAATGTATGATGCTCAACAAAAGTAGGAATACAAACGGGAGTATTACCATCAAAAAAAATATTTCATTTTGAGACATGGTAATAAAAAAGGCAATATGAAGCTGAACCGGTGTGTATGAATACTTGAAAGTATAGAAAAGATAATACACAAGTATTAATCTTTGGAAACACATGGTCAGAAATGATGTTACGATAATCCGAGATATATATATATATATATATATATATGTATGTATGTATATATGTATGTATATATATGAAAAACATTTAAAATCACACTTCTAAAATTATAAAATCTATTTGAATTAGAGAAGTGGTTTGAACATTTAAAAAAAATGTTTTTCATGCTTGAAAGTCGTTCTTCTTTCAAACAATCAGAGATTAAGGTCAGAAGATACGTACAATTAGAAATATTTGAGCTCCCCCTTAAATCATGATATATTGATTTAAAATCAGTTAAGCTCCCCCTTAACATGTGCAAAAGATCTTTATGTGTACTAAATCTGCACAAAGAACAAGACTTGGATTAAAATATCCTTAATCATGAAAACGAGTTCTGAATTACTAGGATTGAAGTAAATTCAGAAGTCATAGTCGTTGAAGAACGAGTCCTGATCTGATATGATCAGAAGTCAAAATCATTGAAGTACGGGTCCTAAACTCATATGTTTAGAAGCCGTCATTGAATCTTTTTGTTGGTCTGGAAGGGCTATACAAGTTTGTAGAAGGGGGGGGGGGGGGGGTTGAAAACAAACATACTGATTTTACTTTTCTAAATTGTTTATTGATAAATCATTAACAATTTACAGCTTGTTGCGGAACAAGATTAAGGATAAACCTAAATCTAAACAAGTTGGAACACTAAGTTTGTTGCACTAAGAAAGAGAAGGAAATTACTAATAATAACCTATCTCAAGATAAGAAGATGAACTTGACCAGAGTTAGCAAGTTACTTCAAAATGAAGTGAGTTCTTCTTCTTATATACTGCATGCATTTAATGCATTGCAGTTTACACTTTACACGTGGCAGCAGCTCATTGGTTGTATGTCATTGACCTTTGTAGACAACCTTAGTAGCCGCATGAATGAACAGTGTAGTATCAGAGTGGTTGTACGATTTTAGACAATAAGGAGGTTCTTTTCTGACATATCGTACGTAGTCGTGCAAGGGTGGTTAAGACAAAAGTACTTTGTATGGAGGACTTCATGATTAGCTTTTCGTTGATTCAGCGCTTCATCATTGTTTATCAGCGAATGATAAAGTTCAACGATAGCTGAAGTCTTGTACTTGATGCTTCACGTTGAGTGGACAAATCTGAGTCTTTGCTGATCCGCATCAGTTCATTAGGAGACTTGTTGCTGGTTCTTGAGCTTGATCTTCGACTTCAGCGTAGAACCTATGTTGACGTGAAACTTGTCTTCAGGAATCACAAGTAAACAACTAACTTATCAGCGATCACCATAAGTACTGAACAGACTCAAAGTATTATGGTGAACAGTGTTCGCTGAATGTTTAATCTAAAGAGCGAGAGTTCCTATCAGCGGTACTGTAAGATCTTAGTACTTATCAGCGATAGTGAAACTCTGATACATATTGTTTACTTACAATTTTCACTAAGTATTAAGAGAGGGTCATTATCAAAACACAGAGGGTTTGGATCAACAATCTCCCCCTATTTGATTATGACATAGCAACAGAGAAAATTGCTATTTAATGAAAACATAAAGATAAAAAGAACTCATAAAATATTTGTCCCTTTTACTGTATTCTGGGATCTTTTCTGTACTGATGGAGTAAAGTACTTTCGCTGAAATTTTTCTTTAAACTTCGTAAAGATTACAGAGGGAAGTGGAAAAATTACAAGTACATCGAATACAATTACAAGTACAAAAGAATAACTGATATAATAGAAGAATAAGGCGATCCTATCAGTTTATAAAGGTTCTTCCTTAATGAGAAGTTCATCAAGGGTCTTTGATATGGAAATCATCCAGTCAGGGACTTTTACTCCTTGATTCCTTTTGTTTAGCGCTTCTTCAAAAATCAAGGGTTTTAGATGCCGTGCCTGAATGTCGTTTTTGAAATCACACCAGTAGATGAGATCTTTCAGCTGTTCGATGGGAGTGATGGGAAGCTCAGAGATACGTTGAAAATGTTTTCGTCCATCATAGTTGATAAAGAATATCCCATAGGGTTTGCTTATGAGTTTCCCAGGGATGAAAGTCTCACCAAGAGGAAAACATGTGTCAAGTGTAGAAAGGTCAGGTTCTGGACCAAGGACTTCATCAAGAGAAAAACCAATACCTGTTTCGTTCCGTATACGAGGACCATCATCTGAAGATTTAGACTTTTCCTTTGCAGAGGCCCTTCTTTTCTGACTTTCGAGAGGAGGGGGAGGAGGAATATCCACACAAGAAGAGACTACGTCGATCTGTTTGTTTATCAACTTTTCAACATGATCATTGTACTTAGATTGAGACTTCTGGATGGCTAATCTGATCTCCAACCATTCAGAGAGACCGTACTTCGTGATTGCTTCAGCATAGAATTTTTCGTACTGTTCATTCTCTCTGAATATCTCGATTTCAGCGATTGAAACTTTGAGGGTTGATCTTCCAGCGATGAGTACCTTGATTATTCTGGAAGGTCGATGTCTGAAGTGTACCTTTTCTTTGCACCAGATTAAAGTAGATTGAGACACAGTTCTCTTTTCTTCAGTGATCTTCTTGGCGTCTTCCCATAGCTGACGTTGAACTTCGATTGAAGTTCTTTTCAGCTTGGGGTCTTTCACCGATTGTTGAGTAAACTGGATGGCGAGTTCTCTGTCTTTTTCTTCAGCTTCTCTTCTTTCAGCGATTAATCTTTCAGCTCTGAGGTGATCCTTGTATTCCTTTTGTGAAAGTCTGAACTTTGGAGGAATGGAAGGAAGTTGATCACGCTTCAGAATTATTCGCTGAGCTTCAAACTTCTTTATTATCTCTTCTCTTCTTCTTTGATCCTCTTCAAATGGTTTTTGAGGAACCAAGGAAGGCCTGCTTGTATGAGAGAGCAGCTGTTCTTCAGGTTCATCAGTCTCAGAGATCAAATCCAAGACTGGGATTATTTATTCAGCGTTGGGAGCTGGGATTATTGTTGGTGAAGTCGCAGTTGTAGAAACTTCAGCGATATCCTCAAACAGGGGAGAGGACTAGCTGAAACACAGCGATCTTACGAATAAGAACTTGGGTAGAACGGAGAAAGGAAATTGGTTTAAGTGTATAGGCTGTGGAGAGTAGAGTTGATAAAGTGTATAGATAGAGGAGGGATGTAGTATAAGGAAGATTTAGTGTACCTGACAAACCGGCTTTTTAAGCAAGATCGTCAGATTGTCATCTTCAGCGAGACCTTTGTTTTTGCCTTTGTCAGCTTCAGTCGCTGCAGGCTTTGTCTTGGTCCGCTCCCCTAAAGGTTCTTTTATCTAGACCCCTTTAATAGCTTTAGTCCTCTGAGCAGGCTTGACGATAAAGGAGTCATCATCATCATCATCGTCATCATCATCATTCTTTGGAGAAGAGGATGGTTCATCATCAGATAAGTCGATGGCTTCTTCATCTTCAGCTTCAGATTCAGATTCTTCAGCATCTTTTTCGAGTTGCTCCCCCTCAGATACAGAGGTAAGCTTCTCGGTTCCCTCAGGGTTTTCATCTCCCTGAGGTCCAGCAACAGCTTCTTCAGTTGTCTTCTCACCCTCTTCAGTAAGGGTAAGGTCTTCAGTCTTCTCCCCCTCGATAGATTCATCTTGGGGAAGGTCTTTAGAGTTCTTCTCCCCCCTTCCTCATGATGAATGGGGGAGGAATGCGATGACTCAGTAGCTGGTTTTGGTTCCCTGTCTTCTTGGCCAGGGATCCCCATATAAACTTCAATCGCTGCTACTCTGTCTTCTAGACCAGTAATAGCAGGACTGATCTTTAGAAGTTTAGCACGATCCGCCGCCGAAAAATTCGAAGGTGCATGGGCAGGGGCGATCATGTGATTCAGGATCAGCTGCATCATTGTCTTCATTGAACCAACGTCAGTATTTACAGAGCTTACGTCAGTCTTTAGTGAACTCACGTCAGTCTTTAATGAGCTAACGTCAGTCTTTACAGCGGACATGTCTCCCTCGAGTTTTCCAACTGATGTCTTCAGCGTTGTGACCTCGTTGGACATGGATTGAACTGATGTTTTGAGAGAGGTGTAGTCTGTGTAGATGTCAGCGAGAACTTTGGCAATGTCGCCAAGAGTTTATCAACCTTCTCCAACTCAGCTTTGGAGGCTTTTTGTTCCACCACTGTTGTCAACTTGTTGAGATTCTCTCCAGCGTTTGTTACAGCTGAAGAGTTGTCTGAGAGTGTAGTGGTGAGACCTGTCAGCTTTGTATCCAGGTTCTTCAGAGAAGCGTTGATGTCTCCCAAGTTGTAACGTCCCAAAAAATTACAATAAATTGATGCTCTGATACCAAGTTGTAACGTCCCAAAAATTACAATAAATTTTAACTTTTAAAAATAAACATTTTAATAGATGAAACCTCATGAAATATCCAAAACCGTTTCGTTTGCAAACTTAATAATAAATATTCTCGTTGATAAATGACAGCGGAAATAAATCGTTTAAATAATAATTCTAAACTCATAATTGTAATAACTCTTCACGCGCGCCAGTGTATACCCGTCACGCCTTGGAGCCACTAGCACCTGAAACCACATTTATAGGAAAATGGTAAGCACAAAGCTTAGTGAATTCCACCACCTACGCAGGTAGCAATCACACATATATCGCCCCTATGATCTAAAAGGCAAACAACACCGTAATTACAAGTATAGAAACAAATCAAGGTTTAAGCATGTAATCACATACCTCGGTCCCACCGAGCCCTCGGTCTCCCCGAGTTCACACAACACTTTTACACAATTCCTCGGTCTCCCCGAGCCCTCGGTCTCCGCGAGTTCACACAACCCTTTTACACAATTCCTCGGTCTCCCCGAGCCCTCGGTCTCCCCGAGCCCTCGGTCTCCCCGAGCCCTCGGTCTCCCCGAGCCCTCGGTCTCCCCGAGGTGTACACCAAACACATGCCAATCACATATTATATAATTTACAACTAGTTATCACACCACAACTAGTTCACGTAAGCATACAATAACACGAAAGAGCAAACGCAACACATATGTAACTCCTAGTCTACGCAGTGAGAGAACTCACCTCAAATGCAAAGTAGATGTCCTCAACAGCAAAATGAGTCGGCCAACACCAACTCACCTTTTTCCACCTAAATAAGTGATATCACACGTCAAAACGAAGTCCTAGCCTAAAGTCACGACTATAAGCTTACACACGAAAAATCCAGCTTTTACTCTAAGATTTACAGGTCTGTTCGGGACCTGTTTAGCCCCTCTTAAACTCATCAACCCAGAATTATTATTCCATAATCAGTTAGTTCCATGACTTAGGGTTACAGGGACATATCGTACGCATTCTAACGATTTTCCTACAATTAAATATGGATTTTCTAAAAACAGGACACGAGTCTGCCAAATCCGCACCTGCTGTCAAAACCGCTAATTTACACCTAGCTAGATGCCGAACCGGATTTTTGCTAAAACACGAAAAGTGTGCCCGACACAGAATGTGAACCGAGAGCATCGGATTCGCCTCAAACCGAGCTACGACGAGAAAGTTACGGTCGAAATACGAACTGGACAGAATCCTAATATTCACATAAAATGACGATTTGTAAAAACGGTTTAATCGATTCGGGTTTAAGCGACCAGGTCACGGATTAGGATTTTTGGTTACTAAAGTCTGGGCTCACCCGCGCACCACCCACTGCCACCTCCGGCAGTGGTGGTCGCCGGCGGCGGCGGTGACAGCGACGATCGACGGTGGCGGGTTTTTTTTTATTTTTACACGAACTCCGGCGAGACCACACGAAAACCCGACCACACGCCCCTCGCACACCAAACAGCCCTTAACCCGCCTTTATAGCCACCACAAGGGTGGCTCTCGGGGCCCCACACCGCCGGCAGCCGTGGGTGCGGCGACGGTGGTCGTTTCGCGGTTACCTGACAACGACTAACAAGAAACGAAACCAAACGATTACCCTATCACACTCCACCCACGCACACACGACCCACGGCCGCCGACCTGCCATCACAGCCCCCGGCTGGAGGCGCACGACGGCGGCAGCCGGCGGCATCCATGGTTGTACACGCCGGCAACGGTGGTGGTTTTTTGCGATCGAACGATGAAGAAAGAAACCAAAGAGGGAGGAGGGAGTCTTACCTCGCGACGACACAGCGGCGAACGGCAGCGATCACGGCGACTAACCCAACGCCCTTCTCTTTCCGATCGTGTCTCTCTCTCTCTCTCTCGCGCTGTTCTCTCTCTCCGGCCAAAACCAGCAGCGGCGCTGGTTGTGGTGGTGGGCGGTTTCATGGCAGCAACCAAAAGGAAAGGAAGAAGGTGTTAGGGTTTTGTGGTGTGTTGATTGCGTGAGAAGAAAACGAGAAGGGAAGGGGAGGGGGAAGGGTCGGTTCCACATGGGCCGAACCCCATGCACCCCTTTGCCCTATTGACACAAACATCCCCTAGAGTATTAGGGTTATACACATTTAGCCTCTAAATCCAAACTTTTCTCAATTAGGTTATCCCACTAATTCCCGTTAACTACGCAACGATAAAAGGAAACAAAATTAACTTATAAAATAAAACATACCGGGATACGGGCTTTACAATTGAACTGATGTTTTGAGAGAGGTGTAGTATGTGTAGATGTCAGCGAGAACTTTGGCAAAGTCGCCAAGAGTTTTATCAACCTTCTCCAACTCAGCTTTGGAGGCTTTTTGTTCCACCACTGTTGTCAACTTGTTGAGATTCTCTCCAGCGTTTGTTACAGCTGAAGAGTTGTCTGAGAGTGTAGTGGTGAGACCTGTCAGCTTTGTATCCAGGTTCTTCAGAGAAGCGTTGATGTCTCCCAAATTAGGACCTGTAACAGATAAGTACTTGTGAACAAAGGAAAGCTCAGAAGTTTCGGGTTTAGTTACAGTGTATATGGGTTGGTGTATACCTGCAGGAGGATTGGTGAATTCGTCAAAACCTCGGTGTCCTGAAAAGAGTTCCATGTCGTCAGCTAGAGTGCATTTACGCATGGTCAGTTCTGCAGGTCTTGCGTCCATCATTCCTTGAAAAGTATCAGCTTTAGCTTCTGGAGGAATGACGGGTGGATTAGAGACCAATGGAGTAGAGAGAGAAGCGAATGTTGAGAAAGTTGGTTGGGTGCGGGGTTCAGCGTTGGATCCGCTGAGAATTACTTCTTCAGTCTGTAGAGAGACTAAAGGAGGTTGTGTAGATTCCAAGTTTATAACTTCAACGTTTATAGACGCTGAAGCTGGGATGGAATGGGTGTTTGTTCAGCTGTGGCAGAGCGTACCACTGAACTTTCCTTCAGCTCTTCAAGATGAGCTGAGGAGTCTTCAGCAAGAGATTGTTGGGGTTGCTCCTTGGTTTTCTTAGTTCTTTTGGAACTAAGTTGGGTAGATGAGTGTTTCCTTTTATGAGAAGAAATGAAGGTTGCAGCTTGGGTATCAGCGATGGGTTTGTCCGCTGAAGGAGCTGCAGAAGTAGAAGAAGGAGGATTGAGAAGAGTTAAGAGTGTAGAGAGACGTACCTCCTTTTCCACTGGCTTGAAGTCGAGTACTTTAGGGCCAACCTGAGAGAGTTTCAGGTCACCCTCTTTTGGGTAGTTGTCCTTCAGGCCTGTTTGGAAGACGGCGCTGATGAATCTTGGATATGGAACCCATGGAGATCGGTGAGTGGCAGAGTCTACTCTGAGTACTAGATCATCGTAGATTATCGATGCCCAGTCTATATATAGACCTTTAAGCAATGCATATCCCATTGCTTGCTGAGGTTGAGCGGCTTGATCAGAGGAGCCGGTCTTTGCAGTCATGCAGCTTATCAAATGAGCGAAGATGAAACTCATCTCGCTGGGCATTTTTGATTTCTTGAAGAGGGTCAGCTTCTTCTCAGGCTTCTTATCCCTCCCAGTTTCCCATACATAGCCCATTGCGTCAAAGAATGCAGTGATGGCTTCCCTATCAGAATGTTTCTTGTGGTCAGGGAGAGGAACAAAAGGTTTTTCTTTTGTGGCGATGGGAAGGATCAGGGCTTTGCGGATAATGGCAGGGGTGATCTTTATATTGCCAAAATCAGTATCACAGAGGATGCAATCGATGTTCTTTGAAGGATCTTTGGCTGATGGTAGCTGAGTGTGTCTGGCAGAATACCAGAACTGAGATAGCAGTAGCTGATGTGCAGGAGGTGTTATGGTCAGGGCTGTCGAGAGGCAACAGTTTTTCAGGAAATTCACAGCATCATTCAGATGTGTGACTTTCTTTCGAGGAAGAAACTCGAAAAGCGCATAGAGGTTGTTTGACTTTGTCCAATCAAGTTCTTCAAGAGTAAACTTGACCTGAGGAGCCTTGGTGATTTCCAATTCCTCAGCAGCAGCAGCAGTGTTCTCAGCGGTAGGAATGTCAGCAGACGCCATATCTGTATTATCAGTTCAACTAAAGATTTAACAAATAAGAATAATCTTAATGTGGAAATATTTTCCAATAAGATGGTTCGAATTTTGTCCATTTCATTCAGACAAAAAAAATGTCTTAATGAAGATTAGGGTTTTCTTGTTTTTGAAAAAGAAATGCAAACCCATTAAAAGTCTTGTTTTCCAGTTTCCTTTGAGAATTAGGATTCTGTAAAAACGTATGAAGAACAAGTTTAAGATTTTGATTTTAAACATGAAGAACAACCATGAAAGGTTTTGTTCATAAAACCATGAAAGAAGTGATTTCATTTGAAAAAGTTTCTTTTGTTTGATCTTGTAAAATCAATGAGAAGATCAGAAACAAGTTATAAACAATAGGTAAATAATAAGAGCATATTAACCTTTGATGTTGAAGAAGAAGGAGATGAACAGTTGTTCTTGAAAAACTTGAGAGCAAAATGCAACAGTAAATCTTTCTTCCTTGGAGGAGAAGTTTTTCACGTAAAGGAAAAAAATATAAACTGAAAAAGTGTTTATATAGTGAGATTTGAGAGAGAAAAAAACTCGAGCGGGAAAGTTTTTCATCATGACACGGACACGTGTTTGCATTTGATTGGAAGGTAAACGAAACGTGCAAACGTGTGTTAGAAAAAGAACGTGCCGGGGCTTATCCGTTGCGATGACGTCACAACTGTCCTTTCATATTCTTTTAGGATATCTATGAGGTTTTGAAAGCTCAGGGACACTTTTGAAAACATGAAGCACTGAATAGAAATATCAGTGTTGGTTTTAGAAATTTCAAAGTATCGTTGATTAAGAAAGAGATATTCAGCGATGCAATTTGTTTTCAAATGTTGCATTTACGTGCGATTGTCAGTGAGAGAAAACATACATTGACATCAGCGAATTAAGTTTATTCAGAGAGAATATGATAGAATAGGTTATACAAGTTGATTTTATCCTATCGCTGATCAAATGTGAACCGCTGAAGATTTTACTCTTCAAAGTTCGGCATTCCAGGCTCGCTGATGAGAAAGTTGAATCTTGTCTCATCAAGAGGTTTGGTGAACAGATCAGCTAACTGATAATCAGTTGGGATAAAATGAAGTTCTATATCACCATTCATCACATGATCTCTGATAAAATGATACATGATTTCGATGTGTTTTGTCTTTGAGTGTAACACTGGATTGTTGGCTATAGCGATGGGACTTGTGCTGTCGCAATAGATTGGAATTTTTGAGTACTGAAGGTCATAGTCTAGTAGTTGATTTCTCATCCACAAGACCTGAGAACAACAGCTTCCAGCGGATACATATTTAGCTTCAGCTGTGGAGGTGGACACTGAGTTTTGCTTTTTACTTGTCCAACTCACCAGCTTTCCAACCAGGAGCTGACAGCCTCCTGTGGTGCTTTTCCTATCCATTTTGCAACCTGCAAAATCACTATTTGAATAGGCAATTAGATCAAACCCTGAGTCTTTGGGATACCAAAGACCTAGATTTGCTGTACCCTTAAGGTATCGAAAAATTCGCTTTACAGCGATCATATGAGATTCCTTAGGTTCAGCTTGATATCGTGCACACAAACAGGTTGCGTACATAATATCGGGTCGGCTAGCTGTAAGATACAAGAGAGAGCCGATCACCCCACGGTACAGCGTGACATTAACAGGTATTCCTGAGGGATCCTTGTTTAGTGTCAGCGGTGGTGCCATAGGGGTTTTCATAGCTGAACTCTGAGTTAAATCGAATTTCTTCAGCTTATCTTTAACATACTTTCCCTGATTAATGAAAGTCCCCTTTTTCATTTTGCTTTATCTGAAGACCAAGGAAATATGTTAATTCACCCATCATGCTCATTTTATACTCTTCTTTCATTCTATCAGCGAAACGAGTACAAAGATCAGGGTTAGTAGAACCAAATATAATGTCATCAACATATATCTGAACAAGAATGATATGACCTTTCACTATTCTGAAAAATAGAGTTTTGTCAATTTTACCTCGCTCAAATTTTTCAATATGGAGATAAGTAGAGAGAGTGTCATACCATGCACGAGGAGCTTGCTTTAAGCCATAAAGTGCCTTATCCAGTTTATAAACATAACCTGGACGCTTAGGATCTGAGAATTCTGGAGGTTGTTTCACATAGACTTCTTCATTCAGCTTTCCATTTAGAAACGCTGACTTAACATCCATCTGATATACTTTGAAGTCTTTGTGTACAACGTATGCTAAGAATAGACGAATAGATTCTAGTCTTGCTACTGGAGCAAATGTTTCGTCGTAATCTATGCCTTCCTCTTGTCTGTATCCTTGAGCAACAAAACGAGCCTTGTTGCAGGTTACAGTTCCATGTTCGTCCAACTTGTTTCGATAGACCCATTTAGTGCCTATCACTGTTTTGTCAGTTGGTCTTCGAACAAGTTTCTAAACTTTATTTCTTTCGAATTCAGTCAGCTCTTCTTGCATGGCGCTGACCCAGTTTTGATCTTTGAGGGCATCATCTATTTTCTTTGGTTCAATCAGAGAAATAAAGTTAACAAATAAACAAATATTGCCTGCACTTCGTCGAGTCTGAACACCAGCGTTTAGATCACCAAGAATTTGATCAATTGGGTGATTTACAGTCCATCGCTGAGCCGGAGCATAAGTCGCTGACTCAACCTGAACTGGGGGAGCTGAAGATGAGGCTTCGGCAACTTCTGGAGTATCAGCCAAGAGAGGAGTGGTTGCAGTTGTCATTTCATTCACTGATTGCTGAGAAGTAGATGGAATGTCTGAGACATTTGGTTCAGAAGCAGGTATAGTGTTTAAAGGAACCGCTGAGACCCATGATGTTTCAGCTTCACTATTCTGCATATTTGGAATGATAGTTGGACTATCATCTTCAACTGTATGAGTATGAGTGGGAATATCTTCTGAATTACCAAGATGTGAAAACATCCATTGATTCAGTTCTTCAGTATCAGCGGATGGTTTAGAGTTCGCTGAACGGGATTCATCAAATGTGACGTGAATAGTTTCTTCTACAGTTTGTCTTCTACGATTGAAGACTCTGAAGGCTTTGGAGATTGAAGAATATCCAAGAAAGATTCCATCATTAGCCTTAGGATCAAACTTTCCAAGGGCATCTCTGTTATTCAGTATGAAACACTGACATCCAAAGATGTGAAGAAATCTAATTGAAGGCTTTCTCCCATGAAAAAGTTCATAGGCTGTCTTATTGAATCTTTTGACTATCAGCAACCTGTTTTGCGCAAAACAAGCAGTGTTGACAGCTTCTGCCCAAAACTGAGTAGGCAGGTGAGAATCGCTTAGCATTGAACGTGCAACTTCAATAATTGTTCTATTTCTTCTTTCAGCGACTCCATTTTGTTGTGGTGTTCTCACTGAAGAAAAGTTGTGAGAAATACCCTTACTCTCAAAGAAGGAATCAAGAGAACTGTTTTTGAATTCAGTCCCATGATCACTCCTTATTGAGCGAACGATGAAGTTGTTCAGGGTTTCCATCTTCTGAACAAAGGTGATGAGTTCTTCAGGGGTGTCATTCTTAGAATGGAGAAACATAACCCATGTATATCGAAAGAATTCATCAACTATAACCAGCGAATATTTCTTTCCAGCGATGGATTGTTTGTTAACAGGGCCAAACAAATCTATATGGAGAAGTTGTAGAGGAGATGATACTGAGGAGACTTTCTTTGATTTAAAGCTTGCTTTGGTCTGCTTCCCTTTCTCACACGCTGAACATAAAGACTCTTTGGCGTATGAGTGTTGAGGTAGACCAGTGACTAACTCTTTTGAAGAAAGAGTATTCAGTGTCTTGAAATTTAGATGAGAGAGCCTCTTATGCCATAGCCAGTTGACATCAGATGAGGCTTTTGAGAAGAAACAGGAGTTCTCAGTGGTTGTTGAGTCCATGTTTATTACATAAACATTTTCCAAACGATAACCGCTGAGAGCTATCTTCTCCTTTTTGTCAGCGACAAAGCAGGATTCCTTAGTAAAGATTACTTTGTTATCCTTGTCGCAAATTTGAATGATGCTTAGAAGATTATGCTTCAGCCCTTCAACATATGCGACTCTTCTGAAGGTTGTTGTACCATTTGAGAGTACACCAAACCCTCGGGTATGTCCTTTTCCATTTCCACCAAAAGTCAGAGAGGGACCCTTCTCTTCCTTGTATTCAGCGAGCAGGCTTTTCTTTCCAGTCAAGTGTCTAGAGCATCCGCTATCAAGATACCAGATACCCTTCTTAACTTGCATTACAAAGGAAGATTAGTTTTTCTTGGGTACCCACTTAACCATGTGTACACGTTTGTCAGTGGAAGTAGTTGGAACGGAAGGTTCAACAGTCTTCGCAGCATTTGAAGATTCAGCTTTGTCAGTCTTCACTTTAGTTAATTTCTTAACCTCAGTGGTCTTCTTTGCCTTGGGGGCAATGATCTTCACCTTAGCTATCTTTTCAGCTTTGGTGGTTGTGGGGCACTTACTAGCAATATGATCAGTAAGTCCACAGTGTTAACATTTCCTATAACTAAAAGTAGTTCTAGGACCATTTGAATGCTGAGCTTTTGATTTTGAATTAGAAGGACCAGCACCAAATAAGCTATAGGCTTTAGAAATGGGAGGAACATTCAGTTCTTCGGATTTCTTACCAAGGACATCCACTTTGAGTCTAGGAGTAGATCGCTGAATAGATCCACGCTGAGTAGATCCAGATATCTGATTCCTTGATCCAGAGGGATAGGTCACTGAAGCTTTAGAAGCATTCAGCTTAGGTACTAAGGTACCCTTCTGAGGATTTTGGTTAAAATCAATTCCTTTACCTTTATCTTTAAAGACAGAGGTAGGTTTTGGATAAACCAGTTTCACTTTACCTTTTGAAGAGGTAGGAGTTTCCTCAGGGATTGGTGGTCTAGAAGAGGAACACTAAGAGGATGAAATATCAGCGACTGAGGATACGAAAGTTCCAAATAAGAGCATGGAACGATCAGTGGTTGGTTCTTGAGTATCAGCTTTGTAACCAAGACCACGTTTATCACTCAGGGGAATCTGAGACTTAATTATCTCAGTGATCTTTGTTGAGGAATTATACCATCCATCAACAGTAGCTTTTTCAGCTCTTAATGCAGCGATAGCTTCTTCACGCTCGATTTTGACTAGCTGATTTAGTTGAACTTGATCTTTAAAATCTTCTTCAATTTTAGAAAGATTTTCTATTTGAAGGTGACAGTTTTTAAGCTGTTCAGCGAGATCAAGGTTTTGATTTTCATCTATTGTTTTGCCATTCATGGCTTCATATAAACTTCTAGTCAAGAGATCGATCTTTTGAAGACTATCAGCTTCATCAATATTTGCAATATTGGTAAAGAAGGAAGGTGATACCTGAGTTGCTGAGGTTGAAGTGGAGGGAATGTCTGAACTTTCTTCCTCATCTTCAATCTTGGCCATAAGACAGAGATTGGCTTCATCATTTACAGAGTCAGATGATGATTCTTCTTCATCAGAGGCAGCCAATCATAGTTAGCCATCAGGCCTTTGCCTTTCTTCTTGAAGCTTTTCAACTTTGCATACTTTTCTTTCAGCTTGGCATATTTGTCATCTTTATTCCTGGGAATAAAGTTTTTCTTTGGAAAAGCTGAGGGTCTAGAGACTTTCTTTGACCTGCACTCGTTAGCGAAATGTCCTATCTTTTCACAGTTAAAACAAGTAGCAGTAGCCTTATCAACATGAGTTGATGATCTTGGCTTGTCAGTAATGGAAAGAGGTTTATTCTTTCTGAACATTTTCTTTTTGGCGAATCTCCTGAACTTTTTAGTGAGGAGAGGCAAAGATTCATCATCATCTGAAGAGTCAGAATCTGATGACCTTTCAGAGTTACTCTCCAACTCAGTGATAGTGACCGAGGGTCGCTGAGTGGAAGGTTCCTCTGAGATTAAAGCAACAGGTGTGCTTTTGGAATCTTTTACAATATTCTTCTTAAGATGACTCGATTGCTCATGATTCAGCATCGTGCCATATAAGGTAGAAAGGGTCATTGATTTTAGATCTTTTGATAGCTTGAGACACATAGAATAACTGTCCCAGCTTTCAGGTAAACATTCTAAAAACTTTGTCAGCACTTCAAAGTTAGAATATTCCTTACCAACAGTTTTCAGATCTATTATTAAACAGTTAAAACGTCGGTGTACTTCAGAGAGAGTTTCATTCTTAACACAAATAAAGCTTTCATACTGTCTTACCAGGTTGATCTTTCGAGAGTCCTGGACTTCAGAAGTACCTTCATACTGAACACATATTGTGTCCCACATAGCTTTTGAGGTTTTCAGGTTCATGACGGAATGGTAGACTTCGTCAGGAAGAGCCATGGAGAGTATGGATCTGGCTTTGGTTTCGATAGCCACTTTCTTCTTATCTTCATCAGTCCACATATGAATTTCTTTAGGAATCAGCCTTTCTGGAATAGCAGGTCTATTCTCAGCAGCTGGAACTGCAGCATCAATTCTTATAGGAATATATGGGCCGTTTTCAAGATAATAAGGCATAGTAGGGTCTACACCTTCTAAGAAGAGAATCATCCTATTTTTCCATAGATTAAAATTATCTCTGGAGAATCTAGGGGGTTTTGCAAGAGAACCATTGTCAATATAGTTTGTGTTTGTGTTGGTAGCCATTTTCAGAAATAGCAAGGAAGAGAAATCTTAGTATAGATTAGATCTTGTTTATGAGATTAAACAAATCTGCTCTGATACCACTTGTTGGTCCCGAAGGGCTATACAAGTGTGTAGAAGGGGGGGGGGGGGGGGGGGGGTGAATACAAACACACCGATTTTACTTTTCTAAATTGTTTATTGATAAATCATTAACAATTTACAGCTTGTTGCGGAATAAGATTAAGGATAAACCTAAATCTAAACAAGTTGGAACACTAAGTTTCTTGCTCTAAGAAAGAGAAGGAAATTGTTAGACAACCTAAGGGGGGGGGGGGAAGGTTGTATTTAAAATCTTTTACTTTCAAAAATTCTTTTAAAAATAAATACAGTACGGAAACAGTAAAAATAAATCAGAGTATACAAATAATAAAGAAGAGTGTAAATATAAACAAATACACAGAGATTATATAAATAAATATAAATGCAAAGCAGTTTATATAAACAAATATAATAAAGCACAGCGGAATAAATAAAGAGATAAAGGTAAGAGATACTTGACACGGAGATTTACTGATTTACCACCAACTGTGATAAACCAGCAGCCGAGACACTTCCCGACACGATCCAATAAATGTATTCTTTACGGTAGAATACAAACCAAATACAGAGCAAAGTAAACGGTTCTCTAAGCCTCAGCTTATTGAGATATACAGGATCACACACCCGTTATTCAAATACTTACAAGAGGAGTATAACTCACAATGGGTAATCACTCTTGTATAATATCTATCACTTGGATATTTTATAAAAAGGTTTATAAAAAAATATATAAATTAAATAAGTGAGAGAGCTGAGAAATGGATGGAGTTGGTTGCTTGCTGTTGTTGTTTGTGTGGTCTTTTCTTTCTTCACCATCAGCATGCAAATATATAGCATGAAGCTTCCAACGGATATATGCATCCGCGGTATACCGCCAAATGCACGCGGTATACCGTGCAGTAATAGTACACTGACACTCCAACGGCTCTCATGCAAAGTTGACTGGAATACGTACCCGCGGTATACCGGCTAGGACTCACGGTATACCGTGCAGTAAAAAGTACTTCTAACCAATCAGTGGTGAACAGCAAGCCTGCCGCGGTATACCGCCGATACCACGCGGTATGCCGGCGTCAGAATGGATAGCTTCTCCAGGACGCAACCAATCTTGCTGGATCTTCTCAATAAACCTTATTTAATTAAAATCAATTATGGTTTTTAGAAATATCCAAGTGGTATATTATTTTAGGGTGTTTATCATTATAAATTATAAACACTAATGACAACGTAAATCTTCCGTCTTGAACTCTTCAGATAAAATCTTCGTGTTCTTCAAGAACTGTACACTTGGATAGGATTGTTAGATAAACAATAATACGGTGTGTTTGTAATCATCAAAATAAATATATATAAATATATAGAGATGTGGTACACTTGCACCAACAATCTCCCCCTTTTTGATGATGACAAACACAACCGCTAAGCATGAGCATATGCGGTTTCTCTCCCCCGTTTGTCGAAACAAAAAGGGTCAAGAAAGACGGTATGCTTCCCCTCGAGAGATGCTCCCCCTCAAAATATGCATATATTTGAGAGAGCATAATCTCGTAGGTAAAAGATAAAAAGCTCCCCCTCAAATTAATAACAAATTATAAAATTTGAGGAACAATAAAATATGCATAAAAAGCATATAATAGACATAAAACAAAATAACCAAAAAGAAACACTTGCACCAAAAAAAAGGATCTTAAGGCTTCGATTTTTCGGTTAATATTATGTAAAAAAAAAATTACCACGTATTATGACCTCGTCAGGGAACACGTATTATATCCTCGTCAGGAAACACGTATTATATCCTCGTCAGGAAGCACGTATTGTATCCTCGCCAGGAACCACGTATTATATCCTCGTCAGGAAGCACGTATTGTATCCTCGCCAGGAAACACCTACAAAAGGCAAAGAAAATTTTTCGTGGTACCCTTTTCTTATGGGTCCTTTTAACAGTTAGTATAAAACATAAACTGCAAAAAATATGTTGTCGACATAAAACAAACACGACAAACATACAAAGCCATATAAATGGTTTAAAACCATAAACGCATTCCACCGGGATTGTCAACATTAAACATTCCTTTCGAATCCATTTTCTAACCATTTTAATTTTACGATTGTATTTATCATACACATAAAATGAAGCATTTATATTCACATTATTGTTAGGTCTAGAAAAATTACCATTATACATACGAGCATGCGGTTTCCTCCCATAATTCACATTTTTTATTTTTGACATATATGGAGGTTTTCTCGTATCAACTTTAGGAGATGCAAAAAATCTTTTAATGGGTTTACACGAACATTTATCAACACATGTATTGGAACCAATGCCTTTACGACAATTTATACGATTAGGCATATTTAGCATTTTAAGCACTTTATCATTGCTACTATTAAAAGCATTTGCTAATAAGTCATTTTTCTCATGCGATTTACATTTAGCATTTAAACATGCAATTTCATTTTCAAGAATCTCGCATTTTGCACATATAATATCTTCATGTGTCTTTTTATTTAAGCATGCAATTTTATCATTTAAAATAACACAAGATTTACAAATATCTTTTTCACTTAATTTATTTTCTAATTTAGTGATAACATCTAAATCATGAGCAGATTTTTGTTTACCGTCATCTATTTCCTTTTTATATACAGATACGGTTTCTTTTAAATTAGAAATTTCATCTTTATATTTATTTGCGAGAGCAGCCATATCATGAAATGATTTATATAATTCGTCAAGATTATTTTCATCGTCACTATAATAATTATCACTATAATTACTATCACAATTATTTTTAGAAGAATATGATGAAGATACCTCATTATCATGGTCGGCCATGAAACAAAAATTTTTGGCCTCATTTATGCTTGCGCTCAACGCGCCTCCAACTAAAGCTTTTGGTGTGTTGATTTGTTTTGCTCGTTTCGGACACACACTCGCATAGTGATCCTTGTCGCCACACACATAGCAAAAGCCTTTCTTTTTATTGGCTTTTTCATCGTCGCTAGATTCGTCATTTTTGTCTTCACTTTTGTGGACGTTGCGACTTTGGTTTTTACCACCACGACGGTAGTCTCCATTTTCTTGAAACCTATCATTATTAGTAAACTTTTTGTTAGATAAAAGTTTAGAAAGTTTTCTTACCAACTTGACTAAATCGTCAAGATTTTCGGGTTCGTCATCCGAGGAACTTGCATCTTCCTCCTCTTCCTTTTCTTTTGAGGCAACGACTTTGAGAGCGATGGATTTCTTTTTGACTTGCTCCCGGACTTGATTTCTTTTTAGTGCGATTTCGTGCACTTTAAGATTGCCGATGAGATCATCGAGCTTCATCGTTGCGAGATCTCGGGAGTCTTCTAAAGATGTAATTTTTGCCATCCACTCCGAAGGAAGTGCTCGAAGAATTTTCCTTACATAGTCTTCGTTAGGATAAGTGCGACCTAATCCCTTCAAAGTAGTCATAATGAGGTTAAAACGTTTAAACATTGAGTCGATTGACTCATCTTTTGACATTTCGAACAATTCATAATCATGTATTAAAATATTTATTTTAGAGCTTTTAACTTGAGTATTTCCACGATGAGTGTCACTCAAGCTTTGCCAGATTTGATTAGCAGTTTTACAGGTATATACTCTTTCTATTTCATCGGAAGTTAAAGCAGCATATAATATATTTTTAGCCTCAAAATTTAAACAAAAATGAGATTCTTCAGCGGGAGTCCAGTCTTTAACAGGTTTATCAACAATAACATTATTTTTTATAATAGTAGGATTAAAATTCCCATTTTCTATAATATCCCAAATTTTTTGACTTTTGCCACGAACGTGACATTCAAATAGCTCGGCCCAAATGCCAAACTTTTCAGTATCTATCAAAGGAGGTTTAGAGAACACAAAATTAGTTTGTTGAGCCATTTAAAAAAAATTAAGACAGAAATTTTTGAAAGACCCGCTCTGATACCAAATGTTAGACAACCTAAGGGGGGGGGGGGGGGAAGGTTGTATTTAAAATCTTTTACTTTCAAAAATTCTTTTAAAAATAAATACAGTACGGAAACAGTAAAAATAAATCAGAGTATACAAATAATAAAGAAGAGTGTAAATATAAACAAATACACAGAGATTATATAAATAAATATAAATGCAAAGCAGTTTATATAAACAAATATAATAAAGCACAGCGGAATAAATAAAGAGATAAAGGTAAGAGATACTTGACACGGAGATTTACTGATTTACCACCAACTGTGATAAACCAGCAGCCGAGACACTTCCCGACACGATCCAATAAATGTATTCTTTACGGTAGAATACAAACCAAATACAGAGCAAAGTAAACGGTTCTCTAAGCCTCAGCTTATTGAGATATACAGGATCACACACCCGTTATTCAAATACTTACAAGAGGAGTATAACTCACAATGGGTAATCACTCTTGTATAATATCTATCACTTGGATATTTTATAAAAAGGTTTATAAAAAAATATATAAATTAAATAAGTGAGAGAGCTGAGAAATGGATGGAGTTGGTTGCTTGCTGTTGTTGTTTGTGTGGTCTTTTCTTTCTTCACCATCAGCATGCAAATATATAGCATGAAGCTTCCAACGGATATATGCATCCGCGGTATACCGCCAAATGCACGCGGTATACCGTGCAGTAATAGTACACTGACACTCCAACGGCTCTCATGCAAAGTTGACTGGAATACGTACCCGCGGTATACCGGCTAGGACTCACGGTATACCGTGCAGTAAAAAGTACTTCTAACCAATCAGTGGTGAACAGCAAGCCTGCCGCGGTATACCGCCGATACCACGCGGTATGCCGGCGTCAGAATGGATAGCTTCTCCAGGACGCAACCAATCTTGCTGGATCTTCTCAATAAACCTTATTTAATTAAAATCAATTATGGTTTTTAGAAATATCCAAGTGGTATATTATTTTAGGGTGTTTATCATTATAAATTATAAACACTAATGACAACGTAAATCTTCCGTCTTGAACTCTTCAGATAAAATCTTCGTGTTCTTCAAGAACTGTACACTTGGATAGGATTGTTAGATAAACAATAATACGGTGTGTTTGTAATCATCAAAATAAATATATATAAATATATAGAGATGTGGTACACTTGCACCAACAGAAATTACTAATAATAACCTATCTCAAGATAAGAAGATGAACTTAACCAGAGTTAGCAAGTTACTTCAAAATGAAGTGAGTTCTTCTTCTTATATACTGCATGCATTTAATGCATTGCTGTTTACACTTTACACGTGGCAGCAACTCATTGGTTGTATGTCATTGACCTTTGTAGACAACCTTAGTAGCCGCATGAATGAACAGTGTAGTATCAGAGTGGTTGTACGATTTCAGACAATAAGGAGGTTCATTTCTGACATATCGTACGGAGTCGTGCAAGGGTGGTTAAGACAAAAGTACTTTGTACGGAGGACTTCATGATCAGCTTTTTGTTGATTCAGCGCTTCATCATTGTTTATCAGCGAATGATAAAGTTCAGCGATAGCTGAAGTCTTGTACTTGATACTTCACGTTGAGTGGACAAATCTGAGTCTTCGCTGATCCGCATCAGTTCATTAGGAGACTTGTCGCTGGTTCTTGAGGTTGATCTTCGACTTCAGCGTAGAACCTATGTTGACGTGAAACTTGTCTTCAGGAATCACAAGTAAACAACTAACTTATCAGCGATCACCATAAGTACTGAACAGACTCAGAGTATTATGGTGAACAGTGTTCGTTGAATGTTTAATCTAAAGAGCGAGAGTTCCTATCAGCGGTACTGTAAGATCTTAGTACTTATCAGCGATAGTGAAACTCTGATACATATTGTTTACTTACAATTTTCTCTAAGTATTAAGAGAGGGTCATTATCAAATCACAGAGGGTTTGGATCAACACTTGTGCTCCCCCTTGATAGCTGATAACTCTATTTTTAGAGTTATTATTTCCTTTTATTTTTATTTTATTTTGTCAAATTTTAGCCATTTCACTTCTCAAAACCCCCATTCTTGGTAATATTCCAAAAAATGAGCAAAAAGAGTGAACCAAAGTCTTAATAAATTATTTGGTGGAGTTTTGTTGCTTTTTCACGAAATTCCTGCAGTGACTTGCGCATCCCACTCCGGACCCCACTATCGAGCAGAGAAGAAGACAAAAGAAAATCAAATCTTAGCTTGAAAGTAAAAAGTCTGGAGAATGGAAGGTTCAATTGGCAGAAGCATGGGATTGAGAAGGACAAGCATGTTCCCAAAAGCATGGCAAGATGAATTGTTTATTGAAACCAATGGTACTATAAGTGGACTTTTTGAAAAGGTGAAGGGACTCATGGGTAAAAGAACTACATACTTGGGGATAGAAGTGTTACTTAAAGAAGCTGATTTTGATGCTCTTCAATCTTCAGTCCTTATTCTCTAGAGAAAACCCATATTTTGTAAAACCCAATCTTTCCTCTTAGTATATAAAGAGGCATTGGGTTTCATTTAATTCATCTTGCATATCTCCATCTACCACATTTGGGCAACTGTAGTTGTTAGCTTATCATTTACTGCAGTAGTTCATTAAATTTCTGTATTTTCAATTCCTAGTTTAATTTTTAGTTTCGAGTAATTAGTGGCAGTGACGTACTCTCGTTCCCCACTGTGGTTTTAATACAAGTCACTTTCAGTTTACTTATGTGTAACTCTTCATCTTTTACTTTCTTTATTTCAGAAATTATGGGCTAAACATCCTTTGGGATGTAGGAAAGGGAAGTACCTGGATTTTAGAGAAAATGCTTGAGTAATCTTTATACTTGGAATATTTATTGTTTTGGTCATTCACTCTCGATTATTGCCCAATGATGCGAACAAGCCGATCACTTGTAAGGATCTAAAGTATATTTCTTAACTCAAAAATGAGTAGAACCTAGTGACACGAGCTTGGATGATGCTAGGGGATTAGAAAGAACTCTTATGACACTTGCGAAAGTGAGGTCGTCACAGTGAGCTAATCTGAACCCACTGGAGTAATAGGCGAGCTAGTTGGTGTATTTAAATACTTAGAGTATTTGTCTCTACATATTCCATCGAGACCTGAAAAGGTCCATTTTGAGATTACCATTGACAAAACGATTAATAATACGAGTATGAGATTTTTACCTAAAGGTGTGAGTATTTTGTAACCGGGCTTTTCTAGGGAAATGTCTACCTCAAGTACAAGGATCATTTTTAGGATCAGGTATTTAATATAAAATCTAGGGAAAATCTAACCTACATTCCTTTTTTTAATCTTAAGTAAAATCCTAAAATAGCGTTCACCGTACCAAACCAAAAAATTGCTTCCCCTGTAACTGAAACCTGTAAAAGGAGCTCATGAGAACCATATTGTATTGATTGCCCAGTCCCTGTGGATTCGATTCTGGTATTTTACCAACTATTACTTGCTATGACGATCATAGTGGTCAGTGTACATCTGCACTTCCCACTGTGGATAGTTTGCAACCCACTGCGATTAAATCACATATTTCGCACATGTACTCTTCAAAAAAAAATTGCACCGCTTCTCTTCTGTTTTCGGTCATGTGTGTGGTATATATATTTCCAAATCAGCAAACCACATGAAGAACCTACAAAACAGATTAAGCAGATTTTGGTACCCAACGGTACTTGGGTCCTAGTTTGTTAGGTGTAGATTTCTTAGAAGAAATACTGTAAGTACCGTACCAATTAACATACCTTTGGTAGAAGCTCTCGAGCAAATGCCAACCTATGTTAAATTTTTAAAGGATATTTTGAACAAAAAGAGAAAGTTGGGTGAGTTTGAGACCGTGGCTTTGACCAAGGAATGTAGTACCCTCCTTACAAGAAAGATTCCACCTAAGTTAAAAGACATGGGTTGTTTCACCATTCCATGCACAATAGGAGGACAAGAAGTAGGTCAAGCACTCTGTGATTTGGGAGCTAGTATCAACTTGATGCCGCTGTCCATTTTTAACAAGTTAGGTATTGGAGAGGCTAGACCCACAACCGTGACATTACAACTAGCCGATCGATCCATTCCCTACCCCAAGGGAAAAATAGAAGACGTCTTGGTCCAAGTGGATAAATTTATCTTCCGCGCCGATTTTCTAGTTCTAGATTATGAGGCCGATAAAGATATCCCAATCATCTTAGGTCGTCTGTTTCTTGCAACCGGACGTACTTTGATTGATGTGCACAAAGGGGAACTCACTATGAGAGTCAATGACCAAAAGGTAACATTCAATGTCTTCAAATCCCTTAAGTACATAGAAACCGAAGACTGCTATACTTTGAGTTTGACTTGTGGAACCCATGGTTTTGATGCAGTGAGCACTGTGGGGAGTGAGAGTGAGCACTCCGACTCTGAGAGTGATGACACTTTTGAGGATGAGTGTAACGCAATAGTGGCAGCCTTCGAACCTCTGGACTTCAAAGACAGAAATGTTCAACCCCCTTCAATAGAACAACCTCCCGAGTTAGAGCTAAAACTTTTCTCGCTAAGGATAATAAACTTCCCGTTATTATCTCTTCCAAACTTAGTGAGAAACAAGAACAACTTCTGATTGCTTTGTTGATGAAGCATAAGAAGGCAATTGGTTGGACCGTAGCAGACATTCGAGGTATTAGCCCCTCCCTATGTCAACATAAGATTAACTTGGAGAGTGATCACCCTGGAAAAGTCCAACCTCAAAGAAGGTTGAACCCCATAATGAAGGAGGTGGTTAAGAAAGAGGTGTTGAAGTGGTTAGACGCCGGTATTATCTACCCAATAGCTAGTAGTAGTTGGGTGAGCCCCGTCCAATGTGTCCCTAAAAATGGAGGGACGACCGTAGTGAAGAACGAAAAGAATGAACTCATTCCCACTAGGACTGTCACGGGGTGGAGAATATGCATGGATTATAGACAACTCAACCTAGCCACTAAGAAAGACCATTTTCCCCTACCTTTCATCGACCAAATGATTGATAGGTTAGCGGGAAAAGAATTCTATTGTTTTCTAGATGGATACTCCGGATACAACCAAATCCATATCGCACCCGAGGACCAAGAAAAGACCACCTTTACTTGTCCCTACGGTACCTTTGCATTCCGAAAGGATGTCGTTTGGATTGTGTAATGCCCCAGCCACTTTCCAACGATGTATGATGGCCATTTTCACCGATATGAATGAGGACACCATAGAAGTTTTTATGGATGATTTTTCTATGATAGGGACATCATTTGACAACTGTCTGGGAAATTTAGAGAAAAGCCTAGTAAGATGTGAGACCCACGACCTTATTTTAAATTAGGAAAAATGCCATTTTATGGTAGAAGAAGGTATTGTCCTAGGTCATCTTGTCTAGAAAAGAGGGTTGGAAGTTGACAAAGCCAAGCTTGAAGTAGTGGCACAACTTCCCGAACCCACAACGATGAAAGGTATTCGAAGTTTCTTGGGTCACGCAGGTTTTTATAGGAGCTTCATTAAAGATTTTTCCAAAATAACTAAACCCCTATGTAACCTGTTGCAACATGAAAAAGAATTTAATTTCACCCAAGAATGTCGAGATGCTTTTGAAACCATTATGAAAGCCTTAGTTACTGCACCCATAGTGACCACTCCTGGCTGATCACTCCCATTTGAAGTCATGTGTGATGCCAGCGAGTGGGCTGTGGGGGCTGTTCTCGGACAAAGAAAGAACAAAATCTTTCACCCCATTTATTATGCAAGTAAAACGTTGATTGAAGCTCAGATTAATTATACTGTCACTGAAAAAGAATTACTTGCGTTGCTGTTTGCTTTTGATCATTTCAGGTCTTATCTGATAGGGACGAAGGTCATAGTGCATACTGATCATGCAACAATAAAATATTTGATCAACAAGGCTGATTCCAAGCCACGTTTGGTTAGATGGGTTTTATTGTTGCAAGAATTTGACCTTGAGATCGTTGATATAAAAGGAACAAGCAATCAGGTAGCTGACCATTTGTCCAGGCTCGAGAAGATAGTGATCACTGTAGATCCCACTCAGGTCAAAGAGAATTTTCCCGATGAACAATTATTATCAGCCCAACATCGTGAAAATAATATCCTTTGGTATGCTGACATTGCAAACTTTTTAGCAAGTGGACTAAAACCCCACGGGATGAGTGGACAACAATTTAAAAAGTTTTTACATGATACTCGTCGATATGTTTGGGACGTCCCTTTCTTATATAAGATAGAGACATGCCAAATATTGAGGTGTTATGTCCACGAGAGTGAGCAACATCAAATACTCCTTGGTTGTCACACATCCCACTACGGTGGTCACTTTGGTGGAAACCGCACTGCTGCAAAAATCTTCCAAAGTTGGTTCTTTTGGCCCACTGTGTTTAAGGACCCGTATGAATTTGTGAAAAATTGTGAGCAAGGTCAACGCACCGGGAACATTTCACAAAGGAACGAAATGCCTCTTAATAACATTCTAGATGTAGAACTTTTTGATGTTTGGGGGATTTATTTCATGGGACCTTTCCCAAATTCAAACAATAATTTTTATATCTTGGTTGCGGTAGACTATGTTTCGAAATGGGTTGAAGCTGTTGCATGTCACTCTAATGATGCCAACACTGTGGTGAAATTTTTGCATAAAAACATTTTCACTCGATTTGGAACACCACGGACATCGATTAGTGACGAAGGCACCCATTTTGTGAACAAAGTCATGAGCTCTGTCGTTGCTAAATATGATATACATCATAGAGTGGCCACCGCATACCACCCGCAGACCAACGGTTTAGCCGAACTTTCAAATCGAGAAATCAAAGGTATTTTAGAAAAAGTTGTTAAACCACACCGCAAAGATTGGTCGACCAAACTTGATGACGCTCTTTGGGCCTATCGAACAGCGTACAAAACTCCCTTGGGAATGTCTCCATTTAAATTGGTTTTTGGCAAAGCTTGCCATTTACCGATTGAATTAGAGCATAAGGTGTTTTGGGCCCTTAAAGAGCTTAAGATGAGTGAGGATGTTGCGGGAATTAAGAGGTGTTTACAATTGCATGAACTAGAGGAGTTGCGATACCACTCTTATGAAAATGCAAAGTTGTACAAAGAAAAGACCAAGATGTGGCATGATCGAAGAATCAACCATAGGGAGTTCTTTGAAGGCCAACAAGTACTATTGTTCAATTCACGTCTTAAACTCTTTCCAGGAAAGCTAAAATCACGATGGACGGGACCATACACCGTGGTCAAGGTTAGTCCCTTTGGAACAGATTGAAGTCCCCACAGTCTGGTCAAACATTCAAAGTCAATGGGCAGAGAGTAAAGCACATTCTGAGCGAGAGTGCTCACATTCCATCCCACTCTCTAACCCACTCTGGTTAAGCAAAGTCAAAACCACTTGTAAATATTTTATTTCAGTTATTTGCTGTGTTTTTATTATTTTTGGTCTTTTTAATTCTGTGTGGTAGTTTATTTTAATGTGTGTAGGAGAGATTGCCAATTTTTGAAGAAAAAGTCAAGCAATTGCTTCGCAGTGACATCGAGCATGTCCCTTCGCTTCCCACTGCCGAACTGACGCTGAGATGGGACGGTTTGGGGGCCCAAGAGCGGACAGCATATCAACTTTTCTTACACAAGGGTCTACTTTTCCTGCCACATCACACCTAATCTCGCCATTTTTCAAGAAAAGCTATCATAACATCTCTCTCTCTCTCAATAACCGTTCCCTCCAAACATATTACCCAAAAAATAACTCCTTTCCACCTAAAGCCAAAAGACACCTTTTCTTCTAAATTTTCAAACACAAACTCTTCCTCTCCAACTTTTCTCTCACGAACCAGAACAAAGAAACCCTCCAATGGCAAGAAGCAAAAGATTAAACCCTAACCCTAATGAGCCTGGTCGTGACGCAGTTCGCTGCAGAACCACCGACGACAACCCGCTGTAAAACGTCACCGGCGACCTAAACGAACCGCCGCCATCTTCCGATGATCATCCGATGACGACCGACATACCAGATATCGGGTCGTCAAAGCAAGAGGGTTCGAAGGCTGCTTCTTCATCGAAGGCTTCAGACACCAGTCTGAGTCAGTTTGATGGTGTGGAACTATAAACCGAAGAAAAAATGTTGAAGTTGCAACAAGAATACAACCAAAAGATCCTTGCACTTAAAAAAAAGAAAGAAGAGGTCGAGAGGAAAAGGAAAGAAGAGGAGGAAAGGTTGAGGAAAGAAGAGAAGGGGAGGAAACAAAGAGAGGAAGCCGAACGGTTGGCGAGAGAGGAAGAGGAGAGAATCAGGGCCGAGAAAGAGAGGTTAGTCGAAGAAGAGAAGAAAAGAGCAGAAGAAGAAAGGCTGAGAAAGGAAGAAGAAGAACGAACCAAACAAGAGGAGGAATAGAAAAGATGCGGAGGATGCGACACTTCAAAACAAGGAGCAGATTCAGACTGAGCAAAACCTCCAAGTCAAAAGCACTGTTGATTTGGAGGCACTTAAAAAGGCTGCCCAGAGTGAGGAGAACCCAATCAAAAGAGCATTAAGGAAGAAATCAATGGTCACCAGTTCTGGAATGACCATTTCGCAGAAAACACCGGCTAAGAAATCAAGGAAGCAACCATCTGGGAAAGGTAAGGGTCTCGAACCCTCTTTAAGTTCATCATCTGCTGAATCTGATGCTGGGGATGAGAAACTTCAATCTGAAAACCCACATCAGTCCACAGTGGGCACTGAGCATGCCCCTAGTGTGGTGCCCAGGCAGTTCACGACTCCAGAAGTCGCTGCCCACTATGACTGCATTATCAATCAAAAGTTGAACTTAGAGAGGGGTTTTGACCCCGACTTTGTAGAGGCCAACCCGTTTATCAAAGACAGGGTTTTACAGCAAGATTGGGCGACATTGGCATCTGCCAATCGTCGAGCAAATGCCTCTTTGGTTAGGGAGTTTTATGTCGAGGCCTCTCAGACGAAGGACCCATTTGTGAAAGTCCGGGGTCGAACCGTGCACTATACCGCCAGTGCTATCAATCGGGTCCTTGGAATAAGGATCCCAACCACATGCTCCTTTGCACGGTAACTACAAAAAATGACCTCGGCAGATGAAGATCTTATTTTGAAAGCCCTGGCTGTTGACGGAAAGCCCTGGGATAAGGATTGCCAAAGAAGGTGCCTATATGCTAGCTCCCTCACTACCGAGGCCGCTGTGTGGTTCCAGTTTGTACGGGCCTACTTATCACCGACTACTCATGATACGACCCTCTCGATGCACAAGTGCGCTTTGCTGTACTGCATCCTGGCGGGGAAACCTATCAACCTGGGAATTGTCATGCACTCCGCCTTCTACCAAGCTCAGACCCGAAAGAAGGTAATCCTCCCTCTTCCTTGTCTTATTACTTTGTTGCTAATCGAAGCTGGAGTGCCAGCTGCTCATGATGACAAGTGGATCACCTCATTGAACAACATCAGCATCGTCACCATCAAGAAGATGGGGAGAGCAATTACTACTCCCCCCATAGAACCTGTTGATGAACAACCCACAGTGCGATCCACTGGCACCCCACTCCGCCAGCCCACTCCAGGAAGCATAAGCAATCCAATGACCGCCATTCTGAGTGCGTTAACAGCCCTCACCTACCGCGTCGACCTTATGGAAGCCCAACATAAGCATATGAACAGGGCAACTGAATCTTTCTGGATGTATACTCGCGATCGGGATGCGGTTATGAACCAAATGTTACAAGGTGCTGAACCACAGTTAGCTGCACAACTACCCGACTTTCCAGAAGGTATCTGCCCCAGCAATGACAGTGACGATGGTTTCCATGAAGACTCCGCCGAAAGCTCACCGCAAGCAACTCCGACCCACTGAATGGTTTGTTGGGACTGTGGTTCCCACTCTCATGCTCTCAAAAACAATTTTTATTTTCTGTTTGGTTTCGTATTTTGCCTATGGCTAGGCATTTGACAATATCGCTACTATTTTTATTTTTGTTGACTGATGCATGCATGACCTACTGCTAAGTAGGTCTTTTGGGTACTAACATACTTCTCACTTGAATGCTTTTTGATCCTTTTCCATTTCAAGGTGCAACTTTCGGCTTCCGACTTAAAAAGTCACTTTTGTAAGTACGGTTCTCAACTTGTCACACTGAAATGATTTAGGCCATTTTTGCATCTAAACTCGACTTTTTGTACCCCAAATACCTCTTGCACCCCACTTTCCAAGTCACAGTGAGGACACTGTGCAATCTTAAGTTTGAGGTGGGGACTTCCAGTCTTTCCACAGTGGGGACACTGTGAGGTCCTAAGTTTGAGGTGGGAAGCTATAACCCCCTCCCAAAACAAACACAAAAACAAAATAAAATTGGAGCATCACTGCAAAAGATTGATGGTGTGCCTTTCTGGACCATCAGAATACCCACTCTCACAAAAAAAAGAATAGCCATATAAAGCCTGAAAGTGTACGTACTTACCCTTGCAAAAAACAAAACATTCACTTCTTAAAATAAAAATCTCAAAGCGAGATTCTCGGTCCATGTTTGGAAGTAGTTACTACAAAACCCTTGGGAAAAATATTCAAAGCCACAAACCCTTCGAACCCAATAAAAGTCATATTGATCAAATGTGAACAAGGGAAAGATATCGTCAAGTACATAAGTGGAGTTTCTATCTTGGAACCGAAAGAAGCATACATGGAGGGAGATCAACATACATTCAGAGTGAGAAGTCGGTAAGTCCCTGAAAGTTCAAAAGTGCATAATTGTTTTTTTATTTTATTACTTGAGGACAAGTAATGGTTTAAGTTTGAGGTTGTGATAAGTCTATTTTTAGAGTTATTATTTCCTTTTCTTTTTATTTTATTTTGTCAAATTTTAGCCATTTCAATTGGCAGAAGCATGGGATTGAGAAGGACTAACATGTTCCGAAAAGCATGGCAAGATGAATTGTTTATTGAAACCAATGGTACTATAAGTGGACTTTTTGAAAAGGTGAAGGGACTCATGGGTAAAAGAACTACATACTTGGGGTTAGAAGTGTTACTCAAAGAAGATGATTTTGATGCTCTTCTATCTTCAGTCCTTATTCTCTAGATAAAACCCATCTTTTGTAAAACCCAATCTTTCCTCTTAGTATATAAAGAGGCATTGGGTTTCATTTAATTCATCTTGCATATCTCCATCTACCACATTTGGGCAAGTGTAGTTGCTAGCTTATCATTTACTGCAGTAGTTCATTAAATTTCTGTATTTTCAATTCCTAGTTTAATTTTTAGTTTCGAGTAATTAGTGGCAGTGACGTACTCTCGTTCCCCACAGCGGTTTTTAATACAAGTCACTTTCAGTTTACTTATGTGTAACTCGTCATCTTTTGCTTTCTTTACTTCAGAAATTATGGGCTAAACATACTTTGGGATGTAGGAAAGAGAAGTGCCTGGATTTTAGAGAAAATGCTTGAGTAATCTTTATACTTGGAATATTTATTGTTTTGGTCATTCACTCTCGATTATTGCCCAATGATGCGAACAAGCCGATCACTTGTAAGGATCTAAAGTCTAGTTCTTAAATCAGAAATGAGTAGAACCTAGTGACACGAGCTTGGATGATGCTAGGAGATTCGAAAGAATTCTTATGACACTTGCGAAAGTGAGGTCGACGCAGTGAGCTAATCTCAACCCACTGGAGTAGTAGGCAAGCTAGTTGGTGTATTTAAAAATACTTAGAGTATTTGTCTCTACATATTCCATCGAGACCTGAAAAGGTCCATTTTGAGATTACCATTGACAAAACGATAAATACTAAGAGTATGGGATTTTTACCTAAAGGTGTGAGTATTTTGTAACCTGGCTTTTCTAGCGAAAATGTCTACCTCAAGTACAAGGATCATTTTTAGGATCAGGTATTTAATATAAAATCTAGGGAAAATCTAACCTACATTCCTTCTTTTAATCTTAAGTAAAATCATAAAATAGCGTTCACCGTACCAAACCAAAATTTTGCTTCCTCTATAACTGAAACCTGTAAAAGGAGCTCATGAGAACCATATTGTCTTGATTGCCCAGTCCCTGTGGATTCGATTCTGGTATTTTTCCAACTATTACTTGCTGTGACAATCATAGTGGTCAGTGTACACCTGCACTTCCCACTGTGGATAGTTTGCAACCCACTGCGATTAAATCGCATATTTCGCACATGTCCTCTTCAAAAAAAAATTGCACCGCTTCTCTTCTGTTTTCGGTCATGTGTGTGGTATATATATTTCCAAATCAGCAAACCACATGAAGAACCTACAAAACAGATTAAGCAGATTTTGGTACCCAACGGTACTTGGGTCCTAGTTTGTTAGGTGTAGATTTCTTAGAAGAAATACTGTAAGTACTGTACCAATAAAAAGTATAATCTTTATGTACAAAATCATTTGATCCACAGTAAGAATAACAAATTTTCTTATGTGCCAACCTAATCAGATGATTTGCGGAATGAATAGGATTAGGTTTAGCAGAAAATTGAACTCCTTTTAATTGAACTCGTAAATTTAAGATCCACTTCTCTCTCTTGTCTTCTCTACTCTTCATATCAGTGTTTTCTCTTTGAAGAGTTGTTACTTTCTTTTGAAGTTTCTCGATTTGGTCGTGCAGACTTGAGTTGTCTTTCTTAGTTTCAAGACCTGCAATATAAACTTCAAGATCAGTAATTCTTTTAGTAAGTTTAGCATTTTGTTCTTTTAAAATAGATTTTTCATTTGAAGAAGAAATGTCTAAATTTTGTCTCTTTAGAATAACATTTTCTTCTTCCAATGCCTTTATACTCCATTGAAGCTTTTTCATGTTTTCTTGATGAGTTGAGATCTCCAGTGTCTTAATCTTCTCAAGAGAAGAGACTTTATCTTCCAATTTAGCATTCTCAGACTTGAGCTTTGTGTTTTCTCTTGCATCTTCATCAGAAAATCTCATGTATTTAGAAACCAAACGATCAAGACGCTTGATCTCATATTTAGCTCCAGGAAGAGTCCATTTTTTTTCTGTCTCCTCTGGATGATACATCATGATAAGAATTCTGAAAAGAAACACAAAAAAAATTAGATGAAAAATACAAAAAAAATATTAACAAAAATATACCTAATAGAGTGATCGTCAAGAGAAACTTCGATTAGAAGTTAGAATTATATGCATACTCATAAGAATCGGAAAAACACAATTAAAGTCAGAAAAATTTTCAAAAATAAAATTTGAAAAACAAATTATAAATTTGTCTTGCAAAAATTAAATCCGAAAAATTTACGCGAAAATGTTGGACATTAATTGGCAAACCTTCAAAACAAGAAAAAAATATGTTAGTTACGAATAAAAGCAGGTAAAATGACAAAAAATCGACACGAAAATGGCTAAAAATGTCAAAAATACTAAATATAGGGACTAAAACCGACAAAAATGAAACTAATACGAAAATTAAGGACTAAAAGTGTAAAATACTAAGACTCAACAAAAACAAGGATTAAAAATGACAAAAACTGAAAAATAATACTCAAAGGACTAAAAATGTAAAAATCCAAAACTTAAAACTAGAAGGACTGAAAGTGTAAAAGACTCAAACTAAAAACTACAGGGACTAAAACTAACAAACTGAAAAACCCTTAACTAGACTTAACAGAAAACTTAACTAAGGATCAACTTTGTAACACATTTAACGGAGATTTAACGAACTCCGTTAACACTATTCATCACCATCACCAATTCGACTTCACGATCTGTTGGTTTTAGAAAACATTCAAAAACATGATGAACACAAAAATTCCAAGAATCAAATTTATGCAATAAAATTTGAAATCTTTGGTTAAATCATGTCTAAAACATGTTTTTGGAAATAATTTTGCACATAAAAGGATCAAAACAACAACAAATTGCAAAATCAATCTCCAAAAATTTTCACAGCTCACTTTTCTCAAGAACACAAAATTTTTCAAAATCTTCAAATTCCTCAATTCTTGATGTGTTTTTGTGAAATTGATGATGCAAAACAGATTTAGAATGATGGAGACACACTTTGCAATCAAAATCAAAACATAAAACAATCAAAAATTGCATAACCCATTTGTAATCTTCAAGAACTTAAAAAAAGAAGATTGTCTTCAAAAATCTTCAAAATGCTTCAAATGTTCATGAATTTGGACGAATTTTGCACACAATTCGATCTCCCAAAGCTCTGATACCAATTGTAAACACCAGATCTATTAAGTAAACATTATTGCATCCATTGATCTTCAAGAATCTAGATATTACATAAGAATTCCAAGCTTTCTCTCTCTAGATTCTCTCTCTAAAACACTCTCTTGATATTACAATTATGCTCATTCACCTTGCTTAACAACTAAGCTAAAGCTATTTATTCCTATGAATTACAACACATTAAATGCTAATTACATTGACTCTCTATTTAACACTATTTTGACTTTGACATCTTTGACTTTGACTTTACAATGTTTGACCATTACAAGACTTTACAATAAATCTTGAATACAATAATGCTCCAACATAGATCCATGAGTTACTTCAGGTTATCCCGTAGGGACTGTCTAACTCAGAGACAGTGGGAGAACTTAGTGCCACAAGTGTTGACTTGCCTGGATAGCAATGTCAACCATCACATCTACTACACCCTCTCTGATTCTGAAGAGGAGGAGATAGCAGTAGACAGAACACTCAGAGATGGTTCTTCTCTGAATTACCATCAAGGCCCGAGTGAAAGTCCTTACAGAGAAAACATCAAGCAATCTCTGAATGAAGGCGCATCTGAACTCGGGGCTCAATTGGCAGCATGTGTTACTTATTTATGAAGTTGTCACTAAATCAAAGTTCAAAGGATTCTATGATGAGGTCAAAAGCTCCTTGAATAAGTTTAAACTTACTTTTGAAGAACGGTCAAAGGCCTCTACCTCCACCTCTGAAGAGTCAAATCTTAAGACAGAGGCCTTTGGATTGATAAACAGCTGGAAAATTGAACTGTGAAAGTTGAAGGAGTGGAGAAAAAGGTTGTTGAAAATTCCACCACAGTGGTTAATGAGCTCAAAGCTCTGAGGAAGCAAATGGCCAAAGCTCGGAGTGAGAAGGTTCCTATCTCTGAACCAACTCCTTCTGTAGTTATCACTCCAGAGGATCTAAAAGCCCTCTCTAAACACTTAAAGAAGATCATCTCAGATTTCATGCCCTCATCTTCAGCTCAGCAACTTCCCACAGCTCAAGCCCCACCTCCACAACGAAGAACTTCAGAGGATCTTGTGACTAAAGCTGATCTTGCAGAGTTCCAGAGGACCATTCTCAGCAGCATTCTCACTGTGTCTTCAAAGTTTGTGATGAAGACTAGTGAGACCTCAAAAGTTGTCAAGCAATTTCTAGACATCCACAACTACAAGGTGGGTGATTAGATACGAGACATGATGAATGTTGCAAATGATGTCAAATACATCATTGAAACTGCTGCAGCCAAGCTGTATCCAACCATAACTGAGGCAACCCCTTCTGGCAAAGGCAAGAGAAAGATGCTAGAGACCTCCTATGAAGAGGAAGCCTTTAAGAAGAACAAGTTTGACGACTCAGATGACTCAGATGACTTCGATGACAAACCAAGGATTCCTCTGATCATCAAAAGGGGGAGTATATCTTCAAACATGTTAAGCCACTCAGAAGCATCCCCCTTCCCTCTGACAAAGAAGCTGGTACTGGTCCATCAGCTCAGAAAGCACAAGAAATATTAGACACATTGTTTTCGGATGCACTAATCATTTCTCCCACCAACTCTCCACAATATTCCAACAATCAGAAGGAACCATAAAGGACTTCAATCCAAGCCTCTACTGATGAAACATCTCCTCTGATCCTAACTCCAACGGTTCTAGTGGTGATTATTGCCTCTACTAGCTCAGAGGTACCGATATATCCAGTTCCATAGACTGAGTTGCCAATCCAGCAAGACACTTCAACTCGAACCGTAACTCTAATTCCAAAGCGAACAGTCCTGGTAGACTATGCATATGATGAAGATGCCATTGAGGTATCCTCTGATGATGCCTATGACTCACCAGAGAGATCACCAGTGATTATCATGGACATAATAAGAGAAGTAATAGCCAAAGCCTCAGAGGTACAATAAAATCCACTTCAGAGATACATGCAGAAACCTCAGCCCCAAAGGCTCCCACAAAAGACATGGTAAAGAGATAAATGCACATATGGAGACTCTAATCCATCCTCCCCAAGTTGACGCCTCAACATCAAAACCACCAGAGGATGCTTTAATAGAGGATACCTTTATATACCTTTACTCTGATGACAATGAAAATCTCAACCACATCAATCCCCCAACCCTCGTCTAAGGCCAGAGACAATGTCACATGTGAGATACAGGTTCATCAGAGATGAGACCTAGGAATGTGCTGTTGTATTTTCAGACTATGCAATTATCAATATTCATGATGTCAAGTAGACGAAATTCTATCATGGCCAAATCACCTATCTTGAATACATTGTTGAAAGAGAAGATCACTGTGTTGATCCAAACTCTCAGTGATTTGATAATGACTCTATGAGAAACACTTAGTGTAAATTGTAAGTAGACAATATGTATTAGAGTTTCAATATCGCTGATAAGTACTATGTCTCTACAGTACCACTGATAGGAAACTCACGTTCTTTAAATTACACATGCAGCTATACTGTTCATCAGCAAGCCCTGAGCCTGTTCAGTCTTACTGATGATTGCTGATAGTTTTAGTTGTTTACTTATGATCCCTGAAGACAAGTTTCACGTCAACTATGTTCTACGCTGAAGTCGAAGATCAAGCCAAATAACCAGCGACAAGTCTACTAATGAACTGATGCAGATATCAGTGAAGCCAAGACCTGTCCACTCAACGTGAAGTTTCAAGTAGAAGACTTCAGCGAACGCTAAACTTTATCACTCGCTGATAAAGAATCATTCAGCGAACGCTGATAATAAAGCTTCCTCTACAAGTTACTTTTGTCTTGTCCCCTTGCACGTCTCCGTACGATCTGTCAGAACGAACATCCCTTTTGTCCATAATCGTACAACCAACTCTGATTCTACACTATTCATCATGCGGCCACTAGGTTGTCTATTGAAGTCAAACCATGCAACCAACCAGCTACTGCCACGTGTAAAGTTGTACTGTTATGCATTCAATGCATGCAGTATATAAAGGAAACCCTAGTTCATCTCTTGAACATCTTCGGCCATTCCTTATCTTGCTGAAACTCTGTGTGATAGAATACTTAGCTTAAGTGTTCTTAATTCCTTCTCTCGTATTTCCAGTGCAAGAAATCTTTGTGATTCTCTTAACTTGTTTAGATTAGGTTTATTCCTTAATATTGTTCCGCAACAAGTTGTAAATTGTTTGATACATATAAATAAACAATTTAGAAAAGTAAAAATCGTGTGTTTGTATTCAACCCCCCATTCTACAAACTTGTATAACCCTTTCGGGACCAACAAGTGGTATCAGAGCAGATTGTTTAATCCTATAAACAAGATCTTGCTTATACTAATTTCTTTTCTCTTCCTTGCTGTTTTCTAAAATGGCTAACACCACAAACACAAACTATATCGACAATGGTTCTCTTACAAAACCCCCTAGATTTTCTAGAGATAACTTCAATTTGTGGGAAAATAGGATGATGATCTTCTTGGAAGGTGTAGACCCTACTATGCCTTATTACATCGAGAATAGTCCATATGTCCCTATTAGAATCGACCCTGAAGTTCCAGGCACTGCTACTAGAGCTGCCATTCCTGAAAGAATCATTCCCAGGGAAGTTCACACTTGGACTGATGAAGACAAGAATAAGGTGGCTATCGACACTAAAGCCAGATCTATCATCTCTATGGCTCTTCCTGACAAAGTCTACCATTTTGTCATGAACCTGAAAACCTCCAAATCCATGTGGGACACAATCTGTGTTCAATATGAAGGTACATCTGAAGTCCAGGACTCAAGAAAGATCAACTTGGTAAGACAGTACGAAAGCTTCATTTGTGGCACGAATGAAACTCTCTCTGAAGTACATCTGCGGTTTAACTGTTTAATTATTGACCTAAAAACCATTGGTAAGGAATATTCTGACTTTGAGATCCTCACAAAGTTTCTAGAATGTCTACCTGAAAGCTGGGACAGTTATTCAATGTTTCTCAAGCTATCAAAGGATCTAAAATCTATGACCCTGTCTACCTTATTTGGCACTATGCTCAATCATGAGCAGTCGTGCCATCTTAAGAAGAATCTTGTAAAAGATTCCAAAAGCACACCTGTTGCTTTACTCTCAGAGTCACCTTCCACACATCGATCAACTATCACTATCACTGAGTTGGAAACTAACTCTGAATGCGCATCAGATGCTGATCTTTCATATCTTGATGAATCTCTGGCACTCCTGACTAATACATTCAGGAGATTCGCCAGAAGGAGTAACTTCAGAAGAAATAAACCTCTTGCACTCACTGACAAGCCAAAATCCTCAACTCCTGTTGATAAGGCAACTGCTACCTGCTTTAACTGTGAAAAAGTAGGACACTTTGCTAGTGAATGCAGGTCTAAGAAAGTCTTCAAACCCTCATCTTCTTCCTACAATAAATGCTCTAACCCCAGGGCTAGAGATGACAAATACAAGAAGCTGAAAGAAAAATATTCAAAGCTGAAAATCTTTAAGAAGAAAGGCAAAGGCTTGGTCGCTGACTTCGACTAGGCTGCCTCTAACACTGAAGAATCATTTGACTCAGAAGATGATGATGATGCCAATCTTTGCCTCATGGCAAAAATAGAAGATGAGGAAGAAAATTCTGAAATTCCCTCTACTTCAACTTCTACCTCTAAGGTATCAACTTCCTTCTTTACTAATATTTCAGAGATTAATGAAGGTGATAGTCTTCGGAAAATCAATCTTCTGACTGTAAATTTATATGATGCCATGAATGGCAAGACCATAGTTGAAAATCAAAATATTGATCTAGTTAAACAGCTTAAAAACTGTCACCTTCAAATAGAAAAGCTTTCTAAAATTGAAGAAGATTTAAAAGATCAGGTCCATATAAATCAGATAGTCAAAATCGAGCGTGAAGAAGCAATCGCTGCATTAAAAGCTAAAAAGGCTACTGTTGAAGGATGGTGTAAATCCTCAACAATGATCGCTGAGATTTTAAGGTCTCAGATTCCCCTGAGTTATAAGAGTGGACTTGGTTTTAAGACTGATACTCTAGAACCAACCACTGATCATTCCATTCTCAAATTTGGAATGTTCGTATCCTCAGTCCCTGACACCTCCACATCGCAGTGTTCCTCTTCTAAAAACCCCATCCCTGAGGAAAAACCTACCTTTAACTCTAAAGGTAAAGGTAAAGAAAAAGTTTTCAACCAAAAACCTCAGAAGGGTACCTTTGTACCTAAGCTGAATGCTTCTAAAGCTTCAGTGACTTATCCCTCTACTTCTAAGAATAAGATCCCTGGATTCATTCAGCGATCTACTCCTAGAATCAGAGTGGATATAATTGGTAAGAAGTTTGAAGAACTGATTGTTCCTCCCATTTCCAATGCCAAAGGTATACTTGGTGCTGGCCCTGCTCATTTAAAAATCTCGGCTAAGCATGCAAATGGTCCTATAGCTACTTTTAGCTATAGGAAATGTTATCACTGTGGACTTACCGATCATATTGCTAGTAAGTGCCACATAGCCACCAAAGCTAAAAAGTTAGCTAAGGTGAAGATCAATGCCCCCAAGGCAAAGAAGACCAATCCATATGCAAATTAGGTTAAGGTGAAACCTACCACTGAGGTTAAGAAATTAACCAAAGTAAAGACCAGTTCTGAAGCTGAATCTTCAAATGATGCGAAGATTACTGAACCTTCCACTTCTTCTACCACCATTGACAAGTGTGGGCCCATAGTAAAATGGGTTCCCAAGTCAAACTAATCTTCCTTTGTTTGCAGGTTCAGAAGGGTATCTGGTATCTTGATAGCGGATGCTCTAGACACATGACCGGAAAGAAAAACCTGCTCACTGAATATAAGGAAGAGAAGGGTCCCTCAGTGACCTTCGGTGGATACGGAAAAGGCTATACCAGATGGTTTTGTGTACTCTCAAATGGTACAACAACCTTCAGAAGAGTCGCATATGTTGAAGGACTGAAGCATAATCTTCTAAGCATCAGTCAGCTGTGTGACAAGGATAACAAAGTGATTTTAACTAAGGAATCCTGCTTTGTCATTGACAAAAAGGAGAAAATAGCTCTCAGCGGATACCGCATGGAAAATGTTTATGTTATAAAATGGACTCTACAACCACTGAGAACTCCTGTTTCTTCTCAAAAGCCTCATCTGATGTCAATTGGATATGGGATAAGAGGCTCTCCCATCTAAACTTCAAGACACTGAATACTCCTTCAAAAGAGTTGGTCACCGGTCTACCTCAACACTCATACGCTAAGGAATCTCTATGTTCGATGTGTGAGAAAGGGAAACAAACCAAGGCAAGCTTCAAGTCTAAGCAAGTTTCCTCAGTGTCATCTCCTCTACAACTTCTCCATATGGATTTATTTGGTCCTGTTAACAAACAATCCCTCACTGGAAAGAAATATACATTGGTCATAGTTTTAGGAAAATGGAAGTCCTGAACAAGATGAACGTTCGCTCTATAAGGAGTGATCATGGGACTGAATTCAAAAAACAGTTCCCTTGATTCCTTCTTTGAAAGCAAGGGTATTTCTCACAACTGTTCCTCAGTGAGAACACCTCAACAAAATGGAGTCGTTGAAAGAAGAAATCGAACTATCATCTTAGCTGCACGTTCAATGCTCAGCGATTCTCATCTACCTACTCAGTTTTGGGCAAAAGCTGTCAACACTGCTTGTTTTACTCAAAAAAGGTCGCTGATTGTCAAAAGATTCAAGAAGACAGCCTATGAACTTTTCCATGGTAGAAAGCCTTCAAATAGGTTTACTTCTCATCTTTGGATGTCAGTGTTTCATACTGAACAATAGAGATGCCCTTGGAAAGTTTGATCCTAAGGTTGATGATGGAATTTTTCTTGGATATTCTTCAGTCTCTAAAGCCTTCAGAGTCTTCAATCGAAGAAGACAAACTGTAGAAGAAACCATCCATGTCACTTTTGACGAATCACATTCAGCGAACTCCAGACCTTCTGCTGATACTGAAGAACTGAATCAATGGATGTTTTCTCATCTTGGTGATTCAGAAGATGCTCCTATCCCTCCAACTCATACTCATACTGCTGAAGATGATGATCCTATAATCATCCCAAACATGCAGATAAGTGAAGCTGAATCCTCATGGGTCTCAGTTGTTCCTCTCAATACTATGCCTGCTTCTGAACCTTCTATCTCAGACATACCATCTACTTCTCAGCAATCAGTGAATGAAATGACACCTGAACCTCTTCCTCTCTTGGCTGATATACCAGAAGTTGCTGAAGCCTCATCTTAAGATCCTCCAGAAGTTCAAATTGAGTCAACGACTTATGCTACGGCTCAACGATGGACTATTAATCACCCTATTGATCAAATTCTTGGTGATCCAAACGCTGGTGTTCAGACTCGACGAAGTGCAGGTAACATTTGTTTATTTGTTAACTTTATTTCTCTGATTGAACCAAAGAAAACAGATGATGCCCTCCGAGATCCAAACTGGGTCAGCGGTATGCAAGAAGAGCTGACAGAATTCGAAAGAAACAAAGTTTGGAAGCTCGTTCCCAGACCATCTGACAAGTCAGTGATAGGCATTAAATGGGTCTATCGAAACAAGTTGGATGAACATGGAATTGTAACCCGCAACAAGGCTCGTCTTGTTGCTCAGGGGTACAGACAAGAGGAAGGTATAGATTACAACGAAACATTTGCCCCAGTGGCAAGACTCGAAGCCATTCGTCTATTCTTAGCTTACGCTGTACACAAAGACTTCAAGGTTTATCAGATGGATGTTAAATCAGCATTCCTAAATGGAAAGCTGAACGAAGAAGTCTACGTGGAACAACCTCCAGGATTCTCAGATCCTAAGCATCCAGGTTATGTTTATAAACTGGATTAGGCACTTTATGGCTTAAATCAAGCTCCTCGTGCATGGTATGACACTCTCTCTTCTTATCTCCATATTGAAAAATTTGAGCAAGGTAAAATCGATAAAACTCTATTTTTCAGGAAAGTAAAAGGTCATATTATTCTTGTTCAAATATATGTCGATGATATTATATTTGGTTCCACTAACCCTGACCTATGTACTCGTTTTGCCGAAAGAATGAAAGCTGAATATAAAATGAGTATGATGGGTGAGCTGACATATTTTCTTGGTCTTCAAATCAAGCAAAATGAAAAAGGAACTTTCATTCACCAAGGAAAATATGTTAAAGATATGCTGAAAAAGTTTGATTTAACTCAGAGCTCAGCTATGAAAACCCCTATGGCACCTCCGCTGACACTAAACAAGGATCCTTTAGGGAAACCTGTTAATGTCACGACGTACCGTGGGATGATCGGCTCTCTTCTGTATCTTACAGCTAGCCGACTTGATATTTTATACGCACCTGTTTGTGTGCACAATATCAAGCTGAACCTAAGGAATCTCATTTAATTGCTGTAAAGCAAATTTTTCGATACGTTAAGGGTACTCCTAACCTAGGTCTTTGGTATCCCAAAGACTCATAGTTTGATCTAATCGCCTATTCAGATAGTGATTTTGCAGGATGCAAATTGGATAGGAAAAGCACCACAGGAGGCTGTCAGCTCCTGGGTGGAAAGATGGTGAGTTGGACAAGTAAAAAGCAAAACTCAGTGTCCACATCAACCGCTGAAGCTGAGTATGTAGCCGCTGGAAGCTGTTGTTCTCAGGTCTTGTGGATGGGAAATCAACTACTGGACTATTACTTTCAGCTCTCTAAAATTCCAATCTATTACGACAGCACTAGTGCCATCGCTATAGCAAACAATCCAATGCTACATTCAAAGACCAAACACATCGAAATCAGGTATCATTTTATCAGAGATCATGTGATGAATGGTGATATTGAACTTAATTTTATCCCAACTGACTTTCAGTTAGCTGATCTTTTCACCAAACCTCTTGATGAGACAAGATTCAACTTTCTCATCAGCGAGCTTGGAATGCTGAACTTAGAAGAGTAAAATCTTCAGTGGTTCATATTTGATCAGTGATACAATGAATTTATATAACCCTATTAATCACCTACTCTCTGAACAAAATTGATTCGCTGATATCAAGGTATGTTCTCTCTTACTCCCTGACGTTCTCCTATGAATGCAAGATTTCAAAACAAATTGCATCGCTGAATATCTCTTCCTTTCAGTGATATTTTGGAATTTCTAAAATCTCACTGATATTTCTAATCAGTGCTTCTATTTTTAAAATGTCCCTAAGTTTTCAAAATCCTCAGAGACACCTTAAGATGTGAAAGGACGTTTGTAACGTCATCACAACGGATAGACCATGGCACGCTTTTTCTCTGACACGTTCGCCCGTTTCGTTTACCTTGTCCAATCAAATTCAAGGGACGTGTCCGTGTCGTCATGAAAAACTTTCCCGCTCATAGTTTTTCTCTCTCCACTCTCACTATATAAACCTCTTGAGTTTATATTTTTACCTTTTACGCGAACGTCATCTCTCTCGAACAAAAATCAACTGTTGCATTTGAAATATTTTCTCTAAGAACCTGTTCATCTTCATCTTCTTCAACACTACAGGTTAATATTTCTTTTATTTTGCAACTCATAAACTTGTTTTTGATCTTATTCTTGGTTCTAACAGATCAAACAAAAGAACTTTCTTAAAATAAAATCATATTTTTTGTGATTTTATGAATGCAATCTGTTTCTCAGATTGTTCTTCGAGTTTAAAATAAAAATCTTAAACTTGACATTTTCATATGTTTTTCCAGAATCCTTTCCTTAAGAGGAAACTGGAAAACAAGAACATTCACTATGTTTTGTATTCTTGTTCAAAACTAGAAAAACCCTAAAAACTCTTATTTTGGAATTTTATCCATATTAAGAACTTCTCTTCATATTCTTCATGTTTATACTTTATGAACATAAATGGCATCTACTGAAGCTCCCACTACCTCTGAAAAGACTGAACTCGTCAAGGCCCCACATGTCAACTTCGAAATGGAGCAAGTAACATTTCAAGGAAACAATCCTTATGCCCTCTTCAACTATCCTCCAAGGAAGATGATCACTCACCTGAACGACGTTGTCAATTTCCTCCAGACCTGTCCTCTGTCGACAGCTCTGACCGTAACTCCTCCTACTCACAAACACCTTCTCGCTCAGTTCTGGTATACTGCCAGAAGAGCTCAAATTACCTCCACCAAAGACCTAAAGAAAAATATCGATGTCATCCTCTTCGACACCGAACATGGTTCTGCCAAGATTACTCCCGGCGCTATCAGGTCTGCCCTCAACCTCCCTGGTAGTACAAAGGAAAAATGTTTCGTTCCTCTACCTGACCCCAAGAACCCAGCTGATAGAGAAGCACTCATTGCATTCTTTGATGCAATGCATTATGTTTGGGGCACATGGAGAGACCTCATCCCATAGAAGAAACTCACCTCCATCCAAAAATCCAAAATGCCAAGGGAGATGAACTTCATCTTCCCACACCTTATCAGTTGCATGACAGCTAAGGTTGGGTCAACTGACCAAGCATCCAAACCTCAACAGGCTATGGGGTACGCACTGCTGAAGGGCCTTCACATCGATTGGGCAAAGATCATATTCTACGATATGATGCTCAGGGTGGATGAAACAAAGTGGCCAACAACTGTTCCATATCCCCGGTTTATCAGCGCTCTCTTCCGACAAAGCTCGGGGACAAATATCCAAAGGTGGGCAACCTGAAGTTATCACAGGTTGGCCCTAAGGTTCTCGACTTCAAGCCCCTGCCAAACGAGGTATGTCTATCTACTCTCTTACCTCTTCTCCGACCTAACTCTTCTTCTACTTATGCGGCTACCATATGGGCAGCGGTAATCCCAACCGCTGGTACCCAGGCTGCAACATCTACTCCTTATCGAAAGGGGAAACCTTCTGACACCCCACTTGGCACTCCTAAGCCCAAGAAGTCCTCCAAGGAGTAACCCCCGAAGCCTACCTAGGCTGAAGACACCCCACTTGGATAGTTTCGTGGTACGCTCTGCCACAGCTGCTGAACCAACCCCTTCTATACTCCCTTCAGCGTCTCTAAACGCTGAGGTTGTCATGGAACAGAACCTCCCTCCCTCAGTACCTCCAAGTACTGCGAAAGTATTATTTAGCGGATCCAACGCTGAACCTGGCACCCAATCCCTCTTCTCAACTTTCATTCCTCCCACTATTTGTTTGGTCACTCCACCTCTTTTCCCCCCACTCTCTACAATAAACATCATCCCGAGTGATACATCTGCTGAAGCTCTACAGCGGATGATGGATCAAAACATAGGACCTGCGGGCACCTCTATGCATCAATGCTCTCTGGAAGACGACATGGAAAAATATTCAGGTTATCGAAACTTCGATGACTTCGTTAACCATCCCGCAGGTATACACAACTCCTTAAACACTCCTCTCTCAAAATCCCCAACTTCTGAGTTTTCCTTTGTTCATAAGTTTTTATCTTCTACAGGTCCTAATTTGGGAGACATCAACAACTCCCTCAAGAATTTGACTACTAAGGTGGAATCTCTCACCACCACACTCTCCACGAACTCTTCAGTGGTTACAAACGCTGGAGAGGCTCTAAAGACACTCACCACCGAGGTGAAAGGCAAAGCATCCAGTGCTGATCTGGACATAGCAGAAGGTACTCTTTCAAAAGTTACTGAGACTCTTGTTGACAACTCCACCTCCATCAACACTCTGAACTCTACCAACAACACCCTCTCCAATAACTTCACCACCCTGTCCAACGAAGTCATATCGTTGAAGACATCGGTTGGAAATCTTCAGGGAGAGGTGTCTACCTTAAAAAAATACGTCAGCACTGCCACAAATCTCCTGCAGCAAATCCTTGATCGCCTGAACGTTCCAACATGTCCTCCCTCATACTTCACTCAGGTTGATCGGGAGAATCTTGAAAAGATCAACCCTGCTATTTCTGGCCTGGAAGACAGAATAGCAAGGGTGGAAACTTGCGTTGGGATCACTGGCGTCGAAGACAGTGACCTAAGGCATGCTGATGCTGCTGCTGCTACTGTTTCCTCCCACATCCGTCATGTGGAAGAGGGGGAGAAGAATCAAGAAGACCTTCCCCATAACTCTGAGGGGGAGGGTATTGTTTCTGATGTTGCTGAAAAAACCTCAGGGAGTTGAAAACCCTGAGGGAACCGAGTTCTCCCAACACAACGATGAATCTGAGGGGGAGCAACTCGAAGAAGAACTGGAAGATACTGCAATTCTTGTTCCTTCTGAGGACGAGGCTGAAGAAGAAGAAGAAGAAGAAGACGAAGAAGATCTCGATCTTCATGACGACGAACCATCAGCATCACCTAAAAATGATGATGGCGACGATGACGATGATGATGGTGTCAACTCCTCCTTCTAACCCAGAAGGGCCCCTGCTCAAAAAGGGGTTGTAATAAACGAATCATCAGGAGAGGGGACCGCTAAAAAGCCTGCATCGACTGAAGCCGACAAGGGCAAAAACAAAGGCATCGCTACTGAAGGCAATCTGACTATCTTGCTTCGAAAGCCAGTTTGTCAGGTACAATATATTTTCTTCCTTTACACTATCCCTTCTCAACCTCAATTCTCCTCTCCATAAAACCTCTATACACTTAAACCTCATTCTTTTCTCTATCTCTTCTTCCAAATGATCTCACTTAAACGATCCTTATGTTTCAGCTAGTCCTCTCCCTTGCTTGAGGATCCAGCTGAAGTTCCTCCAGCTACATCAACAATAAATCCAGCCCCGAGCGCTGAAGAAATAATCCCAGTCTTAGACTTCGCTGAGACTGATGAACCAGAAGAAGAACTGCTCTATCATAAGAAAAGACCTTCCTTGGCTCCTCAAAAGCTAAGTGAAGAAGAACTGAAAAGGAGAGAAGCAATGATCAAACAACTTGAGGATCAACGAATCAACCGTGGCCCTCGATTCAAAATAACAAGAAAAGAAGTCGTTGAACATTTCAAAGTTGAAAAACAACTCATCGATCGAAGAAGAGCTAAAGAAAGAGATAAAGCTTATGCTATTGAGCTCGTCCAACAATCGGTGAAGGACCCTGAACTGAAGAAGACTCCCATCTTAGTTCAACGTCAATTGTGGAAGGACGCCCAAACGATCGTCGAAAAGAAGACCAAGGTATCTGACTCAACCCTGGTATGGTGCAAAGAAAGATTAAGCTATCGATATCAGGTGTCCAGAATCAACAAAGTGAACATCAGAGGAAGGATGTCCTTAAACGTTCCAGTTGTTGACGTCGACATATTCAGAGAAAATGGTAGCAAGGAAACAATCTATGCTTCATCTATCACCAAGTACGATTTCTGTAACGTCCCAAAAATTACAAGGAATTTAATATTTTAAAAACATGCATTTCATTATAAAACAACCACAATTTTATAAATCGTAACTTAATTGAAATTAACGTCGTTACTCAAACAGTCAAATAAGTTTATGCAGCGGAACTTTTATAAAATAAAATCCAACGGTATGAAAGTGAAATTTAAACAATCTTCGACACCCCGCGCTTCGTGTGTGTACCGTTAAGCCCGACTGCCGCTCGCACCTGAAATCACAACATATTGGGGAAAGGTAAGCTAAACGCTTAGTGAATCCTACCACACACGCAGGTAGCAACCCCACGTATATCGTCCCTACTCGCAAGTAGGTAACATCACCACTACAATGAATATGAAGCCACATAATGATTCATGCATACATACAAACCTCGGTCCCACCGAGTACACAAAAATATAACAATACCAGCTCAGTCCCACCGAGCCCCCGGTGCCACCGAGTAAAGGTAAATAGTTGTACTAGCTCAGTCCCACAGAGCCCTCGGTCCCACCGAGTAAAGGTAAATAGTTGTACTAGCTCAGTCCCACCGAGCCCCTCAGTCCCACTGAGGTGTACGCAAGCACAAATAATTCACATATAATTTCAACAATCACAGCTAAATCATCCCATCCAAATTGGTCCACACAAACACGTGATAATACGTAATAACACATAGCACAAAAACAAAACTTTTGGCACCAGTTTCATCCCAATCCGACATTCCTAGCAGAAGTTATGCTCGATACAAAAACAGGGACATAAACTGCAGTTTCACATAAAATCACGACACGGTCCTTCGGTATGCGATTAACGGTTTAGGGTCAGGCCACGGCGGTTTTGGGATCCCGCCAGGTGGTTTTAGGGTTTAGGCCGTGGGCCCCACCCACTGCCACCTCCGGAAGCGGGGCACGGCGGCGGCGGCGGTGTTTTCCGGCGGTGATCACACACACACGCACACAACCCACGCTACCCTCTCGCATCACCGTCCTCCTCTCTCTCGATCGCTCTAACGTGAACCCACCCGCACCCACGACCACAGCCGTCACAGCGGCGGCGTGCAGTGGTGGCCACACCGCCGGCGGCCATGGCTGCCGTGGCGGTGGTGGTGGCGGTTTGCGGCGTTTTGACAACTAAACAACGACACGAAAGGAATATAAACAGAAATACCTCAACGAAACCTACTTCCTCCTCTTTTCCGGCAAGAACGGCCTCTTCTCTTTCCCTTTTTCCGGCAGCCCTTTGGCGGCAGTGTAACGTCCCAAAAATTTCAAGGAAATTTAAATTTTTTTAAAACATACATTTCATTATAAAGCAACCATAATCTAGTAACTCATGTCTTAATTGAAATTAACGTCGTTGACTCAAACCGTCAACAAAGTTTATGCAGCGGAAAATTATATAATTAAATTCAAGGGTTCGAAAGTGAAAATTTAACAATCTTTGATTCTCTGCGCTTGATGTGTGTACGGTCACACCCGACTGCCGCCCGCACCTGAAATAACAACATATTGGGAAAGGGTAAGCTAAACGCTTAGTGAATCCAACCACACACGTAAGTAGCAACCCCACGCATATCACCCCTACTCGCAAGTAGGCAACATCACCATCACCACGAATATCAAACCACATAATGATTATTATATAAGTACGAACCTCGGTCCCACCGAGTACACAAAATACATTAATACAAGCTCAGTCCCACCGAGCCCTCGGTCCCACCGAGTAAAGATTGCTGTACTAGCTTAGTCCCACCAAGCCCTCGGTCCCACCGAGCCCCTCAGTCCCACCGAGGTGTACACATGCATCAAATATTCCACATACGAATTCAACAAATCACAACCAGTTATCACATCCCAACTAGTTCATGTAAGCACATAAATGCACGTAATAACACGTAACACAAAAGAACGACATACATGAAATTCCTAACTACGCGGTGAGAGAACTCACCTCAAGGCTAAGCAATGTGCTCACGAATCGCAACACCAACACGGCAATCTTCTTCACTTTTTCCCACCTAAATACGTATAAAAAGTCAAAGGAAAGTCCCGACCCATAACACGTTTACTAGTTTTCAAAAGACTAAATATTCCAGCTTTTTATTAAAAAAAATACAGGTCTGTTCGGGACCTGTTTTACCCCCTTAAAACTGATAAATACCGAAATCAAAATCCATAATTACGAAGTTCTAAGTCTTACGATTTCAGGGACGTATCGCACGCGTCCTAACGATTTTTCTATAATTTACCATGGGTTTTACAAGAATGATTCGCAGAACAGCGAACACCCGGACCTTTCAGTACAACATGGCAACTTCGCCCTAGCTATGATCCGAACTGGTCCTTCCGCAAAACAGAGGAAACTTAATAGACTCCGAAACGAAACGTTTGGCACCAGTCCCATCCCAAACCGACATTGCAAGCAAAAGTTATGCATAAAACAAAACAGGGACAGAAAGCTGGAAGTTTTTCGGACCAGGATGTATAAACAGCCCCATACGGCCCAGCTACAGACTTAAACAGATTTTCGGCAAAACACGAAAAACTTTCCTGACTCGATTAGTAATCTTCGGCCACCGATTTCATTTCAATCCGAGCTACGAGTAAAGAGTTACGGCCACGACAAAACAGTGGCAGAAAATCGTCATTCACATAAAATGACAAATCACCAAACTTGCGACCATTTTTTCACCTAGCTAGAGGCTGAACCAGTTTTCCGCCAGAACACGGAAAACGTGACCGACCCCGAACTTGAACCGTGGGTGCCAGTTTCGGCTCAATCGGAGTTATGACGCAAAAGTTATGGCCGTCACAAAAACAGTGACTGAACAATTATTCACATGAAATGATGATTATAAAGAGAACGACGGCTTTATCGAATTGGCTTAATCGATTAAGTCACGACTTAAAGGGCTCTAAGGTCATTAACAGGTCACAGCCACGCACCACCCACTGCCACCTCCGGCAGTGGTGGTCGTCGGTGGCGGTCGGCGGCGGTCCTTCGACAAAACAATTAAAACGAGCCGCAAACCACCGTGAAATCCCTACTCTCTCGATCACCTTACCGCATGCACATATATGACTCACACCACCACCACCACCACCACCCGACACCCAGCCACCACAGTGGCGGCGCGCGGCGGCGGCGCTGCCGCTGCCCCTTCGTCGGAAACCAAAAAACGAAAACCGAACGTAACGAGAACCATACCTTACAACGACGACTCGCAACCGTGCCTGGAATCCCTTCTTCTCGACCTCTCCGACGACGGACGTGGACACCGGTGGTTTTCCGGCGGTCGTGGCGGCGTTTCTCCGGCGACTTCTCTTTCTCACGGTTTCTCCCTAATTCTTGGCCAAATGAAACAATGAGGAAAATGAAACAAACACAAACAATCGGCTGTTTGTTGGTGCCGTGTGGAAACCGACGAGAAGAGGAAGAGGGGGGGGGGGGTCGGTCCCCCTTTCCTTGGTCGTTCAAAACCACCAACACCCCACATTTCCCATTAACCCCTCCGTGTTCCCGCCCTTGGCATTTCCGGTCCCTGGTTTTTCGTCATAATAAAAAAAATAAGCAAGGTTGCAACGTGTAACATTCGAGGTCCCTCCCTTGACAACCTCCGTTAATTAATCACACTTTAAACGATAATAAAAGAAATACATTAAGAATTTTAAAAACCATACCGAGACATGGGATTTACAACTCTCCCCCGCTTGAATTAGACTTCGTCCCCGAAGTCTACACCCGCAAACAGCTCCGGATAATTCTCTCGCATCTCCGCTTCAGGTTCCCAAGTCCACTCGGAACCCTTTCGGTATCTCCATTGAACCTTCACCAAACCAACAACCTTGTTCCGCGAGGTTCTCGTCCTCCTGTCAAGAATAGCAACTGGCTTTTCCACGTAATTAAGTCGCTCATCGATCTGAATATCTTCGAGTGGTACTACTGCAGACTCATCCATCACACACTTCCGCAATTGCGAAACGTGGAAGGTGTTGTGAATCAAGTTCAGTTCCTCCGGTAGCTCCAACCGGTAAGCCACTTTCCCCACGCGGACGATGATCCGATAAGGCCCAATATAACGAGGCCCTAGCTTCCCCCGCTTACGAAACCGGATCACCCCTTTCCAGGGCGAAACCTTCAACAATACATAATCACCTACCTGAAACTCCAAGTCGGATCGCCTTTTGTCGGCGTAGCTCTTCTGCCGACTCTGTGCAGTAACCAAACGGTCCCGCACCATCTGAATTGTCTCGGTCGTCTTCAACACGATGTCAGTACTCCCTAACACCCGATGCCGAACCTCGCCCCAACAAACGGGCGTCCTGCATTTCCTACCGTACAACAACTCGTATGGCGGCATGCCAATACTAGAGTGGTAGCTGTTGTTGTAGGAAAATTCCGCCAAAGGTAGGTACTGATCCCAACTACCTCCAAAATCGATGACACATGCACGAAGCATATCCTCGAGGGTCTGAATGGTTCGTTCGCTCTGTCCGTCCGTCTGTGGATGAAAGGCCGTGCTAAAGTGTAATCGTGTACCCATCTCCGACTGGAACTTCTCCCAAAATCGAGAGGTAAAACGAGTATCCCTGTCGGAGACAATCGAAACTGGCACCCCGTGCCTGGCCACGATCTCACGCACAAACACCTCCGCAAGCTTCTCCGTCGAGGAGCTCTCCCTGATGGCCAAGAAGTGTGCACTCTTGGTCAGACGGTCAACGATCACCCAAATGGCATCGTTCCCATGGGGAGTCCTTGAGAGTTTCGTTATGAAGTCCATGTTAATCTCTTCCCATTTCCAAACCGGGACCTCCAACGGTTGCAATTTACCATGAGGTCGTTGATGTCCCGCTTTGATCTTCTGACAGGTCATACACACCTCAACACATCTAGCAACATCCCGCTTCATGCCGGGCCACTAGTAACCTTCGCGCAAGTCCCTGTACATCTTTGTAGCCCCCGGGTGAATCGAGAACTTAGACTTATGCGCCTCATCCATTAATACCTGCCGGTTCCCACCGATGAATGGAACCCAAACCCTACCATGTCGAGTTAACAACCCCCGACTATCACGAACAAGATTTGAGATTTCCCCCGACACTCTTTCCCGTTTTGCATTTTCCTCCAAGACAACCACCTCTTGAGCGCTTCCTATCGACTCCAGGATAGATGTAACCACTGTCAATCGCTGACAATAACCCCTCAATGGCTCACCGACCGGATGTCGGCTGAGTGCGTCCGCGACCACGTTCGCCTTACACGGGTGGTAAAGTATCTCGCAGTCATAATCCTTAACCACATCGAGCCACCTTCGCTGACGCATATTAAGGTTCTGCTGATCCATCAAGTACTTGAGGCTCTTATGGTCAGTGTAGATCGTACACTTGACACCATAGAGATAGTGCCTCCAAATTTTAAGGGCAAACACTACCGCTCCCAACTCCAGGTCATGAGTCGGGTAATTTGCTTCGTGAGGCTTCAGCTGTCTAGAAGCGTAGGCTATGACCTTGCCGCGCTGCATAAGCACGGCACCCAAACCCTGATGTGAGGCGTCACAATATACTACCAAATCCTCCATGCCCTCGGGTAAGGTTAACACAGGAGCCTCACACAACCGCCTGCGTAGCTCCTCGAACGCCTTCTGTTGTTCCTCCCCCCAACTGAAAGCCGCAGATTTCTTTGTCAATCGCGTCATGGGCAACGCGATCTTAGAGAAATCCTGAATAAACCTTCGATAATACCCCGCTAATCCCAGAAAGCTTCGCACCTCAGTAGGAGTCTTCGGCACCTCCCACCGCATCACAGCTGCAATCTTAGCTGGGTCAACCATAATACCATCCTGATTCACGACATGTCCTAGGAACTGAACCTCTCGTAACCAGAATTCGCACTTGGAAAACTTAGCGTATAACTTCTCTCTCCTCAATACTTCCAACACTTCTCGAAGATGCATCTCGTGCTCCTCCTTGGTCTTTGAATACACCAGAATGTTATCGATGAACACAATCACCGAACGGTCCAACATCGGACTACACACTCGGTTCATGAGGTCCATGAACGCTGCAGGTGCATTGGTGAGTCCAAAAGGCATCACCACAAACTCGTAATGACCGTATCGCGTACGGAAAGCCGTCTTTTCCGTGTCCTCACTCCTGACCCGCATCTGGTGGTACCCCGACCGTAGATCAATCTTGGAGAACCATGAGGCCCCCTGAAGCTGGTCGAACAAATCGTCAATCCTTGGCAAAGGATAACGATTCTTTACCGTAAGCTTATTCAGCTCTCGGTAGTCTATGCACATCCGTTGTGATCCATCCTTCTTCTTCACGAATAAGATAGGTGCTCCCCATGGCGAACAGCTCGGTCTAATGAACTCCTTTTCGAGTAGTTCTTGCAGCTGAGCGTACAGCTCTTTCATTTCCGGTGGAGCCAGGCGGTAGGGTGCCTTAGCCACCGGAGCCGCACCCGGGATCAGATCGATCCGAAACTCTACCTGTCGTTCGGGAGGTATCCCCGACAATTCCTCGAGAAACACGTCGGTGAACTCCCGTACCACAAGTACGTCTTCCGCAGACATCTTCGCTTCCCCAATCCTCGTGTCTAACACGTATGCTAAAAATCCTTGCCCACTATGCTGAAGGTACCTCCGAGCTCTCGCAGCCGAACATATGGCCGTAGACCGTCTAGACGAATCTCCCTGCACTAACAGTTCTCCCCCGTTTGGGGTTCGAACTCGCACTTGCTTGTGGCGGCAAACGATCTCCGCGTCGAACTTATCCATCCAATCCATGCCCACAATCACACAAAGCTCCCGGATAGCAATCGGGATCAGGTCAATGGGAAACCTCACCCCTGAGATCTCTAAGGTGCATCCGCGAATCACGTCTGTGACCGTCAAGGTCCTATCATCGGCCACCTCAACAACCAGAGGATAACTCAAGCGTCCTACAACTCGGCCTAAACCCTCGCTAAAAGTGCGAGACACAAAAGAGTGAGTAGCCCCGCTATCAAACATCACAACTGCAGGCACCGAGTTAACTAGGAATGTACCTAACATATAATTCAACCACAACTAAATACATGACATGGAAAGGAAAGACAAAAGGAAAGAAGTAAGGGATATACCTGTCACCACTTTAGGGGTCGCCTGTGCCTCATCCATCGTCAACTGGTGAACTCTACCTCGGGCCGCTCCCGCCCCTGGCTGACCAACTCGACCATCTGTGATACGCAACGGGGCATTCCCAGGCACCCTCTGAGCTCTACCCCCAGTAGCTACCCCTGCTCTAGGACAGTTGGCCCTTACGTGGCCCGTCTGATTACAGTTGAAACAGACCATTAACGGCGTCTTACAATCCCGGCTAAGGTGACCGGGTTGACCACACTTAAAACACCCATCCACTCTCCTTGCTCCAGTATCACGGGGTTTAAACCCGCCACTCCTAGAACCCGTGCGCGTACCTGTAAACCTCGAACGCTTCGGCACTGCCAAGATGGGCGTCACTGGCTGTGTCGCCTTCCGCTTCTTAGCTTGGGTCTCCAGCTCAAGCTCCCTCCTTCGAGCGGCGTCCATCATGACGGATAATGAAGTGTACTGTGCCGTGCTAACAAATTCTCGGATCTCCGTGCGTAGCATATCTTTATACCTTGACATCTTCATCTCTTCCGAGGCGGCATACTGAGGACAGAATAATGCCATCTCGGTAAATTTCCTGTTCATCTCTTTTACCGTCTCTGTTGTCTGTGTGAGCTCTAGGAATTCTTTAGCGATTCATTCCATCTCTACTGGCGGTACATACTCCGCACGGAAACGAGTGACAAACTCGTCCCAAGTCAAAGTAGTGCGCTCGGCAGGTGTCAATGCCGTGGCGCACAAATCCTTCGCGCCGTCACGTAGTAGATTTACTGCAAAACGGACCTTTAGGTTGTCCGGGCAGCCACTGGTCAAAAATGCGAACTCCATGTCAGATACCCATCACATGCTGGTAATCGGATCCGAGTCTCCCTTAAACTCTGGCGGGGAACAAGCGGAGAGATCCCGGTACTGGAACTCTCGGTTACGGAGATGACCCTCCGCAGGCAGTGGAATAGCTGCAATACGCTCCTCCAGTAGGATCACCACCTCCTCTCGAATAGCGGTGATGATCTCGGGGATCGCCTCCCCGATCGCGTGGGAAACCTCAGTAGCAATCAGTTCCCTAATACGCTCCTCAGTAATCCCCGTCTCGGCTCACGACACCGCCGCGTTGTTCCTTCTAGTATTGACCATCCTAGAAAGAGAAATTTCAGAGATCTATAAGCACATATAACTCACCCTACCATGCTCATACTCCACTCCTTGGCTCCCTCGTGACTCTCCCCGACTCAAGCATGGATCCTGTGCTTCAGATAGTAGGAGCTCTACTACTACCCTTCACACCTATCCTTACTCGTTTCGAGTCCTGTCCTGGGACATTCAAGTAGTTGATTACCACAAATAAACACATATAGCCAATCCAGCCCGTACAAACACCTTTCCTAACTCCCTAGAAAGGTCATATCACCCACTATCCCTTGCTAACACGGAAACCCCACTAACCCTGACGAGTCGCCTCGTGAATGCACAGTCGTATACAGTGTAAAACCAGATAGACGTTCGAATAAGAGATTCTATCCTAGAATGGTTGGACTCAAACAAGAGTTGCGCAATAGAACTAAATCTAATATTCTAAGGCTATTCAGTTCCTACTGCATACAACCTAGAGTGCATTCGCTCAACAACCTATCAAAGCTAGCATGAGTTCCTATAAGCGATAAAACCAGCATACAGTACCATACAGTTCACATAAGCAATCTAGCATGCATACACTATACCTGAAAAGCGATAGATACACTAAGTTCCTTACCTTCCCAGTTGGCGTCGGCTGACTGTACACACTGCACCCACGATCATCGTTTCCAAACGGGTTTTCTCTTTTCATTTAAAAACAAAAATTTTGATAAAAGAATTTAAAGATCTCTTAGCCGCAACTTGAGACCAAACACACCGAGATGTGCTTGATTCACTCAAGCCGTGCTCTGATACCAAGTTGTAACGTCCCAAAAATTTCAAGGAAATTTAAAATTTTTTAAAACATACATTTCATTATAAAGCAACCATAATCTAGTAACTCATGTCTTAATTGAAATTATCGTCGTTGACTCAAACCGTCAACAAAGTTTATGCAGCGGAAAATTATATAATTAAATTCAAGGGTTCGAAAGTGAAAATTTAACAATCTTTGATTCTCTGTGCTTGATGTGTGTACGGTCACGCCCGACTGCCGCCCGCACCTGAAATAACAACATATTGGGAAAGGGTAAGCTAAACGCTTAGTGAATCCAACCACACACGTAGGTAGCAACCCCACACATATCACCCCTACTCGCAAGTAGGCAACATCACCATCACCACGAATATCAAACAACATAATGATTATTATATAAGTACGAACCTCGGTCCTACCGAGTACACAAAATACATTAATACAAGCTCAGTCCCACCGAGCCCTTGGTCCCACCGAGTAAAGATTGTTGTACTAGCTTAGTCCCACCAAGCCCTCGGCCCCACCGAGCCCCTCAGTCCCACCGAGGTGTACACATGCATCAAATATTCCACATACGAATTCATCAAATCACAACCAGTTATCACATCCCAACTAGTTCATGTAAGCACATAAATGCACGTAATAACACGTAACACAAAAGAACGACATACATGAAATTACTAACTACGCGGTGAGAGAACTCACCTCAAGGCTAAGCAATGTGCTCACGAATCGCAACACCAACACGGCAATCTTCTTCACTTTTTCCCACCTAAATACGTATAAAAAGTCAAAGGAAAGTCCCGACCCATAACACGTTTACTAGTTTTCAAAAGACTAAATATTCCATCTTTTTATTAAAAAAAATACAGGTCTGTTCGGGACCTGTTTTACCCCCTTAAAACTGATAAATACCGAAATCAAAATCCATAATTACGAAGTTCTAAGTCTTACGATTTCAGGGACGTATCGCACGCGTCCTAACGATTTTTCTATAATTTACCATGGGTTTTACAAGAATGATTCGCAGAACAGCGAACACCCGGACCTTTCAGTACAACATGGCAACTTCACCCTAGCCATGGTCCGAACTGGTCCTTCCGCAAAACAGAGGAAACTTAATAGACTCCGAAACGAAACGTTTGGCAACAGTCCCATCCCAAACCGACATTCCAAGCAAAACTTATGCATAAAACAAAACAGGGACAGAAAGCTGGAAGTTTTTCGGACCAGGATGTATAAACAGCCCCATACGGCCCAGCTACAGACTTAAACAGATTTTCGGCAAAACACGAAAAACTTTCCTGACTCGATTAGTGAACTTCGGCCACCGATTTCATTTCAATCCGAGCTACGAGTAAAGAGTTACGGCCACGACAAAACAGTGGCAGAAAATCGTCATTCACATAAAATGACAAATCACCAAACTTGCGACCATTTTTTCACCTAGCTAGAGGCTGAACCAGTTTTCCGCCAGAACACGGAAAACGTGACCAACCCCGAACTTGAACCGTGGGTTCCAGTTTCGGCTCAATCAGAGTTATGACGGAAACGTTATGGCCGTCGCAAAAACAGTGACTGAACAATTATTCACATGAAATGATGATTATAAAGAGAACGACGGCTTTATCGAATTGGCTTAATCGATTAAGTCACGACTTAAAGGGCTCTAAGGTCATTAACAGGTCACAGCCACGCACCACCCACTACCACCTCCGGCAGTGGTGGTCGCCTGTGGTCCTTCGACAAAACAATTAAAACGAGCCGCAAACCACCGTGAAATCCCTACTCTCTCGATCACCTTACCGCATGCACATATATGACTCACACCACCACCACCACCACCACCCGACACCCAGCCACCACAGTGGCGGCGCGCGGCGGCGGCGCTGCCGCTGCCCCTTCGCCGGAAACCAAAAAACGAAAACCGAACGTAACGAGAACCATACCTTACAACGACGACTCGCAACCGTGCCTGGAATCCCTTCTTCTCGACCTCTCCGACGACGGACGTGGACACCGGTGGTTTTCCGGCGGTCGTGGCGGCGTTTCTCCGGCGACTTCTCTTTCTCATGGTTTCTCCCTAATTCTTGGCCTAATGAAACAATGAGGAAAATGAAACAAACACAAACAATCGGCTGTTTGTTGGTGCCGTGTGGAAACCGACGAGAAGAGGAAGAGGGGGGGGGGGGGGGGTCGGTCCCCTTTTCCTTGGTCGTTCAAAGCCACCAACACCCCACATTTCCCATTAACCCCTCCGTGTTCCCGCCCTTGGCATTTACGGTCCCTGGTTTTTCGTCATAATAAAAAAAATAAGCAAGGTTGCCACGTGTAACATTCGAGGTCCCTCCCTTGACAACCTCCGTTAATTAATCACACTTTAAACGATAATAAAATAAATACATTAAGAATTTTAAAAACCATACCGAGACACGGGCTTTACAGGCAGCCTCCTCTCTCTCTCTTCTCCTTGCTAGCGGTCGACTCTCTCCCTCTCTCTCTCGGTTTCTCTTTTTCTCTCTCGGTGGTAGCAGCCGAACAATGGAAAGGGAAAGGGAAACAAAAGGGTTTCTAATCTAATGGAAAGGAAAAAAAATAAACGTACAAAGGGAGGGGGGGGGGGGGGAAGACGGTCCTAGGGCCTATTCCATGCAAGTTTGGGGTTTACCCCACTTTAGTCCCTCAACTATTCCTTAACTCACACTCTACACCACAAGACACCTATGTTAACCCTTGGTCCGACTCGACTAACCCCGTTAACGGAACCCCCGTTAAACATAAAATCTTTTCCAAAAGAAATAAACAATTAAGATACGTACCGGGATACGGGCTTTACAACTCTCCCCCTCTTGAGTTAGACTTCGTCCCCGAAGTCTTGACCGATGAAAAGCTCGGGGTAATTCTTGCGCATCTCCGCTTCGGGCTCCCACGTCCATTCTGAACCCTTCCGGTGCCGCCACTGGACTTTCACCAGTCCAATAACTTTGTTCCGTGAGGTTCTCGTTCTCCTATCGAGAATGGCAACCGGCTTTTCCACGTAGTTAAGCCGCTCATCGATCTGTACGTCCTCCAGAGGAATCACGGTAGACTCGTCAAATACACACTTCCGTAATTGAGAAACGTGAAAGGTGTTGTGAATCAAGGTCAGTTCTTCAGGTAACTCTAACCGGTAAGCCACTTTCCCCACACGGGCGATAATCCGGTAAGGCCCAATATAACGAGGCCCTAGCTTCCCCCGCTTACGAAATCGGATCACCCCTTCCCAGGATGAAACCTTCAACAAAACATAATCACCCACTTGAAACTCTAAGTCGGATCGCCTTTTCTCGGCGTAGCACTACTGCCAACTCTGTGCAGTAACCAAACGGTCCCACACCATCTGAATCATTTCGGTCGTCTTCAAAACAATGTCAGTACTCCCTAACACCCGATGACCAACCTCGCCCCAACAAACGGGCGTCCTGCACTTCCTACCGTACAACAACTCGTACGGCGGCATGCCAATACTAGAGTGATAGCTGTTGTTGTAGGAGAATTCTGCCAAAGGTAGGTACTGATCCCAACTACCTCCAAAATCGATGACACAAGCTCGAAGCATAACTTCGAGGGTCTGAATGGTTCGCTCGCTCTGTCCGTCCGTCTGTGGATGGAAAGTCGTGCTAAAGTGTAACCGTGTACCCATCTCCGACTGGAACTTCTCCCAAAACCTGGAGGTAAAACGAGTGTCCCTGTCGGAGACAATCGAAACTGGCACCCCGTGCCTGGCCACGATCTCACGTACAAACACCTCCGCAAGCTTCTCCGCCGAGGAGCTCTCCCTGATGGCCAAGAAGTGAGCACTTTTGGTCAGCCGGTCAACAATCACCCAAATGGCATCGTTCCCACGGGGAGTGCTAGGGAGTTTCGTTATGAAATCCATAGTAATATTTTCCCATTTCCAAACCGGGACCTCCAACGGTTGCAATTTCCCATGTGGTCGTTGATGTTCCGCTTTGACCTTCCGACAGGTCATACATACCTCAACACATCTAGCAACATCCCGCTTCAGGCCGGGCCACCAGTAACCTTCACGCAAGTACCTGCCGGTTCCTACCGATGAATGGAACCCAGACCCTACCATGTCGAGTTAACAGCCCCCGACTATCACGAACAAAATTCGGGATTTCCCCCGACACTCTTTCCCGCTTTGCATTTTCCTCCAAGACAGCCACCTCCTGAGCGCTACCTATCGACTCCAGGATAGGTGTAACCACTGTCAATCGTTGACATAAACCCCTCAGTGGCTCACCGACCGGATGTCGACTGAGTGCGTCCGCGACCACGTTCGCTTTACCCGGGTGGTAAAGTATCTCGCAGTCATAATCCTTAACCACATCGAGCCACCTTCGCTGACGCATATTAAGGTTCTGCTGATCCATCAAGTACTTGAGGCTCTTATGGTCAGTGTAGATCGTACACTTGACACCATAGAGATAGTGCCTCCAAATTTTAAGGGCAAACACGACCGCTCCAAACTCCAGGTCATGAGTCGGGTAATTCGCTTCGTGGGGCTTCAGCTGCCTAGAAGCGTAGGATATGACCTTGCCGTGCTGCATAAGCACTGCACCCAAACCCTGATGTGAGGCGTCACAATATACTACCAAATCCTCTATGCCCTCGGGCAAGGTTAACACAGGAGCCTCGCACAAACGCCTGCGTAGCTCCTCGAACGCCTTCTGTTGTTCCTCACCCCAGCTGAAAGCCGCAGATTTCTTTGTCAATCGTGTCATAGGCAACGTGATCTTGGAGAAATCCTGAATAAACCTTCGATAATATCCCGCCAATCCTAGAAAGCTTCGCACCTCGGTAGGAGTCTTCGGCACCTCCCACCTCATCACCGCTGAAATCTTAGCTGGGTCGACCATAATACCATCATGGTTCACGACATGTCCTAGGAACTGGACCTCTCGTAACCAGAACTCGCACTTGGAAAACTTAGCGTATAACTTCTCTCGCCTCAATACTTCCAACACTTCTCGAAGATGCATCTCGTGCTCCTCCTCGGTCTTTGAATACACCAAAATATCATCGATGAACACAATCACCGATCGGTCCAACATCGGACTACACACTCGGTTCATGCGGTCCATGAACGCTGCTGGTGCATTGGTGAGCCCAAAAGGCATCACCACGAACTCGTAATGACCATACCGCGTACGGAAGGCCGTCTTCTCCGTGTCCTCACTCCTGACCCGCATCTGGTGGTACCTCGACCGTAAATCAATATTGGAGAACCACGAGGCTCCCTGAAGCTGGTCAAATAAATCGTCAATCCTTGGCAAAGGATAACGATTCTTTACCGTAAGCTTATTCGGCTCCCGGTAGACTATGCACATCCGCTGTGACCTGTCCTTTTTCTTCACAAATAAGATAGGTGCTCCCCACGGCGAACAGCTCGGCCTAATGAACTCCTTTTCAAGAAGTTCCTGCAACTGGGCGTGCATCTCTTTCATTTCCGGTGGGGCCAGGCGATAGGGTGCCTTGGCCACCGGAGCAGCACCCGGGATCAGATCGATCCGAAACTCTACCTGTCGTTCGGGAGGTATCCCCGGCAAATCCTCGGGAAATACGTCGGTGAACTCCCGTACAACTGGCACGTCTTCGACAACCTCCTTCGCCTCCCCAACTCGCGTGTCTAACACATAAGCCAAGTATCCTTGCCCACTGTGCTGAAGGTATCTCCGAGCTCTCGCAGCTGAACATATTTCCGCAGTCCGTCTAGCCGAGTCTCCCTGTACTAACAGTTCTCCCCCGCTTGGGGTTCGAACTCGCACTTGTTTGTGACGACAAACAATCTCCGCATCATACGCATCCATCCAATCCATGCCCACAATCACGCACAACTCCCGCATAGCGATCGGAATCAAATCAATCGGGAACCTCACACCAGAGATCTCCAAAGTGCACCCCCGGTACACGTCAGTAACCGTCAAGGTCCTGTCTTTAGCAACTGCAACCACAAGTGGACAGCCTAACCGTCCCACAACTCGGCCCCAAACACTCACTTTATGGCCAGAATAATGTCATTTCCGTGAACTTTCGGTTCACCTCCTTTATGGCCTCCGCAGTCTGAGAGCTCCAAGAACTCTTTAGCCTCCTCTCCATCTGCACTAGAGGCACATGCTCTACACAAAACATACGACGAACTCCTCCCAGGTCAAAGTAGTAGCACACCAGTCTTTCGCTCCGTCTCGTAACAGATTCACCGCGAAGCGAACCTTCAAGTTCTCAGGACGATAAATTATGCTATCTATGCTCACGCTCAACTCCTCGGGTTCCCCGTGACTTTCCCCGACTCGAGCACGGATCCTGTGCTTCAGATAGTAGGAGCTCTACTACTACCTTCCACACCTATCCCTACTCGTTTCGAGTCCTGACCAGGAGTGTCCAAGTAGTTTCTTACCAACAAATAAACCCATATGCCCGTACCAGCATATGCATACACTCTTCCTAGCTCCCTAGGAAAAATCATTTCACCCCACTACCCTTGCTAGGACGGAATCCCCACTAACCCTGACGAGTCGCCTCGCGAATGCACAGTCGTATACAGTGTAAAACCAGATAGACGTTCGAATAAGAGATTCTATCCTAGAACGGTTGGACTCAAACAAGAGCTACGCAATAGAACTAAATCAAGCATTCTAAGGCTATTCGGTTCCTACTACATACAACCTATAGTGCATTCACGTAACAACCTATCAAGGCTAGCATGAATTCCTATTAACAAGCAACAAACATACAGTACCATGTAATCCACCCAAGAAATCTCGCATGCATGCCCTATGCCTAGAAAGCAATAAATACACTAAGTGTTGTACCTTCCCAATTGGCGTCGGCTGACTGTACACACTGCGCCCACGATCATCGTTTCCCAAACGGGTTTTCCTTTTTCCTTTATTCTCAAAGATTTTAATAAAAGAGTTTAAAAACTTCATAGCCGCAACTTGAGACCAAACACACCGAGATGTGTTTGATTCACTCAAGCTGTGCTCTGATACCAAGTTGTAACGTCCCAAAAATTACAAGGAATTTAAAATTTTAAAAACATGCATTTCATTATAAAACAACCACAATTTTATAAATCGTAACTTAATTGAAATTAACGTCGTTACTCAAACAGTCAAATAAGTTTATGCAGCGGAACTTTTATAAAATAAAATCCAAAGGTATGAAAGTGAAATTTAAACAATCTTCGACACCCCGCGCTTCGTGTGTGTACCGTCAAGCCCGACTGCCGCTCACACCTGAAATCACAACATATTGGGGAAAGGTAAGCTAAACGCTTAGTGAATCCTACCACACATGCAGGTAGCAACCCCACGTATATCGTCCCTACTCACAAGTAGGCAACATCACCACTACAATGAATATGAAGCCACATAATGATTCATGCATATATACAAACCTCGGTCCCACCGAGTACACAAAAATATAACAATACCAGCTCAGTCCCACCGAGCCCCCGGTCCCACCGAGTAAAGGTAAATAGTTGTACTAGCTCAGTCCCACCGAGCCCTCGGTCCCACCGAGTAAAGGTAAATAGTTGTACTAGCTCAGTCCCACCGAGCCCTCGGTCCCACCGAGCCCCTCAGTCCCACTGAGGTGTACGCAAGCACAAATAATTCACATATAATTTCAACAATCGCAGCTAAATCATCCCATCCAAATTGGTCCACGCAAACACGTAATAACACGTAATAACACATAGCACAAAAACAACGATATACATGAAATTCGTAACTACGCAGTGAGAGAACTCACCTCAAAACAACGCGACGCGCCCACGAGCCGCAACACCGACACGTCAACTTTCCTCACTTTTTCCCACCTAAATACGCACTAAAAACGTCAACGGAAAGTCCCAACGCACGACACGTTTACTAGTTTAACAAAGCTAAATTTCCAGTTTTTACACTAAAACGCAGGTCTGTTCGAGACCCATTTTACCCCTGTTAAACTGATCAATCCAGAAATCTAATTCCATATTCAGGAAGTTCCATGTCTTACGGTTCCAGGGACGTATAGAACGCGGTCTAACGATTTTTCTACAATTTATTACGGATTTTACAAAACCAACCTGCTGCACAGCAAAAAACAGTACCTTTCAGTACAGAACAGCAGTTTGACACTAGCTATGGTCCGAACTGGTTTTTCCGCAAAACATAAGAAGTTTACTAGACTCAAAAACAGAACCTTTGGCACCAGTTTCATCCCAATCGGACATTCCTAGCAGAAGTTATGCTTGATACAAAAACAGGGACAGAAACTGCAGTTTCACATAAAATCACGACACGGTCCTTCGGTATGCGATTAACGGTTTAGGGTCAGGCCACGGCGGTTTTTGGATCCCGCCAGGTGGTTTTAGGGTTTAGGCCGTGGGCCCCACCCACTGCCACCTCCGGCAGCGGGGCACGGCGGCGGCGGCGGTGTTTTCCGGCGGTGATCACACACACACGCACACAACCCACGCTACCCTCTCGCACCACCGTCCTCCACTCTCTCGATCGCTCTAACGTGAACCCACCCGCACCCACGACCACAGCCGTCACAACGGCGGCGTGCAGTGGTGGCCACACCGCCGGCGGCCATGGCTGCCGCGGCGGTGGTGGTGGCGGTTTGCGGCGTTTTGACAACTAAACAACGACACGAAAGGAATATAAATGGAAATACCTCAACGAAACCTACTTCCTCCTCTTTTCCGGCGAGAACGGCCTCTTCTCTTTCCCTTTTTCCGTCAGCCCCTTGGCGACAGCCTCCTCTCTCTCTCTTCTCCTTGCTAGCGGCCGACTCTCTCCCTCTCTCTCTCGGTTTCTCTCTTTCTCTCTCGGTGGTAGCAGCCGAACAATGGAAAGGGAAAGGGAAACAAAAGGGTTTCTAATCTAATGGAAAGGAAAAATAAAAAGAAACGTACAAAGGGAGGGGGGAAGACGGTCCTAGGGCCTATTCCATGCAAGTTTGGGGTTTACCCCACTTTAGTCCCTCAACTATTCCTTAACTCACACTCTACACCACAAGACACCTATGTTAACCCTTGGTCCGACTCGACTAACCCCGTTAACGGAACCCCCGTTAAACATAAAAGCTTTTCCAAAAGAAATAAACAATTAAGATATGTACCAGGATACGGGCTTTACAGTTTCTCTGAGTGGGTGGAGATGCGAATAGCCATTCAGAGATCTCGCTCAACCTTTAAAGACGTTGTCGAGAAAATCTTGAATAAGCAGATCGACTTGGTCACATCTGCTGTGGATATTCCTCCTCCTCCTGCTCCAGTTCAACGAAGAAGGCCTGCTGTTAAGAAAAAGTTAACACCTTCAGACTCAGGTCCTCCTATCAGAAATGAAACCGGAATTGGTTTTTCATGCGAAGAAGTTCTTGGTCCTGACCCTGATCTCTCAGTACTCGATGTCACTCTGCCCCTTGGTGAACGCTTTGTCCCTGGAAAAGTCATAAGCGATCCTTATGGTATCTTCTTCATAGACTACAATGGACGAAAATGTTTTCAACACATCTCTGAGCTATTCATTGCCCCTATCGAACAGCTCAGGGATCTCGTCTATTGGTGCGGTTTTAGAGATGATCTTCTCGGACACTTCAAGAAGCCCCTGATCTTTATAGAAGCAAAGCGAAGATGGGACCTTGGAGAAAAAGTCCCTGATTGGATGATCCCTACCACAAACTCCCTTGATGAACTTCTCATTAAGGATGAACCTATATAGCTGATAGGATTCCATGTAATTCTTCTATCTTTATCAGCTTATATCTTTTGTACTTGTAAATTTTTATTTGTTGTACTTGTAATTTTTCTACTTCCCTCTGTAACTTAAACGAAGTTTAAAGAAAAATTTCAGCAAATGTACTTTACTCCATCAGTACTTAAAAGATCCCCGAAAACAGTAAATGGGACAAAAATTTTATGAGTCCTTTTTATCCTTATGTTTTCATACTTAGCAATTTTCTTTTATTGCTATGTCATAATCAAATAGGGGGAGACTGTTGCTCCAAACCCTCAGTGATTTGATAATGACTCTATGAGAATCACTTAGTGTAAATTGTAAGTAGACAATATGTATTAGAGTTTCACTATCGCTGATAAGTACTATGTCTCTAAAGTACCGCAGATAGGAAACTCATGTTCTTTAAATTACACATTCTGCTACACTGTTCATCAGCAATGTAACACCCCGAAAATCCTAACTCCAATCGTAAATGAATCCATTTAGAATTATTAAAGAGCAAGGTTTTTGCATTGGAAATGTGGGATACATGATGCTAATTGAATTGCATGAAAATCTGGCTAGGATGGGCTCGATACCACGACCGCGAGTATGCCTGGCGATAGTGACATGGTCACTCTAGCCAGGGCACTATCGCCGAGAATGTACTGAGAGTTTTGAGGTTAGCGGGCGAGTATGCCCGGCGATAGTGACAGTGTCACTATCGCGGTGTCACTATCTCCGACGGGCTCTGAATGTTTTAAACCCACGCCTTTCAGCCTTCTTTCATTTCATTCTTACTCTCACTCTCAACTCCCTCTCCCTCTCACTGAATCTATTCTTCCCCAAAACAACCACAAATCCTTTCCCTCTCCACTTCTTCTTCTCTACCTAAAACAACCCATTTCCACCATTGTTGAAGATGTAGGAGCTTGAAGCTTGTTGGGAGTCTAGGAGCTATTTTTGGAGGATTCAATTGGAAAAAGGTAACCTCTCCCTACTCAAGAGTGTTATTGTAGTTGATTTCATCTTCTTTCCATCTTGTGAGGTTGTGGGTCTATTTTGGTGTTGATTTGTTAAAGATATCTCGTTCTCTTCATCTTCAAAAACTAGGGTTTGGTATAAGTTGGGTATTTTGGTATATTATGGATGGATGATGATTCCTTATGGTTAGACTTTGGTATTGATGGTTGGTAACTCATAAATCTAGGTTTCGGAAATTTTGGCTTGATGATGCAAACTTCATCAAAGGAGCTTACGTTGGAGAAACTCTAGATTTAGCTTAAATCTAGCAAGGTGAGTTCAAGTTAATTTGTGAAAACTTTGTACATGCCAAAATGATATTTTCCAAATATTTGTGTGTGTTTTACTTGAAAATATCTATGGTGAGTTATTTGGATAGTTTAACTCTTTTGGAAGTGTTTATCTTCATAAATGTGTATAACACCCATGTTTGGGGCTTTTGGTTATTTGGATGGTTAGAAACCATATTTTGTCTTTAAAAGATTAATTGCTCAAAATGAGGTTTATGTGATGGTTTAATCATGTTGGTGTAAATGATTTTAATAAACCATTTGGGAAAATGCACTTTTAGTGTCATGGGTCATTTTGAGAATGTTAAGGGTGTGAGTCCTTTGGGAAAACCCTTCTTGTTTAACCCGTGTTGAGTTTTGGGGGTTAATGATGGCTTTATGGTACTTTTTTACTAAACAATGTTTAAACGCGTTTTATGCGATGATGACCGACATTTATGGGTCTAGCAAGCTTGGAGCACTTTGCGCGGTTTTTGACTTTGTGATAGTCATGAGTGTTTGTCGGTTTTAGTGGCTCGAGGTGGAGTCTTGGGTGCGGTATATGCCTAATTGCAATTTATTTGAATATGTGCCGGTTTGAGTGTTTGGTCTTAGGTGCGAAGACCGTTTGATGATTTTGTATTCGTAGTGCCTTTGGGTCTAATGAATCTGTGTGTGTTATATGCTTGTTGAATTATGATAGAGTTGCATATACGCATACACGCACATATAGATGCATATTATTTGCATGAGTCGATGTGATTAATGATCATTAGATCTTTTGAGCAGAGGGCTCGATTTTGGGCTCGGTTGAGTCTTGATGGCATTCGCCCAGTTTATTAAGCTCGACGTGGGCTTGGGGTTTGCATTCCATGAGTTGCATTATGTTTGAGATTTACATGATTTTGAATGCCTTAGTTATTCTTTTAGGGTCATGTATTTATATTTAAGTCGAGTAAGCTTGTTTCGGATGGTGGGTTTTCCCGAGGTAAAGATTCAGTAGGATTAAACTTGATGGCTTGGACTAAAGACCTAATATGGTTGATGTCTAAGAAGGGCTAAAGACCTAGTTTTGGTTGATGCCGGAGATGGACTAAAGACCTAGTTTTGGTTGATATCTAAAATGGACTAAAGACCTAGTTTTGGTTGATGTCTAAGATGAGCTAAAGATCTAGTATGATTGATGCCGATGATTGACTAAAGACCTAGTATGGTTGATGTCATATGTTTTCCACATCCAAGAAGCTTACTTGCATTTAATTAATTGTGGTTTAATTTATGTGTTATCTCCACCTTCAACGGATACGGGTCTCCCCCGTTTATGGTATTTTTTAATACATTTTACGTTTGCGTGAGTATTGCTTCGTATTATGTTTTCAATGAAAGGTTATATTTAATTGGATGGTTTCCATGTTTTACGGGTTGAGTATATATTGTCAACCGTATTTGAAGGTTTTGCCTAAACTATATTTATTCACGTATTTGGGTTTCGTAACTCATTTTGGAAAACGCTTTACACTTTTGGGAATGGTTCCCATGGATTTTGAGTGCGTTGGAAAATTAGTCATTTATGCCGTTTGGGAAATCTTTTGGAGATGATGGTCTTTGTCGCGAACTTTCATTTAAAGATTTATTTAAATCATGACTATAACAACTACCTTCCGATTTATGATTTTATATAGTCATGATAAAATGCTTGAACTCACTAGGCGTAAGCCTAACCCTTTTTATTTGTCGGCATGTGCAACAGGATCAGGTTGGGATAGCTCTAGCTACATTGTGAAGTGGCGAGTACTAGTAGGGTGCACGAGAGGTGTCTTGAGTAGTGAAGTCTTCCGCACTTGTTTGGACTAACAACTTATGTTGTATTAAGTAACGCACGTTTTAAGTTACAAACTGTAGGAATTATGATGTTTTAATTCCGAGGTATTTTAAAGGAATGAATTGTTGGAATGATTTTATCTATTTTGGTTATTTTATTAAATTTTAAAGTTAGTTGCTCGTTCCAAATTTGAGGGTGTTACAAGCAATCCCTGAGCCTGTTCAGTCTTACTGATGATCGCTGATAGTTGTAGTTGTTTACTTATGATCCCTGAAGACAAGTTTCACGTCAACTATGTTCTACGCTGAAGTCGAAGATCAAGCCAAATAACCAGCGACAAGCCTACTAATGAACTGATGCGGATATCAGCGAAGCCAAGACCTGTCCACTCAACGTGAAGTTTCAAGTAGAAGAGTTCAGCGAACGCTGAACTTTATCACTCGCTGATAAAGAATCATTCAGCGAACGCTGATCATGAAGCTTCCTCTACAAGCTACTTTTGTCTTGTCCCCTTGCACGTCTCCGTACGATCTGTCAGAACGGACATCCCTTTTGTCCAAAATCGTACAACCAACTCTGATTCTACACTGTTCATCATGCGACCACTAGGTTGTCTACTGAAGTCAAACCATGCAACCAACCAGCTGCTGCCACGTGTAAAGTTGTACTGATGTGCATTAAATGCATGCAGTATATAAAGGAAACCCTAGTTCATCTCTTGAACATCTTCGGCCATTCCTTATCTTGCTGAAACTCTGTATGATGGAATACTTAGCTTAAGTGTTCTTAATTCATTCTCTCTTATTTCTAGTGCAAGAAATCTTTGTGATTCTCTTAACTTGTTTAGATTAGGTTTATTCCTTAATCTTGTTCCAGAACAAGTTGTAAATTGTTTGATACATATCAATAAACAATTTAGAAAAATAAAAATCGTGTGTTTGTATTCAACCCCCCTTCAACAAACTTGTATAACCCTTTCGGGACCAACACACTGCTACTGGACTTTCAGCGACAATGACTTGGTAAATCTGAATCCTTATGACCTGACTACTCTCCATGCACACTATTATGCGAAAGAGACAAACAAAAGATCTACAATGGGGCAATCAGTGAAGTCATTATGACAATGGCAAAGCACATGGAACTCAGAGCCAAAACGCACTTCCAAATTGCACCAAAGCTCGGTGTTGATCAACTTATGGTGACTGCTCCAGATGATTCCTTGGAGGCATTGAAAACATTCCAAGTAGATCAATAGTTGCAGAGCCTCTAGCTAGCCCACTTGTCTAAAAGATCCTTAGAGCATGTGAAATTCCTAAGTATGCTACTGACACTCTGCTTGCAATGAGGATGGTTATTGAAATCATTGTTGGAACTCCCAAGTTCCTACCGGAACTTGTTCAAAGACTGTTCCTTGAGTTAGATTCTATGATAATATTTACAAATCTTATCATGAAATTTCATAGAATCTGTAATGGTAGAGATGAATAACTACCCTGTTTTCCTTGTACTGTAATTTATCTTTCGATCAAAATAATTGTCTTACAGAGGATGATTTTCTCCTCTTTGCTTTCTTATATTATCTCTCTAATACTTGTACATTCGATTTTAATTCTTAGGGGGGGATTTTTAGCCCCAAGTCTCTTTACTGTAAAAGTATTGAAAATATTTTAAGTGTTGAAGAACTGAAGACCACTCAGAGATAGCAAGTATTTCTCTACCAGATGACTGATAGATAGCTCTTCATGGACACCTCACTCAAAAGCTCTGATCCAGAAGATGATCAATCCAGTCAGAGACAACAACGCTTCTGAACCTAGAGCTCTTATTTCAATTTTCCCAAATCTTTCCAAGTGTAGAACTCCTATCAAGCCCTGCCACGTCAACATCAAACCGGTGCTTTACCTTTACACGTCTTGCACCAGGGTTAGATAATACATTGTTCTCCATATTCAGGATATGAATAGGAGATGCACTTGCATAGCACAATACACCATTCCACTTCTCCATTTCATGCATTACAATTATAATATTATAGCAGAGAGAGACAGCGAGAGATATTGTGAGATTACACACACTTAACGGTGTTCTTGGTGTTCTTCACAATTTCTAGAATATATTGAAGTTTCCTGTTTATTGCATTATGATTTCTGGATATTTCTCTTCTATTCATTTATTGCTTTGATCAAGATATTGCAAACTGTTTATTTGCTTCCAATCATCTTCTTTACATTTGTAATATCTCAAGTAGAGTCTGGGAACCAACAAGGAGTGTTGAAAATGGCTTTACCTTTTTTCCAGACACTTGGAACTCTTAAGAGTTTCCTCAGAGATTGAAGTAGAGAAGAAAGAGCACTGAGATAAAGAGGTGTCAGGGACGGAAGAAACGAACATTCCAAATTTTAGAATGGAACGATATCTGTTTGTATTATCTTTCTCAAATTCCCACCTAAGCCAACTCTTAACCTGAGCAGGCATCTGAGAACCTATGATCTCTGTGATCTTGGCTGAGGATTTATACCATCCTTCAACGGTGGGTTCTCAGCTTTCAGCTAAGCTATAGCCTCTTCGCGTTCAATGCCGATTATTTCGTTTACAATGACTTGATCCTTTAAAATTTCTTCAATTTTAGTTAGTTCTTGGATCTTTAAATGACATTTGTTAGGTTTTCTAGATAAGTCTTTTAGCCCTAATTTATCTTATAAGAGTATTGTAAAAAGACCAAGTCATCTGGTCATAGAAGACTTATGCGGCCATAGAAGCAAGCCTTTGCCGAAGTGATAATGTACAGAAGAAGAGCTTAGCCCGAAGAAGTATCAGAGCACAGAGCCTCTAAGGCAGAGCTCAAAGCCTCTGTGGAAACCTCAGAAGTTCTGGTGCAGACATCTTTGTGACATCAACACTTGAAGAATTCAAGACCCGTTGGAGATCAACCATTCTCTCACAGTTGTACTACCCTACTGAAGACTGCCACATGCCCTACTAATGCTTGCAGCACATTTCCATGTTGCAGAATTCCATTAGTTAGTGTGTTGACTCTTGTGTACTATATTCCTATAAAGAGAAGATCTCCCATGATCTTCTTGCAAGCGTTTACACGCCAATATAGCACACGCTTCACACCACCAACATCACACAATTCGTACAAAGAGGGAATTAAGGTTTCCACACATAGTTGTGTGTGTTCTTCATTTATCCATCAGTATTGCAATCCTTTCTGGTTTAATCATATGACTCATTGAATTGATTACATATTGTTGCAATAGTCATATCTTTTGTTTACTGTTTTCTACCTTGCTATTACAATCTATTTTATTAAACGCTTCCGCAACTCTACATCTTTTTAAGATTGCTTTTAGCTAATAAAGATAATCTAGGATCAACAAACCTGACCAACCTGATCAACTCGAACAGGTTGGGTTAGGTTGTACTTTTGTTTGGGTTGAGTTGGGTTGAAAATTTTCTAAACCGCCAACAGTGGGTTGATGTGTCGAAATGCCTTCAACCCGATCAACCCAACCCGTTATCACCCCTATATCATCCAATGATCCCATTTAGAGATGGAAATTTTACCCATTTGGGCGGGTACCCATGGGTATCTACCCTAACGGGGCAGGTATTCCCCGTGTTAATGGGTAACATGGCGGGGATGAGAATTTATTTCCATACCCAAAGCGAGGTAGGGGCGGGGTTGGGGATGACATTATCGGCCCCTAATCCGGCGCCGATTAAATTTTATTTTTATTAATATATGTTTATAGTGTACGTATGTATTAATAAATAAATATATGAATAGGCCAAGGATAATTTGCAAACCAGATAAATTTGGAAGGCTAATTTGCAAACCAGATAAATTTGGAAAACCGTGAAACCTATATCCTAGCCGTTTGATTAGAGATTAAGAAGAAAAATAGTTTTAGTTATTTTAGTTAATCATAAGGGAATTTTACATAGTATGTAATTGATTTATTTTAATTAAATTTGAAGAAATCACGGTGCACAAACTTAGGGATAATCTTAAATTAAATATAGGAAGTTGTCTTTTTAGTTTGCAATTATCGTTTTTGACTTGATTTCATTTTGATTTAAGATTCAAAGCTTTTAAGTTTGTAATCGTTGAAGCTTTTTGATTTCTGATGGAGTCTACAGACAAAAGAAACAAATCTTTAATGGAAGGTTTTCGACAGTGGTATTACATTCGGTTAATTTTTTGGGTTTATGAATGATGCTTGTACTACTATTCATGAAGCTGTCAATGAAGTTGGTGCAGTAGAGTTGAACGGTGTCCGCTAAGGTTATTGTGAACCAGTTTTGAAGGAAGTAGTCTATAGCGAGTTCTCTTTGCTTCTTTTTATGGATTTATGGATCACGGTGTGAAAGATCATGAAAGGATGAATCGGGTAATGGCTAAGGGTGATACAACATATTTGAAAAATGAAGTAGGGCTTTGCGATGGAGAAGATGAAGCAGGTATAATAAAGTTTTTTTAACTGTCGTATAAACAGTAAGTGAATCTTTTTTCAATCCTAAAATTACATTTTCAACACAAAATATGCAATAGTGTGCATAATGTGAAATGTTTTCACGTCATGAACATGCACCATCGATGTTTCTCCTACCATGATTGCGTTCAAGCATGTATTCAAATGGAGGGTTTTTTTTTGCAGAAGCGGTTTGCTCCGTTGGGACGATGATTTGCGATGCAATACTGTGCAGGATGTGAAGATGTTTTCATGTTATGAACATGCATAGTCGATGTTTCTTCTACCATGATTGTGTTTAGTCATATCTTCAATAGAGGTCTTTTTGCAGAAACAGTTTGCTCGATTCGTAGGGATGATGATTTGTGATGCAATCCGTAATTGTTTATTAAGGTAATGAGTTTTTTTCGGAATTTGACTTCTAATGAATCCATCTTACCATGTTTAGCGGATAGTAGGTTTCTAATAAAATTCCGAATTTTCCCCTAGTAACGTAATTTCTATTGAATGCATTTATAAATGAAATATAAATCAAAATAAATAATGAATAAATATTATGGACCGTAGATGCAATCATGTGGGGCTAAGATCTAGGTTTCACGGTTTGCGAGATTTATATGGTTTGCAAATTAAACCTTTCTATATGAATATATGTCTATATTTGATATTAAATGACAAATATATTTTGTATTTCAATGTTGTTAATTAATGCTGTGACGATTCATCATATATTTAATTTTAGAAGGCATTGTTTTACACTAAACGGGTACCCAACGGGTTCCCCAAACCCGTCGGGGATTAGTCGGGGAGGAATCCCTTGACCAACGGACTTCTTGATCACACAACTAAGGTTCCGTCGGAGCCATACTCCAACAACAAGTTGTACACCATCTGTCCATTCTCTCCATTGGTAATCTCTTCACCAAAACACTTGATCACATCACAGATAGTATCCATAACCTCTTTCTCCTTTATTTAATTAAGTGATATTTTTTTATTTTTTATTTAATGAATGGTAATTTAAATAATTTACCATATTGAATGATAATTTTCCTGATATTTATAATTCTAAAGAAAAATGACAGAAAAAACATAAAATAAAATTCGTTGATATTTAATTCCAATTCCAAAGTTGAATTCTATGAACAAAACAAAAATATTCCAATTCCTTTAACATTTCCATTCCAATTCCATCCAACCAAACGCGACCAAAATGCGTTGTCAAATTCCATCAAATTTCATTCCAATTACTTCAAAGTCAAATTTTCCTCGATAAATTCCAATTCCACCGAATTCCATTATGTGAACCAAACGCCCCCTAAGGGCTTGTTCGGTTATCGCTTAATGGGGTGTATATCCTATATGTCTTATTCACTCAGCTACAAATAGTTGTTCCGTTGTGGCTTCTTCTCTCAGTCGATGACTTATTCAGCCGGCTATAAACCGTTACTCCTTTACACTTGGCCAATATCTTCCCCTTCATTTTCCCCAACTACCGTTTAAATAAAGAAACCTATCTTTAATTCATGCCTCTTCAGTCGTCCAACTCTCATCTTTTTCAAACTTCTCAAAACTTCAACCTTGGTACAACCCCATCCTGTCATGGCTCGGTTCCTCTTCTTTGGCCGCTAGTATTCATCTTCTTCCTGTCGATAGTTCCCAGTTCCTTTTTCTTGGCTATCGTTGGTATGTTCCATCTCATATCCCTCTCTCCAACAAAACATTTGCTATCCTGAAACCGATTCTTTCACTCTCATCAGTTTCCCCTCACCAGAATGAAGCTCGGTCTTCTCCTCACTCTCTCCATCTCTCGCTTTCCCTTTTTGAACCGATATTTTGTTTATGAAATTAAGTTTTTTCTTTGTGAAATCTAGCACTCGGTTTATTGTAACAAGTTCCAACATACCCTACAAATCGGAGATGGGTGTTGGGTATATTGTTTTCTGGTTTTCACATGAAGAAGAAGAAGCTCTGTAACTTGTAACCGAGAATAGAAAAATTGTCTAGGAAGATTTGATTTTTCATTATTTTCATTGGGTTTTGTTTTCAGATTGTGGGTTTGGATATTACTTATTCTTCGAATCCCATAGAATCATTTCTGTGTAGCAAAAATTATTTTCAGATTGTGGGTTATTTCCTTGTGATGACTGCAATCCAAGTTCTTCCCTATCAAAAATTTGGATCTTGAAGGCACAAATTAAGTATTTCAACATGAGTGCTAAATTGTGAGTTTCGATCTTGATTGCATCCTAAAATCGCCGTTTTTTATAGTTCAAAGTCATTCATCCAACATTTCCAAACAATTATTTGTAACAACCCAAAAACCATAACATACAATGCATTAAAAATATCCCAAAACGGGTTCCAATACAATACATATTCAACCAGAGTTTACAAAACTTCACAGCGGAAAAAACACACTACCACAGCCGAGAATCTATCTAACATAAATACTATAGTGCTCTAGACTGGATGATCTCCATCTCTAAGCCTTCATACCTTCTCCTTCCCTTTGGAAGAAGCACCGCTAGTCCTCTTTCCTGAAAATGGTTTTAGTTTTGAAAAAGCGAGGGTTAGACCATGAGGTCTAGTGAATTCCCTCTCGAAAACAGTTTACAATTCTCTTCTTTATACCACGTAAACCGTCATGATATTAAATAAAATATAGTTTAACATAAACAATATCCACATAAGGGTATTTGCACAGTGGTCTCAAATCCATCTCCTCCGTGTGATGTCGACACTCGGGGCCACACTCAGGGCCCCAAGTAGATCCCTACGGCCCCCCAGTAGAAGTCTTATCCGTGTGCGCGAGAAACGGATTCAAGGCACACGGTTCAACCCAACTCCAAGGATCTCAACGATTCAAGATACAATCAGCCCCACTGTGCAACCTGACTCCAGATACAAGCATATAATCATGAAAAAATGTAGATCATGAGTATGCAGTAAAACATGCTCGCAGTATAAAATGACATGCCTCTTTACAATTTGCATATTAAAATATCAACACCACTTTCAGCTATCAAAAGTTACGCAATTCATATTTCATGTAAAAAATGTGCAAGGGAAGTTACCTGATTGCTGGAAATTGACACACATCAAGTCTCACTCCCGAACAAATTGACCACCTACAAGTCGACTAAATAGATAAGAGTGATAAGTCTCTCAATTCCCTTAAGAGACTAAACATACAAGAGTGATAAGTCTCTCAATTCCCTTAAGAGACTCTCTAAACGACACCTCAGGCCTAGCTCCAAGAAATCAACGAACAACACGAAAAGAAAACCTCGACAGTTCCAGGATATAGAATCTTGATATCCCCTCTCCAGAATATAGAATCCGGATATCACCTTTCCGGGATATAGAATTTGGATATCTCATCTCTGGGATATAAAATCTAGATAACTTCTCTGTCGGATTTACCACAAAATTCGGGTAATCCTCATCCAGAATTCACCCGGAATCCGGGTAAACCCTCATCCGGATTCCAGACGATTCCCAGATCGTTAGAACAACAAGCTACTGGGTCTCGATAATTTACCAAGGGTTTTCACCCATTTCAACATCAACTCATAGACCACCATTAGAAGTAGTTTTGTTACCCCTTTTAAATCAACCAACACCATTTGATAAAGCTTTACTAACCCAAAATGAATCAATGTCTCACAAATATAGCTACAATCATTTGGGGAAACATTGTAACGCTTACCTCAGATGGTGAATCTTCAATTTCTCCTCTAGCCCAACTAGCAAGAACTTCCTCGATGCCTTCTTCTCTCTATCGTTCACGAGCGGCCGCCAACAAATGAGGGATTAGGGATTTGGTCTCTATTTATACCATCCATATTTGCATCCAAGTCCCTCACTTCTCCCCCCTTTTCTACATTGACCACCACTTTACAAGGACTTTAACATTATTGGGCAACGATTATTACAATACCTCCCCCTTAAAAGAATTCCGTCCCCGGAATTCCTTTATCGAACATATGCGGATACTTGGCCCTCATCCCGGATTCTACTTCCTAAGTCGCTTCTTGACCTTTGTGAAATCGCCAATAAACCTTCACGAGTCTAATCTCTTTAGTCCTTAGCTTCTTATTATTACGATCGACGATCGCTTCCGGTTCCTCCATAAAGTTCAACTTCTCATTCACTCGCACTCCATGCGCACGTATTGCTATACCAGCTTCTAACAAACTCTCTCCAAATAGAGGCGTGAAACACAACATGAACTCCCACATATCCATCAAGCACACCAAGATCATATACCAACTCTCCACTTCCTTTCACTATAATACAATTGACCCATCAAAAGGTGGCTAAACCCTCATTCCTCTCGAAATTCACCAATCCAATTGTCGGGGTGTCTTCGGCGTCAAGCCGACCCCCAACTTCAAGTTTCAAAGCTTCACACTTTCCAATTTAATCCATGTTTGGTTCCATTAACTTTCCCAAACATTTATGTCTAAGATCATAAACGTGCGATATCCCTCGACTTCGTCCCTCGGTTAACCACAACTTTCGTCCCTCTCCAACCAACCATATCATCAGTAACCTTCCAGGCCAACCACACCAGATGTTGTCCGCTTTGTTCACACGCATGGACTCACGGTTTTAAAACACCTCTAATCAAGGTTTTCACGTACAACTCCACTTTCGTAAAGGAAGGAATTTTACCGAATTCAACCCCACAACAATATATATCCTTTACTAAAATATATATCCACCCATTTCGCCAATCTTAGCACAAGGTAACCCTGAATGTCCCAATAAACTCACAGTTATGAGTTCCTTCCTCGGATGACATGAAATTCTGATATCACCTCCCCCAACATTACATTCGTTAACGCAAATAGTACCTTCTTTCCCAAACCACTCTGACTACAACTCATCAATGTTAACCAGTTCATACGCTCCCACCACGTCATCACCCTATACTTATACATAGCTAACAACATGAGACCTCCGCAATCCATCATCTGGAGTATCCATCAATCCAAGATGAACCAATCCTGAAGACACACATTCAAAGTCTCACTGCATCCAACAAGCGTCTAACCATATATGAAATAAGTTCAAGTTTTACTCGCTCATCATGAAGGAGTAACCAAACTCACACAAACCTTTCCAATTAGCACATCACTGAACACCAAATTCACTTCGGAATATTTATCATACTAACACCTACTCAAATTCGCCGGTCTTACACTTTGAGGGTTCCATACACCCACCTATCCCATGCCTTCTCGACGGCATAGATCACACTGTCCCAAGGAAAGACTTATTAACCCATGCAAGTCTTCCCACACATTAACCATGACATACAATAACCCTCATCCACACACCCTCATGAGGACTTCATGCACCCGTTATATTGCAAGTCAACCAAACATAGCTTCACACTATGGATACGTCATTGTTACACTTTGTCCAACCAAACCGCTTCATGACAATTTCACTTGAAACTATCAACAAGATCATCCTGAAGCAGCACCCAGTGCTCGAAGGCACTATGCGTTTGTAGTTCCCCAAACAGAGTTGACCTATTCCCTAGAATTTCCTTATACATAAAGGATATATCAGCATTCCAGTTGCCTCTTGAATCTACTACACGAGACCACACACTAATTGAATATGACACTCTCATTGACACCCAAACAGAGTAAATGAACCCACCCCAAAATTCAACGCAGCTGAGAAGAACACGAATTCTTCCTTTAGGTAATCACGAATCACCACTCCATCCTTTGTTTTCAAATAACGTATTACCGCCTCACAATTCATACGCCCCAATCGAATATTTTTTTCACCCTCGATTACCTCCCCAGAAATCCCCAAAATAGGATCCCTACCGATAATTACCTTATGATATAACGCAACCCACCCCCTGATATAACAGCAGTCCATTATCACAACAATGACTTACACGTCCCCTTTGGCATAAACGGCGACCAACTTGAACACACAACTATCACACTACAATATCATACTGCAACCAACTTCTTCATGATCTCCCTTCACCCACATACTAGATATTGTCTTCTTCTTGTCAACCATAAATAAGGTCGTTTCTGACCCTGTCTTTCCCAAATCCAGTCGAGCCACACACCATGGTCGTTTCATCCATTGTCGGCTCACTGCAATCTACAAGAAACAATTCCATGTAGTCCAACAATAGGGCATCCTCTATTGTAGTCTATTATAAGAATTGCGCACACCGTTCAGTTGTGCTAGAAACTTCATTCATATTTGAATCATTAAACCTCCCAGGAAATCACCTATTTAGACTAGCGATTTTCTACTTTCGTGATGCCCACACGAAGTGGTCCAGTATCATGCCAAACATACCTGGTCCCCGAACGACCTCTTACATCCATACTAGGATGTTTTCTCAAATTTTAGTCTCTTGACCATGACCTCAACATCAGACAATTTGAGCGGTCGCAAACCTTCAATCATCAACAGTCAACATGATGACGCCTTAACGATTTAACTGCCAACAAGGATTCCTAACGGAATCTATTCCTTTCAGCGCATCATAACTAAGTTTATACTCATGGTTCTCACTTGAAGAAAGCACAAGACTTAAATTCGAACAAGGTCTAATTACAAGACCCCCTCAATACTCGACCTTAATGCCAAAACATTTCCGCAAAATTTAGTAACGTTACTTACTATCATGATATTGTTAAAGCACCCGGACGACTTTGATATTCACCACGAACATAACCATTCTCAAATAATCGAACTAGAGTCTAAGCTACATTAATAAGGATATTGCCAAATTCATTATCCGAGACTCCCGTTATTCACCGTCGTCCTCTAGTTGGAACACTAAGGTCATACCTCAACCATAATCGGGTCCACCCTAAAAATTACACACTCGAATCCTTTCCTTATTTTAACCACAATATCCTCCAGACCTAGAGAGTTCATAGCCTTCATGCATGACAACACAAAATCATTTTGCACATTTGAAAGTTCGATAGATAACATATCATGAAACAAGCCCGAATATGAATGACATAACACTACTCAAGTTGATTCGTAAAACACAACGATCTGAAGGATCGCTCACATGCAACCCATGACAAATCATAACCTTCCCCAACCAAACCGATGTCGGCACGAACAAGAATGTATCCAATGAAACCTTTTCAATACGACTAGAAAATTTTGGAATGGAAACACTTACACGGAGTGAGTCAGTCGGCTCCTACACACATTTGTATGCTAACAACGTGCAAGTACTCATTTTGGTTATAAAAACTTTGCAGTCAAATGTTTTCATGATTTTCACAATGAAGATTATCCCAATCTTAAAAAAATGAAATACTTAACAAATCTCGAAGTTCAAACTTTTATCGAGTAACATAAATAAGTTGATCTTCTTCTTTAAACATACACTTCCACGTGTCGACTTATTTCCAAAACAAGAAACTCGTTATGCTCGTATATACTTTTAACGTGGAAAAGTTCATGTAACTCATTTAAAGACACAATGCATGAAACTAAATTTTGCAATTGAAGGCTATTCACTCTAACAAAGTCCATCGTTGTACTCACATCAACTTGTCATTGACACCTTGCTTTTGACCAATGGTTTTTCACCCTCATAACAACATGTGGTATAGATGCTTCACAACTTACCTGTTTGACCAATGATTCCCAAATAATGCAGTTTTAATCTTTGACTTATATGGTCGATAAACGACTAGTTACCTTATGTTAACTCATACGCATACTTCAAACCAACACTGATATCTTTCCTTCATCGTCCTTGCTACTATACTGCCCGACTAAAAGTCAAACGCTCATTTCCTTCACCCGATATTGAATTGAAGCTTTCAAGATCCCAACACAGCCTTCACTTCCCATCCTAACTGATCAACCCATCAACTCCCAAAATGGGGACTCACTAGAAACTAGGAGTTTACCCTTATTCAGTCATTTATCCCTTTCGAACCCACAAGGTTTTACCTTTAATCGACTCATTAACGTCATGAACCATACTCCTATTGTGACACCTCCCGTTCAACCGGGATCTTGACACTCCTTGCCCGATGAGCCACACGAGTCGCAAAAACCAGAACAACAACCATATAAACGAACACTAAATCAACAGCTCCACCTAATAAGGCAATTTAAGCACCTACATGTACCTGTAAATTCGCAATTACATTGGCCAGATGTTATTTCAAATTTACCTTACATGACAATCATCACTATTCTATCATTAAGCACCTAAAGTGGTCTTTCTTAAAAGCATCATGTGAGTTCCAGATTAGTGCATACAACAGTAGAAATCAATATGTAGAAAACAGATCAGAATGATTTCAACTGGTCATCCAATTCACTTTGATTAATTGAGAGAATTGCAATACAAGTGTTTAGATGAATAATGACGATTACTTCTAATTTCTAAACAATCTAAACTTTATATACCATGGGCCCTAAACAAACAAGCCCATGGCCCATTACACATTGAGGCTCAAAATGAATAATAACAAAACAGCCCTTGAACTTCTATTCAATCAGAATTTATCTCTTACAATCTCCCCTTTGAATTGAAGTTCGAGTTCGCGCAAGTTCTCAACATATCTCTTTCATAGCGCAAAGTGGATCTCGAACATTCGGATGGCTCGGCGGTAGTCGATGCGGTCTTCTATCACTTTTAATTCTTCTCGTGCGGTTGTCTCGTTTGAATTGGGAACAAACAATGTTTTTCGATTTTTGGATTCATAAGTGATGATGTTTCGAAGAGCATCTCTGACTTTGAGGAGTGTGTCATCGCAGAATCTGTCGACCTGGCTGAAGCGAAGAAACCTCTTTTCGTTCTGATCATTGAGGTATAGGATCCCAAATTATGGTTCTAGAAGCAGTGCGTTCTCGGGATACTTCTTCAGCTCGGGCGCTTTCAGATTCGGTTTCAACAGGTTTATCTTCTTTGCTCTGTTCTCGATTCCCATTTGGAAGTCTGTGAGGTAGGACATCATGATCGTATGAATTAGGAATCGACGGACAGCCTCGAGCGCTTTAGTAACATGAAATGGTCGGATGGTTCTGGTTCGGAGGTCTTTCAGTATAGCATGGAAGTCGAACGGTCTGAGGTTCTTAAAGTCAGCTTCGGGAAATCTCCATTCATTACCGTCTTCGCGTCGGACGGTGAATACTGGAAACATGACTCTAAGAATTTGGCCGGTTTGGATGTTAAGCACTTCAGAGATCTTGTGCTTCGTTCGGACTTGGCTAACTGGCAGACACTGCTTCATTGCATTTATGTACTGGATTTGGTATTCCTTGTCGAATTTGGAAATACCAAGGCAGAATGTCGGCTTGATGGGGCGTAACCTGTGAACATAGAGCTTCTTCAAAGATTCCTCTAGGTGAGGAATAAGGATCATGATCATCTCCCATCAGATTTGTTGTTGTGGAGGAGGAGGATGATCTGAAGTTGTTGGTTGTTGAGGAGTTGTCGGAATTGTAACAGTAGAAGTCTCGGGAGCCTGTGAAGTGTGAACGGGTGTACCATACATATCTTGTAGCAGAAACTGGTCATAATCAACGTTACCGTCGGCATCAGTAGGAAATATCAAGTTTACCTCAAGATTTATTGCACTGGCAGCTTTTTCGTACCATGCATCTTCAGTCTCGGGGTCTATCTCGAAATCTGGATCAATCAGATCAAGTGCAGGCCTTTCTGATGCAGAATAAGTAACCAATTCCTGTGATTCTCCCTCGGGTTTTTCAACCGTCGGGTCTTCGTCGTCAGAGATACACATATCTATCTACATTTCAGCTAAACTCAACTGGGCTTCAGGTTGTAGTTGCCACAGTTGATGGTTTTGGTTGAACCATGGTTGTTTCATTGATGATTGGGGCGAACTCAGACAATCGTTGTCTCTTGTTCTCCCCCTCACGGTGATCAGGATCATCTTGGTCATCGTGCCATCTCTTGAGTCCGCCAGCTTGACCTTTGCAAGTGTCTTCTAGTGAGGTTACTCTCTTGGACAGAAGATTTAAAGCTTTCTGAACGTAATTGAGAGTCATATCAAGCTGGTCCAACCTAATAGTAATGAATGACGAAGGAGCAGATACATGTGATCGTAGAACTGAGACTAGTTCTGCTTCAGTAGAGGCATCGGGGTCGGTATGCTAGAGCAGTTGAGCCAGAAGCATAGTCTTGAGTGTGTCCACTGAATAAGATGGCTGAGCGGGAGCCGGTGGAGGTGTTGGTGCGGTTTCAGGTTCGACTACCTTCTCTTTCCCTTTGATCAAGCTTTATAGTTTGTCGAGCTCGGTGGTGAACTGCTGCTCCATTGCCTCTCGGATGGCCTTTAGGGCACCGTCTAGTTAATCCCTTGACAGAAGGTCGGGTAACTTAACTCCGAGATAACTTAGATTACCCGTTGAGACATCTATCTTAGTGGTAGAGCCACCTACGTTCACAGATGGCAAAGGGGTGGCTGTGGTAGGATTTCCTTCCGATCCTCGCGTTTCGCTCAAAGGCGGAGACACTACGGAAGTTCCAATCGGGTCACGAAGAGCACCGATTTGTATAATCTCGTTCTGTGTCCTAGCCGAAGAATGTATTATATCAAGTGGCTCTAGACTCGAACGTTCAACGAAAGAAGGCGAGACCGGGGGATGCTGGTCTCTTGTTTCAATACCAATACTTTCTGAATGAGAGATCGGTAGATGTTGTGCTAAGTCCCCGTGCAAAAGTGAAACACCCGTCTATTAAGAGACGGGTGAGTGGCTAGGGAGGTCAAGCAATTGGGCCGCTAGGTCCACGACGGCTTCTTTAATACCTTGTCCCAACGGATGAGACAAGATAGCAGATGTGGCTACCTGGATGACGCTAGTTAGGGGTCGCTCACGAGCCTCTCTAATCTTAATGCTCGTCTGCTCTTGGTTTTGTTTTGATCTCCATTCTCTCTGACTCGCCTATTCAAGATTTTCAACTAATTCTCCTTCCTCTCTCCTTGTGTCTCCCGTAATAGGCTGGGAAGTAGGAATGAAGGGGGTGTGGGTGAGTCAGAAGGAGATCCTTCAGTCAGTGGAGGTCGACGACCGATACGGGGTGGAATTAAGGATGCACGAATGGCTAAGTCCGTATCGGTGTCAGTGTCGGATTCGACAGTTTCAACCTGGGCGAATGGTAACATCGGCTCTGTTGTGTCAGTGCCGGGATCCTCTTCGAGTAGAGGGGCAGTGACAACCGGGACCTCGTGTAAGCTAGTCGATGGTCCGGCTTCGTCAGTCGTTCGGGTGGTTTGTGCGGGTGGCTATTGGCTAGTTCTGGGTCGGCTGGTTTGGGTAGTACTGGCATGCGTATCCAATGCACCGCACGCGCTTGTTCCCCTCCCATGTACTCTCAACACACCCCGTCCGGGAGCCCCAGCTACCCGGACTCTACCTTCTCTCGTCTTTGGACCCTCACGTCTCTCAGGTCTATGTCCCTGGGGTGGTCCCTCCGGCTCTGGCTGGACCATGGGAGCACCTATCACTTGTCTATACTCTAATACACTCGGTGCATTGGGGTCCGCATATGCCAGTAGGGCTTCAGGTAAGGGCATGGCTCTGGCTTCGGATGTGTTTCGAATCACAAGATAACATAAGTGAAATGGGGGACATATCGGATGATTAATGCGTCGCGGTATCCCTGGATTCGCGTCCATGTGTCGTCTGACGGCCAGTGAAAGGAATCGTGGATAAGGTAGGAACTTCTTCTGCATTGAACCGACGATTTGTCGGATAGCTTGAACCAGTTAGTGCCATATTACCATGGCGTACTCGATGTGTCGGTTGTAGCATACGGCATGAAATAGGCACAGAAAGTCGGTTGTGCACTGGTCTATTCCCCTCCACCTGGATGATAGACACCTGTTCAGAATTGTGAACAATGTGTACCAGATGGGCGCTAGGAACTTCCGGTTGAACGCTGAAGAGCGGTCGAGGGCGTGGTTGTAGCCTAGTGCTCGTATTTGGGCACACAGGGTCGTGTCATTCATTACGGGGTCATAAGTATGGTGTCTGCCGGCGGTGGCTTCGGGCAATGAGAGTATACGGCGGAATGACTCAGGTGTGAGCGTGAATGGGTGATTGTCTATCCGCACCATGATCGTTTGAGAGTTGGCAGCCGAGACTACTTGTGCTGAAAGCCACACTTGATAGGTGTATAACACAGGGACGTCGGCCGTCGCAGTGAGGGCCTCACGGAGAGGGTGACCAATAAGTATGTCCATGACCATACTGTGTTATGGTCGGAACTCGACGGCGTCCAGTTGGTGGTTGTTTGCTTCGATTTCAATGCCATTGTCTGGTTGTACCAAAAGCATTGTCCGCTGCTTCGTCAATGAATTCCTCTTGAGGAGGAATTTGCTCTTGCGGCTGATGTTGTTCTTGATCCGCCATGGATAATACCTGAAAAGGAACAATGTTAGCAAACAGGCGGAGGAACAATTGCCGGCGCGTACCTTTACGAAAAATGGCTCAATCTGGAACAGAATGAGGACTGGCAGTGAGAGAATAGGGTACTGGAATGTTGGAATTGGATGTGTCCGGACAACATCATTTTGAACCAACAGTTTCCGGACAAACCAAGGTCTCCGGACAAAGGTATCTGGATAAACCAAGGTTTCCGGATGTGTTAAAGGTGTCCGGATAAACAGAAGTAGCCGGACCAAATGAGGTTTACGGATGACATGGTAACAGGATGACTTGGTTACCGGACACCTAGACAATCCAGATAGTTGAACTTACCGGAAACCCTTAGGTATCCGGACAACTAGGATTACCGAATGTTGTTGGTGCCCAGATAAAATATCAATGACTATGGTGGTTTCCGGATGAGTTAAATGTGTCAGGATAGTTTGAAACTATCCGAACGACATCCGGATGCGATCAATCGTGCCAACAATAACCTCAAACATGCATCTAAACATTCTAACAGTGTCGATGTGAGTATATGTGCAGACGAGATTAGATAAATGGATCAACACCACACTGAAAATGACCGAATGCTTTATGACGTGAAAATGGGGTTTTGGAAACCCTTTTCGATCATTCTAGTGGTTGATTTTTGTGATTAAGGACATGAAACATGCATAATCGAGATTGATAAGTATGATGGAAGAACATACCTGATTTTGGAGTTCTAGATTGACGAGATAAACGCAAAGCAAAGGTTTCCGAGTGAGGGAGAACGGAAGGGTTTTTTGTGGGTTTTCGAAGAGTCCGGAAGCGATGAATAGGATTGTGTCCGGAATTGTTATATATAGGAGCCACTTTCTGGGTGGGTCATCCGGATACCCATCCGGTCCGGATAGGTGTCCGGTCCGGAAACTGGTCCGGAAAGTTTGAAAAAATTCCAATTTTGGGCCCTGAGTGTTTGAAAAATCCCAAAACAGTATCTTTTTTACTTCGAAATATCATTCTCTCGCTCCCCCTCGAACTGAGCTTGGGGATTTCTCCGCTCCCCCTCGAATTGTGCTTGTGAGTGCAATAGAGAGACGACCACAAAAAAGTTTGACACATTGAAAGAAAAAAACGGTGTGTCGCTCCCCCTCAAATAATGAATTGATAGGAGTATGCTCCCCCTCGGAATGTGCGCGTAGAGTGAAAAGAAGCACACTTGGAATGTCCACACACAAAAACTTTTGACAGTTAGAAAAACAGTTGTGTGACACTCCCCCTCAAAAGTAGAAGTACTTACCTGATACGTTGTTCGTGCTCCCCCTGAACACATGAACAACTTGTGAAAGCACAGAGATAATTATAGATAGTAGACGACAGTAATTAACAGAAAAGGAACCACACGTTAAAAGAATGCAAACAAATGAAATCTATCAAATTAATACAGAGACTGAACCGAAAAGTGTAGACGATACAAGTAGAATACAGATGCGAGAAAGTGTATACTCAATCATCTGGAGTGTAAACAACAGATGATGAATGGACAGTATCTCGTAGATATATGGAACTTGTATCGGGCACACAAGCAGATCAAGTCTTCAGATTTAGCATACCTAACCTGGACATCAGATAATTAAAGTGTTTTTCGTCAAGGGGTTTTGTAAATAGGTCTGCTAACTGATGTTCTGTATTCACAAAGTAGAGTTCGTCTGTACCTCTTTCGACGTGATCCTTGATAAAATGGTACCGAATGTCTATGTGCTTCGTCTTTGTATGCTGGACCGGATTGCTAGATATTGCAATGGCGCTCTTCGAGTCGCAGTAGATGGGCACCTTGGTGTATGTGAAACCGTAATCCTTGAGTTGTGTGCGCATCCATATCACTTGTGAACAGCAGCTTACGGCGGCCACGTATTCCACCTCGGCAGTCGACGTTGAAACGCACTGCTGCTTCTTGGATGCCCAACTCACCAGACTTTCGCCCAAGAACTACACATGTCCCGATGTGCTCTTCTGATCCATCATGCTGCCCGCGTGGTCCGCATAAGAATATGCCGGCAGCTCAAAACCTGTCTCTTTCGGGCACCACAAGCCAAGATCAGCAGTACCTCTTAAATAATGAAATATTCGTTTAACGGCTATTAAATGAGACTCCTTAGGTTTTGACTGAAACCGTGTGAAAAGAAATGTCGCAAACATAATGTCCGGTCTATTAGCAGTTAGGTACATTAAAGAACCAATCATACCCCGGTACGTTTTAGTGTCCACATCCTTTCCGTTAAGATCGGCGTGTAGCTTTGTACCGGGTGCCATGGGAGTTTTCATTGGTGAGGAGTGTTCCATCTGGAATTTCCGAAGAATATCCCAGATGTACTTAGCCTGATTTATGAATATCCCGGTCGACAGTTGTTTAACTTGAAAACCGAGGAAATAATTCATCTCATAGAAGATACTCATTTTAAAATATTGGCCCATTAATTTGGCAAAGTTCTTACAAAATAGTGGGTTAGTAGAACCGAAAATTATGTCATCGACATACACTTGAACTAACACGATATGACCTTTTTCGTTTTTAATAAAAAGGTTTGTATCGATTTTACCTCGTGAAAATCCTAATTTTATTAAAAACTTAGATAACGTATCATACCAGGCCCGTGGAGCTTGCTTCAAACCATAAAGCGCCTTCTCTAGAATGTAGACATGATTAGGCTTCTTCTCGTCCCCGAACCCGTCCGGTTGCGATACGTACACCTCTTCCTTGATCTCGCCGTTGAGGAATGCAGTCTTCACATCCACTTGGAAAACCGTAAAGTTTTTGTGCACGACGTATGCAAGGAACATACGTAGTGCTTCGATTCTCGCCACCGGAGCATATGTCTCGTCATAGTCTATCCCTTCTTGTTGACGGTATCCCTTGGCCACGAGACGCGCCTTGTTTTGTACTATGATGTCGTCCTCGTTCTTCTTGTTCTTGAAGATTCATTTGGTGCCGATCACCGTCTTTTGAGTAGGACGTGGGACAAGTCACCATACTTTGAGGGCCTCAAATTGATTGAGTTCCTCTTGCATGGCTATGACCCAGTCCGGATCTTCTAACGCTTCAGATACGGTTGTTGGCTCGATCTTACTTAGGAAGCCAGAGAAGCGACAGAAGTTGGCTGATGCACCTCGTGTTTGAACTGGAGTAGAGGGATCACCGATGATTAGTGTAGGGGATGAGCTCTGTCCACTTGGTCGTGTGTGGAAGCGGCTACTGAGTGGAGTGTGAGGCGTCCGGATCCACGTATCCACCAGTTGGAAGGTCTTGAACAGCTTCAAGTGTAGCGGGTTGGTTTCGCGGAGGAGACTTGGGAGGATTCGTCGAAGGTTGAGCAACTTCTGGTTCCAAGGAAGGCAGAGGCTGATCAATAAGTGTGGTAGAGGACGAATCTTCAGGAGCGATCTCCGGGTTTTGTACTGGTTCCTCCGGGGGGATGGTTGTATCAGATGATGTTGATGATGAGGGTTGAGGTATCTCCACAGTGATAGTTGGAGTGCTGGTCGAAGGCGGCAGACAGGTGAGATTCGCCGAGTCTTCGATTTGAGCAGCTTCAATTCTTGGTTGCGCTGAGACACGAGGGGTAGAAGTGTTAAACATATCATCATAAAAATATTGAAACAGTAAATCTAAATCAGAAAGATGAGCATTCGATGTAGATGCATGATTTGGATTTACTGTCGTTTGTGCAGATCTCGAACGTGAAAGTTCGGAAGCTAGCACGCCAGTTAAACCGGGTTCTGAACTGATATGTTCAGAAGCCAAATTGGTGTCTTCGTCGAATGTCACGTTTACTCTCTCAGTAACGGTTTTGGTCCGTTTGTTGTAAACGCGAGACGCCTTAGCCTGCATGGAGTATCATATGAATACTCATTCGTCTACCTTTGGACTGAATTTTCCGAGATCATCCTTGTCATTGAGGACGTAGCACGTGCATCCGAACGCATGGAAATACTTGATGTTCGGGATTCGGTTGTTGATGATCTTGTACGATATCTTGTTGATGATCGAGCGTTTTTGCGTGTAGCATGCAGTTGACACCACTTCAACCCATAGAAATAGAGGGAACTTTGACTATGACAGCATTGTGCGAGCGGCTTCGACTAACGTACGATTGCGTCTTTCCACCACTTCGTTTTGTTGGGGAGTGCGTGCGGCCGAGAAGGTTTGCGAGATACCGACGGATGTCAGGTATTAGTTCACCGTTTGATTTTTAAACTCCGACCCGTGTCGGTCCTGATGGTCTGAACTTGCTGTCGAAGGTTCAGTTGGATAGTTTTCAGGTGGTTGATAATTAGCTCCGGGGTTTCGTCCTTCGAGCGTAGGAACTTTACCCAGGTGTAGCGTGAGAAACCATCCACCATCACCAGGACGTAGTTGCGTTTATTGATGCTCTGAACACGCATCGGTCCACACAAATCCATATGGATATGTTCGAGGGACCGGGACGTGCTCGAAGCGGCCTTCGTCTTGTGTGTTGCTCGCTTCATCTTTCCCATTTCGCATGCCCCGTAGAGTCGGTCCTTCATGAATTGAAGGTCAGGCATGCCTTTCACGTGTCCGCCAAGCACCAGTTTGTTGATACTCTTGAAGTTCAGGTGCGAGAGACATCGATGTTGTTGGTCCCGAAGGCCTATACAAGTTTGTAGAAGGGGGGGGGGTTGAATACAATCACACAAATTTTACTTTTCTAAATTGTTTATTGATAAGTCATTAACAATTTACAGCTTGTTGCGGAAACAAGATTAAGGATAAACCTAAATCTAAACAAGTTGGAACACTAAGTTTCTTGCACTAAGAAAGATAAGGAAATTACTAATAATAACCTATATCAAGATAAGAAGGATGAACTTGTCTAGAGTTAGCAAGTTGGTTCAAAATGAATTGAGTTCATCTTCTTATATACTGCATGCATTTAATGCATGTCAATTTACACTTTACACGTGGCAACAGCTGGTTGGTTGCATGTCATTGACCTTTGTAGACAACCTTAGTAGCCGCATGGTTGAACAGTGTAGTATCAGAGTGGTTGTACGATTTCAGACAATAAGGAGGTTCTTTTCTGACATATCGTACGAATTCGTGCAAGGGTGGTTAAGACAAAAGTGCTTTGTACGGAGGACATCATGATCAGCTTACATTGATTAAGCGCTTTATCATTCTATATCAGTGAACAATAAAGTTCAGCGATAGCTGAAGTCTTGTACTTGATACTTCACGTTGAGTGGACAAATCTGAGTCTTCGCTGATCCGCATCAGTTCATTAGGAGACTTGTCGCTGGTTCTTGAGCTTGATCTTCGACTTCAGCGTAAAACCTATGTTGACGTGAAACTTGTCTTCAGGGATCATAAGTAAACAACTAACTTATCAGCGATCACCATAAGTACTGAACAGACTCAGAGTATTATGGTGAACAGTGTTCGCTGAATGTTTAATCTAAAGACCGAGAGTTCCTATCAGCGGTACTGTAAGATCTTAGTACTTATCAGCGATAGTGAAACTCTGATACATATTGTTTACTTACAATTTTCACTAAGTATATAAGAGAGGGTCATTATCAAATCACTGAGGGTTTGGATCAACAGATCCCAAATCCACACTTGCTGGGAATTGGCCTTTGACATCAGGCAGACAGAGTCATCGATCTTCAGGGCTGAGAGGTCGATGGTGTAGAGGTTGGTTTTTCGCGTTCCAACCAGCAACTCCGTTTCGGCGTCAGTGAGGATGCTACACCTTTTGGCTTTGAATCTGACCTCGAGATCTTTATTGCAGAATTGGCCGATGCTGAACAAGTTGTGTCCCAATCCCGCGACGTATGAAACTTTCTTGATGGTGATCTGATCTTGGACAATGTCGCCGAAGCCCAATATCAACGCCTTGTCATCGTTTCCGAATCTCACGTCTCCGCAATATTTTTCCTTGTAGTTCGTGAGCAGCTCCCTCCTTCCGGTCATGTGCTTGGAGCATCCAGAATCTAAGTACCACACATGACCGTCCTGCAAAACAAGATTAGCGGACTTTACGTACCCATTTGAAAATGGGTAATGGAGGGTTAGGTTTTACACCTGTCGGAGGAACCTGTTTTGAGGCAGGTTTCTTCTTGGGTGTAGGTTAAACCTCAGTAGGAGGATGTTGGTCCCGGAGGGTTATATAAGTTTGTAGAAGAGTGGGGGTGAATACAAACACTCATATTTTTACTTTCTAAATTGTTTATTGATATAATCAAACTGTTGGTCCCGAAGGGCTATACAAGTTTGTAGAAGGGGGGGGGGGGGGGGGGTTGAATACAAACACACGTTTTTACTGTTCTAAATTGTTTATTGATAAATCATTAACAATTTACAGCTTGTTGCGGAACAAGATTAAGGATAAACCTAAATCTAAACAAGTTAGAACACTATGTTTCTTGCACTAAGAAAGATAAGGAAATTACTAATAATAACCTATCTCAAGATAAGAAGATGACTTGACCAGAGTTAGCAAGTGACTCGACCAGAGTTTTCGAGTGCTTCAAAAATGAAGCTGGAGTCCTTCTTATATACTGCATGCATTTAATGCATGGCAGTTTATACTTTACATGTGGCAGCAACTCATTGGTTGTTGGGTCTGACTTTAGTAGACAACCTTAGTAGCCGCATGGTTGAACAGTGTAGTATCAGAGTGGTTGTACGATTTCAGACAATAAGGAGGTTCTTTTCTGACATATCGTACGGAGTCGTGCAAGGGTGGTTAAGACAAAAGTGCTTTGTACGGAGGACATCATGATCATCTTACGTTGATTCAGCGCTTTATAATTCTATATCAGTGAACAATAAAGTTCAGCGATAGCTGAAGTCTTGTACTTGATACTTCACGTTGAGTGGATAAATCTGAGTCTTCGCTGATCCGCATCAGTTCATTAGGAGACTTGTCGCTGGTTCCTGAGCTTGTTCTTCGACTTTAGCGTAGAACCTATGTTGACGTGAAACTTGTCTTCAGGGATCATAAGTAAACAACTAACTTATCAGCGATCACCATAAGGAATGAACAAGCTCAGAGCATTATGGTGAACAGTGTTCGCTGCATGTTTAATTTAAAGAACGAGAGTTCCTATCAGCGGTACTGTAAGGTCTTAGTACTTATCAGCGATAGTGAAACTCTAATGCATATTGTTTACTTACAATTTTCACTAAGTATATAAGAGAGGGTCATTATCAAATCACTGAGGGTTTGGATCAACAATCTCCCCCTATTTGATTATGACATAGCAGCAGAGAAAATTGCTATTTAATGAAAACATAAGGATAAAAAGAACTCATAAAATATTTTTCCCTTTTACTGTTTTCTGGGATCTTTTCTGTACTGATGGAGTAAAGTACTTTCGCTGAAATCTTTCTATAAACTTTGTATCAGATTACAAAGGGAAGTGGAAAGATTATAAGTACAAGCGAAATAAATTACATGTACAAAAGAATAACTGATAAAATAGAAGAATAAGGCGATCTTATCATCTTATAGAGGTTCTTCCTTAATGAGAAGTTCATCAAGGGTCTTTGATGTGGGAATCATCTAGTTAGGGACATTTACTCCTTGATTCTTTTTGTTCAGAGCTTCTTAAAAAATCAAGGGTTTAAGATGTCGTGCCTGAATGTCGCGTTTGAAATCACACCAGTAGATGAGATCTTTCAGCTGTTCGATGGGAGTGATGGGAAGCTCAGAGATACGTTGAAAACGTTGTCGTCCACCATAGTCAATAAAGAATATCCCATAAGGTTTGGTTATGACTTTTCCGGGGATGAAAGTCTCACCAGGAGGAAGAGATGTGTCATGTGCGGAAAGTTCAGGTTCTGGACCAAGAACTTCAGCACGAGAAAAACCAATACCTGTTTCGTTCCGTATAAGAGGACCTGAGTCTGAAGGTTTAGACTTTTTCTTTGCAGAGGCCCTTCTTTTATGATTTGCGAGAGGAGGGGGAGGAGGAATATCCACACAAGAAGATACTAAGTCGATCTGTTGATTTATCAGCTTTTCGACATGATCCTTGTACTTAGATTGAGATTTCTGGATGGCTAATCTGATCTCCAACCATTCAGAGAGACCGTACTTCGTGATGGCTTCAGCATTGAATTTTTCGTACTGTCCGTTTTCTCTAAATATCTCGATTTCAGCGATTGACACTTTGAGGGTTGATTTTCCAGTGATATGTACCTTGTTGATTATGGCAGGTCGATATCTGAAGTGTACCTTTTCTTTGCACCAGATTAAAGTAGATTGAGACACAGTTCTCTTTTATTCAACGATCTTCTTGGCGTCTTCCCAATAGCTGACGTTGAACTTCGATTGGAGTTATTTTCAGCCAGGGGTCTTTCACTGATTGCTGAGTAAGCTGGATGGCGAGTTCTCTGTCCTTTTCTTTAGCTTCCCTTCTTTCAGCGATTAACCTTTCAGCTCTGAGGTGATCCTGGTATTCCTTTTGTGAAAGTCTGAACTTTGGAGGAATAGAAGGAAGTTGATCACGCTTCACGCTTCAGGATGATTCACTGATCTTCTAATCTCTTGATCATTGCATCTCTCTTTTCTTGATCCTCTTCACTCAGCTTTTGAGGAGCCAAGGAAGGTCTGTTTTTGTGAGAGAGTTGCTGTTCTTCAGGTTCATCAGTCTCAGAGATCAAATCCAAGACTGGGATTATTTCTTCAGCGTTGGGAGCTGGGATTATTGTTGGTGAAGTCGCAGCTGTTGAAACTTCAGCGATATCCTCAAACAGGGGAGAGGACTAGCTAAAACACAACGATCTTACGAATAAGAACTTGGGTAGAACAGAGAAAAGAAATGGGTTTAAGTGTATAGGCTTTATGTGGAGAGTAGAGCTGATAATGTGTATAGATAGAGGAGGGATGCAGTGTAAGGAAGTAAGATGTAGTGTACCTGACGAACTGGCTTTTGAAGCAAGATCATCAGATTTTCATCGTCTTCAGCCACACCTTTTCCTTTGCCCTTGTCAGCTTCAGACGTTGAAGGCTTTGTCTTGGTCTGCTCCCCTGAAGGTTCGTTTATCGAAATCCCTTTAAGAGCTGTACTCTTCTGAACAAGCTTGACGAAAAAGGAGTCATCATCATCATCATCATTGTCATCATCCTTTGGAGAAGAAGATGGTTCATCATCAGAGAGGTCGATGGCTTCTTCATCTTCAGCTTCAGATTCAGATTCTTCAACAGCTTCTTCGAGTTGCTCCTCCTCAGATACAAAGGTAAGCTTCTCGGTTCCCTCAGGGTTTTCATCTCCCTGAGGTCCAGCAGTTGTTTCTTCATTTGTCTTCTCCCCTTCTTCAGTAAGGGGAAGGTCTTCAGTCTTCTCCCCCTCGATAGATTCATCATGGGGAAGGTCTTCAGAGTTCTTCTCCCCCCCTTCCTTATGATGAGTGGGGGAGGAATGCGATGACTCAGCAAATGGTGTTGGTTCCCTGCCTTCTTGGCTAGGGATCCCAATATAGTTTTCAATCGCTGCTACTCTGTCTTCTAGGCCAGTAATAGCAGGAGTGATCTTGAAAAGTTTAGCATGATCTGCCGGAGTAAAATGCGAAGGTGCAGGGGCAGGGGCGGTCATGTGATTCAGGATCTGCTGTACCATCGTCTTCACTGAACTTATGTCAGTCTTTACTGAACTCACATCAGTCTTTACAACAGACACTTCTCTCTGATGAGTACTGACCGATGTCTTCAACGTTATGACCTCACTAGACATGGTGTTAACTCTTGAGGAGAGAGAGAGTTGTAGTCGGTGTAGATATCAGCAAGGACTTTGGCAAAGTCACCAAGAGTACCATCAACCGTCTCCAAATCAGCTTTGGAGGCTTTCTGTTCAACCACTCTTGTCAGCTTGTTGAGCTTCTCTCCAGCGTTTGTTACAGCTGAAGAGTTGTCGGAGAGAGTAGTGGTGAGACCTGTCAGCTTTGTATCCAGGTTCTTCAGAGAGGCGTTGATGTCTCCCAATTTAGGACCTGTAACAGATAAGTACTTATGAACAAAGGAAAGCTCAGAAGTTTGGGGTTTAGTTACAGTGTATATGGGTTGGTGTATACCTGCAGGAGGGTTGGTGAATTCGTCAAAACCTCCGTGTCCTAAAAAAAGTTCCATGTCGTCAGCTAGAGTGCGTGTATGCATTGACATTCCTGCAGGTCCTGCATCCATCATTCCTTGAAAAGTATCAGCTTTAGCTTCTGGAAGAATGACGGGTGCTCCAGTGATCGTGGTGAAAACTGGATTAGAGTCCAATGGAGTAGAGAGAGAAGCGAAGGTTGAGAAGGTTTGATGTGGAGCTGATTCAGTGTTGGATCCACTGAGAATCACTTCTTCAGTCTATAGAGAAGCTGAAGGAGGTTGGGTCGATTCCAAGTTTATAACTTCAGCGTTTAGAGACGCTGAAGTTGGGATGGAAGGGGTGGCTTGTTCAGCTGTGTCAGAGCGTACCACTGAACTTTCCATCAGCTCTTCATGATGAGCTGAGGAGTCTCCAGCATGAGATTGTTGGGGTTGCTCCTTGGGTTTCTTAGTCCTTTTGGAACCAAGTTGGGTAGTAGATTGTTTCCTTTTTCTAGAAGGAGTGGAGGTTGCAGCTAGGGTATCAGCGGTGGGTTTTTCCACTGAATGAGCTGCAGAAGTAGAAGAAGGAGGATTGAGAATAGATAAGAGAGTAGAGAGACGTACCTCGTTTTCCCTTGGCTTGAAGTACCTTAGGGCCAACCTGAGAGAGTTTCAGGTCTCCTACTTTTGGGTAGTTGTCCTTCAGGCCGGTTTGGAAGACGGCGCTGAGGAATCTTGGGTATGGAACCCATGATGGTCGGTCAGCAGCAGAGTCTACTCTGAGCACTAGATCATCGTAGATTATCTAGGCCCACTCAACATGAAGACCCTTTAGCAATGCATAGCCCATTGCTTGCTGAGGTTGAGCGGCTTGATCAGAGGAGCCGGTCTTTGCAGTCATGCAGCTTATCAAGTGTGCGAAGATGAAGTTCATCTTGCTTGGCATTTTTGATTTCTTGATGAGGGTCAGCTTCTTCTCACGCTTCTTGTCCCTCCCTGTTTCCCATACATAACCCATTGCATCAAAGAATGCAGTGATGGCTTCCCTATCAACATGTTTCTTGTGGTCAGGGAGAGAAACAAAGGGTTTTTCTTTTGTGGCGATGGGAAGGCTCAGTGCTTTTCGGATAATGGCAGGGGTGATTTTTATGGTGCCAAAATCAGTGTCACAAAGGATGCAATCGATTTTATTCGTGGGGTCTTTGGTCGATGTGAGCTGAGTGTGTCTGGCAGAATACCAGAACTGATATAATAGTAACTGATGAGCAGGGGGTGTTATGGTCAGGGCTGTAGAGAGGCAACAGGTTTTGAGGAAATTCACAGCATCATTCAGATGTGTGACTTGCTTTCGAGGAGGAAACTCGAAAAGCGCATAGAGATTGTTTGTTTTTGTCCAATCGAGTTCCTCAAGCGTGAACTTGACCTGAGGAGCCTTGGTGATTTCCAGTTCCTCAGCAGCAGCAGTGTTCTCAGCAGTAGAAATATCAGTAGATGCCATTGTTGTATTATCAGTTCAACCAAAGATATAACAAATAAGAATAATCTTAATGTGGAAAGATTTTCCAATAAGATGGTTCGAATTTTGTCCATTTCATTCAGACAAAAATGTCTTAATGAAGATTAGGGTATTCTTGTTTTTGAAAAAGAAATGCAAACCCAAAAAAAATCTTGTTTTCCAGTTTCCTTTGAGGATTAGGATTCTGGAAAAATGTATGAAGAACAAGTTTAAGATATTTGCGATTAAACTTGAAGAACAACCATGAAAGGTTGTATTCATAAAACCATGAAAGAAATGATTTCATTTTTGAAGAAGTTGTTTTGTTTGATCTTGTAAAAACAATGAGAAGATCATTAACAAGTTTTAAGAAACAGGCAAATAAAAGAAATATTAACCTGGTTCGTTGAAGAAGCAGAAGATGAACAATTCTTGAAAACTTGAGAGCAAAAATGCAACAGTAGTTTTCTTGAGGAAGAAGTTATTCGCGTAAAGGAAAAATATAAACCCAAAATATGTTTATATAGTGAGATTAGAGAGAGAGAAAATATTGAGCGGGAAAAGATTTTCATCATGACACGGACACGTGTTTGCATTTGATTGGAAGGTAAACGAAACGTGCAATCGTGTGTCAGAAAAAGAACGTGCCAGGGCTTATCCGTTGCGATGACGTCACGGATGTGCTTTCATATTTTAGGATGTCTTTGAGGTTTTGAAAGCTCAGGGACACTTTTGAAAACATGAAGCACTGAATAGAAATATCAGTGTTGGTTTTAGAAGTTTCAAAGTATCGCTGATTAAGGAAGAGATATTCAGCGATGCAATTTGTCTTGAAATCTTGCATTTACATGCGATTGTCAGCGATAGAAAAACATACCTTGATATCAGCGAATCAATTATGTTCAGAGGAGTGATAGAATGGGTTATATTATTGTTTTATCCTATCGCTGATCAAATGTGAACCGCTGAAGATTTTACTCTTCAAAGTTCAGCATTCCAAGCTCGCTGATGAGAAAGTTGAATCTTGTCTCATCAAGAGGTTTGGTGAACAGATCAGGTAACTGATAGTCAGTTGGGATAAAGTGAAGTTCTATATCACCATTCTTCACATGATCTCTGATAAAATGATACCTGATTTCGATGTGTTTTGTCTTTGAGTGTAGCACTGGATTGTTGGCTATAGCGATGGCACTTGTGCTGTCGCAATAGATTGGAATTTTTGAGAGCTGAAGGTCATAGTCTAGTAGTTGATTTCTCATCCACAAGACCTGAGAACAACAGCTTCCAGTGGCTACATATTCAGCTTCAGCTGTGGAGGTGGACACTGAGTTTTGCTTTTTACTTGTCCAACTCACCAGCTTTCCACCCAGGAGCTGACAGCCTCCTGTGGTGCTTTTCCTATCCAATTTGCAACCTGCAAAATCACTATCTGAATAGGCGATTAGATCAAACTCTGAGTCTTTGGGATACCAAAGACCTAGGTTCATAGTACCCTTAAGGTAACGAAAGATTCGCTTTACAGCGATCATATGAGATTCCTTAAGTTCAGCTTGATATCGTGCACACAAACAGGTTGCATACATAATATCGGGTCGGCTAGCTGTAAGATACAAGAGAGAGCCGATCAGCCCACGGTACAGCGTGACATTAACAGGTATTCCACTTGAATCCTTGTTTAGTGTCAGCGGTGGTGCCATAGGGGTTTTCATAGCTGAACTATAAGTTAAGTCGAATTTCTTCAGCATATCTTTAACAAACTTTCCCTGATTAATGAAAGTTCCTTTTTCATTTTGATTTATCTGAAGACCAAGGAAATATGTTAGCTCACCCATCATTCTCATTTTATACTCATCTTTCATTCTATCAGCGAAACGAGTACAAAGGTCAGGGTTAGTAGAACCAAATATAATGTCATCAACATATATCTGAACAAGAATAATATGACCTTTTACTTTCCTGAAGAATAGAGTCTTATCGATTTTACCACGCTCAAATTGTTCAATATGGAGATAAGTAGAGAGAGTGTCATACCATGCACGAGGAGCTTGCTTTAAGCCATAAAGTGCCTTATCCAGTTTATAAACATAACTTCGACGCTTAGGATCTGAGAATCCTGGAGGTTGTTCCACATAGACTTCTTCATTCAGCTTTCCATTTAGAAATGCTGACTTAACATCCATCTGATATACTTTGAAGTCTTTTTTGTACAGCGTATGATAAGAATAAACGAATAGATTCTAGTCTTGCTACTGGAGCAAATGTTTCGTCGTAATCTATGCCTTCCTCTTGTCTGTATCCCTGAGCAACAAGTCAAGCCTTATTGCGGGTTACAGTTCCATGTTCGTCCAACTTGTTACGATAGACCCATTTAGTGCCTATCACTGTCTTGTCTGTTGGTCTTCGAACAAGATTCCAAACTTTGTTTCTTTCAAATTCAGTCAGCTGTTCTTGCATGGCGCTGATCCAGTTTGGATCTTTGAGGGCATCATCTATTTTCTTTGGTTCAATCAGAGAAATAAAGTTAACAAATAAACAAATATTACCTGCACTTCGTCGAGTCTGAACACCAGCGTTTGGATCACCAAGAATTTGATCAATTGGGTGATTTACAGTCCATCGCTGAGCAGGAGCATAAGCCGCTGACTCAAATTGAACTGGAGGAGCTGAAGATGAAGCTTCAGCAACTTCTGGAATATCAGCCAAGAGAGGAGTAGGTGCAGATGTCATTATATTCACTGATTGCTGAGAAGTAGAAGGAATGTCTGAGACATTTGGTTTAGAAGCAGGTATAGTGTTTAAAGGAACAGCTGAGACCCATGATGTTTCAGCTTCACTATTCTGCATATTTGGGATGATAGTAGGACTATCATCTTCAACTGTATGAGTATGAGGAGTGTGAATATCTTCTGAATCACCAAGATGAGAAAACATCCATTGATTCAGTTCTTCAGTATCAGCGGATGGTTTAGAGTTCGCTGAACGGGATTCGTCAAACGTGACGTGAATAATTTCTTCTACAATTTGTCTTCTTAGATTGAAGACTCTGAAGGCTTTGGAGATTGAAGAATATCCAAGAAAGATTCCATCATCAGCCTTAGGATCAAACTTTCCAAGGGCATCTCTGTTATTCAGTATGAAACACTGACATCCAAAGATGTGAAGAAAGCTAATTGAAGGCTTTCTCCCTTGAAAAAGTTCATAGGTTGTCTTATTGAATCTTTTGACTAACAACGACTTGTTTTGCGTAAAACAAGCAGTGTTGACAGCTTCTGCCCAAAACTGAGTAGGCAGGTGAGAATCGCTGAGCATTGAACGTGCAACTTCAATAATAGTTCTATTTATTCTTTCAGCGACTCCATTTTGTTGCGGTGTTCTCACTGAAGAAAAGTTGTGAGAGATACCCTTACTCTCAAAGAAGGAATCAAGAGAACTGTTTTTGAATTCAGTCCCATGATCACTCCTTATTGAGCGAACGGTCAAGTTGTTCCGGGTTTCCATCTTCCGAACAAAGGTGATGAGTTCTTCAGGGGTGTCACTCTTAGAACGGAGAAACATAACCCATGTATAGCGAGAGAATTCATCAACTATGACCAACGTATATTTCTTTCCAGCGGGGGATTGTTTGTTAACAGGGCCAAACAAATCCATATGGAGAAGTTGTAGAGGAGATGACACTGAGAAGACTTGCTTTGATTTAAAGCTTGCTTTGGTCTGCTTGCCTTTTTCACACCCTAAACATAAGGACTCTTTGGCATATGAGTGTTGAGGTAGACCAGTGACTAACTCTTTTGAAGAAAGAGTGTTCAGTGTCTTTGTTATCCATGTCGCAAAGCTGACTGATGCTTAGAAGATTATGCTTTAGCCCTTCAACATATGCGACTCTTCTGAAGGTTGTTGTACCATTTGAGAGTACACCAAACCCTCTGGTATGTCCTTTTCCATTTCCACCGAAAGTTACAGAGGGACCCTTCTCTTCCTTGTATTCAGCGAGCAGGCTTTTCTTTCCAGTCATGTGTCTAGAGCATCCTCTATCGACATACCAGATACCCTTCTTAACCTGCATTACAAAGGAAGATTAGTTTTTCTTGGGTACCCACTTAACCATGTGTACACACTTGTCAGTGGGGGTAGTTGGAATGGAAGGTTCAGCAGTCTTCGCAGCATTTGAAGATTCAGCTTTGTCAGTCTTCACTTTGGTTAATTTCTTAACCTCAGTGGTCTTCTTTGCCTTGGGGGCAATGATATTCACCTTAGCTATCTCTTCAGCTTTGGTGGCTGTGGGGCACTTACTAGCAATATAAACAGTAAGTCCACAGTGATAACATTTCCTATAACTAAAAATAGTTCTAGGACCATTTGAATGCTGAGCTTTTGATTTTGAATTTTTAAGTACCAGCACCAAGTAAGCTATTGGCTTTTGAAATGGGAGGAACATTTAGTTCTTCGGATTTCTTACCAAATACATCCACTCTGAGTCTAGGAGTAGATCGCTGAATAGATCCACGATGAGAAGATCCAGAGATCTGATCCCTTGATCCAGAGGGATAGGTCACTGAAGCTTTAGAAGCATTCAACTTTGGTACAGAGGTACCCTTCTGAGGATTTTGGTTAAAAGCAATTCCTTTACCTTTATCTTTAGAGACAGAGGTAGGTTTTGGATAAACCATTTTCTCTTTACCTTTTGAAGAGGTAGAAATTTCCTCAGGGTTAGGAAGTTGAGAAGAGGAACACTAAGAGGATGAAGTATCAGCGACTGAGGATACGAAAGTTCCAAATAAGAGCATGGAACGATCAGTGGTTGGTTCTAGAGTATCAGCTTTGTAACCAAGACCACGTTTATCACTCAGGGGAAATCTGAGACTTAATTATCTCAGTGATCTTTGTTGAGGAATTATACCATCCATCAACAGTAGCTTTTTCAGCTTTTAATGCAGCGATAGCTTCTTTGCGCTCTATTTTGACTAGCTGATTTAGGTGAACTTGATCTTTAAAATCTTCTTCAATTTTATTTTCTATTTAAAGGTGACATTTTTTAAGCTGTTCAGCGAGATCAAGGTTTTGATTCTCAACTACAGTTTTGCCATTCATGGCTTCATATAAACTTCTAGTCAAGAGATCGATTTTACGAAGACTATCAGCTTCATCAATATTTGCAATATTGGTAAAGAAGGAAGGTGATACCTGAGTAGCAGAGGTTGAAGTGGAGGGAATGTCTGAACTTTCTTCCTCATCTTTAATCTTGGCCATAAGGCAGAGATTGGCTTCATCATCTTCAGAGTCAGATGATTCTTCCTCATCAGAGTCAGCCCAATCATAGTCAGCCATCAGGCCTTTGCCTTTCATCTTAAAGGTTTTCAGCTTTGAATACCTTTCTTTCAGCTTGGCGTATTTGTCATCTCTAGACCCGAGGTTAGAGGATTTCTTGGTAAACGCTGAGTTTCTCGAAACTTTCTTTGACCTGCACTCGTTAGCGAAATGTCCTATCTTTTCACAGTTAAAACAAGTAGCAGTAGCCTTATCAACATGAGCTAATGATTTTGGCTTGTCAGTAATGGAAAGAGGTTTATTCTTTCTGAACATTTTCTTTTTGGCGAATCTCCTGAACGTTTTAGTGAGGAGAGCCAAAGATTCATCAAGATCAGAAGAGTCAGAATCTGATGACCTTTCAGAGTTACTCTCCAACTCAGTGATAGTGACCGAGGGTCGCTGAGTGGAAGGTTCCTATGAGATTAAAGCAACAGGGTTGCTTTTGGAATCTTTTACAAGATTCTTCTTAAGATGACTCGATTGCTCATGATTCAGCATCGTGCCATATAAGGTAGAAAGGATCATTGATTTTAGATCCTTTGACAGCTTGAGACACATAGAATAACTGTCCCAGCTTTCAGGTAAACATTCTAAGAACTTTGTCAGCACTTCAAAGTTAGAATATTCCTTACCAACAATTTTTAGATCTATTATTAAACAGTTAAAACGTTGGTGTAATTCAGAGAGAGTTTCATTCTTACCACAAATGCAGCTTTCATATTGTGTTACCAGGTTGATCTTTCGAGAGTCCTGGACTTCAGAAGTACCTTCATACTGAACACAGATTGTGTCCCACATAGCTTTTGAGGTTTTCAGGTTCATGACAGAATGGTAGACTTCGTCAGGAAGAGCCATGGAGAGTATGGATCTGGCTTTGGTGTCGATAGCCACTTTCTTCTTATCTTCATCAGTCCACATATGAATTTACTTAGGAATAAGCCTTTCTGGAATAGCAAGTCTATTCTCAGCGGCTGGAACTGCAGCATCAATTCTTACAGGAATATATGGGTCGTTTTCAAGATAATAAGGCATAGTAGGGTCTACACCTTCTAAGAAGAGAATCATCCTATTTTTCCATAGATTAAAATTATCTTTGGAGAATCTAGGGGGTTTTTCAAGAGAACCGTTGTTAATATAGTTTGTGTTTGTGTTGGTAGCCATTTTAAGAAATAGCAAGGAAGAGAAATCTTAGTATAGATCAGATCTTGTTTATGAGATTAAACAAATCTGTTCTGATACCACTTGTTGGTCCCGAAGGGCTATACAAGTTTGTAGAAGGGGGGGAGGGGGTTGAATACAAACACACGTTTTTACTTTTCTAAATTGTTTATTGATTAATCATTAACAATTTATAGCTTGTTGCGGAACAAGATTAAGGATAAACCTAAATCTAAACAAGTTGGAACACTTAGTTTCTTGCACTAAGAAAGAGAAAGAAATTACTAATAATAACCTATCTCAAGATAAGAAGATGACTTGACCAGAGTTAGCAAGTGACTCGACCAGAGTTTTCGAGTGCTTAAAAAATGAAGCTGGAGTCCTTCTTATATACTGCATGCATTTAATGCATGGCAGTTTATACTTTACACGTGGCAGCAACTCATTGGTTGTTGGGTCTGACTTTAGTAGACAACCTTAGAAGCCGCATGGTTGAACAATGTAGTATCAGAGTGGTTGTACGATTTCAGACAATAAGGAGGTTCTTTTCTGACATATCGTACGGAGTCGTGCAAGGGTGGTTAACCCAAAAGTGCTTTGTACGGAGGACTTCATGATCAGCTTACGTTGATTCAGTGCTTTATCATTCTATATCTGTGAACAACAAAGTTCAGCGATAGCTGAAGTCTTGTACATGATATTTCAAGTTGAGTGGACAAATCTGAGTCTTCGCTGATCCACGTCAGTTCATTAGGAGACTTATCGCTGGTTCTTGAGCTTGATCTTCGACTTCAGCGTAGAGCCTATGTTGACGTGAAACTTGTCTTCAGGGATCATAAGTAAACAACTAACTTATCAGCGATCACCATAAGGACTGAACAGGCTCAGAGCATTATGGTGAACAGTGTTCGCTGAATGTTTAATCTAAAGAACGAGAGTTCCTATCAGCGGTACTGTAAGGTCTTAGTACTTATCAACGATAGTGAAACTCTAATACATATTGTTTACTTACAATTTTCACTAAGTATATAAGAGAGGGTCATTATCAAATCACTGAGGGTTTGGATCAACACAAACAATTTACAACTTGTTGCGGAACAAGATTAAGGTCTACGCCTAATCTAAACAGGTTAAGAATACTAAGTTTCTTGCACTAGAATTAAGACAGAAAGGAGATAAGAATACTACGAGTAATATTCTAACACAAAGAGAGAAAGAAGAAGATGGACGAGCACTTCATTTTTGAAGTAGAGTTCTTCTTATATACTGCATGCATTTAATGCGTAGCAGTACAACTTTACACGTGGCATCAGCTAATTGGTTGCGTGGTTTGACCTTTGTAGACAACCTTAGTAGCCGCATGATGTACAGTGTAGAATCAGAGTTGGTAGTATGATCCTGGACAAAAGGGATGTCCTTTCTGACAAATCGTACGGAGGCGTGCAAGGGGGAAAGATAAAAGTAACTTGTAGAGGAAGACTTCATGATCAACGATTACTGAACACTACTTTATCAGCGAGTGACAAAGCTCAGCGAGCGTTGAAGTCTTCTACTTGTAATTTCACGTTGAGTGGACAATCTTGACTTCGCTGATATCCGCATCAGTTCATTAGTAGACTTGTCGCTGGTTCTTGGGCTTGATCTTCGACTTCAGCGTAGAACATAGTTGACGTGAAACTTTTCTTCAGGGATCATAAGCAAACAACTAAACTATCAGCGATCATCAACAAGACTAAACAGGCTTAGGTCTATTTTGATGAACCGTGTTCGCTGAATGTATTTTTAAAGAACATGAGTTTCCTATCAGTGGTACTGTAGAGACATAGTACTTATCAGCGATAGTGAAACTCTAATACATATTGTTTACTTACAAAAGGGTCATTATCAAATCACTGAGGGTTTGGATCAACAATCTCCCCCTATTTGATTAGGACATAACAACAAAAGAAAATTGCTAAGTATGAAAACATAAGGATAAAAAGAACTCATAAAATATTTGTCCCTTTTACTGTTTTCTACATTCGCTGAAATTTTTCTTTAAACTTCGTAAAGGTTATAGAGGGAAGTGGAAAAATTACAAGTACAACAAATATATTTTGAAGTACAAAAGATATAAGCTGATAAAGATAGAGGAATTACAAGAAAATCCTATCAGCTAACCAGGTTCTTTCTTGACTAGCTCATCAAGAGAATCAGTCTCTGAAATCATCCAATCAAGGACTGTAACTCCTTGTTCCCTTCGTTTCTTTGCTTCGCGGTAGATGTGGGGCTTTAGGATTTATCCGAGGATATTTTGTTTGTACCCACACCAGTATAGTAAATCTCTGAGTTGTTCAATCGGAGTTTTGTATAACTCAAAGATGCGTTGAAAGCATTTGCGACCATTGAAGTCATAAAAGAAGATGCCATAAGGATCGCTGAGTACTCTGCTAGGGAAGAAAGTTTCAGCAGGAGGTAGGGATACGTCAAGTCCAGAAAGGTCAGGGGCAGGGCCAAGAACTGCTTCACGGGAGAATTCAATTCCTGTCTCGTTTCTTATCAGCGGGCCTGGAGAAGAAAAAGTCTTCTTCTTTGGAGCGACTCGGTTCTTCTGAAGTTGTGGAGGACGAGGAATATCAACCGCTGAGGAAACCAAGTCGATCTGCTTGTTTATTTCTTGTACGACATAAGTTCTGAACGTTGAGCGGGATCTTTGAATTGCCACTCTCATCTCCAACCATTCAGTGAGACCGAATGTGTTTATAGATGACATGTAGACAATTCTGGTGTGACCGTTTTCTTTGACTATTTGGACGTAAACGATCGGTACCTTTATGTTATTCTTCAAAGCATATCTTCCTCTGACATTTACAACTTTTATCCTTGAGGGATGTTGTCTGAAGTGGCACATCTTCTTACACCATTCAAGAGTGGTGTCGCTGACTTTGGTCTTTTTCTGGTGAGTCTTCTGTGCGTCTATCAGTAGTTTTTCTTGGACAGCAACAGGAAATCTTCTCAAGTCTGGGTCTTCGAAAGAACGTTGGGTTAGCTCTAGGGCATATTCCCTGTCTTTTTCTTCAGCTTTCTTCTTTTCAGCGAAGAGTTGTTCAGCTTTGAGAGCTTCAGCGATTTCCTTGTTTGTGAGATGCCTTAGGTGATGAGGAACAAGGCGCTTAGCTTCAAGTTTCTGAACCATAACAGCTCTCTTTTTCGTTTCTTCTTCACTTGGTATTTGAGGTACCAGGGAAGGTCTATTTTTGCGGGAGAGCAGCTCTTCTTCCTGTTCTTCTTCAAAAAGGTCATCAGTCTCAGCAAAGTCTAAGACTGGAATTATTTCTTCAGCACTATGAGATGGGATTGTTGTTGTAGTTGCAGTTGGAGAAAATTCTACTGGATCCTCAAGTAGGGGAGAGGACTAGCTGAAACATAACGATCGTTAAATAAGATCATTTGGGAAGAAAGAGATAGAGAAAAGAATGGGGTTTAAGTGTATAGAGGTTTTATGGAGAGGAGAACTGAGATTGAGAAGGGATAGAGGAGGGATGCAGAGTAAGGGAATAAGAGATATTATACCTGACAAACTGGCTTTATCTGAAGGATAGACAGATTGCCTTCTGCAGCGAGGCCTTTGTTCTTCGCTTTGTCAGCTTCAGTCGCTGCAGACTTTTTAGAGGTCCCCTCCCTTGATGATTCTTTTATAACGATCCCTTTCTGAGCAGGGACCTTCTTTGGCTGGACGGAGAAGAAGTCATCATCATCATCATTATTTTTAGGAAATGATGATGGTTCGTCATCCTCAAGGTCGATGTCTTCATTATCTTCTTCTTCTTCCTCATCTTTAGATTCTTCCTCATCAGCATAAGGAACGGTGACATCAGCATCGGTTTCAAGATGCTCATCGAGTTGCTCCCCCTCAAATCCAGAGGGAGGTTTTTCGATTCCCTCAGGGTTTTCAACTCCCTGAGGTTTCTCGGTTGTAGCAGCAGCAGCATCAGAAACAATACCCTCCCCCTCAGAGTTACGAGGAAGGTCTTCAAGATTTTTATCCTTCCCCTCAGCATTATGGGGAAGGTCGTCAGTCTTCTGCTCCTCTTCCACATGATGGATGGGGGACGAGTGGACAGCATCAGCAGCACCGGCAGCATCAGTGTGCATTGGGTCCCTGTCTTCCAGGTTAGAGATCCCAACACAGTTTTCAATCCTGCCTAATCTGTCTTCCATGCCAAATATAGTAGGGGTGATTCGTTGAAGTTCCTCTCGATCCACCTGAGTAAAATGCGATGGAGCACAAGTAGGAGCATTCAGGCATTCGAGGATCTGCTGTAGTAGAGTTTTCATCGAAGTCACCTCAGTCTTTACAGTGGTCACCTCTCCCTGAAGATCATCAACCGCTGTCTTCAATGATGTGACTTCATTGGACAGGGTTGTAAAGTTGGTGTAGAGAGTGATGTTGGCGAAGGAGTTTTCAGCGAGGGTGGTAGCAAATTGACCAATGCTACCATCCACCTTCTCTAGATCAGCACTGGAGGCTTTCTTTTCAACCTCAGTAGTCAGCGTCTTGAGATTCTCTCCAGTGTTTGTAACCGCTGAAGAGTTAGCTGAGAGAGTGGTGGTGAGGAATTCTATCTTTGTTTCCAGGGCCTTCAAGGAGGTGTTGATATCTCCCAAATTAAGACCTGCAACAGTTAATAACTTATGAACAGAGGAAAGCTCAAAAGTTGGGGATTTTGAGAGAGGAATGGGTATGGTTTTGTTTATACCTGCAGGCGGGTTAGTGAAGTCATCGAAACCTCGTTGACATGAGTAGTGTTCCATGTCGCCTTCCAGAGTGCCTTGGCGCATAGAAGTGCCTGCAGATCCTATAATTTGATGTATCATCCCCTGTAAAGTTGCAGCTAGTGTATCTTGGGGAATGATGTGAGTTGAAGAGAATATGGGGAAAACAAGTGGAGTGTTCAAAGGAATGGTGGGAGGAGTGAAGGTTGAGAAGAGGTTTGGGGATCCAGATTCAGCGTTGGATCCGCTGAGAAATACTTCGTCAGTCCTTAGATGGTCTGAAGGAGGGAGGTTCAATTCCAAGTTTATAACATCAGCGTTTAAAGACGCTGAAGTTGGTATGGAAGGGGTGGCTTGATCAGCTGTGGCAGAGCATACCACAGAACTATCCAGCGGTTCTAAAGAAGGAACTGTGGAGTCTTCAGCATGTGAATGCTTGGAGGGTTTCTCCTTGGTTTTCTTGATCCTTTGAGAATGAAATGGGATAGTAGATTGTTTCCTTTTCTTAGAAGGAGTGGAGATTGCAGTCTAGGTATCAGCAGTTGGGATTACCGCTGAGGTAGCCGCAAAAGTAGAAGAAGTTGGAGGATTGAGAATAGTTAAGAGTCTAAAGAGACGTACCTCATTTTGTAGTGGCTTGAAGTCAAGAACTTTAGGGCCAACCTTTGGGAGTCTCAGGTCGCCCACCTTCGGGTATTTGTCCTTCAGGCCTTGTTGGAAGAGGGCACTGACAAACCGGGGATAAGGAACACATGTTGGTCTGTCAGCCGCATTCACCCTGAACATCAGATCATCGAAAATGATTTGTGCCCAATCAATGTGGAGACCCTTCAGTAGTGAGTACCCCATGGCCTGTTGGGGTTGAGAAGCTTGGTCAGAAGAACCAGTTTTGGCCGTCAAGAAGCTGATAAGATGAACATAGATGAAGTTCATCTTGTTGGGCATCTTTGACTTCTTGATAGCAGTCAGCTTCTTCTCAGGGAGTCCATCTCTCCCTGTTTCCCACACATACTTCATTGCATCGAAGAATGCAATCAGGGTTTCCCTATCAGCTGAGTTTTTGGGATTGGGTAGAGGGGCAAAGCGTTTTTCTTTAGTGGTTGTGGGAAGGTATAGGGCACACATGATATTACCAGGTGTAATCTTGGAAGTACCATGATTAGTGTCAAAGAGGATGACATCGATTTTCTTCTTAGCGTCCTTGGTAGAGGTTATCTTAGCGCTTCTGGTAGAATACCAGAATTGAGCTAGTAGATGTCTATTCGCTGGAGGAGCGATGGATAGAGCTGTGGAAATAGGGCATGTCTTCAGAAAGTTCATAGCATAATCCAGGTGTGTGACTTGCTTCTTTTCAGGGAAGTCGAAGAGAGCATAGGGATTATTTCTTTGAAATGTAACTTTCTTGATATCGAACTTGACCTGAGGAGCTTTTGTTATTTCAGTAACGTCAGCAGCAGTGGGGGACTTGGCAGCAGGAGTTTCAGTGGAAGATGCCATTTCTGTTTATCATATGTAAACATGAAGAAGATGAACAAAAAATGTCTTAATGTAGAAAGATTTTTCAAATAAGATGTTTTGGGTTTTGCACATTTCATTCAGACCAAAGACGTCTTAATGAAGATTTAGGGTTTTTCTTGTTTTGAAAAGAAATACAAAACATAGTGAGCATTTGTTTTCCAGTTTCTGTTTGAAGAAGAGATTCGGGAGAAACATACAAAGATGTCAAAGTTTAAGATTTTTGTTTTAAACTTGAAGAACAACCATGATAATTGTGTTCATAAAATCATGAAAAAGAAATGATTTCATTTTAAGAAAGTATCTTTTGTTCGATCTGTTAAAAACAATAATAAGATCGAAAACAAGTTTATTTGGTGCAACGTAAAAGAAATATTAACCTGTGATGTTTGAAGATGAAGATGAACATATTCTTTGAGTTAATATTTTGAACGCAACAGAGATTTCTTGCTTAAAGGAGATGAAGTTTGCGTAAGGTGAAAATATAAACTCGAATGTGTTTATATAGTGAGAGTAGAGAGAGAAAAACTGTGAGCGGGAAAGATTTTCATCATGACTCTGACACGTCCCTTGAGTTTGATTGGTCAAGAAAAACGAAACGGGCGAACGCGTGTCAGAAAAAGCGAGCCATGGTCTATCCGTTATGATGACGTCATAATCGTCTTTTCGTATTTTAAGATGTCTCTAAGATTTTTGAAAACTCAGGGACATTTTGAAAACATGAAGCACTGAATGGAAATATCAGTGTTAGATTTTTGAAATTTCAAAAGTATCGCTGAAAGAAAGAGATATTCAGCGATGCAATTTGTTTTGAAATCTTGCATTCATACGCGAACGTCAGCGAGTAAGAGAGAACATACCTTAATATCAGCGAATCAAGTTTGTTTAGAGAGAAAATGACGAGAAGGGGTTATACAAGTTCATTGTTATCACTGATCAAATGTGAACCGCTGAAGATTTTACTCTTCAAAGTTCAGCATTCCAAGCTCGCTGATGAGAAAGTTGAATCTTGGTTCATCAAGAGGTTTGGTGAATAGATCAGCCAACTGAAAGTCAGTTAAGATAAAATGAAGTTCTATATCACCATTCATCACATGATCTCTGATAAAATGATATATGAATTCGATGTGTTTGGTCTTTGAGTGTAGCACTGGATTGTTGGCTATAGCGATGGCACTTGTGTTGTCGCAATAGATTGGAATTTTCGAGAGCTGAAGGTCATAGTCCAGTAGTTAATTTCTCATCCACAAGACCTGAGAGCAACAGCTTCCAGCGGCTATGTACTCAGCTTCAGCGGTTGAGGTGGACACTGAGTTTTGTTTTTTACTTGTCCAACTCACCAGCTTTCCTCCCAGGAGCTGACAACCTCCTGTGGTGCTTTTCCTATCCATTTTGCAACCTGCAAAATCACTATCTGAATAGGCGATTAGATCAAACCCTGAGTCTTTGGGATACCAAAGACCTAGGTTAGGAGTACCCTTAAGGTAACGAAAGATTCGCTTTACAACGATCATATGAGATTCCTTAGGTTCAGCTTGATATCGTGCACACAAACAGGTTGCGTACATAATCTCAGGTCGGCTAGCTGTTAGATATAGAAGAGAGCCGATCATCCCACGGTACATCATGACATTAACAGGTATTCCAGAAGGATCCTTGTTCAGTGTTAGCGGGGGTGCCATAGGGGTTTTCATAGCTGAACTCTGAGTTAAATCAAATTTCTTCAGCATATCTTTAACATACTTACCTTGGTGAATGAAAGTTCCTTTTTCACTCTGTTTGATTTGAAGACGAAGGAAATAGGTTAGTTCACCCATCATACTCATTTTAAATTCAGCTTTCATTCTCTCAGAGAAACGAGTACATAAGTCAGGGTTAGTGGAACCAAATATAATATCATCGACATATATTTGAACAAAAATAATATGACCTTTTACTTTCCTGAAAAATAGAGTTTTGTCGATTTACCACGCTCAAAACATTCAATATGGATACAAGTACAGAGAGTGTCATACCATGCACGAGGAGCTTGCTTTAAGACATAAAGTGCCTTATCCAGTTTATAAACATAACTTGGATGCTTAGGATTTGAGAATCCTGGAGGTTGTTCCACGTAGACTTCTTCATTCAGCTTTCCGTTAAGGAATGCTGACTTGACATCCATTTGATAAACTTTGAAGTCTTTGTGTACAGCGTAAGCTAAGAATAGACGAATGGCTTCTAGTCTTGCCACTGGAGAAAAGGTTTCGTCGTAATCTATACCTTCCTCTTGTCTGTATCCCTGAGCAACAAGACGAGCCTTGTTGCGGGTTATAGTTCCATGTTCATCCAACTTGTTTTGATAGACTCATTTAGTGCCTATCACTGAAGATGGTCTTGGAACGAGATTCCAAACTTTGTTTCTTTGAAATTCTGTCAGCTCTTCTTGCATAGCGCTGACCCAGTTTGGATCTCTGAGGGCATCATCTATTTTCTTTGGTTCAATCAGAGAAATAAAGTTAACAAATAAACAAATGTTACATGCACTTCGTCGAGTCTGAACACCAGCATTTGGATCACCAAGAATTTGATCAATAGGGTGATTAATAGTCCATCGCTGAGCCGGAGCATAATTCACTAACTCAACCTGAACTTGAGGGGCTGAAGATGAAGCTTCAGCAACTTCTGGTATATCAGCCAAGAGAGGAAGAGGTGCAAATGTCATTTCATTCACTGATTGATGAGTGTTTAGAGGAACAGCTGAGACCCATGATGTTTCAGCTTCACTAGTCTGCATGCTTGGGATGATGGTAGGATCATCATCTTCAGCGGGATGAGAATGAGGTGGAGGAGTGGGAATGTCTTCTGAATTCCCAAGATGAGAAAACATCCATTGATTCAGTTCTTCAGAATCAGCAGAAGGTCTAGAGTTCGCTGAACGGGATTCGTCAAAAGTGACGTGAATTGTCTCTTCTACAGATTGTCTTCTACGATTGAAGACTCTGAAGTCTTTGGAGACTGAAGAATATCCAAGAAAGATTCCATCATCAGCCTTAGGATCAAACTTTCCAAGGGCATCTCTGTTGTTCAGTATGAAACACTGACATCCAAATATGTGAAAAAGCTAAGAGAAGGCTTTCTCCCATGAAAGAGTTCATAGGCTGTTTTCTTGAATCTTTTGACTATCAGCGACCTGTTTTGAGTAAAACAAGCAGTGTTAACAGCTTCTGCCCAAAACTGAGTAGGTAGATGACAATCGCTGAGCATTGAACGTGCAGCTTCGATGATAGTTCGATTTCTTCTTTCAGCGACTCCATTTTGTTGCGGTGTTCTCACTGAGGAAAAGTTGTGAGAAATACCCTTACTTTCAAAGAAGGAATCAAGGGAACTGTTTTTGAATTCAGTCCCATGATCACTCCTTATTGAGCGAACGATCATGTTGTTCCGGACTTCCATTTTCCTGACAAAGGTGATGAGTTCTTCAGGGGTGTCACTCTTGGAACGGAGAAACATTGCCCAGGTATAGCGAGAGAATTCAACAACTATGACCAATGTATATTTCTTTCCAGCGATGGATTGTTTGTTGACAGGACCAAGCAAATCCATATGGAGAAGTTGTAGAGGAGATGACACTGAGGAAACTTGCTTAGATTTGAAACTAGCTTTTGTTTGTTTCCCTTTCTCACACGCTGAACACAAGGACTCCTTAGTGTATGAGTGTTGAGGTAGACCAGCGACCAACTCTTTAGAGGAAAGAGTATTCAGTGTCTTGAAGTTGAGATGAGAGAGCCTCTTATGCCATAACTAGTTGACATCAGATGAGGCTTTTGAGAAGAAACAGGAGTTCTCAGTGGTCGTAGAGTCCATGTTTATAACGTAAACATTTTCCATACGATAACCGCTGAGAGCTATCTTCTCCTTTTTGTCAGTGACAAAGCAGGTTTCTTAGTGAAAATCACTTTGTTATCCTTGTCACATAGATGACTTATGCTTAGAAGATTATGCTTCAATCCTTCAACATATGCGACTCTTCTGAAGGTTGTTGTACCATTAGAAAGTACACCAAACCCTTGGGTATGGCCTTTTCCATTTCCACCGAAGGTCACTGAGGGACCCTTCTCTTCCTTGTATTCAGTTATCAGGCTTTTCTTTCTAGTCATATGTCTAGAGAATCCGCTATCGAGATACCAGATACCCATCTTAACCTGCAAACAAAGGAATATTAGTTTGACTTGGGCACCCATTTCATTTTGGGTCCACATGTGTCAGTGGTGGTAGAGGAAGTGGAAGGTTCAGCAGTCTTCGCAACATTTGAAGATTCAACTTTATTTTCAGTCTTCACTTTGGTTAATTTCTTAACCTTAGTGGTCTTCTTTGCCTTGGAGGCATTTATCTTCACCTTAGCTAACTTTTCAGCTTTGGTGGCTGTAGGGCACTTACTAGTTGTTAGGGCATTTTTGTAGCTATCAAGACAGTATTAATATCTTGTACTGTTCTTCTTAGTAGAGGCATGGACATGTCATGGCCCTACTATATAAAGAAGATTCCTTTGTAATCTTGGTAACAACTTGTAGCATTAGTCATTTGTACTTTGAAGATCAATATATGGATGACTTGTGTACTCTAGATTTTCTCTCTACATCATTCTTGATTTTTTGCTAGATTTGGGATTTCACATTTGGTATCAGAGCTAAACAGAAGATTCAAGCAGATCGAAGACCAAATTGAAGAATTTTTACACTAAACACGAAGAATTCGGATCTGGTGTTCATCACTGTTCATCTGAACACTTATCATTCAGACATAGATTTTTTCTGGATTTTGATTTCTTGGATCGTTTCTTAGCATCACTGAACTCGGAATTGATATCTGAACAACATTAATTATTGGATCAACATCATTTTCTAAACATAATCATCAGACTTGATCATTTCTTTGGATTTTGGTTCGAAAACCCTAATTCACTGTTTTGCACTTTAATTCGATTAAATTGATCGAATTAGATCTTGTGATTAACTAAGAAAATGTGTGGATTTTGATTTCGAGCAAACCAGTACAAATTTCGTGTTAATTGATCAAGAATTGAGGAAGATATTGCAGATTCAGTGATTTTGATGGTCGAAGTGCAGAATTCGGATTATTCAAAGTGAATTCGGATTATTCATAGTGAATTCGGATCATTCATACGGATTATTCTTGGTGAATTCGCATCATTCAAGATTTTCGAAGTGCTCAAGTATTGGTTTCGGATCCAGTTAAGTCCGAAATCCGTGGTGTCGCACCCTGTTAAGTTCGAATTCTTGAGGTTTCGAACATAGTTAAGTCCGAATTCCGGTGATTTCGAATTGGTGTACAAGTGTTGAATTCGTATCTGTTAAGTTCGAATTCCCTGATTCCGCACTCATCTACATCCGAATTCTGAGTTGAAGAGTGTAATTGGTTTTCATTTTGGCCAAGTATTGATTTCGCACCAAGCTAAATTCGAATTCAAGGATTTCGCATTCAGTTGCATTAGAATTCAAGGAATTCGTACTCAGTTGCATTCGAATTCAGGGAATTCACACCGTACTACATCCGAAATCTGAAGGTTTCGAATTCTAAAGCATCCGAAATCTGAAGGTTTCGCACCACTCAAAATTTGTCTAAGTATTGGTTTCGGACCCAAGTGCTGATTTCTTTCTTGAAAAGTTTATTCTAAGTGTAATCTTTGTTACACTTACTGCTTGATCTTCTGAACGATCAAACATTCTAGCTATTTGAAAAGATGTCGAGAGATTTAATGAGTATGGGATCAAAGAATAAGCCTCCAGTTCTTCTAGTGGAAGAATATGCCCAATGGAAGAAGAGAATGACTCAGTTTCTAAATCATCAGAACAGAGATTTAATGGTTTCAATCAAAGAAGGTCCTCACACACCACAAATGGATATTGGTGGTCAAGCTGAAACTGCTACAAGTCAGTATGTTGCTCCTAGAAGGATTGATAAAGAACCCAAATTTTTTAATCAATATGACAAAGATAGGATTGCAATTGATGAATTGGCTTTGACTTATTTGACTATGGCAATTCCAAATGATATCTACAATCGAGTAGATAGTCGTGACTCAGCGAAAGAGATATGGGATGAGTTAGAAAGGCAGTTTGAGGGATCATCAAAGTCTAAGAAGACCAAAAGGAATCAAAGCATCAATGCTTATGAAGGGCTTAAAGCAAGAGAAGGCGAACCTTTGAAAAAGACCTACAATAGATACAATATCATCCTTAATAATTTGAGAAGAAATGGAGTCGACAAATCAGAATCAGAAATAAATTACAAATTTGTCAAGAATCTTCTACCAGAATGGGATTCCTACTCCATTCAGCTCCAAATGTCAAGGGATATGGATGATGAAAAGTTGACCGATATTTTCAGTATTCTAGGTCAACACGAAGAAAAAGTAAAAGCTGTTAAGGAAAAGGATAAAAAGGTCGAAGAATCTTTAGCCCTTCTGAGTAAACATAAGAAGAGTGAAGATATGAAAACAAAAGCTTTGATTTCTGGGATGAGCAAGAAGAAGATAAGTTCTGATGATGGTGATAGTAGCAGTTCTGGAGATGAAATGACTGATATAGCTGAGAAGTTGGCTTTATTAACAAACAGATTTCAAAACAAGTTTGGCAAAAAGAAGTTTTATTCAAAAACCAAACCTGAATACAACAAAGCTAACAAGTATAAAAGATTTGAGAAGAAATATGAGAACAAGGAGGAAAAGAAAGAGGAGAAAGAGGAGAGAGTTGAGAAAAAGGAAAGAGAGGAAACGAATGATAGAGATGACCGAAACTGTTTTAACTGTGGAAAGCCAGGTCATTATGCCAGAGACTGTAAGCTAAAGAAGGTGAAGGATTCTGACTATTATCAGCGAAAGGCACATCTGGCAAAAGCAAAAGAAAGTGGAAAGCCAGTCAATGCTGAGGAAGAAATTTGGCTTATGGATTCCTCTGATGATGAAGAAGCTCACTTTACTCAAGTAAAGCATAGCTTAATGGCTAAACTAGATGAAGATGATCAGGAATCCGAGGTATCATCTCTTTATTCTTCTGATAATTCTGATAATTCTGATAATGAGTCTGAAACTGAAGATGACAGATATGAAGAAATGCAACTCGTGATAATTGAACTTAATAAGAAATTTGAAAAAGTTCAAAAGGAACATGAAAATAAGAAAAGTTCAATGATGAAATATCACGATGAGGCACTTCTTTACAAATGTCTTGCTGAAGATAGAGAAAATGAAAAGGAAGTTATTAGAACAAAAGTTAAAACACTTGAATCTGAAATTTCTGAATTGAAGAAGAAAATGATTGATATAAGTGATGAGAATATAGACTGTCAATTTAAAATTAAGATTCTCACTGAAGAAAGAATAGAAGCTCTTGCAAAGATCAAAGAACTTGAAGAGTTAAACTATAAAAGAGGTCAGACTGAGCAAACTCTAAGATTATTAACCAATAATCCAAAAGATAAACGATTTTTTAATCCTAAAATGGGACTTGGTTTATCTGATGTAGAGGTATCAAAGAAAGCGCCTGAAATTTTTTATACAATTACAAAATCGGATGAAGATTTAAAGGAACCCATTAAAAAGGAAATACCTCTTATATCCAAATTTTTTGTTAAATCTGAATGTTCAACTCCGGATTCTAATAAAGATAAGGATAAGACGGATAAAGGTTCGGAAGAAAAGCCTAGATTCAATACGACAAACTTTAAATACGATGAACTAAATTCCAGTTACAAAACCAAAAAGGTTGAACTAATTGAATTTAGTTTATTATTCTCAAATGAATCTATGGCTAAGACATTTGATTCCAATATCAATGAACCTGAACCTGTTAAATCTGAATCTAATGTTGAATTGGAGTCAAATACAAATTCAGATTCTGACAAAAAGGAGTTTGTTCAAGAAACCTCTTCTGAATTTCCTGATTTGGATTCTGCTTTACGAAAAATTGTTGATTAAGAAAATCAAATTTCTAAATTACAATTAAATTTTGAAATATTAGAGGATGATCATGATAATATTGGGATAAATTTTGATCATAGTCAAAAAGTCAATCTTGAACTACAAGTTGAGATTCGACGACTTGAATCTCGGATATTAGAATTATCAAAATCTAAAGATTCAATTACTTGTGAAAAGTGTTCAAATCAAAGTGAAACAACAGATCAATCTAATTCTTCATGTTCGGTCAAAGTAAAAGAAAAAAGTTCTTTCGAAGGTTATGAGAAAGGAGAATCATCCGGAACCAAATCTAATTCTTGTTCGAATGATTCTTCTAACTCTAAAAGCTCTAACATTTTTTCTTCAAGTACAATTGATTCTAGTGTAAAAGTATCTTTAGAAAAAGATAAGCTTTTTGAAGAAAACAAAGCACTTGTTTTGAGATGTGCAAAACTTTCAAATCAAATTTTAGATTTTGAAAAAGTGCTTTTTCTTGAGAAAGAGAAGCATAAAAAGGAAAGAACTGAACTTGAAATTGAACTGAAATATTGTGAAGTATATCATACAAAGTTTTCATCAAATATATCTAATGCCAAAAAGGAACAAGAACTGAAAAGAAAAGAAAAAGAAAAATTATTCGAAACAAAATCAAATGTGTTTCCAAATAATGCTTCTAGTTCTAAGACTTCTAACAATGTTTCTCATTCTTTCTCAGAAATGGATGAAGAAAAGTGCGTGGATCTGAAGGAGAATATTTTAGATAGCGAGAATAGGAATACTGATACTGAGAAATGTATTTCTTCAAATAAAATTTGTATTCATTCATGTAATGTTTACAAAGTTTGTGAAAATAAAAATTCCGCAATTTCAAATTCTATCTTGTTGTCACAAGCAAAAAGAAGAATACATTGTGCTCATTGTTGGGATAACTATTTCAAGCTAAATAGAAATGATCCAAAGAACAAAAAATCTAATACTTCATCCTTTTCTCTAAAATCTTCAGCGAACAAATTTGCTAAAATGTTCAGTTTCAGATCAAAGAAACAGAATAAGAAGAAAGAAACAAAAATAGTTGATATGAATATGGTTTGGATTCCAAAAGATCAACTCAACAAACCAAATTCACAAAATAACCTTACCTTTAAAGGCAAAATTCAAGGTTCATCAACTGTAATAAACAAACTGATCCGTACTAACAAGAAAGGACCCATACGAATATGGGTACCTAAGATCAGGTAATTATCTTTTTACAGGATCGTCATGTGTGGGTCATTGATTCGGGAGCTTCTAGACACATGACGGGGTACAAGCAATTATTGCACGATTTTACTGTACATCCTGGCGGATCGGTAGGTTTTGGTAACGATTCTAAAGGTCACGTTCGAGGCTACGGAACGTTGAAGAATGACTCGATGCAAATAGAAAAGATCTTGTATGTTGAAGGATTAGGGCATAACCTTTTCAGTATTAGTCAGTTTTGTGACAAGGACTGTAAGGTAATTTTTGACAAAAAGTTTTGTTATGTTGTGGATGAGAACTGGTCAGAGATTTTCAGAGCAAAACGATGCGGCGATCTATATATGATGGATTTCTCGACTCTTGTTGCTTCTAATCAAGTTTGTCTTGTTTCAAAAGCCTCTCAAGATGAATGTTGGTTGTGGCATAGGAGACTCTCACATCAAAATTTTCGAAGCATCAACAAGCTCAGAATAGATGGATTAGTTTCCGGGCTTCCTGAACTGAAGTTTGACAAAGTTTCTATCTGTTCGGCGTGTGAAATTGGAAAGATGAAACACGTCACGCACAAATCCAAAACTTTGTCTAACTGCAACAACGTCTTGGAATTAATTCATATGGATCTCTGTGGCCCTATGAGAACTCAATCAATGGGAGGAAAGAAATATATCTTGGTTATGATTGATGAGTATTCACGCTACACTTGGTTGGATTTTCTTTGACTCAAATCTGAAGCACCTGAGCAAATAATTAAGTTCATAAAAAGGATTCAAATTCTTCTACAACGTCCAGTTCAAAAGATAAGGAGCGACAATAGAACTGAATTCAAGAATGCAACTCTTCAATCGTTTCTTGAATCCGTTGGCATCTCTCATAATTTTTCTGCACCAATTACTCCACAACAAAATGGAGTGGTTGAAAGAAAAAATAGGACGCTTGTGGAAGCAGCTCGGACTATGCTTGCTTATTCGGGTCTTCCACCAAGTTTATGGGCTGAAGCAGTGTCAACCGCATGCTTCACTCAAAACAGGACAATTATTATTAAACGTCTTAATAAAATTGCATATGAAATAATCAATAATCGCAAACCTAACATCAAATTTTTGCGTGTTTTTGGATGTAGATGTTTTGTCCTAAAAGATAGAGAACACCTTGCAAAATTCCAAGTAAAGGCTGATGAAGGGATTTTTATTGGATATTCCTTGAATTCTAAAGCATATCGGATCTATAATAATCGTACAAAATCAGTCATCGAGAGCATCAACGTTACGTTTGACGAGAGTGTGACTTTGACTTCTGGACAACACAGTTCAGAACTCGGACAAAAATATGAAGTTTTTATTCAAAAAGGAGTAGAACCTGTGGCGAAAATGTTTTCTAATTCTGTATTAAATAATAATAGTACTAAGGATTTAGATTTGTTATTTCATGATGCATTTGTGGATTATTGTGCAGATATGGAACAACCCATCACATCTGTAAATGCATCTCCACAACAGACGAGTGTGAATGTCTCTGGTCCATTTGACGATGTCGGTGCTAGTACTTCTGGGACAACCAACGAAACTCCAAGTGAACCTACAACTATTCCAGTTTCTGAACCTGAAATTCAGCCTGAAGTTCCGGTTTCAGTAAACACATCATCGGAGGTTCCTATACATGAAATACAACAACCAGAAGTTAATGTACCAGAACCAACACATGTATCTTCAGCTGAATCTACTGAAGAGATTCTTGCAGTTATGGATGAGAATGATTCATCGAACACTCGTGTAGAGATTTCAACTCTTCCCAGTGTACATAAGTGGACAAAAGCACACCCCCAGCAGATATTATTGGTGATATCAATGATGGAGTGAAAACACGATCTGCGACTACCAACGAATGTTTGTATGTCAACTTTCTAAGCACGTTAGAACCCAAGAAAGCATCTGAAGCTTTACAAGATCCAGATTGGATAAACGCCATGCAAGAGGAGTTAAATGAGTTTAAGCGTAACGAAGTTTGGCATTTGGTGAAGCGTCCTAAAGACAAGACCATTGTTGGAACTAAATGGGTCTTTAGGAACAAGAAAGACGAAGCAGGAATTATAGTCAGAAACAAAGCAAGACTGGTTGCAAAAGGGTATAATCAACAAGAAGGAATAGATTATGATGAAACCTATGCACCAGTAGCAAGGATTGAAGCCATCAGAATTTTTCTTGCATACGCCGCACATAAAAGCATGAAGGTATTTCAGATGGACGTCAAGTCTGCGTTTCTGAACGGAATACTACATGAAGAGGTTTATGTAAGTCAACCTGAGGGTTTTGTAGATCCAAAATATCCCAACCATGTCTATGTTTTGGATAAAGCACTCTACGGTTTGAAACAAGCTCCGAGGGCATGGTATGAGACTCTGACTATTCATCTGCTTAAAAATGGATACACCAAAGGTACAATAGATACAACTCTTTTTCTCAAAAGAGAAGGTAAAGATTTAATGTTAGTACAAATATATATTGACGACATTATATTTGGATCTACAAATCCCGATATGTGTAAAGATTTTGAAGAGGTGATGAAAAGCCGCTTTCAAATGAGTATGATGGGAGAGTTAAAAAAATTTCTTGGTCTACAAGTGACACAGTCAAAAGAAGGCATTTTCATTAATCAATCAAAATATATAAATGATATGCTTAAGAAATTTGACTTAAATTCCTCTTCCACCATGAAAACTCCCATGGCTACCGGTAAGCTTTTGAACGCTGATTCATCTGGTCTATCAGTTGATCAAAAGTTATACCGAGGCATGATTGGATCTTTACTGTATCCAACGGCAAGTAGACCGGATATTTTGTTTGCAACATCTTTTTGTGCACGTTTCCAAGCAAACCCGAAGGAATCTCACATTGTGGCTGTAAAGCGAATCTTTAGATATCTCAAAGGCACAAAAAATTTGGGTCTTTGGTATCCTAAGGATTCTGGGTTTGAACTAACTGCTTACACAGATGCAGATCATGCGGGAAATATGATGGACAGGAAAAGCACATCTGGTGCTTGTCAATTCTTGGGAGATAAACTTGTAAGCTGGTCATCAAAGAAGCAAACTTGTGTATCAACATCTACGGCTGAAGCAGAGTATGTGGCCGCCGCTAGTTGCTGTTCACAAGTAATTTGGATGAAAACTCAGCTAAAGGATTATGGATATATCTTCAACAAGATCCCCATTTATTGTGATTCAAAAAGCGCAATTGCAATAACTGAAAATCCTGTTCAGCATTCCAAAACGAAACACATAGATGTCAGGTACCATTTTATCAAAGACCATGTTGAGAAGGGAACGATAGAAATGCACTTTGTACCAACAGAACTAGAACTTGTTGATCTTTTCACAAAACCTTTAGATGAAAAGAGGCTCAATTTTCTAATCAGCAAACTAGGAATGTTGAATCCTTAAGACATTGAGGGGGAGTTCGTGTTCTTGCTTACTTAAATCTATGATCATATCCTAACACACTAGGACCCAAGTTCCGTTGGGTACCAAAATCTGCTTAATCTATTTTGCAGGTTTATCATGTGTTGTACTGACTTGTAAATTCATACTACACACATGACTGAAAACAGAAGAGAAGCGGTGGATTTTTTGAAGAATATTTGTACCATTAAGGGGGAGACAAAGAACATTGGCTTTTGAACATATCAGTTCAAAACCCGTGCTTCAACGACTATGGCTTCTGAACAATTTAGTTCAGGACCCGTACTTCAAAGACTAAGACTTCTAAACAAATCAGTTTAGAACTCACACTTCTCAGGTAATATCCTTAAATGTTATATCCTTTTACTTCAAGGAACAAGTGATGAAAGGTAACATTGGATTATATTTTGTTTCTACCACTTTGAAAACTTGAATCTTTACAAATTTAATTCAATGAGATAAAATTTTCAATTTTCATTCAATGAATTAAATGTGTGCTAAAAGATGATTTTTTTCAAGAATCTTTGTATTATCTGAGTTAGATTTGCTTCAACTTTCACCTCTGAAATAAATCGAAAGGTAAGCAAAACATGAATGAAATTATGCTGAATGCTCAAAGTTATGTGAATCTGGATATATATAGAATATAATGCTCAAAAAGCCTATATGTCAGAATGATGGATGGAAACGAAAATATGGGGGAAGCACTATGATTTAGAACCAAGTGATTGAGATATCATTCATATTTTGTGATGGAAATCTGAACTTATATAGAATATCATTTAGTTTGAAAGTTTGTACCTGTGGTCTTTCTGGTTTGGGAGAGTAAGTCCTAAGGGGTGCTCGACACCTAGTCCCTAAGATCAACTGGTCTGGGATCGGCTGACCCAAATCCTGCAATAGAACCAGATAGAAAGCCATGTTCTACTGGTACAAATGGGTTTAAGATATATCGATATGGCCTTTCTGGTTTGGGAAATTAAGTTCTAAGGGGTGCTCGACACCTAGCACCTAAGGCCAACTGGTCTGGGATCTGCTAACCCAAATCCTGCTATAGAACCAGATAGAAAGTCATGTTTAACGATGTATCTTATTCTTACTAAGCTATTTGATTAAAAGATGCCAATGTGCACAAATCAAAAGATGCCAATGTGCACAAAATCAAAAGATGCCAATGAGCACAAAAGAAAAGATGCCAATGAGCACACATCTCTTGAAACTTGGGAAAATACAAAGTCGCGATAAACCCGTAAATTTGTGAAAATCCTGATTTTGGACAAATAGTGTGAGTAGAGCAAAGTATTCTTATATGTTTTAGAATTGTATAAGCTTTATGCTAATCATATTTCGCATGCCAGCACACCAAATAGATTTGATAAAGGGGTTGACACTGAACGTTTACAACTTGATATACAATGATGACTTGTTCTTCAATCCAAACACATGCATTTGATTTCAGTTGATTGAAAAATTTGTTAAATTTCATTCAGCTGAATATCTTTTGTAAAGCTTTCAAATGATCAAATGTTAGTAGTCATAAAATAAAATTCAATGAATTTTACTTTCCTTGTAAAATGCATTTGTTGCTACAATGTCAAATACTGAGCGTTATTGAAATATATGCATATTTTCAGAGGAAGAAAACAAGTTACTTCAGAATTCATATTTTGAGGGGGAGTTAGATTTTTACACAAAGTGATAAGTCTAACAGTTTGGACTCATGTTCTATGAGTACCAAGTTTTCATCTGTTTGTACAGATTCCTCTGAAGAAAAGACAGCAATTTATGCAATTGTTTAGGGGGAGCAATTCGGCATAAGTCTGTAAGTTAAAAAAAAAGTTTGTATTTGAGAGCTTACAAAGTTTTATCTGATGTGAGATTTGTGGAACAGTTGTTAAATTTTCTGAAAAAGTTGTAATTTTGTCAGGCATTTATTTGAAGAATTCGATCTCTCATAGATTCGAATTTGAAGAATTCGAATTTGAAGAATTCGATCTCTCAAGGATTCGAATTCAAAGAATTCGAACACTTAAGGATTCGAATTCAAAGAATTCGAACTCCTAATGATTCGAATTCAATGAATTCGAACTCTTAAGGATTCGAATTCAAAGAATTCGATCACTTAAGGATTCGAATTCAAAGAATTCGAACTACTAAGGATTCGAATTCAAAGAATTCGAACACTTAAGGATTCGAATTCAAAGAATTCGAACTCCTAAGGATTCGAATTCAATGAATTCGAACTCTTAAGGATTCGAATTCAAAGAATTCGAACTCTTAAGGATTCGAATTCAATGAATTCGGACTCTTAAGAATTCGAATTCAATGAATTCGGACTCTTAAGGATTCGAATTCAATGAATTTAACATCATCTTTTTCTACTGTTTGCCAAGTGGGGTACTCTAAATCGTGCCAAGTGTCCAAATTTGTTTAAGTATAAATAGAGTTCAAATGTTCATTTTCCCACTTTTTCACTTCTAGCATTCAATTCGAATTCTCTGAAGAAGACACTATTCATCATCTTCAATTTCAATCTTCATCTGTTCATATTTTCTTCATCGGGTAACCATTTTATTTGATTTTAGTATCATTAGATTCGGTTTTTGCATGCCCATCTTTCCATCTAAGTTTTTTCATCAATTTCATTCATCTGTTAGGCTAAAATGTGAAAAATCAGTTCGATTTTCAACTTGTGTTCTTCGTGTTCTTGATGTTCTTCATGCTTAACTAAGATTTCGAACCCTCCTTTAGAATAGAAATTTTTTAGGGTTTCGAATCTTATGTTTCATTAAAAAGAATCGAATTCGATTTAAACTGATATGTGTTTAAAAAGGTTCATGTTAGGGTTTCGATCCATTAAGGATTCGAATTCCTTGGTTTCGAACCATTAAGGATTCGAATTCCTTGGTTTCGAACCATTAAGGATTCGAATTCCTTGGTTTCGAACCCTTCTGGATTCGAATTGCATGATTTCGAACCATTCTAGATTCGAATTCATATGTTCCAATCAGTCTTAAAAGATAAGTGATGAATTCGAATGCTCCTTGATTCGAATTCCCTGAATTCGGATCCTCTTTAATTCGAATTCATATGCAGATGAATGATTCGAATTCTATACTTGGGTATTTTTTTTTTAAAAAAAATTCAAGTTTTTTTTTCTTTCAAAGAGTAATCTTGTCAGAACTGATATCTTCTTTATCAGATGGTTAATCAGGAAGAACAAAGTCACATTCAAGGCTTTGATGATTATATTCCGAGTCTACCCGAACCGACACACGATGTACCTTTACCGTCAACACGATCAGTACATCAATCCCAAGCCGGAATTCATCCAGATCATGCTATCATTCATCCGATCAACTATATTGTGATCATTCCCAACAATCATCACATTGATTTTGAGCACATCAACATTCATCCGGTGATAAAGGAAGTGCTCAGAAATCATCCGTTAGCATACGCATTGACGAATACTGTCGTTGTGCCTATGTTATATTTACAGCAAGCATGGAAGACAATAACCACAACTATGGAAGATGGAAGATCAATCTTTGTATTCCAAATATACAACTTCATCACAAAGCTTGATTTTCAAAGACTAAGAATGATTCTGAGGCTACCTGAGCCTGATTCACGAGAAGGAAAGACGGAGTTTGATCCTTTTCCATCTGAAGAAGAAACGTTTGAAGGAATACGAGCTATGGGATACACTGGAAACTTAACTCGGGTGAAGGATTTTCATAAGGCGAACCTACCACCGTTATACTATACAATCTTCTCCATTATCAATCGATGCTTATCTGCTAAACATGCCGGAACAGACAATGTCAGCGTCAGATTTCTGAAGCTGTTTCATGCAGTAGTGTATGATCTTCATGTAGATTATGTAGCTATCTTCTGGCATGAACTGAATGAGAAGATAGATCTTCGCCGACAAAACAAGGGAAAACCTTACATTCCATATATGAGGTTTCTTCAAATTATCATTCATAGCATGCTTCGTTCTAACAGAGATATTCCAAGACGAGCAAACCATCCTTCTGTGCCCGAGAAAGCTATGCAGTATCTTCAGTTTCACAAAACTGAATATGATTATGAGATGTCGTTACCTGAAGGATTTCTTCGATACGCGGATCAGGACGCTGAGTGCATTATCGAGTATAGAGAGTCTATGGTCCAGCCAGAACCGGAGGGACCTACCCCAGACTCAACCCCTAGGCGAGAGGAATCGGTGAGTGTTCAGGATGCACGGGCTACTGAACGGGGAGAGTCGAGGGAAAACACCGAGAGGGGAACTGGGGGGGATCATACATCTCATACAGATGACCTTGTACAACACGATTCTGAGGGAGAAATTCCTAAACACATTGGGGATCCTCCTTTAGTTGAGTACTCTAGTGATAGTACAGAGTTTGATAATGCGTCTGATCCAGCGGAGGAACACCGTGATGATGATGAAGATGACAACGATGATAATGATGGTAAGCAAGGGAATGCTGGAAATCTTGTTGCTGATGCTACTACTGAAGAAAACTGGTTTGGTAACATTTCTGATATCTTTGAATTTCCACAATTGAATATGTCAGATAATGTTAATGTGGAAAGCTTAAACTTTGATGACATGCCTTTAATGTCGACTCAAGTTAGTGAAGGAACAGAAGGTATAAGGAGAACCGAGGGAGTATCAGTTGAAAATATATGTGAGTCTGTGAGAGAAACTGAAGAAAAGAATATGGAGAATGTGAGAGATATCCAAACTGTCTATTCCAGAAGGGCAGCCATATCTACCACCAGATCTCATTTGTTGGGATCAGGTGTTGAACAAGACGTTACTCGTCCAGTAACGCAATTGCACACCTCTGCCAGCTATTCAGCTTCTTCTTCACAAGAAACTGTCTCATTTTCTCACGGGGTTTTAGCACAAACACTATCTGGATCTCGTTCGGAGATTCCGGATATTGAAACAGAGCGACTTCCTCCCCAGTCCTCGACCTTCTTTCCTGCACAAAGCTCGAGTCTAGTGCATGTTGCTAACATATTTGATTCTTCGAATAGGACACTTTCAGGAACATCTGATGCGCGTCTTGGTGACCCATCCGGAACACTCAGAGTAGATTCTTTTACAGGACTACAAGGACATAGTGGAAATCCTACCAGTGCTAACACTGTGCCAACACTGAGCGTAGGTCACACAGTTGCAACAACTGTTGTGTCAACGGCGAACCTAAGTGGTGCCGGTGTTACTTTACCCGTCTTTGTGACAAGGGAAACATTCGATGGAGCCCTAAAGGCTATTGAAACTATGTTCATTCATGAGTTACAAAGTGTAAAGAATCAGCTGAAGGGAAAAGAACCGATGACTTATGGGCCAGTTGTACGTCCTCGTCCAGAAATCTACTTGGCTCCACCTCGAGTACCTCAACCTTCTCCTATGCAACAACTACCAGTGGATCAAAGTGTTGATGAATTGAGAGACTTATTCTATGCCAAGCTAATGTCCATGAGTCCTGAAGATCAGCAAAGTAAAACCTTGTTATCTCTACTTCAGAACGTCCAATCTACTCCAAATCCATCTCCACCTCCACCTACACCTTCAGTTACACCTACGCAGTTTCAAGAATTATCCACGGAGTTATCTACATTCAAGACTGAAGTTGTAAAGTCGTTAAGTGATATGAAGCAGTCAATTGTCGAGTTAAAAGCTTTGATGGAACAGTCGTGTAAGACTCAAGCTCAAGGTACTAAGAGAAGGCATGATCAGGATCCCAATGATCATGATCATGAGGGGGAGATGAGTAAGAAGAGAAGAGCTGAGTCAGAAAGCTCTCAAGGTCAGAAGAAAAATTCGACTGTTGCTGAAATTTCAGAGATGTTTGAATCAGGTGCTATGGGTGATCAAAGCGGAAAACAAATTGTATTATATGTTGATCCGAATATAGAATCAACGGTTGAAAAGCCTGAGGTAAATGAGGAAGAGATAATAGAAGTGGTTGATAGATTCGTACAATCTGTGGAGTTGATTGAAATTAGTTCTGATGATGAAGAAGCTGATGAAAGTGCAAGAGCTTATGATCGGTATTGGAAAGTTAAGGAGGAAGAAGAACCACTTTTGGTATTTACTTATGAACCAGAAGATCAAGGTGTTGGATTTAATGAAGAAGAGGTTGATATTTTGTCAGAGATATATGGGCCACAAACTCCTGAAGAAATAATCTTTAGTCCTGTACACTCACCCGAACATATCTCAACCACTTTGATGTCAGAACAACCTTCTGTTACACCTATAACCATTAACCTTAACCAATCTACTTCAGCTCAAACCACTATACCAGTATCTGAACCACATCATTCTCATGATCCATTACCTAAAGAGCCAAAATCCGAAGAGACTGATCCTCAATCCACTACATCTTTAGTACCTCCTATCATTCCTAGTCATGATGAAGTTGGTCCTTCTAATCCAGCTGATCAACCTGGTCCTTCATCCTCGCGGAGCAGAAAATGAACTTGAACAACGACAAAGAACTTTGTATTTGAGAACACCATTCTTAGAAGAGTCTGAAGGAAGACTGTTTGTGCACAGAATCAGAAGTTTGAATCCCTACGCCGTGTTGGGAATTACTGATCAGACAGCCGAATACAAGTTCGAATATATGTATTTTCTGAGAGACAAGTGCCAAAAGAAAAGAGAGGTGAGGAGCAAGAAGTTGATTGTGTCTATAAATGAGGTAACAGCTAGATTGTATTACAAATTGTGGTATCCAGAGTTTTTAGTTCAGAGACAGGATTGCAGAGATTACTGGTTTACTGAAGCTGATTTCTGTCATTTAACCATGGATGATTTTGAGTTCATGTATCATCATTTCAGAGATCTTCAGATCAGAAGGGAAAACGTAATTCTTGCACTGAATGCCATCAAAAGATTTTTTAGAAGACACATCTTGTTCACACAGTGTCATGATCTACAAATGGCCGTGGAGAGTTATCAGCCAAGAGTCAACTTGTTGAGGCCTAATCAAAGTCTGCCTGGATTGATGAAGATGACTCTATTTGCTGTGATTGGAGAACCAGAGTTTGGTGTTGTGTTCAGTAATGGTGCAAACAAGATATTCATTCGGTTTAATGAGTTGGAAAAATATTCTGATGGTACGCTTAAAATTGTAAGACTTCAGTTAGTCGAAAAGCTTAAAAGACATGATGCTGAACGAAAAGTTAATTGGATGTCTTCAAGACCTAGAAGAGTTTTGTCAAGAGACATTGAAGAGATAGATGAAAAATTGAGTTTCAGAATGGCTATGCGAAGGATTGAAACGCATCTTGGGTTTCGAAGTAGAAGAAGACCCTTTCTGCCTTGATAGCTAAGGGGGAGATTGTTAGGGCATTTTTGTAGCTATCAAGACAGTATTAATATCTTGTACTGTTCTTCTTAGTAGAGGCATGGACATGTCATGGCCCTACTATATAAAGAAGATTCCTTTGTAATCTTGGTAACAACTTGTAGCATTAGTCATTTGTACTTTGAAGATCAATATATGGATGACTTGTGTACTCTAGATTTTCTCTCTACATCATTCTTGATTTCTTGCTAGATTTGGGATTTCACACTAGTAATATGATTTGTAAGTCCACAGTGATAACATTTCATATAACTAAAAGTAGCTTTAAGACCATTTGCATGCTGGGCCATTAATTTCAAATGAGCAGGGCCAGCACCAAGTATACCTTTGGCATTGGAAATGGGAGGAACAATCAGTTCTTCGGATTTCTTACCAATAATATCCACTCTGTTTCTAGGAGTAGATCGCTGAATAAATCCAGGGATCTTATTCTTAGAAGTAGAGGGATAAGTTACTGAAGCTTTGGAATCATTCATCTTAGGTACAAAGGTACCCTTCTGAGGTTTTGGATAAACAATTTTCTCTTTACCTTTAGAAGTTAAGGTAGAGAGTTCCTCAGGGATAGGAGTTTTTAAAGAGGAATACTGAGAAGATGAAGTGTTAGGGATAGAGGAGATAAACATTCCAAATTTAAGAATGAAATTATCAGTGGTTGGTTGTTCAGCGTCAGCTTTATAACCAAGACCACGTTTGTCACTCAGAGGAATCCGAGACTTAATTATCTCAGTGATCGTTGTTGAGGATTTATACCATCCATAAATAGTAGGTTTTTCAGCTTTTAAAGCAGCGATAGCTTCTTCTCGTTCAATTTTGACTAGCTCATTTATATAAACTTGATCTTTTAAATCTTCTTCAATTTTATAATGCTTTTCTATTTGAAGATGACAGTTTTTAAGTTGTTCAGCGAGATCAAGGTTTTGATTTTAAACAACAGTTTTTCCATTCATGGCATCATATAAACTCATAGTCAAGAGATCGATCTTTCGAAGACTATCAGCTTCATCAATATTTGAAATATTGGTAAAGAAAGAAGGTTATACCTTGGAGGTAGAAGATGAAGCAGAGGGAATTTCAGTTTGATCTTCCTCTTCATCGATTTTGGCCATGACGCAGAGATTGGTCTCATCATCATCTTCAGAGTCAGATGATTCTTCTTCATCAGAAGCAGGCCAACCATAGTCAGCCATCAGGCCTTTGCCTTTCTTCTTAAATCCTTTCAGCTTTGCGTATTTTTCTTTCAGCTTGTTGTACTTGTCATCTCTAGCCCTGGGGTTAGAGGATTTCTTGGAAAAAGCTGAGGTTCTAGAAACTTTCTTTAACCTGCACTCACTAGCAAAATTTCCTATCTTTTCACAGTTATAGCAAGTAGCAGTAATTTTATTAACAGGGGTTGATGATCTATGCTTGTCAGTGATAGCAAGAGGTTTGTTCTTTCTGAAATTTTTCTTTTTGTCGAATCTCCTGAACTTATTAGATAGGAGAGCCATAGATTCATCAAGATCTGAAGAGTCAGGATCTGATGAGCATTCAGAGTTAGTCTCCAACTCAGGGATAGTGATAGTTGATCGCTGAGTGGAAGGTGACTCTGAGATTAAAGCAACAGGGGTGCTTTTGGAATCTTTTACAAGATTCTTCTTAAGATGACTCGACTGCTCATGATTGAGCATAGTGCTATATAAGGTAGAAAGAGTCATAGATTTTAGATCCTTTGATAGCTTGAGACACACTGAATAACTGTCCCAGCTTTCAGGTAAACATTCTAGAACTTTGTCAGAATTTCAAAGTTAGAATATTCCTTACCAACAGTTTTCAGATGAATTATTAAGCAGTTAAAGCATTGGTGAACTTCAGAGAGAGTTTCATTTTTACCACAAATGAAGCTTTCATACTGTCTTACCAGGTTGATCTTTCTTGAGTCCTGGACTTCAGACGTACCTTCATATTGAACACAGATTGTGTCCCACATAGATTTGGAGGTTTTCAGGTTCATGACGGAATGGTAGACTTCGTCAGGAAGAGCCATGGAGAGAATGGATCTGGCTTTGGTGCGAGAGCCACTTTCTTCTTATCTTCATCAGTCCATATATGAATTTCCTTTGGAACCAATCTTTCTAGAATAGCAGCTCTATTCTCAGTGGCTGGAACTTCAGGATCAATTCTAATAGGAACGTATGGACCATTTTCGATGTAATAAGGTATAGTTGGGTCTACACCTTCTAAGAAGAGTATCATCCTATTTTTCCGTAGATTAAAGTTATCTCTGGAGAATCTAGGGGGTTTTGCAAGAGAACCATTGTCAATATAGTTTGTGTTTGTGTTGGTAGTAATTTTAAGAAATAGCAAGGAAAAGAAAAGATTAGTATAAGCAAGATCTTGTTTATAAGATTAAACAATTCACTCTGATACCACTTGTTGGTCCCGGAGGGTTATATAAGTTTGTAGAAGGGGGGGTTGAATACAAACATACAGATTTTTACTTTCTAAATTGTTTATTGATATAATCAAACAATTTACAACTTGTTGCGGAACAAGATTAAGGACTAAGACTAATCTAAACAAGTTAAGAACACTAAGTTTCTTGCACTAGAATTAAGACAGAAAGGAGATAAGAATACTACGAGTAATATTATAACACAAAGAGCGAAAGAAGAAGATGGTCGAGCACTTCATTTCTGAAGTAGAGTTCTTTATATATACTGCATGCATTTAATGCGTAGCAGTACAACTTTACACGTGGCAACAGCTGATTTGTTGCATGGTTTGACCGTTGTAGACAACCTTAGTAGCCGCATGATGTACAGTGTCGAATCAGAGTTGGTAGTACGATCCAGGACAAAAGGGATGTCCTTTCTGACAAATCTTACGGAGGCGTGCAAGGGGGAAAGACAAAAGTAACTTGTAGAGGAATACTTCATGATCAGCGATTACTGAACAATACTTTATCAGCGAGTGACAAAGCTCAACGAGCGTTGAAGTCTTCTACTTGTAACTTCACGTTGAGTGGACAATCTTGACTTCGCTGATATCCGCATCAGTTCATTAGTAGACTTGTCGCTGGTTCTTGGGCTTGATCTTCGACTTCAGCGTAGAACATAGTTGACGTGAAACTTGTTTTCAGGGATCATAAGTAAACAACTAAACTATCAGCGATCATCAACAAGACTAAACAGGCTTAGGTCTTTTTTGATGAACAGTGTTCGCTGAATGTATTTTTAAAGAACATGAGTTTCCTATCAGCGGTACTGTAGAGACATAGTACTTATCAGCGATAGTGAAACTCTAATACATATTGTTTACTTACAATTTTCACTAAGTGTTTCTAAAAGGGTCTTTATCAAATCACTGAGGGTTTGGATCAACAGAGGAACCTGTTTTGAAGTGGGTTTCCTTTCTTGCTTGGGTTTAACCTCTGATTGGGAACCCCGTTTTTTTTTTGGTTTCTTTTTCTTTTTGTTGGTCCCGAAGGGCTATACAAGTTTGTAGAAGGGGGTTGAATACAAACACACGATTTTTACTTTTCTAAATTGTTTATTGATAAATCAAGACAATTTACAACTTGTTGCGGAACAAGATTAAGGATAAACCTAATCTAAACAAGTTAAGAACACTAAGTTTCTTGCACTAGAAAGAGTTAAAGAAATTACGAATAATAACTTAACAATAAGAGAGAAATAAGAAGATGGTCCGAGAACACTTCAAAACTGAAGTAGGGTTCTTCTTATATATTGCATGCATTTAATGCATGGCATTATTGCTTTACACGTGGCAGCAGCTGAGTGGTTGCATGTCATTGACCTTTGTAGACAACCTTAGTAGCCGCATGGTGCACAGTGTAGAATCAGAGTTGTTGTACGATTACAGACAAAAGGGATGTCCGTTCTGACAGTTCGTACAGAGACGTGCAAGGGAGGTATGACAATAGTAACATGCAGGGAGACTTCATGATCAGCTTTCGTTGAGTCAGATCTTTATCAACGAATGATAAAGTTCAGCGATTGCTAAAGTCTTCTACTTGATACTTCACGTTGAATGGACAGGTCTTGCTTCGCTGATATCCGCATCAGTTCATGAGTAGACTTGTCGCTGGTTCTTGAGCTTGATCTTCGAATTCTGCGTAGAATTTGGTTGACGTGAAACTTGTCTTCAGAGATCATAAGTAAACAAACTAAACTATCAACGATCATCAATAGAACTGAACAGGCTCAGAGCTATATGATGATGAACAGTGTTCGCTGAATATCTAATCTAAAGAGTGAGAGTTCCTATCAGCGGTACTGTAAAGTCTTAGTACTTATCAGCGATAGTGAAACTCTAATACATATTGTTTACTTACAATTTTCACTAAGTGTCAAAAGAGGGTCATTATCAAATCACTGAGGGTTTGGATCAACAATCTCCCCCTATTTGATTATGACATAGCAACAGAGAAAATTGCTATTTAATGAAAACATAAGGATTAAAAGAACTCATAAAATATTTGTCCCTTTTACTGTTTTCTGGGATCTTTTCAGTACTGATGGAGTAAAGTACATTCGCTGAAATTTTTCTTTAAACTTCGTAAAGATTACAGAGGGAAGTGGAAAAATTACAAGTACAGAAGATGTAGACAGATAAGGATAGAAAGAATTACAAGGCGATCATATCCGTCAAAAGGTTCTTCCTTAATGAGAAGTTCATCAACGGTCTTTGATGTGGGAATCATCCAGTCAGGGACTGTTACACCTTGATCCTTTTTGTTCTTTGCTTCTTCAAAGATCAGGGGCTTGAGGTGACGTGCCTGAATGTCGCGTCTGACTTCACACCAGTATATGAGGTCTCTGAGTTGTTCGATGGGAGTGATTGGAAGCTCAGAGATGCGTTGAAAATGTTGATTTCCATAGCAGTCTAGAAAGAATATACCATAGGGATCACTCAGTACTTTGCTAGGGATGAAAGTTTCACCAGGTGGCAGGGAGGTGTCAAGCACTGAGAGGTCAGTATCAGGACAAAGAACTTCAGCACGAGAGAAACCAATACCTGTTTCATTCCGGATAGGAGGACCTGAGTCTGAGGTTTTCTTTTCCTTTGCAGAGGCTCTTCTTTATTGAGGAGGAAGAAGAGTGGAAGGAGGAATATCCACAGCAGAAGAAACCAAGTCGATCTTAGAATTTAAAATTTTCTCGACATGGCTCTTGAACTTTGAGCGAGATATCTGAATGGCTAATTTCACTTCCAACCATTCAGAGAAACGAAACTTCTCTAAAGAAGTAGCGTAAAAGGTTTGCTTGGTTTTGTCTTCTCTGAATACGTCAACTTCAACAACAGGAACGTCTACAAACGTTTTTCCTCTGATATTTGCCTTGATGATTTTGGATGGTTGTTGGTTCCTATTTTCTTAACAATGATCTTAACTTTCAATTAGTTCAGATTTAGATATGGTGTGGAAGCGTATTTAAGAACTGAATGATAATGTAAGGTAGAAGAACACACAATATCAAATAAACAGTATGTAAGAACAGATGAATATTTCCAAGATTACTGTATTTGATATATATAAAGAACACCAAGAACTTCAAAGGATTAACAAGAAATCTGCAGTTAATGATGTGTGTGAGAAGTGCAAAGCTTAATGATATATGTGTAGTTTCGTGGTATTAAGCTTAATAGAAGAGCTCACATGAGCCTTTTATTTATACTACTTCTTAAGGGGACAATAAGGACTGAAGGTACAAAGACACTGTTGAGTAGTATGGGCTGGAAGGTACAAAACACTATTCTAGAACTGTTGCAGATACAACGTTCATTAAATGCTCCGTATTCAGCTTTAGGCGAAAACCTATCAGAGTTTGACACGTGGAGTTGTCAGGTCACGCCTTTGTACGATTGATCTTTAGAACCTTCGAATGGTAGGTATTGTAAGAAGCATGTCCGTCCTTGTTAAGATCTTTTGCGTAGATCTTCTTTTTGCCACAGAAGCTCTGTCAAGTATGACAGAGGCTCTGTGGTCTTGTCCGCTTAGAAGTGTCTTCTGTTGCATCTTTACTTTGGTCTTTTTGGTTAACCCGGCAGAGCCTCTGTCGAAGACTTCTGTCTTCTCGGTTACTCGGCTACTCGGCAGAGCCTCTGTCGAACACTTCTATACTTAGCCTATTTTTCACTACTTTCATAAACTGAAAGATTGGAGCTAACAATCTCCCCCTAAGTAGTGAAAAATGAAAAATTGAAAGGTACATGGATTTTTAGGCTAAGTACATATTTAAGAACACTTTTCTTTTCACATTTGCTTATGCCAGAGGCATTTACATTTGATTGTATTGAAAAGAAACTATTACAGAGGATATGTTTGACTGACTCAGATATTGGCCTTATTGAAGTCATTGAAACTTCTGCGGTCGAGTCCTCCTTGTTTGAGCTCATGATAGAAGCTGATGCAGAGTTTTTTTAAGTTGATGGTTGCATCGACGATCTCTATCAGTCTGTCGGCTAGACTTTGATCCATGAGCTCTGTTCCTCTATGCTCCACAAGGATTTCTCTGAATTCTGTCAAAGTACTTGTTGCGTACTTCTGACAGTCCATCTCTACGAACAACTTTGATTTACCAGAAGGATCTAGAAATACTAACCCGACCCTTGGATTTGTAATGATTGAGGTGGGTGTTGCAGAGGGAGGGCAGTAGTCTTCTGGTGGTTGAACAGTTAATCTTTTTCACTCCAAGATATTGAGCCAACTGAAAATCTACCATGCTGTATAACAGAAGCTTCTCGCGCATGGCCTTTCTGATCACTCTGTAGGCTCTGTGAACTTCATCTTTTGTGAAGTTCTCTTTCATCCATTCCAGAAGGTCAGGTAGATCATAAGGATTGGGATTCCTAAGATCTGCATCTGGGAATTGGTTCTGAGATCTGTTCTCTCTTCTGACCTTGTAGACGTTGTAAGAGCGTATAGGCAGGTTCTGGTTTTGGAGAACTTACAGTAGATGACCTCGATAATTTTGGATATTGAAAAGACGTCATGTTTTGCTTTGGGTTTTGTTCTGGTGAAGATGCTTTCGAGGTCGGCACGGAAGTCATGATCTTGAATAGTTGGTTCTGATTGATCCATTATGCCCATTTTGCTGTACAAGTACCTGTACACCACCTCTTCCATTTGTGGTGGTGGTGTTTGAGGCAAAGTTCTGCACAGAGCATCTAGTTGTTTCTTGACTTCTTCCACTCGATCCTCTGAAGATTTTGCCTTTGGATCTAGGACATGAATATCTGATAGAGGAGTAAGCCCAAAAGCCCAGTCTTCTTCTTCTGGCTTTGGTGTTCTGAAGGCGTCGAAAGAGCTCTTCATCAGTTTCTCTGTTGGAGGTTGATGCTTGGGCTTTTTCTTCTGTGGTTCTTCTGTCATAATCCTTTTTCCTTTATCTTTTGCCTTTGGCTGATCTTCTTGTAGAGATGGGGTTGCCTCTGTAGGTTTTGATATTTGAGGTTCAGAGGGCTTTGTTGTTGCTTCTTCTGTTGGTTTGGGGATTGCCTCTGTCGGTTTTGACATTTGAGCTTCAGAGGGCTTGGTTTTGGTTGGTTTGATGGCGATGGTTTTTATTCTTGGGGTGGTGGTTTTTGGTGTTGGGGAAGGTAGTTCATCTTCGGAGGATGTCAGAAGGTGGACTTCTTGGGTTTGGACATCTTTTCCAAATACAGAAGGAGATTCCACAGAGGTTAGTGTTGCCTCTGTGGTCTTCTGTTGAACTGTTGATTTGGGTACTTGGGTTTCTTCAGGAGTATATTCCACAGAGATGGTTGTTGTCTCTGTGGATTTGTTTCTTTGTTGGGTTTGAGTTGGTGGTGCTTGGTTAATGGGTACTGCTACAATTGGTGGAGCTGGTAGACCTCTTCTCGCAGCTTCTTCCCTTTGGTTTTCCCCTCGATTCTCCTCCTCAGGATGATCTGATGGACCATGATGGTCATCATCAGAGTCATCCTGATTTTTATCTGTCATACCCTCTGTCCTACAAGATGTATCTGGTTTCTTTGGTGGAACAGCCCCTGCAGCAATCATCTTTGCGCACAAGTCATCATAGAGGCCGAGCAGTGTTTCTACCTCTGCTTCTGTGTTGAAGCGCAATTTTCCGACACTAGCTTGAAACTCTTTGACATAGTGTGCGTTTGAAACGGTGAAAGCTTTGATGAATTCGGTCATCTGATTAAGTATACCTTGGCCGAGTTATGTCACTTGAGCTCTTGTCATGTAGTCAGAAGGCTTCATGGCTTGAGTATTTCTTGTTGCTTGCTCTTGAACTTCTTCTAAGGCCTTCTTTAGGTCTTCAGGTGTAAGACCCTTAGATTTTGAAGATTGGTCTTTTAGTTGCAGAAGAAAGTGCTTGACAGAGTCTTTGAAGGCAGTGGTGGCGGCTTTTCCGAATTCAGTTGCTGCAGAGGTGGCAATGGTAGTAGCAGTGTGTGTTGCAGAGGACTTCATCTGGGTTATGGCATTTTGCACCTCTGTGGAGAAGGTGTCCATTTTGGTGTTCAGATCAAGGATTGCCCTAGATGTAGTATCTGCAAAAGATTTGAAAGAGCTTTGCAACTCTTTCATTGTTTGGTTCACAGAGGTGACAAGGGTTTGGAACTCATCCCTTGATACATGTGAACTCGTTGTAACCTCTGGGGGAACACATTCGTCCCCAGAGTGAGTCTCTATTCCTGAGACACCTTCTTTCGCCCTTTTTTGGATGTTGGGGACGGAAGGATTTCCTTCTGATCCTCGAGCAGAAGCATCTAGTGCATCAGACTCTACAGAAGTTCTGTGAATGACATTGTCTAGATCCACTCCAGAGGTGGGTACTAGATTATCCTTCTATTGACTCAGAGACTTGTCTAGAGTCTCTCCGTCTTTGTGCTCTCTAATCTCCTCTGAAGAGATGTTTGGACCTAGTTGTGTGCATGTGGCAGAGGAAATAATTTCCTCTGCAAGGATTTCTGTTGTGATAGGGGGCAAATGATCACGAACTGAGGGAAAGTCCTTTTGAGAGGACTCCCCTGGAAAAGTTTCCCCAGTTATTATTGGTACAGATGATGAAAGAATTTCCTCTGTCTGGATGGTTTGGGTTGGGGTCGAGTTGTGCGGCTCTTTTTCAATATTACCTTCTGCTGCTAGACCAACGGTAATAGAAGTGTGGGTTGCACTGGGAGTTGGTTTTGGTTGTGTGCCTCTATTAATCCAGACATCTTTTCTTGTTTCTCCCTCTGTTAGGCATCCAAGCACAACTTCACCATCTATCATTTCAGTCTTTGTCGCTACCCTATGGCTTGGTGCTTCTTTCCTAACTTCTGTTGTAGTTCCTGCCCCAGTAACTAAGAAGTCGTACATTGGATGAGAGCCGTATAATTGCATGACATGTGGATGATAGAGACCTTTTCGTATTTGGTCATCTTCTTCTTCATCTGAATCTACCTCTGAGATCTCTATCCTTGTCTCCCTCATTTCAATCACCTCCTCTGTTGGATTTTCCAACATGGTGTCCATGTTATGGTCTTCTGCATCCTTTTGTTCCTTTGGACTTGCCCTTTGTGCATCAACCTGATGAAGGGGTTCTGTAGCACTTCTGGTGTTTCAACCTGATGATCATTAGAAGTTTGGTCATCATCTTCTAAGTCAGAAGAGATCCTGAAGTTAGGTTCTTCTGTGGACCCATGGGAGAGAGGTTCTGCAGTCCATCCAGTAGTGTTTAGAGTATGGGCGAATTCTGGGTTTTGTAGGAAGTCAGAGAAATCCCCGTGATGTGCATAGTTGAGGGGATTGGGGGATTGCAGAGGGGATTCTTGGGTTTGTTCTTCTGCTACTCCTTCTGTTCCCTGTACCTCTACGTCTTTTGCCACTTCTTCCTCTGCTATTGGTTGCATAGGAGACAGATGTTTCCCAGTTTTCTTCTTGCTCTTTCTCCTCTTGTGTTTAGGTGCCCGTTCTTCTGAGGCTTTGGATTTTCTCTTCTTCTTTTCCTTTGGGGGAGAGGGAGGGCAGAAGATCCAACTTCTGTTGCATGAGGAGGAGAGGGATGACCTTCTGTGATACTTGTAGAGGTACCCTCTGTGGTTTTCCTCTTTTGAGTTTTCTTTTGAGGAGTAGAGGCAGAGGGTTTTTGTTTCTTCGAAGCAGAGTAGATGGATTTTCTCTGAGCATGTAATCTGGCTTGATTGTCTTCATGCTTCTGAAAAGCAGCTGCCCATTCTTCATCTGTCAACCTATCTAATACTTCTGTACCTATGGGGACTCCTAGACGCGGTGGTGTCATAGGACTTGGTTCTGGAGTCCTATGATCGCGTATGTATTCTAGTTCTAGTTCTTCGTCCCTTGCATATCCTAGAAGTTTCTTTGGCAGAGGTCTGCAGTGTGGGTATCCAGCAGCATGTTCTGTTGGGGAGTTTTTGTTCATAGCATACATCTTTGTTATTGGCCCTTCCATTGGCCAATTTTCAAGAAAGAGTAGAGGCTCTAGCAGAACACCTAGAATCATTTGAAACTGTAGAGGAGGTAGAGCTCCTGTTGTGTTTGCCTTTTTTTGCTGGAAGTTGTTCTTTCCGTCGATGGTGTTAACCATTTCTTGCATCATGAGAGTAGCGAAGTCCAGAGGAAGGTCGTAGTAGAATCCGTACATGATGGCTAATATTTGGTGTGAGGATTGATCTGGACTCCCCACTTTCCCGGTTAAGCATCTGTTGAGTATTGAAAAGAGTGTGTTCCACAGAGGTGGTAATCTGCCTCTGCGGAAGTCATTTCTCTTTCTGAGTGGTAAGTTGTACCCCAACATTTCGACGAACCTGCAGAGCTCTTCATCTGCAGGTTCCTGTGCAAAGCTCTTTAATCCTAGAAGACCTCTTGTGGGTAGGCTGAACTCGAGAGAGAACATCGTTCTGTTGAACTTGAGTTCAAGATGTTCGGATTTATCGGGTTTGGAGATGTAGCCTTTGATATGTCGGTCTTCTGGATCAAATCTGCAACTTTGCCAGAATTGATTTACATATCGGCCAGGGATTTTGTCCACGGTTTTGGACAGAAGAGGGTAGAGTATATGTTGTTTCATGATATGGAGAAGTATAACATGTGCTTTCCCAAAAGCAGTTCTTGAGGGAACAAGGTAGTGATTATTGGGTTTTAAAGGTAGAACATTTGCAAAATGTTCATGAGCAAGGAAGTCTTGGAGATGGGTTGTCGGAGCAAAGTCTGCTTCATCGCCGGAGTTATCTTGTTCTAGGTTTCTGGCGATTTCAGGATTTTCTGAATGTTTAGAGTATTCATGTTTTTCAGGGGAGTTCGCCGATGAGTGTGCAGGGGAGATAGCTTGAGAAGACGAGGCCATTTCTTGTATAAAGATAAGAATTTTGCAGGTTATTGCAATGGTTCGTCGGAGAAGAAGATGAAAGTTCGTAAAGGTTTTATGAGGAGTGGTAACTTGGGTTTTATAGTAATCGGTAGAAACTGAAGAGGTAAATGTATGGAGGTGAATAAAATTTGGAATCCATACTTGAGTGTGAACGGCGGGTTCAACTTTCCAGGAGAACGTGTGTCGTGTACGTCCAATGAAAATGTGACACGTCAGCAGTGTCAGAGCATGACATGACGTCGTGCGCGGCCCATTAATGATTGGCGCGTGTGTTTCTTTTCCTCCATATAATTTTCACTCACAGTAAAAGAGCCGTTACTGTTGGAGAATTTACCCAAGTTTGAAAATGACAGAAGCTATGTAGAGATAGAGCTCTGTAGTTTGAAAACTCTCTTTGTATCCTCTGTTGCTTGCACCTTTACCAAAAACGTTTGAAAAGCATTGGAGAGGATCGATAGATTTATAGAGAAGAAATTTATTTCACAGAGGTTATGAAGCTCTGTCAGAGCCAGCAGGAGCTCTATGAGAGGAAATTTCTCATAACTAAAAATCTATTAAACTTTTTGATTATCCAAAGTTTTTACTGTTTTATAAACTGTTTTTAGGACATATTTGAAAATTTGTGTACTAGAAAACTGTTTTGGATAAGGTTATGTGCGAGAGATTCCTTTTTAAAAGCCTGTGTTGGTCAACAGAGTTTCTTTGGTGGAATGAGTTCTGTGACCAACAACCTTTTAGAATCTCAAAGTGTGCATTTGTGCGAAAGAGATCTTTTGAGATGATATTCAAACCGATCGAAAGAGTTTAAATTTACGATCATAGAGATTTTATCTGGCAGAGCCTCTGTTGAGCTCAGCAGAGGCTCTATGACCTTAAATTTCTCATAACTCAAAATTTATGTATCTTTTTGATTATTTGAAGTTTGAGATGTTTTTAACATTGTTTTTAGGACAAATTTGGAGATTTGTGTCCTAGAAAACCGTTTGTATGAGAATTTTTTATGGAATGAGCTATTCGTCCCAAAAGACCTTCTTCTTTAACCTTTTGTTCGAGTAAATCCTTAAAAAGAACATTTGAGTTTGATCGGTAGAGTTCTTGTATGAGATTTGTAGTTTATAGATGATTCTGCCTATAGAAGCTCTGTTGAGCTCAGCAGAAGCTCTATTACACTAAAAATCTCATAACAGAAGTCTCGTAAATCTTTTTGATCAAAACTTGTTTGGTATATTTTAAACAATGTTTCTAGGACATATTTAGAAATGTTTGTCCTAGAAAACTGTTTTCAAAAAGGATTTGTTTCGAGTTACTTATCTTTTGGCTCTCTTTTTTTCGGCATAATACTTGTCTTCTGTGGATAATGTCCATCGCATTTCTTCTTTGGCTCCCCCTTGAGTGATCAACTTCTGTAGATCATTTCACGGTCTCCTTCTGCTCCCCCTTGATCTATGCTTGGGTCAAAATTTGATAAGTAATGCTTAGGGCATAGATCAAGTTTTTCAGAGGTTCTGTAAGGACTGTCAGAGGTTCTGAGCAATCTTATAGAAGCTCTGTTGAGTATTGAACATTTGTTGATTGAGAATTTACATACAGATAAAATAAAATAAATAAAACAACAGAAACATGTATATACATATTTACAGAAGATTAAGTTACTTACAGAGGTTTTAACTCATGTTTATCATTCCTAACTTACCCACCAAGAAAAGGAATCTTTTCTCATCTAGTGCCTTGGTGAATAAGTCTGCAAGCTGGTACTCTGTAGACACGAAGTTCATTTCGATTGTCCCATATTCAACATGATGTTTTAGAATATGGTAACGGATATCGATTGCTTTGTTTTTGAGTGCTGTACTGGATTGGCAGAGATGGCTATGGCGCTCTTTGAGTCACAGAAGATTGGAATCTTGAATATGATGTGGCCATAGTCTATAAGCTGAGTTTTCATCCACAGAACCTGGGAGCAACAACTAGCAGCAGCAACGTATTCGGCTTCTGCTGTAGACGTGGATACACAATTCTGCTTCTTAGAGGTCCAGCTGACTAATTTACCACCTAGGAATTGACAACTCCCAGAGGTACTCTTTCTGTCGAGCTTGCATCCTCCATAATGTGAATCTGTATAAGCTTTAAGACCAAAACCAGAGTTCTTCGGATACCAGAGGCCAAGATTTTTGGTCCCTTTGAGGTATCTGAAGATCCTCTTTACAGCATTGTAATGGGATTCCTTCGGGTTAGCTTGATATCTTGCACAGAGACATGTGGCATGCATTATGTCAGGTCTACTTGCAGTTAAGTATAACAGAGACCCAATCATTCCTCTGTAGAGCGTGCACTCTATAGGTATGCCATTTGGATCCGAGTCTAACTTATTTCCTGTGGCCATTGGAGTTCTCATTACAGAGGCATCAGAGAGACTGTATTTTGAAAGTATGTCAGAGACATATTTAGCTTGATTTATGAAAATTCCCTCTGATGATTGTTTTACTTGGAGTCCTAGGAAGAAAGTTAATTCTCCCATCATACTCATTTCAAACTCACTCTGCATGAGTTTTTCAAAAAATTTGCACTCTTCTGAATTTGTAGACCCAAAAATTATGTCGTTCACATATATTTGTACAAGCATAATTTCATCACTTTTTCATTTATAAAACAAAGTGGTATCCGTTGTACCTCTGTCGTAACCATTATCGAGAAGAAAGGTAGAAAGTCTTTCGTACCATGCTCTTGGAGCCTGTTTCAGTCCATACAAAGCTTTGTCGAGGTAGTACACGTATTTTGGGTACTTAGAGCTTTCAAACCCTAGTGGCTGTTGGACGTATACTTCTTCTTGGATTTAACCGTTTAGAAAAGCGGATTTTACATCCATTTGAAATACTTTAAAACCTCTGTGGGTTGTGAAGGCTAAGAAGATTCTTATGGCTTTGAGCCTTGCGACAGGGGCAAAAGTTTCATCATAATCTATGCCTTCTTCTTGTCGATATCCCTTGGCCACCAATCTTGCTTTGTTTCTTATGACCACCCCTTCTTCGTCCTTCTTATTTCTGAAGACCCATTTAGTTCCTATTGCTTGTTTTCCTCGTGGCAGAGGAACTAAAGTCCAGACTTTGTTTCGTTCAAACTGTAGAAGCTCTTCTTGCATAGCATCTACCCAGATTGGGTCGTCAAGGGCTTCAGAGATCCTTTTTGGCTAGATCACACTAATAAAGTTTATAAAGAAACAAAAGTTAGCAGTGGCAGATCTTGTTTTTACCTTTTCAGAAGGTTCGCCGATTATAAGACTTGGAGGATGGCTTTTTGTCCATTTTATTGTTCTTGGGAGATGGTCATCGATTTCATCAAGTTGTTCTTCAGAGGTTTCTAATTGTTGTTCTAGTACGACCTCTGTCGTTGGTTTTGATTTCGTGCTTGATCCTACAGCTTGTGGAATGATTGGAATGAGTGGCGGTGTTTGTTCCTCTAAGGAAGTAGAGACTGAGTCTTCTTGTTCCTCTGTTATTGGTTCCTCTGTGATTTCTGGAGTTGGTTCTTCAGCAGCTTCTGTGGTTGTTTTCCTTGTTGTATCATCTTCTGTTGGCCCCCCCTCGGTATTTGCATCTGTATGATTAACAGAGGAAGATGAATTGTTTAAGGGACCAGTTAGAGAGATACCTATTTTGTTCTGGCTGGCAGAAGATGGTTCTCCAGAGGCTCTGATGGCTCCAGCAGAGGGATCAATGTCTTCATGGAACATCTCTTGAAATAGAAGATTTAAGTCTTCTTCTCTTGTTTTTGAGATGCCAGAAGATTCCCCTTTTAGACCGAGTTCTGAACTGATTTGTTCAGATGTCTTTTGGAAGGTGTCGTCAAAAGAAACATTTATGCTTTCTACAATCGTTCGAGACCGCAGAAGATAAACTCTGCAGGCCTTGGAAGTTGCAGAGTATCCTATGAACTTGCCTTCATCTGCCTTATTTCAAACTTTCCTCTTGCTTCGCTATCATTTAAGACGAAGCACTTGCATCCAAATACATGGAGGAATTTGATGTTTGGTCGTTTTTTGTTGATCAAATGACATGGTGTTTTGATGTGTCTCTTTACGATGGTTGATCGATTTTGGGTATAGCAAGCGGTTGATACTGCTTCTGCCCAAAATGTCATTGGTAATCCACATGCGGTTAGCATAGTTCTGGCGGCTTCCACAAGCGTGCGATTCTTTTGTTCGACCACGCCATTTTGTTGTGGGGTGCGTGCAGCAGCGAAATTATGTGAAATTCCTTCTTCTGTAAGATAGGCTTCAATGACAGAGTTTTTGAATTATGTGCCATTATCGCTTCTCAGTTTCTGAATCCTGTTGTGCCATAACCAGGCTTCTTCGCTTTTGCATGCAATAAGGCAGATTTTGTCTTTCTTGTTCTTTGCATTGAAGTTCATGAGATATAGATCTCCTCTTCTTTCGGCTCGCAGAAGTTCAAGTCATGTGTCCTCGCTCTGTAGAGAGCAAAAGGTTCTTTTGAACATTACGTCGAATCCCGTATCGCAGAGTTGACTAACACTTATAAGATTGTGTTTAAGGCCATCAATACATGCAACTTTGCATACGGTTATATTTTCCTTCTTTATGACTCCGTAGCCTTTGATGTACCCCTTTTTACTGTCTCCAAATGTCACATATCCACCATCGTTCTTTTCTTTGTATGTGGATAGAAGACCTTTGTCGCCAGTCATGTGCCTCGAGCATCCGGAGTTTTAGGTACCCATATCCACATGGGTCCAGTTTTGTCAGGGGTTTTCAAGTTTGCCTTAGCATTCTTGGTTTTTGTTTTAGCTTATGTTGAAGAAACATTTTGTTTCTTCTTACCCTTGGATTTATCATTTTCTTTGGGTACAGAGAGATGACAGTGTGGACTTTTGAAGTGTTGGTTTAGTTTAAACATTAGATCAAAGCAATGACAGTATTGAATGTGCGAGGAGATTTGCTTGAACTTTTCATTGAATACATTAAATGGGGGCACAGAGGCATTACAATTTATCCTAACATTTGACTTTCTATTACAAGAAGGTTCATGTAGGCTAGATCGTTGTTTGAAAAATCCTTTGTTGAGTGCGGCCTTCTGTGTTCCCCTTCTGTGGTGAACTTCTGCTGGTTTCACTGTCACAGAAGAAAAAGCTTAGTTAATTTTAGTCCATTTACCCTTCTGTTGCCATGTTAGTTTTTCTTTAACAGGTTTTAATGGTTTTAAAATCTTTGAACTTGTTGAAATTTGAGTGGACATTAACTTCTGTTGTTTGAAATTTTCAAGCTCAAAAGAGGTTTTGGTTTGTATGCACATATCCAAAAAGTCTGGACAGATAGGAATTCCAGTGATTTTCTCCTTGGGAGGAATAGTTCTGTTAAGAAATTCAGAGGTTTGTTTAAAAACCTCTGTGTCACTAGGTCCGATCTCTGGCTTGGAGTCAGTCTCTGATTCGTCAAAGGATGAATCGTCCTCATATACAGAAGTTGAGTCACTTGGTGGATTTTTAGAACATGTGTCATACTTACTTTCTTCCGTTTCTGAGGAACTATCTTCTAAGTTAACAGAAGTATATGTTAAGTTTTGTTCAGATAGATCTTGATCGCTGGAAGATGTACAGAGGTTTTCTTCAGAGATATCAAGTTTTTCTTCTGTAATTTTTGGCTTGAACTCAGGTGCCTCTGCTGATAATTTCTTTTCAGAATTCATCATGCAGACAAATGCAACTTGAGTTTGAGTCTTGGGTTTACAAAACTTGAAGATTCCTATCTGATCTTGAGTTTTCAGATACCTCTTAGGGTTGGATTCTTTTTTGACAGAGATTGAAGGTGACAAATCTGTGTTTTCAATCCACACATTTGTCATTTTCAGAGGTTTCCTCTTGTGAGGTTCCCCAGAGAATTTTTTCCTTTTACTTACAGAGAGAAGGTTTGGAAAACCAGGTTTTCTTGTATCTCCTATATGAAATAGAGAGGACAGCGACTTGTTTCTTTTGGTTCCGGTATAGGGATCTATATCACAGAAGCCAATTCCCCGTCTCCCTATTTGTGTGTTGATTTTTTCGTACACCTTCTAAGCATCTTGAATTTTTTTAATTTGAAGATCTCTTCTGAGTAAATCTTGACAGAGGACTTCTCTTTCATTTTGAAAGTAATTTTTAAGAGCTAGGATGTTCATTCTGTCGCACTCAACGTCCATTAGTTCTTTAAACTTTATTTTCAAAGAAGAATTAAGTTCAAAAATCTTTTCTTTTAAAGGATTTAACTTTTTGTTCCAGTCCATTTCAATTTCTTCTTTTTCTTTAAAGATTTTAGCTTTTTCTTGAGTGAGAAGACTAGCTTCTCTCTCATAGAAGGTGAGCGTTTTCTGAATATCTTCACATGTCTTTTTCATTTCAGTTTAATCAAGTCATCTTCTGCAGTATTAGAGTTAGAGGTAGAAGTGGATACCTCACTGTCGGAGTCGGAGCTGACTTCTGCCATGCCACAGAATAGAGCATTCTTTGTTTCACCTTCGTCAGAGGATGTGTCAGACTCCCAGATTTCTTTGTTCACCATTAGTGACTTATGAGCATAGTATTCAGCCTTCTTTTTGTAGAAAGCTACATCCCTCTGAAGGCGATTTGACTTGCTCCTGCATTCGTTGGCAAAGTGACCTGGCTTTCTACAGTTGTAGCATCCTTGGTTCTGTGTGGAGCTTCCAGCTCTGTCGTCTGACCTCTGTCGGTCACCACTTCTTTCTGTTCGGCATTCATTTGCGTAGTAGCCTGGCTTACCACATTTGTAACACTCTTGAATCTGTGGAGTGTTGCCAGCTTTGTCTTCCAACCTCTATCGGTCATTTCCTCTGTCATTTCTGTCACTGGACCTCTGTCGGTCACTACTTCTGTCGTTTGACCCTTCTCTCTCTCGATTATCTCTTTCATATCGTTCATTACAAGATTTCTTCTGGTATCCTCTGCTGAATTCCCTAGTCAAGAGAGCTAAAGATTTAGCTATCGAGGCCAGGGTCGTTTCTTCTTCTTCTTCACTTCCTACCATCATGATTTTCTTCTTCTTGTCCTTTCTTTATCTTTCTTTGGTTTCTCTTTAACCTCTGTAGTCTTACCAACCAAAGCAAGAGGTGCAATGATCTGGGCTTTTGCTTGTGCTACCTGAGGCTCTTGTGCTGCTAATGTTCCATAGAGGTCTGATAGGGTCCAGGAATCTAAGTCTTGATTTGTTTGCAGAGACATAGATAACTGAAGCCATTCTTCATTTAGGGACTTCAGGAACATAACGTTGTTTTCTTCAGAGGTTCTGTGGATGCCGAACTTCTTGCACTTGTTTATTAGAGAATTGAACCTATCATACGTAGTTTGCAGAGATTCGGTTGGCAGAGCTTTAAAGGCATAGTATTCATTTATGTATTGAGCTCTGCGGTTCTTCTGGGTTTTGACTCCTCCTTCTAGTTGTTTTTCTAGTTCTTTCCATATATCATATGCAGATTCACATGCATCCATGGACTGGAAACGGTCATTTGGAATGGCCATAATCAGAATTCTCTTAGTTTTCTGAGCAACTTCGTATTTAGCCAAATCAGAATCAGACCAATTTTCCTGGGTCTTTGGTTTCGTGTGTTCTGGAATTTCAGGTGTGTCGTCTGTTCTAGGAACACGAGGTACAGTTATCATGGGAATGAAAGGAGGGTTACGTATATAATAAACCAATTCTTTGTCAGTACCCTCAAAGAAGTGAATCATTCGAATCTTCCATTGAGGATATTCTTCTCTAAGAAGAGTGGGAGGTTTGGTTATGGAACCAGCAGAGAGGAAGTTGTTTGTATTTGTCATTTTAGAGAGATAAATTATCTAGAAAAAGGGTTTTAACAGCCGATTTTCAGAGTATGAAGTGGATGCTTCGTATGAAGTTTTTAAGCTTAAAAGTTTTGAGCTGAGCACTAAAATGGTGTTTTTAACCAGAATAACAGATTCTATAAGTTTACCAAAGTTGGAATGAATCGAAAATGGCAGAAAAACAGAAACTATTTGAATAATATGAAGAATAGGTTAAAAATCAAAGTTTCTACCAAAGATCATAGTTTTAGAGTGGATCCCTTGATATTAAAAATCAAGGTTTGCTCTGATACCAATTGTTGGTTCCTATTTTCTTAACAATGATCTTAACTTTCAGTTAGTTCAGATTTAGATATGGTGCGGAAGCGTATTTAAGAACTGAAAGATAATGTAAGGTAGAAGAACACACAATATCAAATAAACAGTATGTAAGAACAGATGAATATTTCCAAGATTACTGTATTTGATATATATAAAGAACACCAAGAACTTCAAAGGATTAACAAGAAATCTGCAGTTAATGATGTGTGTGAGAAGTGCAAAGCTTAATGATATATGTGTAGTTTCTTGGTATTAAGCTTAATAGAAGAGCTCACATGAGCCTTCTATTTATATTACTTCTTAAGGGGACAATAAGGACTGAAGGTACAAAGACACTGTTGAGTAGTATGGGCTGGAAGGTACAAAACACTATTCTAGAACTGTTGCAGATACAACGTTCATTAAATGCTTCGTATTCAGCTTTAGATGGAAACCTATCAGAGTTTGACATGTGGAGTTGTCAGGTCACGCCTTTGTACGATTGATCTTTAGAACCTTCGAATGGTAGGTATTGTAAGAAGCATGTCCGTCCTTGTTAATATCTTTTGCGTAGATCTTCTTTTTGCCACAGAAGCTCTGTCAAGTATGACACAGGCTCTGTGGTCTTGTCCGCTTAGAAGTGTCTTCCGTTGCTTCTTTACTTCGGTCTTCTTGGTTAACCCGACAGAACCTCTATCGAAGACTTCTGTCTTCTCGGTTACTCGGCTACTCGGTAGAGCCTCTGTCGAACACTTCTATACTTAGCCTATTTTTCACTACTTTCATAAACTGAAAGATTGGAGCTAACAATGGTCGAGATCGACAGTTCAGCATTTCTTTACACCATTCCAAAGTCGAATCAGATACCTTAGTCTTTTATTCAAAGATCCTTTGGGTATCATCCTATAGCTGACATTGGACATCAATGGGAGTTCTTTTCAGCGCGGGGTCTTTCACCGATTGTTGGACAAGCTGGATGGCGAGAGCCTTATCTTTTTCTTCAGTTTCCTTCTTTTCGGCGAGTAATCTTTCAGCTCTTAGACGATCCTCGTATTCTTTCCTTGATATCCTGAACTTTGTGGGAGCAGGGATTTTGTCACGAGAAAGAATGATTCGCTGATCTTCAAGCTGTTTGATCATTGCATCTCTCTTTTCTTGATCCTCTTCACTTAGCTTTTGAGGAGCCAAGGAAGGTATGTTTTTGTGAGAGGGCAGCTGTTCTTCAGGTTCATCAGTCTCAGTGGTTAAATCCAAGACTAGGATTATTTCTTCAGCTCTTGTGGCTGGGATTATTTATGGTGTAGTCGTAGAAGATTCAGCGGGATCCTCAAACAGGGGAGAGGACTAGCTGAAACACAGCGATTGTTTAAGCAAGAAAAGTTGGGAAGAAAGAGATAGAGAAAAGAATGTGGTTAAGTGTATAGAGGTTTTATGGATAGAAGGATTGAGATTGAGAAGGGATAGAGGACGGATGCAGTGTAAGGGAATAGAAGGTAGTGTACCCGACAAACTGGCTTTTGAAGCAAGATCGTCAGATTGTCTTCTTCAGCGAGGCCTTTGTTTTTGCCTTTCTCAGCTTCAGACGCTGCAGGCTTTGTCTTGGTCCTCTCCCCTGAAGGTTCTTTTATCTCGATCCATTTTTGAGCTGGGGCTTTTGCAACAGGTTGGACGTAGAAGAAGTCGCCATAATCATCGTCATCATCATCATCTTTGGGGGATGATGATGGTTCTTCATCAGAGATGTCGACAGGTTCATCGTCTTCAGACTCGACCTCTTCAACATAAGGTTCGGTCACGTCAGCAGCAGCTTCCTTAAGTTGCTCATCGAGTTGCTCCCCCTCAGATACAGAGGGAGGTTTCTCGGTTTCCTCAGGGTTTTCAACTCCCTGAGGATGTGAAGTAGAAGTAGCAGCAATAGCAGTTTCAATACCCTTCCCCTCAGCATTATGGGGAAGGTCTTCTTTAGTCTTCTCCCCCTCTTCCACATTATGGTTGGGGGAGGTAACAAATTGTTCAGCAGTAGCAGTGTGTGTTAGGTAGGGTCTTCTAGGCCAGAGATCCCAATACAGTTCTCAATCTTTGCTAATCTGACTTCCAGGCCAGTTATAGCAGGATTGATCTTTTGAAGATCCTCTCGATCGACCTGAGTAAAATGAGAAGTTGGGGCGTTCAGGCGATCGAGTACTTTCTGAACAATTTCTTTGACGGCGGAGACCTCAGTTTTGATCGTGGAGACTTCACCCTTAAGAGAACCAACCTCTGTCTTCAATGATGTGACTTCATTGGACAGAGTGGTGAAGTTTGTTGAAAGAGAGGTGGTGGCGGTTGAATTGTCAGCGAGGGTGGTAGCAAATTGAGCAATGCTACCATCCACCTTCTCTATATCAGCTTTGGAGGCTTTCGTATCAACGATCTCGGTCAACTTTTTGAGTTTCTCTCCAGCGTCTGTAACCGCTGAAGAGTTCGTGGAGAGAATGGTGTTGAAATTTTCCACCTTTGTTTCCAGGGCCTTCATGGAGGTGTTGATATCCCCCAAATTAGGACCTGAAAGAGTTACGAACTTATGAGCAGAGGAAAGCTCAGAAGTTTGGGGTTTAGAGAAAGAAGTGTTTGGGATAATGTGTATACCTGCAGGCGGGTTGGCGAAGTTGTCGAACCCTTTGTGTCCTGAATGATATTCCTTGTCGCCTTCAAGAGTACATTGGCGCATGGAGGTGCCTGCAGATCCTGTGTTTTGTTCTATCATCCCTTGAAGATGTTCAGCAGTAGTTTCGCTGAGGAAGATGTTTGTTGAGGAGAATAGGGGAAGAGATTGAGTGACCAAAGGAGAGGTGGGAGGAATGATGGTTGAGAAAGAGGGTTGGGTGCGGGGTTCAGCGTTGGATTCGCTGAAAATCACTTCAGTCTCTAGAGAGGCTGAAGGAGGTGGGTTCATTTCTAAGTTTATAACTTCAGCGTTTAGAGACGCTGAAGCCGGGATTGAAGGGGTGGCTTGTTCAGCTGTGGCAGAGCGTACCATGGAACTTTCCATCAGCTCTTCAAGATAAGCCGTGGAGTCTTCAGCATGTGAATACTGGGGGGGTTGCTCCTTGGTTTTCTTGATTCTTTTGGAACCAAGTTGGGAAGTAGATTGTTTCCTTTTTCGAGAAGGAGTGGAGGGTGCAGCGTGGGTATCAGCGGTGGGGATTTCTACTGAATGAGCTGCAGAAGTAGAAGAAGGAGGATTGAGAAGAGATAAGATAGTAGAAAGACGTACCTCATTTTCCAGCGGCTTGAAGTCGAGCACCTTAGGGCCAACCTGAGAGAGTCTCAGATCACCCTCTTTTGGGTATTTTTCCCCAAGTCCAAGTTGAAAGATGGCGCTGATGAATCTGGGATAAGGAACCCATGAAGGTCTTTCAGCCATATCCACTCTGAACGCAAGGTCGTCGTAGATGATTGAGGCCCAGTCAAAATTTAGACCTTTCAGCAATGCATAGCCCATTGCTTGCTGAGGTTGAGCAGCTTGATCAGAGGAGCCACTCTTCGCTGTCATGTAGCTTATCAGATGTGCGAAGATGAAGTTCATCTCGCTGGGCATTTTGGACTTCTTGATCAAGGTCAGTTTCTTCTCAGGCTTCTTGTCCCTTCCAGTGTCCCATGCGTAACCCTTTGCATCGAAGAATGCAGTGATGGCTTCCCTATCAGCATGGTTTTTGTGGTTTGGGAGACGGACAAAGCGGTTTTCTTTGGTAGAGGTAGGAAGACTCAGTGCTTTCTTGATAATGGTAGGGTTGATTTTGGTGGTGCCAAATTTGGTGTCACACAGAATGGAGTCAACGATCTTCGTTGGGTCTTTGGCATGGGGTACATGAGCTCTTTTGGCAGTATACCAGAACTGAGATAGTAGGAAATGATGAGCAGGGGGTGTAATAATCAGGGCTGTAGATAAGCAACATGTTTTGAGGTAATTCACAGCATCATCCAGATGTGTGACTTGCTTTCGAGGAGGAAACTCGAAAAGCGCATGGAGGTTGTTCGATTTTGAAAAATCGATTTCCTCAAGCTTGAACTTGACCTGAGGAGCTTTGACGAGAGTCAGTTTCTTTGCAGCAATGGATTTCTCAGCGATAGGAGCAGGAGTAGAAGATGCCATTTCTGTTTAACATATCAACCATGAACATAAATAAAGAATAGTCTTAATGTGAAAGATTTTCCAATAAGATGTTTTCGAATTTTGTCCATTTCATTCAGACAGAAATGTCTTAATGAAGATTAGGGTTTTCTTGTTTTGAAAAAGAAAAGCAAACCCAGTAAAAGTCTTGTTTTCCATTTTCCTTTAGATAAGGATTCTGGAAAAACGAATGAAGAACAAGTTTAAGATTTTGAGTTTTAAACTTGAAGAACAACCATGAAAAGGTTGTGTTCATAAAACCATGAAAGAAATGATTTTATTTTAGAAAAGGTTTCTTTTGTTTGATCTGTTTAAAGCAACAAGAAGATCAGAAACAAGTTATGCAGGTGAATAATAAGAATATTAACCTGGTAATCGAAGAAGAATATGAACAGATTTCTGGAAATAAGCAACAGTAAATCTTTTCTTGCTTGGAGAAGAAGTTCGCGTAAAGAAAAAAATATAAACTCGAAATAGTTTATATAGTGAGATTTGAGAGAGAGAAAAACTAGAGCTGGAAAATTTTTCATCATGACACGGACACGTGTTTGCATTTGATTGGATGGTAAACGAAACGTGCAAACGTGTGTCAGAAAAAGAACGTGCCAGGTTTATCCGCTGTGATGATGTCACAAATGTCCTTTCATATTTTTGGATGTCTCTTAGTTTTTGAAAGCTCAAGGACTATTTAAAAAAAAACATGAAGCACTGAATAGAAATATCAGTGTTAGTTTAAGAAATTTCAAAGTATCACTGTTAAGGAAAAGATATTCAGCGATGTGATTTGTTTTGAAATCTTGCATTCACATGCGAACGTCAGTGAGCAAGAGAGAAAACATACCTTGATATGAGCGAATCAATCATGTTCAGAGAGAGAATGATAGAATGGATTATATAACTGTTTTATCCTATCGCTGATCAAATGTGAACTACTAAAGATTTTACTCTTCAAAGTTCAGCATTCCAAGCTCGCTGATGAGAAAGTTGAATCTTGTCTCATCAAGAGGTTTGGTGAACAGATCAGCTAACTGATAGTCAGTTGGGATAAAATGAAGTTCTATATCACCATTCATCACATTATCTCTGATAAAATGATACCTGATTTCGATATGTTTGGTCTTTGAGTGTAGCACTGGATTGTTGGCTATAGCGATGGCACTTGTGCCGTCGCAATATATTGGAATTTTCGAGAGATGAAGGTCATAGTCTAGTAGTTGATTTCTCATCCACAAGACCTGAGAACAACAGCTTCCAGCGGCTGCATACTCAGCTTCAGCAATTGAGGTGGACACTGAGTTTTGCTTTTTACTTGTCCAACTCACCAGCTTTCCACCCAGGAGCTGACAGCCTCCTGTGGTGCTTTTCCTAACCAATTTGATCAAACCCTGAGTCTTTAGGATACCAAAGACCTAGGTTCATAGTACCCTTAAGGTAACGAAAGATTCGCTTTACAGTGATCATATGAGATTCCTTAGGTTCAGCTTGATATCGTGCACACAAACAGGTTGCGTACATAATATTGGGTCAGCTAACTGTAAGATACAAGAGAGAGCCGATCATCCCACGGTACAGCGTGACATTAACAGGTATTCCATTTGAATCCTTGTTTAGTGTCAGCGGTGGTGCCATAGGGGTTTTCATAGCTAAACTCTGAGTTAAATCGAATTTCTTCAGCATATCTTTAACATACTTTCCCTGATTAATGAAAGTTCCTTTTTCATTCTGTTTTATCTGAAGACCAAGAAAATATGTTAGCTCACCCATCATACTCATTTTATACTATTCTTTCATTCTATCAGTGAAACGAGTACAAAGGTCAGGGTTAGTAGAACCAAATATTATGTCATCAACATATATCTGAACATGAATGATATGACCTTTCACTATTCTGAAAAATAGAGTTTTGTCGATTTTACCTCGCTCAAAATTTTCAATTAGGAGATAAGAGGATAGAGTGTCATACCATGCACGTGGAGCTTGCTTTAAGCCATAAAGTGCCTTATCCAGTTTATAGACATAACCTGGACGCTTAGGATCTGAGAATCCTGGAGGTTGTTCCACATAGACTTCTTCATTTAGCTTTCCATTGAGAAATGCTGACTTAACATCCATTTGATATACTTTGAAGTCTTTGTGTACATCGTATGCTAAGAATAGACGAATAGATTCTAGTCTTGCTACTGGAGCAAATGTTTCGTCGTAGTCTATACCTTCCTCTTGTCTGTATCCCTGAGCAACAAGACGAGCCTTGTTGCGGGTTATAGATCCATGTTCGTCCAACTTGTTTCGATAGACCCATTTAGTGCCTATCATTGTCTTGTCAGTTGGTCTTCGAACAAGATTCCAAACTTTATTTCTTTCAAATTCTGTCAGCTCTTCTTGCATAGCGCTGACCCAGTTTGGATCTTTGAGGGCATCATCTATTTTCTTTGGTTCAATCAGAGAAATAAAGTTAACAAATAAACAAATATTACCTGCACTTCGTCGAGTCTGAACACCAACGTTTGGATCAATTGGGTTATTGACAGTCCATCGCTGAGCCAGGGCATAAGTCGCTGACTCAAATTGAACTAGAGGAGCTGAAGATGAAGCTTCAGCAACATCTGGAATATCAGCCAAGAGAGGAGTAGGTGCAGATGTCATCACATTCACTGATTGCTGAGAAGTAGATGGAATGTCTGAGACATTTGGTTCAGAAGCAGACATAGTGTTTAAAGGAACAGCTGAGACCCATGAAGTTTCAGCTTCACTATTCTGCATGTTTGGGATGATAGTAGGACCATCATCTTCAACGGTATGAGTATAAGGAGTGGGAATATCTTCTGAATCATCAAGATGAGAAAACATCCATTGATTCAGTTCTTAGTATCAGTAGAAAGTCGAGAATTCGCTGAACGGGATTCGTCAAAAGTGACGTGAATAGTTTCTTCAACAGTTTGTCTTCTTCGATTGAAGACTCTGAAGGCATTGGAGACTGAGGAATATCCAATAAAGATTCCATCATCAGCCTTAGGATCAAACTTTCCAAGGGCATCTCTGTTGTTCAGTATGAAACACTGACATCCAAAGATGTGAAGAAAGCTAATTGAAGGCTTTCTCCCATGAAAAAGTTCATAGGCTGTTTTATTAAATCTTTTGACTATCAACGACTTGTTTGGCGTAAAACAAGCAGTGTTAACAGCTTCTGCCCAAAACTGAGTAGGCAGATGAGAATCGTTGAGCATTGAACGTGCAACTTCAATAATAGTTCTATTTCTTCTTTCAGCGACTCCGTTTTGTTGCGGTGTTCTCACAGAAGAGAAGTTTTGAGAAATACCCTTATTGAGAGAAATACCCTTACTCTCATAGAAGGAATCAAGAGAACTGTTTTTGAATTCAGTCCCATGATCACTCCTTATTGAGCGAATGATCAAGTTGTTCAGGGTTTCCATCATCCTGACAAAGGTGATGAGTTCTTCAGGTGTGTCACTCTTAGAACGGAGAAACGTTACCCATGTATAGCGAGAGAATTCATCAACTATGACCAGCGTATATTTCTTTCCAGCGATGAATTGTTTGTTAACAGGGCCAAACAAATCCATATGGAGAAGTTGTAGAGGAGATGACACTTAGGAAACTTGCTTAGACTTAAAGCTTGCTTTGGTCTTCTTGCCTTTCTCACATGCTGAACATAAGGACTCTTTGGCGTATGAGTGTTGAGGTAGACCAGTGACTAACTCTTTAGAAGAAAGAATGTTCAGGGTCTTGAAGTTTAGATGAGAGAGCCTCTTATGCCATAACCAGTTGACATCAGATGAGGCTTTTGAGAAAAAACAGGAGTTCTCAGTGGTTGTTGAGTCCATGATTATTACATAAACATTTTCCAAACGATAACTACTGATAGCTATCTTCTCCTTTTTGTCAGCGACAAAGCAGGATTCCTTAGTAAAGATTACTTTGTTATCCATGTCGCAAAGCTGACTAATGCTTAGAAAATTATGCTTCAGCCCTTCAACATATGCGGCTCTTCTGAAGGTTGTTGTACCATTAGAAGAGTACACCAAACCCTCGGGTATATCCTTTTCCATTTCCACCGAAAGTTACAGAGGGACCCTTCTCTTCTTTGTACTCAGTGAGTAGGTTCTTCTTACCAGTCATGTGTCTAGAGCATCCGCTATCGAGATACCAGATACCCTTCTTAACCTGCATTACAAATGATTATTAGTTTTTCTTGGGTACCCACTTAACCATGTGTAAACACTTGTTAGTGGGGTAGAAGAGGAAGTGGAAGGTTCAGCAGTCTTCGCAGCATTTGAAGATTCAGCTTTGTTAGTCTTCACTTTGGTTAATTTCTTAACCTCAGTGGTCTTCTTTGCCTTGGGGGCAATGATCTTCACCTTAGCTATCTTTTCAGCTTGAGTGGCTGTGGGGCACTTACTAGCAATATGATTGGTAATTCCACAATGATAACATTTCCTATAACTAAAAGAAGTTCTAGGACCATTTGCATGCTGAGCTTTTCATTTTGAATTTGAAGGACCAGCACCAAGTAAGCTATTGGCTTTTGAAATGGGAGGAACATTCAGTTCTTCGGATTTCTTACTAATAATTTCCACTTTGATTCTAGAAGTAGATCGCTGAATAGATCCACGCTGAATAAATCCAGGGATCTTATTCTTTGAACCAGAGGGATAAGTCACTGAAACTTTAGAAGCGTTCAGCTTTGGTACAAAGGTACCCTTCTGAGGATTTTGGTTAAAAGCAATTCCTTTACCTTTGTTTTTAAAGGTTGTGGTAGGTTTTGGATAAACAACTTTTTCTTTACCTTTAGAAGTTAAGGTAGAGATTTCCTTAGGGATAGGCGGTTTAGAAGAGGAACACTGAGATGAGAAAGTGTCAGGGATAGAGGATACGAACATTCCAAACTTAAGCACAGAACGGTCAGTGGTTGGTTCTAGAGTATCATCTTTGTAACCAAGACCACGTTTATCACTCAGGGGAATCTGACACTTAATTATCTCAGTGATCTTTGTTGAGGAATTATACCATCCATCAATAGTAGCTTTTTCAGCTTTTAATGCAGCGATAGCTTCTTCGTGCTCGATTTTGACTAGCTGATTTAGGTGAACTTGATCTTTAAAATCTTCTTCAATTTTAGAAAGATTTTCTATTTGAAGGTGACAGTTTTTAAGCTGTTCAGCGAGATCAAGGTTTTGATTTTCAACAATAGTTTTGCCATTCATGGCTTCATATAAACTTCTAGTCAGGAGATCGATTTTTCGAAGACTATCAGCTTCATCAATATTTAAAATATTGGTAAAGAAGGAAGGTGATACCTTAGTAGCAAAGGTTGAAGTAGATGGAATGTCAGAATTTTCTTCCTCATCTTCAAGTTTGGCCATGAGACATAGATTGGCTTCATCATCATCTTCAGAGTCAGATGATTCTTCTTCGTCAGAGGCAGCCCAATCATAGTCATCCATAAGGCCTTTGCCTTTCTTCTTAAAGGTTTTCAGCTTTGAATACCTTTCTTTCAGCTTTTTGTATTTTTCATCTCTAGTCTTGTGAGTCAAGTTTTTCTTGGGAAAAGCTGAGGGTCTAGAGACATTCTTTGATCTGCACTCTCTAGCAAAATGTCCTATGTTTTCACAGTTATAGCAAGTAGTAGTAGCCTTATCAACAGGGGTTGATGATCTTGGCTTGTCAGTAATAGCAAGAGGTTTAATCTTCTTGAAATTACTCTTTCTAGCAAATCTCCTGAACTTATTAGCCAGGAATGCCAGAGTTTCATCATCATCTGAAGCGTCAGAGTATGATGAACGTTCAGAGTTAGTTTCCAACTCAGTGACAGTGATAGTCGATCGCTGAGTGGAAGGTGACTCTGAGATTAAAGCAACATGGGTTCTTTTGGAATCTTTTACAAGATTCTTCTTAAGATGACTCGATTGCTCATGATTCAGCATCGTGCCGTATAAGGTAGAAAGGGTCATTGATTTTTGATCCTTTGACAGCTTGAGACACATAGAATAACTGTCCCAGCTTTCAGGTAAACATTCTAAGAACTTTGTCAGTACTTCAAAGTTAGAATATTCCTTACCAATATTTTTCAGATCTATTATTAAGCAGTTAAAACGTTGGTGTACTTCAGAGAGAGTTTCATTCTTACCACAAATGAAGCTTTCATACTGTCTTACCAGGTTGACCTTTCGAGAGTCCTGGACTTCAGAAGTACCTTCATACTGAACACATATTGTGTCCCACATAGCTTTTGAGGTTTTCAGGTTCATGACGGAATGGTAGACTTCGTCAGGAATAGCCATGGAGAGTATGGATCTGGCTTTGGTGTCGATAGCCACTTTCTTCTTATCTTCATCAGTCCACATATGAATTTCCTTGGGAATCAACCTTTCTGGAATAGCAGGTCTATTCTCAGCGGCTGGAACTGCAGGATCAATTCTTATAGGAATATATGGGCCATTTTCAAGATAGTAAGGCATAGTAGGGTCTACACCTTCTAAGAAGAGAATCATCCTATTTTTCCATAGATTAAAATTATCTCTGGAGAATCTAGGGGGTTTTGCAAGAGAACCGTTGTCAATATAGTTGGTGTTTGTGTTGGTAGCCATTTTAGGAAATAGCAAGGAAGAGAAATCTTAGTATAGATCAGATCTTGTTTATGAGATTAAACAAATCCGCTCTGATACCACTTGTTGGTCCCGAAGGGCTTTACAAGATTGTAGAAGGGGGGGTTGAATACAAACACACGATTTTTACTTTTCTAAATTATTTATTGATAAATCAAGACAATTTACAACTTGTTGCGGAACAAGATTAAGGATAAACCTAATCTAAACAAGTTAAGAACACTAAGTTTCTTGCACTAGAAAGAGTTAAAGAAATTACGAATAACAACTTAACAATAAGAGAGAAATAAGAAGATGGTCCGAGCACACATCAAAACTGAAGTAGGGTTCTTCTTATATACTACATGCATTTAATGCATGGCAGTATTGCTTTACACGTGGCAGCAACTGAGTGGTTGCATGTCATTGACCTTTGTAGACAACCTTAGTAGCCGCATGGTGCACAGTGTAGAATCAGAGTTGTTGTACGATTACAGACAAAAGGGATGTCCGTTCTGACCGTTCGTACGGAGACGTGCAAGGGAGGTAAGACAATAGTAACATGCACAGAGACTTCATGATCAGCTTTCGTTGAGTCAGATCTTTATCAGCGAATGATAAAGTTCGGCGATTGCTGAAGTCTTCTACTTGATACTTCACGTTGAATGGACAGGTCTTGCTTCGCTGATATCCACATCAGTTCATGAGTAGACTTGTCGCTGGTTCTTGAGCTTGATCTTCGACTTCAGCGTAGAACTTTGGTTGATGTGAAACTAGTCTTCAGGGATCATAAGTAAACAACTAACTTATCAGCGATCATCTCATAGACTGAACAGGCTCGGAGCTATATGATGATGAACAGTGTTCGCTGAATATCTAATCTAAAGAGTGAGAGTTCCTATCAGCGGTACTGTAAAGTCTTAGTACTTATCAGCGATAGTGAAACTCTAATACATATTGTTTACTTACAATTTTCACTAAGTGTCAAGAGAGGGTCATTATCAAATCACTGAGGGTTTGGATCAACACTTTTTACGGGGTTTGCGTTTGGGTTTAGAATTATAAACATGATAAGAACCAAACCAATCAGTTGAATTATTAATATCATCAAAGTCATTCCAACCACAACTAGAACAACACAAACAATCATGCGATAATTGAATCAATTGCTGAATAGAATAAAGTTTAATCGGAAATTTAATATCTTGTTCAACAAAATCATTCTTATGATTCAAAGCACAATCATTCTTGTTCATTCTAGGATAAAAGACAGTATTAAATGACTTTGATGCAGCATTGTTCTCGACCGATTCCTTGGCTATCCACTTTGGTTTGTCTTGTTTGGCCCGACCATTTTTATTTGAAACAGCATTAACAGTATGGTCAGCAGAGGTAGAGTGGACAGGACATTTATCAATCGATCGACCGGTCTTTTGCCTCGGTTGTGATTGTTTTTGAGAAAAAGACTCAGTTTTAGAAACCTTGATCACAGCCGGGGTCTTCGGTTTTGTGGAACATTCGCCTTTTTGAAAATTGACCGGTCTATTTACCACTGGCGAAAGAAAGTCAGTATGACTTGGAAGAGGTTTGTCGAAAGGGAACGATTAGTCAGTATGACTTGAAAATTGACCGGTCTATTTACCCTCGGAATTCATAAACTCGGAAAAATATATATCCAGAATCACTGGACTTGGATTAGTCGAGGGAGGTGAGGAACACTTTGTGTCAGTGTGCTTAGGTGAATCTGGTGCGGAAGCTAAGAAGAAATCAGAGTTCAGATTCTTTAAAACACACTCATCTTGAGACCCTTTACCGTTCGGTGAAGATGTTTTTCCCATGAAAGATTTGCTCGAGGATGTGTCAGACGAGTTCGAGGAAGATTCGAGTGAAATCGTGTTTTCCTCTTAGAGTAGGTCAATCGTCTCTTGAAGTTGACCATTTCTCACATGCTCTTTCATCGCTTCTGTCGCCAAGGCAGATAGTTTTGATGTGAGCCGATCGATTTCAGACCGAAGGATTTCCTATCATTTATCCGACACAGACTCGGTTTTAGCGGATTTAAGTGTCTCAAGTTCGGTTATGAGCGCTTGCTTTTCCTTTTTAAAACATGACCTTTCCTTCTCGAGTGACTCCTCTAATTCAACTATTTTTGCTTCCAAAATGAGAGGCGGGACATAGAGTTTAAACTCGTCCGTCTCAAATTTGGGTTCAGGTGCTTGGGCCTCATCTTTTTTGGAGGAATCATTGGGTGTAGCAACCTTATAGCCATCAAAGTAGTCATTCGAGAGGTATTTCTTTGGATTTTTCTTATAATAATAGTTCATAGGCTCGTAGCAAAAAGGAAGTTGCATTTTGGATGTGTGTTTGCGCTTATATTCCTCAGTTTCCTCTTCTTTCTCTGGTTCAAGAGGACCAGTCCATTGGATTTTATATTCAGGATACTTCTTATCCAGACTGACACACTCAAAGTGATATAGTGTCGGTGTTTTGAATATACCCTTTTTCAAATACCGAGGGTTATCGTATCCGATTCCCCATTCCTTGTTAAAGTATGTGAATTCCTTAGGTTTATTCATGTGAATGGTCTGGTCTGTTTGGCCTCTTTTGTGAAGTTTGGTTTCAAGATCTGTTATTTTGGAAACCATTTCTTTATGCTGAATTTGAAGAGAAGAGCATTGATAAACAATCTTTGTGTTCTCATCTTACACTGATCCAGTTGTGAATCCAGTTCCGATATTTTGGCCCTTAAGTCCTTAGGTACTATTGAAAGATTTGTACATTTTTCTTTTAAATTAGCATCTTCGGACTTATACTTTTCAGTTATTCGCTTTTGAACATCTAGCTTTTCAGTTAGTGATTTGATCTCAAGCAGTTGTTCATTAATGGTGGCCTTATAGGAATCTGTTCGTGCAACAATAGGTTCAAACTGTTTGGCTAAGCCTTGATAGATAGGATCACATACCTGGCACACCTTTGCCTGTTCTTCTGGAGGAGAGTGGTAGCCCATGATAGCGTCGACATCTTCAGATTCGCTTTCATCATCAGAACGACCCAGCCATTGGTCATCTTCAACAAATAGAGCTTCGTCTACTTCCTTTTGTTCTGCCAGTGGGAGCTTTGCCTTGTAGTAGTGAGCGTTCTTTACAACAGGCCTCCTACAATACTTTGAAAAAAAACCTAGCTTCCCGCAGTTGTAGCATGTAACGGGTTCGTCTCTCTTCTTCGTTTTAGGCTTGCGGTCATCTTTCTCAGTCTTCTCCTTCTTGTCTGGCTGCTTGTGCTCGTCTGACTTCTTCTTGCCTTCGTATTTATCCTGATAATCATGGTGCTTGTTGGAGGAAGTGGAGTAGCGCTGATTATTGGATGTGGGCTTCTTGAAGAACTTCTGTTGCTAGAAGTATTTGGAGAGTAGAGCCATTGCTTTCTTTACAGCTGTTAATTCAGGATCAGAATCACTGTCCTCTTCTTCCTCAGATTCTGGCTCAGATTCACTTGGCTCTTGGACACGTTTGGAACGATGGCAGGAAGATTTTCCTTGTTTTGAAGACATAAGACCTAGTGGATCAGCAGGTAACTTGGACGTAAACTTCTTTTCGCTCAGAATCTCCTTCACTTCATCTTCGTCCTGGAGAAGCATCTCGTAGAGTTCTTCTATCGGAACGTTCTCCATTAGGTGATTGTGTTTGACGTGAGAGGCAAACACTTTCCATCCAGGAAGGAGATTGTTCAAGAACTTGAGCGCCTTCTCCGTATTAGAACGAGTGATTTTATTCTTGGAGATCTCGTTCAGTAGGAGGCATAAGCGTTCATAAGCCTGGGAGAGTGATTCGCCGGTGCGCTGCTTGAAGCCATCAAACTTGGTTATGCAGCTATTGATCTTCAGTTGGTTGCCGACTCTGCTCCCACTCATCATTTTCTCTACCTGATCCCACATGCCGTTTGCTGTGTCCTTGTAGCTGTCTATGGCTGTGTAGATCGGATTCGGTAGAGCCTGGATAAGATACCTCTTGGCATGCTTTTCACCATCATGCATGCCCTTTTCGGCCTCGCTCATTTCCAAGTATGTCTTTTCTTCATAACGAACTTGACCACCTTCTTCTGTTGTTGGTATAGCATTCATGGGTGTAGGTTGTGGGCCATTGGATAGAGCTCGCCAGATGTACTCGAAATTATCTTTTAACTCGATGAAGATCATGAATCTATCCCGCCATTAGTTGTATTCTCCCTGGTAGAGGGTTGGCGGCTTGGAGTCGGTGCCGACAGCGAGGGCATCTCGAGAAGACATCGTCGTTGATTGTACTAAGGTGATCGTTAGACGATTGTTCGATTCAAAGTGGTTTCCTATCGCAAGGCACTAAAAGTGATGTCCTAACGCAGGTTCTAAGAGTGATCTAGGCTAAACAGGTAAGAACCTAGCTAATCAGAACTTTACCGGATAGGAATCCGGATGAAAAGTGTCTGATCTGGAAGTGTCCGGATCAGATGTGTGTGTAAATGTTCAAATTAACAGAAGTATCCAGGTAATCAGAGGTGTTAGAGCACAAGAAGTTTTACTCAAAAACCAAACATGATTATAACAAAGCTAACAAGTATAGGAGATTTGAGAAGAAATATGAGAACAAGGAGGAAGAGAAAGAGGAGAAAGAGGAGAAAATTGAGAAAAAGGAAAGAGAAGAAAAGAAGGATAAAGATGACCGAAACTGTTTTAACTGCGGAAAACCAGGTCATTTTGCTAGAGACTGTAATCAAAAGAAGGTTAAAGAATCTGATTATTATCAGCGGAAGGCACATCTAGCAAAAGAAAAAGAAATTGGAAAGCCAATCAAAACTGAGGAAGAAATTTGGCTCGAGGATTCTTCTGATGATGAAGAAGCGCACTTTACTGAAGTAAAGTACAGTTTGATGGCAAAAATGAATGAAAATGACCAGGAATCCAAGGTATCATCTCTTTACTCTTCTGATAATTCTGATGATTATGATATTTATGATAATAATTCTTAAACTGAAGATTCTAGATACGAAGAAATGCAACTCCTGATATCTGAACTTGAAAGAAAACTTGAAAAAGTTCAAAAGAAACTTGAAAATGAAAAAAGTTCAATGTTGAAATATCACGATGAGGCACTTCTTTATAAATGCTTAGCCGAAGATAGAGAAGAAGAAATAGAAGTCATAAGAACAAAAGTTAAAACTCTTGAATCTGAAATTTCTGAATTGAAGAAGAAAATGAGAGATATAAGTGATGAAAATACTGACTGTCAGTTTAAAATTAAGATTCTCTCTGAAGAAAGAATAGAAGGTTTTGCAAAGATCAAAGAACTTGAAGAGTTGAATTTTAAAAGAGGTCAGAGTGAACAAACTTTAAAATTAATAACTAATAACCCAAAAGATACTCGATTTTTTAATACAAATATGGGACTAGGATTATCTGATGTTGAGGTTCTTAGGAAAGCACCGGAAAATCTTTATACAATTGAAAAATTGGGTGAAGGTTTGAAGGAAACTCTTAAAACGAAAATACCTCCAATATCTCAAATTTTTGTCAGTTCGAATACATCAACTCCTGTTTCTAATAAAGATAAAGATAAGACGGATAAAAGTTTGGATGATAAGCCTAGATTCAATACAACAAACTTTAAATATGATGAATTAAATTCCAGTTATAAAACCAAAAAGGTGAACTAACTGAATTTAACTCATTATTCTCAAATGAATCTATGGATGAATCTTCTGATTCCAAAATCGATGAATCTGAATCTGTCAAATCTGAATCTTGTGAGAATATGGAGTCAAATACAAAATATGATTCTAACAAAGAGGAGTTTGTTCATGAAACCGCTTCTGAATTTCCTGATCTTGATTATGCATTCATTAAGATTGTTGACTTAGAAAATCAAATTTCTAAGTTAAAATTACAAGTTGAAAAATTAGAAGATGATAATGAAAATATTGGAATGAATTTAGATCAAAGTCTAAAAGTTAATTCTAATCTTTGGACTGATATTCGAAATCTTGAATCCAAATTATTTGAATTATCAAAATCTAAAGATTCAAATACTTGTAAAAAGTGTGAAAATCAATATGAATCAACAGATCAACCTAAATCATCAAGTTCGGTCAAAGCAAAAGAAAAATGTTCTTTCGGAGAATTTAATCTTAAGACAAAAGAATCATCATTTGTATGCTTTAATAATTCCTTGTTTTAATCTAATTCAGATTCAAATGATAAAGAAAACAGTACTAATGAGAAAGGAGAATCATCCGGAACCAAATCTGATTCTTGTTCGAATGATTCTTCTAACTATAAGAGTTCTAACAGTTCATATTCTTCTTCTTCAGAAATGGATGAATACATTGTTGACACAAGCTATAAGAAGAATACACTGTGCTCGTTGTTGGGACAACTATTTCAAGTTAAATAACAATGCTCCTAAGAACAAAAAGTCTAATACTTCATCTTTTTCTTTAAAATCTTCAGCTAATAAATTTGCAAGAATGTTCGGTTTTGGATCAAAGAAAAAGAATAAAAAGAAAGAAACAAAATCAGTTGATGTGAATATGGTTTGGAAATGGCTTCCAAAAGATCAAACTAACAAACCAAATTCACTTTTAAAGGCAAAATTCAAGGTTTATCAACTGTGATAAATAAACTGATCCGTACTAACAAGAAAGGACCCATACAAATATGGGTACCTAAAATGAGGTAACTTTCTTTTACAGGACCGTCATGTGTGGGTCATTGATTCAGGAGCTTCTAGACACATGACGGGGTACAAGCACTTATTGCATGATTTTACTGTACATCCTGGCAGATCGGTGGGTTTTGGCAACAATTCAACAGGTCACGTTCGAGGCTACGGAACGTTGAAAAATGATTCGATGGCAATTGAGAAGATTATATATGTTGAAGGTTTAGGGCATAATCTTTTCAGCATAAGTCAGTTTTGCGACAAGGACTGTAAGGTAATATTTGACAAGAAGTTTTGCTATGTTGTGGATGAGAACTGGTCTGAAATCTTCAGAGCGAAACGATGCGGCGATCTGTACATTACAGCTTTTGCGACCCTTGTTGCTTCTAATCAAGTTTGTCTTGTATCAAAAGCCTCTCAAGACGAATGTTGGTTGTGGCATCGAAGACTCCCGCATCAAAATTTTCGAAGCATCAACAAGCTCAGAATAGATGGATTAGTTTCCGGGCTTCCTGAACTGAAGATTGACAAAGTTTCTATTTGTCCGGTGTGTGAAATGGGAAAGATGAAACATGTCTCACACAAGTCCAAAACTTTGTCAAACTGTAACAACGCCTTGGAATTAATCCACATGGATCTTTGTGGCCTGATGAGAACTCAATCAATGGGAGGAAAGAAATATATATTAGTGATAATTGATGAGTACTCGCGGTATACTTGGCTGGATTTTCTCCGACTCAAATCTGAAGCACCTGAGCTAATTATCAAGTTCATCAAAAAGATTCAAATTCTTCTACAACGCCCGGTTCGAAAAATACGAAGTGACAACAGAACTGAGTTCAAGAATGCAACCCTACAAACGTTTCTTGAATCTGTTGGCATTTCTCACAACTTTTCTGCACCAATTACTCCACAACAAAATGGAGTGGTTGAAAGGAAGAATCGGACTCTTGTAGAAGCAGCTCGAGCGATGCTTACCTATTCGGGTCTTCCTCCAAGTTTATGGGCTGAAGTAGTTTCCACAGCATGTTTTACTCAAAACAGGACAATTATTAATAAACGTCTTAATAAAACTGCATATGCAATAATCAATAATCGCAAACCTAACATCAAGTTTTTGCGTGTTTTTGGAAGCAGGTGTTTTGTCCTAAAAGATCGAGAACACCTTACAAAGTTCCAAGTCAAGGATGATGAGGGGATCTTTATTGGCTATTCCTTGAATTCGAAAACATACCGAATCTACAATTATCGTACAAAAACAGTGATCGAGAGCATCAACGTTACGTTTGACGAGAGTGTGACTTTGACTTCTGGACAACACGATTCAGAACTCGGACAAAAATCTGAAGTTTCTACTAAAAAAGGAGTAGAACATGTACCAAAACAGACTTCTAATTCCGTTTTACATACTAATAATACTACTGATTTAGATCAATTATTTCATGATGCATTTATGGAATACTGTGCAGATATGGAACCACCTATCACATCTGTGAATGCATCTCTACAACAGACGAGTGTCAATATCTCCGGTCCATCTGAAGATGTCGGTGCTAGTACTTCCGGTGCAACTAACAAGACAACGAGTGAACCTACAACTATTCCAGTTTATGAACCTGAAATTCAACCTGAAGTTTCGGTTTCAGTGAACACATCATCGGAGGTTTCTACACCTGAAATACAACAACCAGAAGTTCAAATACCAGAACCGAAACATTTATCTTCAGCTGAATCAACCGAAGAGATTCTTGCAGTATTGGATGAGAATGATTCAACGAACACTCGGGTAGAAATTCCAACACTCCCGAGTACACATAAATGGACAAGAGCACATCCTCCAGCGGATATTATTGGTGACATCAATGATGGTGTGAAGACACGATCTGCGACTACAAACGAGTGTTTGTATGTCAACTTTCTAAGGACGTTAGAACCCAAGAAAGCATCTGAAGCTTTACAAGATCCAGATTGGATAAACGCCATGAAAGAAGAGTTAAACGTGTTTAAGCGCAACGAAGTTTGGCATTTGGTGAAGCGTCCTAAAGACAAGACCATTGTTGGAACTAAATGGGTATTTAGGAACAAGAAAGACGAAGCAGGAATTATAGTCAGAAACAAAGCAAGATTGGTTGCAAAAGGGTATAATCAACAAGAATGAATAGATTATGATGAAACCTACGCACTAGTAGCAAGGATTGAAGCCATCAGAATTTTTCTTGCATACGCCACGCATAAAAGCATGAAGGTATTTCAGATGGACGTCAAATCTGCGTTTCTGAACAGAATACTTCATGAAGAGGTATATGTAAGTCAACCTGAAGGTTTTGTAGATCCAAAATATCCAAACCATGTCTACGTTTTAGACAAAGCACTCTACGGTCTGAAACAAGCTCCGAGGGCATGGTACGAGACTCTGACTATTCATCTGCTTGATAATGGATACACTAAAGGTACAATAGATACTACTCTTTTTTCTAAAAAGGCAAGGTAAAGATTTATTCTTAGTACAAATATATGTTGACGACATTATATTTGGCTCTACTAATCCTGACATGTGTAAAGATTTTGAAGAGATGATGAAAATCCGTTTTCAAATGAGTATGATGGGAGAGCTAAAAATTTTCCTTGGACTCCAAGTGACACAGTCAAATGAAGGCTTTTTCATTAATCAATCAAAATATATAAATGATATGCTTAAGAAATTTGATTTAAATTACTCTTCCATCATGAAAACTCCAATGGCTACCGGTTGGTTTTTGGACGCTGATTTATCCGGTAAATCAGTCGATCAAAAGTTATACTGTGGCATGATTGGATCTTTACTGTATCTAACGGCGAGTAGACGAGATATTATGTTTGCAACATCTTTTTGTGCACGGTTTCAAGCTAACCCGAAGGAATCTCACCTTGCGGCTGTTAAGCGAATCCTTAGATATCTCAAAGGCACAAGAAATTTGGGCCTTTGGTATCCTAAGGATTCAGGGTTTGAGCTAACTGATTACACAGATGCAGATCATGCGGGTAATAGGATGGACAGGAAAAGGATATCTGGTGCTTGTCAATTTTTAGGAGATAAACTTGTAAGCTGGTCATCAAAGAAGCAAAACTGCGTGTCAACTTCTACGGCGGAAGCAGAATATGTGGCCGCCGCTAGCTGTTGCTCACAAGTAATTTGGATGAAGACACAGCTTAAGGATTACGGATACATAATCAACAAGATCCTAATTTATTGTGACTCCAAAAGCGCAATTGCAATAACTGAAAATCTTGTTCAGCACTCCAAAACAAAACACATCGATATCAGGTACCATTTTATTAAAGACCATGTTGAGAAGGGAACTATAGAAATGCATTTCGTACCGACAGAACTAGAGCTTGCTGATTTATTTACCAAACCTTTAGATGAAAAAGGTTCAACTTTTTAATCAGCAAACTAGGAATGTTGAAGACTTAGGCATTTCTTAGTTTTCTTTAAAACATTGAGGGGGAGTATCTATGCTTGTTTATTTAATAATATTCATCTTTTGAGGGGGAGTTAGAATTTTTCAACAAGTGATATAACTAACAATCTGGACTCATGTTCAATGAGTACCAAGTTTTCATCTGTCTTTGCAGACTTCTCTGAAGTCGAGACAACTGAGTATGCATCTGTTTAGGGGGAGCAGATTGGCATATGTCTGTAAGTATAGTATATTGTATAATATCGAGTATAGTTTAAAAAAAAATATGAGAGGGGAGGAACATATTTCTTTCAAGATAAGGGCTTAAAATGTTTTAATCTGATGAGAGAGAGTTTAAAAGTTAAATTTTTCTGAAAAAGTTGAAGTTTTTGAAGAAAAACACTTACTTTTCGCATCTCTTAGGATACGAAAAGTGTGCTTTTCGCATCCTTAACGATACGACAAGTACACTATTAGCATCCTCAAGGATACGGAAAGTGTGCTTTTCGCATCCTTAAAGATAGGAGAAGTACACTATTCGCATCCTCAAGGATACGAAAAGTGGTTATTCGCATCCTTAAGGATACGAATAGCATGTGTTCGCATCCTCTTGGTTGCGAAAAGAGGTGATGGTGATTCAAATCGAAAACCTTTTCTCACTTGGAGGAATTCGCATCCTTGTTCATGCGAATTCTTCAGATGAACAGTAACATGTCTCTTTTCATGACATGAGGGGTCCAATCACATTGTGCCACATGTCTTTCTCACGTGTAGGTATAAATTCAAAATTCAAGATATTTCCCACATCTTTCAATCCTTTTTACAATACGAAAACCCCTGTTGGAATACTGTTCATCGTCTTCTTCTCGAGTTTCACTTCGGTTCATCATATCTCTCTTGTCAGGTACCCATTTTCTCTTATGTTTGATTCATTTTGATCGCATTACTCATTAGTATAGTTTCATCGGTTTAATTTTTACTTTAGTTTAGTTTATCATCTTAAATTTCTCACATCTATGTTCGACAAATGTTCATCTTCTGTATGTTCATCACTTAGGGTTTTGTTTAGATATAGATAGTCATTTTTTTGATAGACTTTTAGTCTTTGACTCTATGTGTTTAATTTTGTATTAAATTTTTCAGTTTTAAAATCAATTTTTGAATGAATCTGGATTGAATGTTGCGAGTATTAGGGTTTTTAAAATGAATTATGAAATTGCTAAGGTTAGAATTCGCATTGGTCTTAAGCAATCAGAACTCGTATCCTTTGGGTTACGAGTTCCTTAAACTCGTTTTTGTTCTGTCATGAATTCGCATCCTTCATAATACGAATTCTTTCAATTTTGTAAGGTCAGAATTCGCATCCTTATGCTTGCGAATTCCTCATTATTCGCATCCTTAAGCTTGGGAATTCCTCATTATTCGTATCCTTAAGCTTGTGAATTCCTCACAATTCTGCTTGCGAATTCCTTATAGTTCGTATCCATCTTCTTGCGAATTCCGTCATCTTTTTCATGTGTGTTGCGAGTTTATGTGAGTGTATGTTAGTTACGAGTTGTGCCCTGTTAGTTGCATGCGAATTCTATACTTTTTTAGATTTTCAGAATTTTTTAAAAAAGTGATTTTTGCCAAAAATAACCGTTTTAGAACTATTTTTCAAAACAACAGTTCACATGGCAGAAAATCAGGAGGAACAAAGCAGAGTTCAGGATTTTGGTGAAAACATACCAATTATCCCTGACCCGACACCAGAAGTTCCTCTTCCATCAACACGTTTAGTCCATCCATCCGTATCAGAAGCAGATCCAAATAATATCATCATTCTTCCTCGTGATTATGTGGAGATCAAGGCCAACAATCATCATGTTGACTTTGACAGAATTTTCATTTCTCTAGTCATCAAAGAAATCTTACGGAATCACCCGTTGGCATATGCATTGACTCATACAGTTAGTGTACCTATGTTGTATCATCAACAAGTCTGGAAGACTATTGTACATACCATGGAGAATCGAAGACCAATCTTCATGTTGCAAATAGACGAGTTCATCACGAAACTGGATTTTCACAGACTGCGACTTGTTCTGAGGTTACCCGGGCCTGAATCTAGACCCGGGAGAACATCTTTTGATCCTTATGCATCAGAAGCTGAAGTATTTGAAGGCATTAAAGCTATGGGATACATCGGTGAGCTGAATCAAATCAAAGATTTCAAAAAGGCAAATCTACCGCCTTTGTATTATATGGTATTCTCAGTGATCAACAGATGCCTAACTTCAAAGCATTCGGGAAGTGATAATGCAAGTCTAAGCATTCTAAAGCTGTTCCACACGGTAGTGTATGATCTACATGTAGATTATGCATTTATCTTTTGGAATGAGCTACAACAAAAGGTGGAAGATAAACCAAAGAACAAAGGCAAACCTTATGTGCCCTACATGAGGTTCTTACATATTATTGTCCATAGCATGATGCGGTCAAACAGAGAAATTCCACGGAGATTGAATCTTCCTTCTGCTCCAGAAAAATCTATGCAATATCTTCAAAGGCAAAATCGCGTTTTTCATAATGAAATGACTTTACCGGAAGGGTTCCTTAGATACGAGGATCAGGACACAGAGTGTATAATAGATTATAGAGAGTCTATGGTCCGACCAGCACCGGAGGGACCTACCCAGGACTCAACCCCTAGGCGACATGAGTCGGTGAGGGTTCAGGATGCACGGGCTACTGAACGGGGAGACTCAAGGGAAAATACTGAGAGGGGAACCGGTGGGGGTCAGTCATCTGTACTTGAAGATGCAGGGTCATCGTCTGAGGTCACACAACTAGATGATCTTGTACAAGACGATTCCGAAGGGCGTGTTCCAGAACATATTGGAAACGTTCCTTTGGTTGAGTATTCTAATGATAGTACAGAGTCTGATAATGCGTTTGATCCCGCGAAGGAACAACATGACGATGATTCTGATGGCAATGATGGTGCTGATGCAGAAAATATATTTAGTGATGTTGCTGATATTCTTGAGTTTCCACAAATGCATATGTCAGCTAACATTAATGTGGAAGAACTTAATCTTGATGACATGCCCTTGATGTCTTCTCAAGTTGGTAAAGGAATCGGAGGTACAAGGAGAATCGAGGGAGATATAGTCGAAAATATATGTGAGTCAGCGAGAGAAAATGAAGAATAAAATATGGAGAGTGTGAGAGCTACCCAAACTTACTATACCAGAAGGGCAGCCACATCCACCACCAGATCTCATGTGTTGGGATCAGGTGTTGAAAAAGATGTTAGTCGCCCACTAACGCAATTGCACACCTCAGCCATCCATCCGGCTTCTTCTCAACAAGAAGCCGTCTCATCTTCTCACGTGGTTATAGCACATACTCTATCCGGGTCTCACTTGGAGATTTCGGGTATTGAAACAAAGCGACCTCCTCCTCGGTCCTCAACCTTTATTCCTGCATAAGTTGAGCGTCTAGTACCAATAGCTAATATTTTTGATTCTTTGAATAGGACACTTACGGGAACATCTGATGCGCGTCTTAGTGACCCATCCGGAACAGTCAGAGTAGATCCTCTCACAGGACTACAAGGACAGAGTGGAAATCCTACCAGTGCTAATACTATGCCAACACTGAGCGTAGGTCACACAGTTGATACAACTGTTGTGTCAATGGCTAACCTGAGTGGTGCTGGTGTTACTTTACCCGTCTTCGTGACAAGGGAAACTTTCGACGCCGCCCTAAAGGCTGTTGAGGAAATGTTCATTCGGGAGATACAAGGAGTGAAAACTTTATTGAAAGGCAAAGGGCCGATGATTGATGAGCCCGCTGTACGTCCACGTCCGGAAATTTTCTTGCCTCCGCCTCCGCAAAGTCGTGTAACTCAGCCTTATCCAGTTCAGCAAAATCCAATTGATCAAAGTGTTGATGAGTTAAGAGATTTGTTCTATGCTAAGCTGGTGTCAATAAGTCCTGATAATTTGTTCTACTCCACATCCACCACCACCACAACCTACACCTACACCGACAGTTACATCCACGGAGTTCAATGCTTTATCCACGGAGTTCAATTCTTTTAAGTCTGAAGTTGTACAGTCTCTGATTGATATGAAGAGATCTATGGATGAGTTAGCAAAGCAAGTCGCTTTCCTGAATCAGAGTTGTAAGACGCAAGCTCAAGGAACAAAGTGTATGCATGATCAAGATCCCGATGATCATGATCATTAGGGGGAGAAAAATAAGAAGCGGAAGTCTGATTCAGATGCTCCGAGTTTGGGAAAACCATTATCTACTGAAGAAGTTATTCAGTTATTTGAATTCGGAGAAATGGGAGAAGAAAGCGGAAAACAGATTGTATTATATGTGGATCCAAATGCAGAACCGACGGTTGAAAAACCTGAGGTAAATGAGGAGGAAATAAGGGAAGTTGTAGACAGATTTGTGGAAACTGTTGAAGTGATTGATGTCAGTTCTGATGATGAAACTGATGAAAGGGCAAGTGAGTATGAGAAGTATTGGAGAGTAAAGGAGGAAACTGAACTGCTCTTAATGATTACATATGAACCAGATGATCAAGGTGTTGGGTTTACACAAGAGGAAGTAGACATTCTGACTGAAATATATGGGCCAAAGTCACCTGAAGAAATAACCGTTAGCCCTATACACTCACCCGAACCTAGTTCAACTACCTTGATGCAAGCTCAATCTGATGTTACACTATTATCCTTTAACCTTAACCAACCAAGCTCAACACAAACCACCATACCATTATCTGAACCAATCTCTGAAACCATTCCTACCCAACATTCAACTCAATCAATTCCACAATCCATTCCTGTTCAACATGAATCACAACCTTTCCATGATTCATTCCTTAAAGAACCAAAGCCTGAGGAAACAGAACCTCCACTCACCACACCCTTTGTACCACCTATCATTCCTTCACATGATGAAGCTGGTCCTTCTAATCCACCAGTATCTGATCAACCTGGTCCATCAACTTCATGAAGCAGAAAATTATCTGAACTTGAACAGCGGCAAAGAACTTTGTATTTGAGAACACCTTTCTTGGATGATTCTTAAAGAAGTTTGTATTGGCATAGAATCAGGAGATTGAATCCCTACGCCGTATTGGGAATTACAGATCAGTCAGCCGAATACAAGTTCGAATACATGTACTTTCTGAGAGACAAGTGTCAGAAGAAAAAAGATGCGAGGAGCAAAAAGTTGATTGTGGCTATAAAGGAAGTGACTGCCAGATTATACTACAAAATGTGGTATCCGGAGTTTGTTGTTCAAAGGCAGGATTGTAAAAACTATAGTTTTACTAAAGCTGGTTTTTGTCACCTAATGATTGAAGATTTTGAGTTCATGTACCATCATTTCAGAGATCTTCAAGTCAGAAGAGAAAATGTGACTCTTTCATTGACTGCCATTAAAAGATTTCTGAGAAGACACGTCTTGTACACAAAGTGTCATGGTTTTCAGATGGTCGTGGAAAGCAATCAACGTAAGGTAAATTTGATAAGGCCTAATCAAGATTTTCCTGGATTGATGAGGATGCCTTTATTTGCTGTGATTGAACTGGCAAAGTACTCTGATGCCTTTATTGTCTTTAGAAATGGTGCAAACAAGATCTTCATTCGGATTGATGAACTGGCAAAGTACTCTGATGGTACACTCAAGATTGTGAGACTTCAGTTGGAAGAAAAGCTCAAAAGACATGATGCTGAACGAAAGATTACCTGGATGTCTACTAGACCAAGAATTTTTTTGCGTAGAGCTATTGAAGAGATTGATGAAAGATTGAACTTCAGAATGGCTATGAGAAGAATTGAAACGTATCTAGGGTTCTGGAGAAGAAGAAGACCCTTTCTGCCTTGATAGATAAGGGGGAGATTGTTAGAGCACTTTGTAGCTATCAAGACAATATTAATCTTTTGTACTGTATCTTCTGAGTAGAGGCATGGACATGTCATGGCCCTACTATATAAAGAAGAACCCTTTGTTATTTCCATAACACTTTCAAGCCTATGTCATTTTGTACTCAATGTTCAATATATGTATGACTACTTTGCTCTCTAGATTCTCTCTACATGTGATTGTATTACTTTGCTAGATCTGGGATTTCACAAGAGGTGTCCGGATAAACAGAGGTTTCCGGATAACAGAAAGTTACCGAAAGACCTAAGTTACCGGATAATTGATAGTTACCGGATGAAAGAGGTTTCTAAATGAAATATGAAAACAAAACTTACCGGATGGCTGAGGTTTCCGAATGATTATACTTTCCGGAAGAAGGACTTACCGGATAGTAGTGTCCGGAAAGAAACAATTAACCAGAAACTTTGAGTTGTCCGGATAAATGAGTTTACCGGAAACTTTGGGTTGTCGGATCAATTGTTTCCGGAAAGATGAGAAAAAAAGAACTTACCTGAAAAGTGAAGCGATGTTCCGGAAAGTAAGGCAAGTATCCGGAAACTGCGGCTGTGGTGTCCGGACACTACGGCTGTGGTTTCCAATTCGATGGGAATTTGATTAGGGTTAATTGGAATCTTCCTGAAAAGTTAGAAACCTTCCAAAAATAGCAAAATAACAGTACCCAAATCGATAATCAAGAAAAATAGCACGATTTTGAAGAAAAGTTTAGATTTTTGATATGAACAGAACCCAAAAACCACAAACTTGATTTTGCTTAAAAAACACTCAGATGATCGAATTGGAATTAGAAAAATTGCATAATCGCTAATAAATATGATGCTAACAGAATGAAATAAACGAAAGGAAGCAATTTTAACCAAATCAAAATCTGAGTTTGAATGCCAAGAACATAGTCGATAAAACTAAACAGAATTCTTACCATAAACCTTTTTATCACCTTGAATCGAATCGTCCGTATGCTCTGATATCAATTGTGAGTTCCATATTAGTGCATACAACAGTAGAAATCAATATGTAGAAAACAGATTAGAATGATTTCAACTGGTCATCCAATTCACTTTGATTAATTGAGAGAATTGCAATACAAGTGTTTAGATGAATAATGACGATTACTTCTAATTTCTAAACAATCTAAACTTTATATACCATGGGCCCTAAACAAAAAAGCCCATGGCCCATTACACATTACGGCTCAAAATGAATAATAACAAAACAACCCTTGAACTTCTGTTCAATCAGAATTTATCCCTAACACATCCTATATCTCGGTTGTGTCCCTCCTCCTACAGTTTAAGTTCCGATAGTATCTTTCATCATAATATTGAAATCTTCCCCGCATGATGCTTTCTTAATCCATTCAGTCACCTAAATCCCTTAGACTATAGCTCTGATACCATATGTAACAACCCAAAAACTATAACATACAATGCAAAAAAAATATCCCAAAACGGGTCCCAATACAATACATATTCAACCAGAGTATACAAAACATTGCAGTGGAAAACGCACTCCGACAGCCGAGAATCTATCTAATATAACTACTATAGTGCTCTAGACTGAATGACATTCATATCTAAGCCTTCATACCTTCTCCTTCCCTTTGGAAGAAGCACCGCTAGTCATCTAGTGAATTCACTCTCGAAAACAGTTTAAACAATTCTCTTCTTTAAAACACGTAAACCTTTATGATATTGAAAAAATAACATTTTAACATAAACAATATCCACATAAGTGTATTTGCATAGTGGTCTCAAACCCATCACCTTCGTGTGATGTCCACACTCGGGGCCCTAGTAGATCCCCACGACCTCCCAGTAGACGTCGTATCCGTGTGCGCGAGAAACAGATACATGGCACACGATTCAACCCAACTTTAAAGGGTCCTCAATGATCCAAGATACAACCAGCCGCCGACTACACATACAAGCATATAATCATGAAAACATGTAGATCATGAGTATGCACTAATACGTGCTCGCACTATAAAATGACATGTCTCTTTACAATTTACATATTAAAATATCAATACCACTTTCAGTTATGAAAAGATACGCAAGTCATTTCTCATGTAAAAAGGGAGCAAAGGAACTCACCTGATTGCTGGAAATTGACACACACCAAGTCTTACTCCTGAACATGTCGAACACCTACAAGTCGACCAATCAGACAAGAGTGATAAGTCTCTCAATTCCCTTTTGAGATTCTCTAAATGACACCTCAGGCCTAGCTCAAAGAAATCAATGCACAACACGGAAAGAAAACCCGAGAAAGCCCGGATAACAAATTCTTTGGTATAACTCATCCGGGTATAGCGAGACTCGGATATATCCCCTTTCCGGGATATAGAATCCGGATTATTACCCTCTCCAGGATATAGAATCCGGATAACTTCACTACCGGATTTCCCCAAAATCCGGGTAATCCTCATGCAGATTTTACCCAGAAACCGGGTAAACCCTCATCCGGATTGTAGGAGATTCCCGGATCGTTTAAACAGTAAGCTACTGGGTCTCGATTCTTTACCAAGGGTTTCAACCATTTCAACATCATATCATAAACAACCATTAGGAATAGTTTTCTAACCACTTTTAAATCAATGAACGCCATTTGATAAAACTTAACTAATCCAAAATGAATCAATGACTCACGAATCCTTAAAAGGATGAACACACACAATTACTAAGGGTTTTCTCAATCAACCAACCTAAATATATTAAGAATCATCAAGGGAAACATTGTAAAGCTTACCTAAGACGGTGAATCTTCAATTTCTCGTCTAGCCCAACTAGCAAGAACTTCCTCTCAGCCTTCTTCTCTCTAGCGTTCACGAGCAGCCGCCAACAAATGTGGGATTAGGGATTTTGATCTCTATTTATACCTTCCATATTTGCATCTAAATCCCTCACTTCTCCCCCTTTTTCTACATTGACCACCACTTTACAAGGACTTTAACATTATTGGGCAACATTTATTACAATATTTTAGTCGGACAAAATAATGAAATATAGACCGAGGGGTAAAATAGTCATTTTTTACATTCAGACTGTTTATGAAGCACACCAACCGAATAACATTTTATTTTGTATGATTCAGTCAACTTCATAAATACAAACAGCTTTACCCATACATGACTTAGAGGTTGTTTACTTGTGGCTTAACGAGCATAATGGCTTAACCGACTTATTCACACAATTGATGTATTTACTTGGGGCTTAATTGAAAATATATTGGCTTATTAACACAGCTTGGTAGGCTCTCTTGTCCACGTTCAGCTATAAACTTTCCTTCTATACCCCTCAAATAAATAAAAAACTCCCTGGAAAAAAACTTGCATGTCTTTTCTTTGGTCATCTCTCCCCCAACAAGGCAACGATCTTTGCATCTTCTTCCAAAAATAGAAAATGCAACTCCTTCCTCAAAATGCACCTGCATCTCCTTCCCGAAATCGAAACCTACATATCCATCCCGAAATCGAACACTCGTCTCCTTCCCGAAATTGAAACCTGCACCTCCATCCTGAAATCGAACCCTCATCTCTTTCCCAAAATTGGAACCTGCATCTCCTTCCCAAAATTATTGCTTCTCACTAGTTATTTTCATCATATGTTTGAACGCCTTGTGTTAGGTCTAAATGTCAGTTGAATCGAAGTATAGGGACCAATATCGTCAATTCTTGTAACTATCCCTTTGGGGATATAAATATCTTGTTTTGTTTCATAATTATGGTTAATGACCTAATTATCTATTCCTGATTACCTATGTACGGCTATACATCGTTCATCTTTTTGCTATTGAATTCAAGTTAGACTTATGACATATCTATCATATTGTGTTGATTTATTGATTTGCACTTGTTAATATGGGATCCACAATTGGTATCAGAGTAGAACAATGACTGATTCAAAGGTAATATCTCTCCTTTTTAGTGTCATTCGAGTTTTTCGACCGTTTCATTGAAAAAGGTTATTTTTTGTTTTTGATTCGTGTCTTAAAACTCGAAATTGATGCTTAAGAAAACCTTCTTCTTACGTTTCTAGAGTCATATCAAATTTTAACGTGTTTGATCAAGTCTTTGTTTACTAATTTTTCATTTTTCAATTCTGGGTTTCTACACTCTGTTTCTTGAAAAAGTCTCAATTTTTGCTCAAAAGTGGTTTAATAATCGATTTGGTCCGTTGTTTGTGACTCCTTTAGTTGTTGGTAGTGCTATTAAAGTGTTTGAAGAAGTTCCTCGAAGATATCCAGTAAAAAAGGTGCGATTTTGAGTCTCCAGTTACGTTTTTCTTTTCGAACTGGTTTGAATACGGGACTTAATTTTTGAGTCCCAGTTCCTTTTGTTTCCCGCACCCACACCGGATCCAGATCTCTACCGGATTTCTATTTCGGTTCCGGAATCTACCAGATTCAAACCCGGTTCCGGAAGTTACCGGATTAGACCCGGTTCCGGACCACACCAGGATTCAAACTCGGTTCCGAATTCTCACCGAGTCCCGTACTACACCGGTTCCGGATCCGATATATCTCCGGTTCCGGTTTCGGTTTTTGTGTTCTGATTTTTGATTTCGGATCTCTTCCAATCCGTATCCCACTCATTCCGGGTCCAGATATCCCGGTTCCGGATCCCTGCTCTGGATCTAATCTGCACACTTAGGTAATTCTTTCTCTGCATATGTTTGAATTTGTTTCTTTTATTTCTGTGTTTGTTTCCTTTATTTAATCTCCGTTAAGGTACTCTTTAACTTAGGATTGTGTTAGTCTCTCACTCCCTTTGAGATTGAGCATGAGGATGAAGAGCCTGAAAGTGATTCTGATCCAGAGCTTGATGGCATCAAGAAAGTTGTTGCCTTACTATCTCGGGAGTACGCTAGGAAGAAATTCTTCAAGAAACCATCCAACAACAACCAGCGTTACTTCACCAACACTAAGCGTCGAGACTACCAAGATAAGTATGACGGGAAGCACAAGTCAGATGAAGGAAGGAAGAAGAACGATGAAGGCAAGAAGTCCGAAGAAAAGTCAGACGACTGAGATGATGATGAACCGGTGAAGTGTTACAACTGCGGAAAGCGAGGACACTTTCCTACAGACTGTCGAAAACCTGTAGTGCACAATGCTGAGTACTACAAGAACAAAATGCTGTTGGCAAGGCAGAAAGAAGCAGGTAAAGCGCTGCTGGTAGAAGACGATCACTAGCTCGTCTTGACTGAAGATGAAGAGGAAGAAGCTGAAGCTCATATGTGCTACATTGGCACTCAACCAAAAGAATCCGACACCGAAGATGAATCTTTCGGAAAGAACAAGGAAAAATCCGAATGTCAGGTATGTGGTTCTTCTAATGCTAATCTCATTGTTCAGATGCAAGTTATGGTGCGTACCTTATATGCTTTTAAACTAAAGGTTAAAACCAAAGACGCCCAAATATCTAAGCTAGAAGAAGACGTTAAAATTAAATACGACACCATCGATAAGCTAGCTATTGAAAAGGCTGAAGAAAAGTGTGTGATAGACAACTATCAATCCGAATGCTCATCCATTTCAAAAAGAGCAGAATCCCTAGAGACCCAACTATCTAAATTCACACAAAAGTTAGAAAAGTCTCTGGAGGAGTATTCTAAGAGTGTTGTTCTTCAAGAAAACGTTCAAAAACAAAATAAGTTGTTGACTACTAAGCTTAAGGATCTTGAATCCAAACTTTATAAACTTGGTCAATCGGAACAAACCATTTACTTGAATAAACCAAAGGAATTCAAGTATTACAACTCTTAATGGGGACTTGGATATGATAATCCGTGTTACCTTAAGAAAATCTTATCAAAGGTTCCCACCCTTTATGAATTCAATTTTGGGCCTAGATAAGCAATAGCCTGAGTATAAGATCAAGTGGACTAAGCCGTCCCAGGAGGATGAGGAAAAGGAAGACCTTACAAGAAAAACAGGAATTCCTCTACCAAAAGTAGGGGAAAAGCCTAAAAATGTTGACAACAAATCGGAGAATGAGCCACCTAGAAAGAATATAAATGTAGAAGACCCTTTCGTGTACGAAACTCTAAATGCATCTTATTTGAAAAGCAAAACCCCTTACCTCTCAAATGATTACTTTGACATCTGTTCTCTTGCTAAACCTGTGGAAACTCCAGTTCCAGTTACGGCAACACCAGATGTAGGATCTAACGGTGAATCAGAGTTCAAACGTTATGTTCTGTTAATGCCAAAAATCGCACCAAAGGGACAACTTAAGGTCGATGTGGACTTAAACAACTAAAGAAAGAATCTTTCGACGAGACGTGTGACGATAAATAAAATAAAGAAACAAGGGATTTGATGACGCAGGAAAAACCTCAATCGAGAAAAAAACCAGCGGACGACAGGGGATGTCGTCGCTGCACTATGGTCGCCAATCAGGGGCGATGTCATTGGATACTGGTGTCGATCGTACAGAGATTACAATACAAATGAAGAAAATTCTTTGAAATGTAAAGTACAAGTGTTTGAACGTAAAAACAGGTGTTTGTCGTGTACGAAACAAAGTATGAACTGCTGGTCGAGGGTTGTTGTCGTGCGTCGAGAGCGATACTTAGAATTGTGGTTCTTCACTTCAAGTGTTCTTGAATACTGCTTCGGTTGTTAATCGCCGGATCTTGATATGTTGAAATGTTGATTGAGCTTGATATTTATAGTCTTCGCGTCCTTAACTTCATCCATGAATGCTCCTTTAATGGCCTTAACGGTTGGAAACGGTCGCCGGAGTAATGATCTTCGTCCGTTACGGTCGCCGGCTGTTTAATGATTGCGTCGGTTATAGTCGTTGCTCCTTAATGACTTTTATTCCTGCATTAAACACTTAACAAACGGTCATGGTGAACGTTAGCTTTGGTCGAGGTCGCACGTCCGTATATAATAGTCGTGCGGGTCGGGCGACGCTATGATCGAGTGTCGTAAGGAACTCTCGACTTACCTTTTATGAGGGACGACGATGGTGTTTTAGGTCTTTGTCGAGACCTTATCTTAATACAATATACAGTCCTTAATCGTACGTCTTACCTGTTCTGGTCGCGGTCGAGCCACGTGATTTTTTGCCCAAACAGTTTGCCCCCAAAATTTGAAAATTGAATGTCAAATTTAAGTTTTAAATTTTGCTTGTCGAACGCTTAGGCTCGTGACCTGGGTTGAGGGACTTACCTGGTTGTCGTGGAACTAGACCGGTTCGCCTTTAACTGAACGAGAAGTTGAAAAGTTGTGACGTCATACTGACGCACGATGATGCTTACCAGCTGTCGAAGACAGGTGTTGAAGATTCGGATAGGTATGGACGCGTGTTGATCATCAGCAGACTCGACTTGTTGCGATTTCCTGCATAAATAGAGATCACAATTGGTTGTTTTCTTTAGAGATTTTCTTTAAAAGTTTTCTGTTTCTGATGAGGCCCTTCTCTAGAATCTCGACTTTGTTCAAATCTTGGGTGGTCGGAGATCTATCAAGGGTTGCGATACCCGAATCGTTGACGATGTTGGTTACGATGAACACGATGTTTGTGTATTTTGCGCATCTGGCGACGATATCTTCTGCCACGTCAACCCTTTCGTCAGCCGACAGGGGCGAGGGTGTAAAGACGGGAGAGAACGAGGAGGAACTTATGGTGATCAGCTTTGCGCTGTCGCCATCTCTCTCGTTTGACTACGTCCTCGTCAGGATGAAGTCACTTCTGCATCTGGGGAAACATCAGCCCTTAGTTTCCGAGGAGTGTTTTCAAAGGATCTCTATTGAAGAGATAGGGTTGTGTTTAGCCGAATTGGCGTTCCTTGTAAGTTTTTCTTTCAAAACTTGTGTTATCGATGTTCTTTCGCTGAGCATTTAATATGTTTCTTTTGTAATTTGCAGATGTTTCGGTTTCCTCTCATAAAATATGGGAAGGCAGAGGAAATGTTGGAGTGGAGGTCGATCGTCGAGAGGAATATATTCCTTCCTCCAACCTTAACATTAATCTTAAGAGCCACATTCTCAGAATGTCAAGGCGTAAGGAGTTGGAAGACAACTCCTAATATACTCGTTTGATCCTTGCATCAGTTCTTCGGGATTGGCAGGGCTTCGAAGGTCTAGACTGTTGGGCAGAGCTTGCGATCGATGTGCTTCTTTAGTTCTAGGGTATATTTTTGGGTTTACGAACTAGGCTTTTCATTCTCGACCATTGGTGGTCGGGTTGTTGGTATGTAACGACTTTTGACTTTGTCTTTACTCGTCCGACTATCGGTCGTTCATATGTAATCGTTCAATGAAGTTCCTTCTTTTGCTGAACTTGTGTTTTCAATTACATATGTCGTGGATAAATGTAATATCGAGCATAAAAATCATTAAGTATGAAACAAACGGAGGATCGTGCGACTTAGGCATTCATTGCAATGCAACAGTTGAAACATAAATCATATATTTGGACTGTATTAATAAGCATAAATATACATCATTGATGTGTTAGAACATACAAAGTTTTTCTCAGTTCCAAAAACTTAGATCGAGGGATCGTTCAGACCTTATATGTAACTGTATCGCATGACGAAATTCTAGAATATATGCCCCTGTGGTAAAACAATTAAGTCACACACTCGGGTACTCATGTCGTGCGTACCTGCGATAAAGTTCGTTAGAGTTCGGTCGTCGGACCACCAACGACCTTACGACGTTTACTGTTGTGTTGAAAAAAAAAACTTTGTATGAGAGGAAGGCGACTCTAAAAGAAATATTTTTTCAGATGCGCCGCGTTCCAACTTCGCAGGATTTCTTGATTGTCGAGGGTCTGAAGTCGATAGGCTCCTTTACCAACGACTTCGGAGATGCGGTAGGGACCTTCCCACTTAGTAGAAAGCTTACCTGCGTTGAGCTCCTGGGTATTTGGGAATACTCGACGGAGGACGTAATCGCCTTCTTGAAAGACTTTAACTTTGACGTGCTTATTGAAATGTCGTTCGACCGCCTGCTTTTGCGATGCCATCCTGATCAAGGCGGATTCTCTGAGCTCTTCGAGGGCGTCGAGGTCATAACTTAAATGAACCAAGTTATGGTCGACGGAAGTATGCCTTGTGGTCTGGAGATGAACTTCGATTGGTAGGACGGCTTCACAACCGTAGACAAGAGAGAACGACGTTTGTCATGTGGACGTGCGGAGCGTCGTACGATTTGCCCATAGGACTGAAGGGAGTTCTTCAACCCATCTTCCCTTTGCAGCTTTTAATCGTTTCTTGATCGAAGCTACAATAGTCTTGTTACTCGATTCCGCAAGTCCATTGACTTGAGGATATCTGGGAGTTGAGGTTGTTAGCTTGATATTCCTATCATCGCAGAACTGCTGGGTCCTGTCGCTTATGAATTGGGATCCATTGTCGCAGACAATCTCGGACGGAATTCCAAACCTTTTGTCCTGGAGCAGGTGGCAGCTTGCCGACGATATCCATTCCCCACCTCATGAAGGGCCATGGGATAAGCGTTGAGTGCAAAGGTTCCGAGGGTGTATGAGACATACCTGAGTGTCATTGACAGGGGTCGCAACTCTGGACGTACTTGATGGCGTCTTGTCGTAGTGTTGGCCAAAAATATCCTTGTCGGGATATACGATTAGCTAAACTACGACCTCCTGAATGATTACCGCATTCGCCGTCGTGCATCTCTTGGAGGATTTTCTGGGCTTGATTTTTGTTGATGACGCACCTTAAATTTAAGCCCGTCGATGATCGCCGATAAAGCTTATTTTCGATCATGACGTACTTAGATGCTTTGAATCTGATTTTTCGAGCCTCTATTTTGTCTTCGGGGAGTTGGTCGTGCACGAGGAAATTTCGAATATCGCGTGACCAATCATCTTCTTCGTCTTCGATCTGGATGACGTCTGCGTTTCCAATGGACGGCGTTGCCAGGTGAATCATAGGAATAACATCAAATATTGGTTCAACTAAAGCGGACCCAAGGTTTGCCAATGCGTCGGCCTGAGTGTTCTGGTCTTGCGGAATCTGTTCAATAGAAAAAGATTTAAAATTTTTGGAAATTTCTTTTGCCACGCTTAGATATGCTGTCATTTTTGAATCCTTGGCTGCGAATTCTCCATTTATCTGATTTACTACCAGTAGGGAATCGCTCTTGACATGCAGTGCGGTTGCCCCCGAATCGTGGGCCATATTCAGTCCCATGATCAGGGCTTCATACTCAGCCTCGTTATTGGTGGTTTTGAAGTCGCATCGGACCGAGTATACCATCTTCCCCCCTGTGGTGACTTTAAGACGACGCCCAGTCCAGAGCCTCTAATGTTGGATGATCCATCGACATGTAGAATCCAAGGTACGTCGTCGCGAGTCGCCACAACGGACACTTCGAGTTCTGCTTCTTTTTCTAACTCAGGGCTGAAATCGGCGATAAAATCTGCCAAGGCTTGCGATTTGATCGCAGTCCTGGGTTTAAAATCGATGTCATAACTACTTAGATATATACTCCATTTTGCTAAGTGACCTGTCAACTCGGGTTTTCTCAAGACAGATTTGAGAGGGAAGTTAGTCACGACAGTAATAGGATGTGATTCAAAGTAACGACGTAGTTTTTTAGCAGCAGTGACTAGTGATAAGAGTAATTTTTCCATAGAGGAATACCTGGTTTCGGCGTCTAAAAGTGATTTACTTACATAATAGATCGGCAATTGCTGTTTTTCATTTTCTTGTTTCAGAACAGCACTTACTGCATTTGGGCTGACAGCCAAATACAACTGTAGGATCTCATGATCGTGAGGTTTTGACAACAGAGGAGGCGATGCCATGTATTCCTTGAGTTTTTGCAAGGCTTGCTCATGATCGTTGGTCCAATCGAAGCCCCTATTTTTCCTGAGGACATTATAAAATAGATGACATTTATCTGAAGATAGGGAGATAAACCTGTTTAGAGCTGCTACTCGAACGGTGAGTTTCTGGACTTCTTTGAAATTTAGAGGAGATTTGATTTCAATGATGGCCTTGATTTGGTCGGGGTTAGCCTCAATGCCTCGACGAGTGACCATATAACCCAGGAACTTCCCGGCACTATGGAACATTTCGTCGGATTGAGCTTCATGTTATATTTCCGGAGGATGTCGAACGATTGCCTGAGGTGATCGATGTGATCAATCGCTTGCTTCGACTTCACTAACATGTCGTCGATATATACCTCCATCGTGTCTCCAAGATGGTCTTTGAACATCTTGTTTACCAGCCGTTGGTAGGTAGAACCTGCATTTTTTAGACCGAAAGGCATAACTTTGTAACAATAAATACCTCGATCCGTCATGAAAGCGGTTTTCTCTTGGTCGTCAACGTGCATTAAAATTTGGTTGTATCCAGAATAGGCGTCCATGAACGTTAATAACTCATGCCCCGCGGTTGCATCGACCATGGCGTCAATATGAGGTAACGGGAATGGATCCTTTGGACATGCTTTATTGAGGTCGGTGAAGTCGATACAGACCCTCCATTTTCCATTCTTCTTGGCTACGACCACGACGTTTGCGAGCCAATCAGGATATTTTACCTCCCGAATCTTTCCTGTCTTGAGGAGGTTGTCGACCTCATCATTTATTACTTTATTTCTTTCAGAAGCGAACTTGCGACGTTTTTTCTTGATAGGTTTGAACGATGGATCGACGTTAAGCTTATGAGCAATGACATTGGGGTCAATACCGACCATATCTTCATGTGACCAGGCGAAGCAATCAGCATGCTCCTGCAAAAAGGATATGAGTTTTTCTTTAATGTGGGGATCAAGGGATGAACCCACAAGAATCTTTTGATCGGGTTTGCTTTGATCTAGAATGATTTCCTCCAAATGATACTCATCGACAGCTGCTGGGGAGTTTTGTGCATTTTCTAAACTTGCGTGTACTGGTATAACGACTTGTTCTGGATTCCCGTTATCCGCCATTTTTCTGCAACAGAAAACAGAAGAAACTCCAAGAAATTATTAGTAGAATGCACGTTCGTCGAGGATTTTCTCTAGATGTAGTCCCACCGATGGCGCCAAACTGTTAATGCCAAAAATCGCACCAAAGGGACAACTTAAGGTCGATGTGGACTTAAATAACTAAAGAAAGAATCTTTCGACGAGACGTACGGTGATAAATAAAATAAAGAAACAAGGGATTTGATGATGCAGGAAAAACCTCAATCGAGGAAAAAACCTGCGGACGACAGGGGATGTCGTCGCTGCACTATGGTCGCCAATCAGGGGCGATGTCCTTGGACACTGGTGTCGATCGTACAGAGATTACAATACAAGGGAAGAAAACGCTTCAAAATGTAAAGTACAAGTGTTTGAACGTAAAAACAGGTGTTTGTCGTGTACGAAACAAAGTATGAACTGCTGGTCGAGGGTTGTTGTCGTGCGTCGAGAGCGATACTTAGAATAGTGGTTCTTTACTTCAGGTGTTCTTGAATATTGCTTCGGTTGTTATTCGCCGGATCTTGATATGTTGAAATGTTGATTGAGCTTGATATTTATAGTCTTCGCGTCCTTAGCTTTATCCATGAATGCTCCTTTAACGGCCTTAACGGTTGGAAACGGTCGCCGGAGTAATGATCTTCGTCCGTTACGGTCGCCGACTATTTAATGATTGCGTCGGTTATAGTCGTTGCTCCTTAATGACTTTTATTCCTGCATTAAACACTTAACAAACGGTCATGGTGAACGTTAGCTTTGGTCGGGGTCGCACGTCCGTATATAATAGTCATGCGGGTCGGGCGACGCTATGATCGAGCGTCGTAAGGAACTCTTGACTTACCTTTTATGAGGGACGACGATGGTGTTCTAGGTCTTTATCGAGACCTTATCTTAATACAAGATACAGTCCTTAATCGTACGTCTTACCTGTTCTGGTTGCGGTCGAGCGACGTGATTTTTTGCCCAAACATGTTCCACCTCTGATTTTGAAAAACGTCATTTTTAAACTCGGAGAATCAATTGTGTGGGATTAGGTCATTTTTGAAACCGAAAGAATTGTACTTTTATCCACTATAGACAAACTCAAACAGAACAAAACTGAGTCATTATCCGAATCAGAAAGAGCGAGTTATAAAACCGAGATTGCAAAATTGACTTCTCAACTGTCCGCCTTGGCGACAGAAGCTTTAACAGGAAGAATGGCTAAGGAAAGTCCAGTGGATACTCCAATGAAACCATCTCGGTTGACCCGTCACCTACTTGTTCAGATAGTTCCTCGTGTAAAGCTTTTCCAGGAGTGTCAAATGACACCAATGCTAAGAATTTGAGTTACCAAGATAAAGGTAAGGCGATTCAACCCGATTCTGTTCAAAGGAATATTTTTCCAGATTTTAATAATCCTTTTGCAGATGATTCCTCGTCCGACTCTGATGGTGAAACCCCACTTGACTCTTCACGATGGTTTTTTGAGTTTATGAATTCCTCTGTTTGTCATGATGATGATGTTTCAAAAATTGATTTTGCTCCAAACCTTGCTAGTCACACTCAATTTTTAGGGAAAATGCCCACATTGGTTAATTTTGAAAAAGGAGAGTGTTCAAATTCCAAAAACGTTTCTGAGACCATTTCCTCAAAATCTAAATCTAAACGTCGGTCTAAGAAACGAGCTAAAATCGGTAAGAGTTCTAAAAGACAACCCTATTACTCCAGCTCCTCTGACAATAACTCTAATGTCATTTCAGGTAGAACGGGTCGGGGGAGAGTTGTTCAGAAAGAGTGGGTAGAGAAGAAGCCTAAGTTACGCCAAGAGAAGACCAAGTTATTTAATTCATTTTCGCACATTAGGAAAAACAATAACAATCATGGTTTTGCTTTAAATAACTCTGTTGAACATGGTTTTGAATTTCCATTTAAACTAACTTTCGTTCAGCAAGTGATTAAGATTTCTCGTGATTGTGTGTGTTGTTCAATGTGTGGAATGAATGATTTTGTCGAACATAAACATGCATCTGATTTGTTTGGTATATATCATGTATTTAATTCCCATTTTTCTAAATCTCGAAAAGGACCCAAATCTAAACGGGCCCCGAGAAAAGGTGTGGGTCCTAACGTATTAGGACCCATTTATAAATGGGTACCTAAAAACCACTAATTTCTGTTTTGCAGCCCGGTCATGTGTGGTTTCTTGATTCCGATTGCTACAAACACATGACTGGCAAACGGGTGGTGTTCACCAACTTCAAGGAGAAGTACTGTGGTGACGTAAATTTTGGGAATCACAACGTAGCCCCGATAATGGGCTATGGCGACCTAGTTCAGGACAAGCTCACCATCAAGTGAGTGTCCTATGTCGAAGGCTTAGCTCACAACCTCTTCAGCATTGGCCAATTCTGCGACAAGAATCTTGAAGTCAACTTCCAGGCGAAGCGGTGCAGTATTCGGAACGAAGACTGAACGGAGATCCTTGCTGGAACTCGAAGAACGAATCTTTACACGATCAAGCTCACGTCTCCGAAGACTGATAAACTTGTGTGCCTCCTGTCCAAAGCCACTACTCAATAGAACTGGCGGAGGCATTGACGACTTTCCCATCTAAACTTCAAGCACATAAACAAGCTGGTGCTCGGCGGACTCGTCAAAGCAATTCCAGAACTACGAGTTGAAAGGAACATCTCTGCTCCGCATGCGAGATGGGTAAGATGAAGAAGGTGTCTCACAAACCGAAGGCGGTTCCTAGCACGTCCAGGCCATTTGAGCTTATTCACATGGATCTCTGCGGCCCTATGCGCGTTCAAAGCATAAATCACAAGAAGTATGTACTGGTGATGGTGGACGACTTCTCGAGATACACCTAGGTCAAGTTTCTCCGCTTGAATGATGAGATTCCTGGGTTAATCATCGACCATCTGAAGGGTGTCCAAAACAACATGCAGCTGACCGTCATTTCATTTCGCACGGATAACGGCACCGAGTTCAAGAACCCTGTTATGGGTGAATATCTCACATCGGCTAGAATTTCACACACTTTCTCTACTACCATGACTCCTCAACAAAACGGTGTGGTAGAACGTCGCAATCACACATTAGTGGAAACGGCTCGCACTATGCTGACCTAGTACAACCTTCCAATGTTCTTATGGGCTGAAGTGATCGCAACTGCGTGCTATACACAGAACAGATACATCGTCAACAAACGTTTTGAGAAGACGCCGTACGAGCTCATCAACAAACGCACCCCCAACATCAGCTACTTTCATGCGTTCGGGTGCAAATGTTTTGTGCTGGACGACAAAGATGACCTCGACAAGCTCAAGCCAAAGGAAGACGAAGGAATCTTCATCGGCTACTCAACCTCTTCGAGATCATTCCGAGTCTACAATAATAGGACAAAGACTATTATTGAAAGCATTAACGTTTCCTTCGACGGAATTGGTCGAATTGGCTTCTGAACGTGTCGGTTCAGAACCCGCGCTTACAGGAGTGCTGGCCTCCGATCACTCTAGATCGGATACCAAGCACACTATAGTAGATCCTTCCTCGTCCAATACATCAAAGTCACACCATTCTGAGCTAGATCTAGCTCAGATTGTACCTCGGATTCCTGGTCTTCCTCGGATGGCTAAAATGGATGAGGAAGACCAGGAATCCGAGGTACAATCTCTTACTTCTTCTGATGATTCTGATAATGTTGCTCAAACTGAATATTCTGAAAATGAAGAAATGCAAATCTTGATATCTGAACTTGATAAAATGAAAAAGGATTTTGACAAAGTTCAAAAGAACTTTGATATTGAGAAAAGTTCATTGTTAAGATATCAAGATGAGGCACTTCTTTATAAATGTTTGGCCGAAGATATAGAAAAAGAAAAAGAAGTTATTAAGCTTAAAAATAAAGAACTTGAATCTAAAATTTCTGAGTTGAAGAAGGAAATGAGAATTACAAGTGATGAAAACATGGATTTATAGTTTAAACTTAAAATTCTTTCTGACGAAAGAATAGAAGCTTATGCAAAGATTAAGCAACTTGAAGATTTGAATTTTAAAAGAGGTCAGACTGAGCAAACTCTGAAATTATTAACTAGTAACCCAAAAGATATACGATTTTATAATCCAAAAATGGGACTAGGTTTGTATGATATTGAGGTTTTAAAGAAAGCTCCTGAAAATCATTATACAATTGAAAGAAAATCATTATACAATTTAAAGGAAACTATTTCAAAAGAAATACCTCCAATATCAGAAATCCTTGTTAAACCTGAATGTTCAACTCCAGTTTCTGATAAAGAGAAAGATAAGACGGAGAAAGGTTCTGATGAAAAACCAAGATTTAACACGACAAATTTTAAATACGATGAATTAAATTCTAGTTATAAAACCAAGAAGGTTGAACTAACTGAATTTAATTTATTATTTACAAAAGAATCTGAGGTTAAAATTTTCGATATTCAAAACAAATAACCTAACTCTGTTAAGTCTGAATCTTGTGAAGAAAAGGAGTCAAATATTCAAGAAGAGTCAATTAAAAAGGAGTTAGTTCAAGAGACTAAGACTGAATTTCCTGATCTGAATTCTGCATTGATTAAAATTGTCGACTTAGAAAATCAAATTTCTGAGTTAAAATTGCAAGTTGAAAAATTAAATGCTAATAATGAAAATATTGGGATGGATTTGGATCAAAGTCTAAAAGTCAATACTGATCTTTGGGTTGAGATTCGACGTCTTGAATCCCATATATTTGAATTGTCAAAATTTAAAGATTCAAATGCAAAAGATAATTCTTCAAATCAATGTAAATGTAAAGATCAAAATAAATCTTCATGTTCGATTGATGCTAAAGTGCAAAATTCTTTCAAATAAATCAATTTTAAGACAAAAGATCCAATTTCAAGTGATAAATCATCATTTGTGTGTTTTGACAATTCATTATTTGAATCTAGCTCGGATTCAAATGAAAAAGAACACATTATTTTTGAAAAAGGAGAGTCATCTAGTACCACATCTGATTTGTCTCCAAATGAATCTCCAAATTCTAAAAGTTCTAACATTTCTTCTTCTTCATTCTCATAAGTGGATGCGGAAAAGCTCATGGATCTGAAGAGACCAAGTGATGTTAGCAAGAATAGAAAGTCCAATGTTGAGAAATGTATTTCTTTCAATAAAAATTTTACGCATTCATGTAATGTCTACAATGCGAGTGTCAATAAAAATTCAGCAATTTCAGATTTTAAATTGTTGACACAAGCAAAGAGAAGAATACATTGCGCTCACTGTTGGGACAACTATTTCAAGTTAAATCGCAACGTCTCTAAGGAGAAAAAGTTTAAAAATGTTAACACTTCGAATTATTCTTCGAAATCTTCATCTAATAAATCAGCCAGAATGTTCGGTTTTGGACTAAAGAAGAAAAAATATAAAGAAAGATATTAAAACAGTTGAAGTGAACATGGCTTCGAAATGGATCCCTAAAAATGAAATTAACAAACCAAGTTCACCAAAGGAACTAAAGTTTAAAGGAAAAATTCAAGATTCCTCAACTGAAATCAATAAATTGATTCGTACTAACAACAAAGGACCCATACTGGTATGGGTACCTAAGATACAGTAATCTATAATTTTTAGGATCGTCATGTGTGGATCATAGATTCAGGAGCTTCGAGACACATGACGGGGTACAAGCACTTATTGCACGACTTTACTGTACATCCTGGTGGATCAGTTGGTTTTGGTAATAATTCGAAAGGTTATGTTCGAGGTCACGGTACGTTAAAGAATGATTTGATTTCTGTGGAAAAGTTTTGTATGTGGAGGGTTTAGGACATAACCTCTTTAGCGACAAGGATTGTAAGGTAATCTTCGACAAAAAGTTTTGTCATGTTGTGGATGAAAACGGTTCATAAATTTTTAGGGCAAACAGATGCGGAGATCTATACATAACTGACTTTGCGACTCTAGTTGCTTCAAAACAAGTCTGTCTTGTGTCAAAAGCATCTTTAGACGAATCTTGGTTGTGGCATAAAAGACTGTCTCATCAGAATTTCCGAAGCATCAACAAACCGAGGATTGATGGACTAATTACAGGACTATCGGATTTGAAGATCGACAAAGTATCAATTTGTCCGGCTTGTGAAATGGGAAAAATGAAACATGTTTCTCACAAGTGTAAGACTCTGTCCAACTGCAATAATGTTTTGGAGCTTATACATATGGATCCTTGTGGCCCAATGAGGACTCAATCAATGGGTGGAAAGAAATACATCTTAGTTATGATTGATGAGTACTCGCGTTACACTTGGTTGGAGTTTCTACGTCTCAAATCTAAAGCACCTGAGCTGATCATAAAATTCATCAAGAAGATTCAGATTCTTCTACAACGTTCAGTTCAAAAGATAAGAAGCTATAATGGAAAAGAATTCAAGAATGCTACTTTACAGTCATTTCTTGATTTCATTGGGATTTCACATAATTTCTCAGCACCAATGACTCCTCAACAAAATGGAGTGGTTGAGAGAAAGAACCGAACACTCGTAGAAGCAGCTCGGACTATGCTTTCTTATTCGGGACTTCCACCAAGCAAGTGGGCTGAAGCAGTATCAACAGCATGCTTCACACAAAACAGGACCATTATAAACAAACGTTTAAATAAAAATTGTATATGAGATTATTAATAATCGCAAACCTAATATAAAATTTTGCGTGTATTTGGTTGCAGATGTTTTATGCTCAAAGACAGAGAAAATCTTACAAAGTTTCAAGTCAAAGCTGACGAAGGAATTTTTATTGGTTATTTCTTGACATCCAAAGCATACAGGATCTACAACAAACGAACGAAGTCGGTCATTGAAAGCATTAATGTGACCTTTGATGAAAATGTTACTTTGACTTCTGGACAAAATAGTCTAGGACTCGGACCTCAACCGAAAGCTTCTACTCAACAAGGGGTAGAACCTAAGCAAAAACAGTCATCTAATTCTGTTTTAAATAGTAATAATCATTTTGATTTAGATTTACTATTCTTTGATGCGTTTATGGATTTTTCTGCAAATATGGAATCACCTTCTGTATCCGTAAATGCAAACATACCACCGACGAGTGTTGATATCTCTGGTCCTTCTGAAGAAAACGGTGTTAATACTTCAAATGCTACAGACAAACATCCGACTGAGCCTACACCTATTATAGTTTATGAACCATCTTCTCCAAGCAAAGACCCGATTTCTGAAAACACAACATCGGATGTCTCTACGCTTGAATCAATAGCACCTGAGGTTGAACAGCCAACACCGACTCAAATCCCTTTAACTGAATCGACATAAGATATATTTGCGGTCATAGATGAAAATGATGCTTCCAACACTCGTGCTGATATTCAAACTCTCCCGAGTACACTCAAATGGACAAATGCACATCCTCCTGCTAACATCATTGGTGACATCAAGTACGGTGTAAAGACAAGATCTGCGACAACAAACGAGTGTTTGTACGTCAACTTTCTGAGCTCACTAGAACCCAAAAAGGCATCAGAAGCATTACTAGATCCAGACTGGATTAATGCGATGCAAGAAGTGTTAAATGAGTTCAAGCAAAACGAGGTATGTCATTTGGTGAAGCGTCCTAAACACAAGACCATCATTGGTACAAAATGGGTCTTTAGGAACAAGAAGGATGAAGCGGGCATAATTGTTAGAAACAAAGCCAGATTGATCGCAAAAGGTTACAATCAGCAAGAAGGCATCGATTATGACGAAACCTACGTACCAGTGGCACGAATGGAAGCCATTAGGATTTTTCTCGCATATGCCGCTCACAAAAACATGAAGGTCTTCCAGATGGACGTAAAGTCTGCATTTCTGAATGGGATTCTTCATGAACAAGTGTATGTTAGTCAGCCTGAAGGTTTTGTAGATCCGAAATACCCAAACCATGTATATGTCTTGGACAAAGCTATTTACGGACTTAAACAAGCACCACGGGCATGGTATGAAACTCTAACAATTCACTTGCTTGAATCCGGATACACCAAAGGTACTATCGACACAATTCTTTTTCTCAAGAAGCAAGGTGATGATTTAATACTTATACAGATTTATGTTGATGACATTATCTTTGGTTCTACAAACCCTGAAATATGTGTTGATTTTTAAAACGTCATGAAAACACGTTTTCAAATGAGCATGATGGGGGAATTAAAATTCTTTCTTGGTTTACATGTAACACAATCAAAAGAGGGCATCTTAATAAATCAATCTATGTATGTAGATGACATGCTCAAAAAGTTTGATTTAAATTCAACCTCCATCATGAAAACACCAATGGCTACCGATAGACTTTTGGATGCTGATTTATCAGGTAAATCAGCTGATCAAAAGCTTTACCGTAGTATGATTGGTTCTCTATTATATCTCACGGCGAGTAGAGCATATATAATGTTCGCAACATCATTTTGTGCTCGATTTCAAGTAAATCCTATAGAGTCACATCTGATTGTTGTTAAGCGGATCCTTCGGTATCTCAAAGGCACAAAAAATTTAGGCCTTTGGTATCCAAAGGATTCGGGGTTTGAGTTAATAGCCTTTACAGATGCAGATCATGCCGGAAATAGAATCGACAGGAAAAGCACATCTAGTGCATGCCTGTTGGTCCCAAAGGGCTATACAAGTTTGTAGAAGGGGGGGGGTGAATACAAACACACGTTTTTACTTTTCTAAATTGTTTATTGATAAATCAAGATAATTTACAACTTGTTGCGGAACAAGATTAAGGATAAACCAAATCTAAACAAGTCTTGAGAAACACTAAGTTTCTTGCACTAGAAAGTGTTAAAGAAATTACGAATAATAACTTAACAATAAGAAATAAGATGATGGTCCGAGCACACTTCAAAATTGAAGTAAGGTTCTTCTTATATACTGCATGCATTTAATGCATGGCAGTATGGCTTTACACGTGGCAGCAGCTGAGTGGTTGCATATCATTGACCTTTGTAGACAACCTTAGTAGCCGCATGATGCACAGTGTAGAATCAGAGTTGTTGTACGATTACAGACAAAAAGGATGTCCGTTCTGACAGTTCGTACGGAGACGTGCAAGGGAGGTAAGACAATAGTAACATGCAGGGAGACTTCATGATCAACTTTCGTTGAGTCAGATCTTTATCAGCGAATGATAAAGTTCAACGATTGCTGAAGTCTTCTACTTGATACTTCACGTTGAATGGACAGGTCTTGCTTCGCTGATTTCCGCATCAGTTCATGAGTAGACTTGTCGCTGGTTCTTGAACTTGATCTTCGACTTCAGCGTAGAACTTTGGTTGATGTGAAACTAGTCTTCAGGGATCATAAGTAAACAACTAACTTATCAGCGATCATCTCATAGACTGAACAGGCTCAGAGCTATATGATGATGAACAGTGTTCGCTGAATATCTAATCTAAAGAGTGAGAGTTCCTATCAGCGGTACTGTAAAGTCTTAGTACTTATCAGCGATAGTGAAACTCTGATACATATTGTTTACTTACAATTATCACTAAGTGTTTAAGAGAGGGTCATTATCAAATCACTGAGGGTTAGGATCAACAATCTCCCCCTATTTGATTATGACATAGCAACAGAGAAAATTGCTATTTAATGAAAACATAAGGATAAAAAGAACTCATAAAATATTTTTCCCTTTTACTGTTTTCTGGGATCTTGTACATTCGTTGAAATTTTTCTTTAAACTTCGTAAAGATTACAGAGGGAAGTAGAAAAATTACAAGTACAGCAAATAAAATTACAAGCACAGAAGATGTAGACAGATAAGGATAGAAAGAATTACAAGGCGATCCTATCCGTCAAAAGGTTCTTCCTTGATGAGAAGTTCATCGAGGGTCTTTGATGTGGGAATCATCCAGTCAGGGACATTTACTCCTTGATTTTTTTGTTCAGAGCTTCTTAAAAATCAAGGGCTTTAGGTGTCTTGCTTTAATGTCACGTCTGACTTCACACCAGTATATGAGATCTCTGAGTTGCTCGATAGGAGTGATTGGAAGCTCAGAGATGCGTTGAAAGTGATGATTTCCTTGGTAGTCTAGAAAGAATATACCATAAGGATCACTTACAACTTTGCCAGGAATGAATGTTTCTCCAGGTGGTAGGGAGGTGTCAAGCGCTGAGAGATCAGCATCAGGGCCAATAACTTCAGCACGAGAGAAACCAATACCTGTTTCATTCCGTATAGGAGGACCTTCGTCTGAGACTTTCTTTTCCTTTGCATAGAATCTTCTTTGTTGAGGAGGAAGAAGAGTGGAAGGAGGAATATCCACAACAGAAGAAACTAAGTCGATCTGAGTATTTAAAATTTTCTCGACATGGCTCTTGAAGTTTGAGCGCGATCCCTGAATGGCTAATTTCACTTTCAACCATTCAGAGAAACCAAACTTCTCTAAAGTAGCAACATAGAAGGTTTGCTTGGTTTTGTCTTCTCTGAATACATCAACTTCAACAACAGGAACGTCTACGAACAGTCTTCCTCTGATGTTTACTTTGATGGTTTTGGATGGTCGAGATCGATAATTCAACATTTCTTTACACCATTTCAAAGTCGTATCAGATACTTTCGTCTTTTCTTCAACGATCCTTTAGGCATCATCCCATAGCTGACGTTGGACATCAATGGGAGTTCTTTTCAGCGCGAGGTCTTTCACCGATTGTTGGACAAGCTGGATGGCGAGTTCTCTGTCTTTTTCTTCAACTTCCCTTCTTTCAGCGATTAACCTTTCAGCTCTGAGGTGTTATTGGTATTCCTTTTGTGAAGGTCTGAACTTTGGAGGAATAGAAGGAAGTTGATCACGCTTCAGGATGATTCGCTGATCTTCGAATCTCTTGATAATTGCATCTCTCTTTTCTTGATCCTCTTCACTTAGCTTTTGAGGAGCCAAGGAAGGTCTGTTTTGGTGAGAGAGCAGTTGTTCTTCAGGTTCATCAGTCTCAGTGGTTAAATCCAAGACTGGGATTATTTCTTCAGCTCTTGTGGCTGGGATTATTCCTGGTGAAGTCGAAGGAGCTTCAGCGGGATCCTCAAACCGGGGAGAGGACTAGCTGAAACACAACGATCGTTTAAGTAAGCAGAGATGGGGAAGAAAGCGATAGAGAAAAGAATGTGGTTAAGTGTATAGAGGTTTTATGGATAGAAGGATTGAGATTGAGAAGGGATAGAGGAGGGATGCAGTGTAAGGGAATAGGAGGTAGTGTACCTGACAAACTGGCTTTTAAAGCAAGATCATCATATTGTCTTCTGCAGCAAGGCCTTTGTTTTTGCCTTTGTCAGCTTCAGACGCTGCAGGCTTTGTCTTGGTCCGCTCCCCTGAAGGTTCGTTTATCGAAACCCCTTTGAGAGCTGTAGTCTTCTGAACAGGCTTGACGATACAGGAGTCATCATCATTATCATCGTCATCATCATCATTCTTTGGAAAAGAAGATGGTTCATCATCAGAGATGTCGAAAGTTTCATCGTCTTCAGCGTAGGGTGAGGTTACATCAGCAGCAACTTCAATGTTCTGCTCTTCGAGTTGCTCCCCCTCAGATACAGAGGAAGGTTTCTCGATTCCCTTAGTATTTTCAACTCCCTCAGGTTTTGAAGAAGTAGCATCAGCTTCCGTCTCAATACCCTCCCACTCAGCATGGGGAAGGTCTTCTTTATTTTTCTTCTCCCCCTCATCATTATGGGGAAGGTCTTCTTTAGGCTTCTCCCCCTCTTCCACATCATGGTTGGGGGAGGTAACGGACTTTTCAGTAGCAGCAGCAGCAATAGGATTACTGTCTTCTTGGCCCATAATTCTTATGCAGTTTTCAATCGCTGCTACTCTGTCTTCTAGGCCAGTAATAGCAGGACTGATCTTTTTGAGATCATCTCGATCGGCCTGAGTGAAATGAAAAGTTGGGGTGTTCAGGCGATCGAGCACTTTCTGAACAGTCTCTTTGACTGCAGAGACTTCAGTCTTGATCGTGGAAACTTCACTCTTAAGAGAACCAACCTCTGTCTTCAATGATGTGCCTTCATTGGACAGAGAGGTGAAGTTTGTTGAGAGAGTGGTTGTGGTGGTTGAGTTTTCAGCGAGGGTGGTAGCAATTTTAGCAATGCTACCATCCACCTTCTCTAGATCCGCTTTGGAGGCTTTCTTTTCGACCTCAGTGGTCAAAGTCTTCAAGTTCTCTCCAGCGTTTTTAACCGCTGAAGAGTTGGCAGTTAGAGTGTTGTTGAAAGACTCCATCTTTGTTTCCAGGGCCGTCGGGGAGGTGTTGATATCCCCCAAATTAGGACCTGAAAAGTTATAAACTTATGAACAGAGGAAAGCTCAGAAGTTTGGGGTTGAGAGAGAGAGAAGTGTGTGGCATTTTGTGTATACCTGCAGGCGGGTTGGCGAAGTTGTCGAAACCTCGATATCCTGAAAAGGTTTCGTAGTCGTCTTCAATATTTCCTACACGAATGGAAGTACCTGCAGGTCCTGTGGTGTGTTGTAATATCCCAGACCAACCGTACCAGATATTGTCCGCTTTGTCCACATACCTGGACTCACGGTTTTAAAACGCGTCTGATAGGGGAGGTATCAAGTCCCTCTTATAAGGCAACCTTAGTTATACTCCCCAACCAATGTGGGATCTTACAATCCACCCCCTTGGGAGCCCAGCGTCCTTGCTGGCACACCAGTCCGGTTCCCGACTCTGATACCATTTGTAACGTCCCAGACCAACCGTACCAGATATTGTCCGCTTTGTCCACACACCTGGACTCACGGTTTTAAAACGCGTCTGATAGGGGAGGTATCAAGTCCCTCTTATAAGGCAACATTAGTTCTCCTCCCCAACTAATGTGGGATCTTACATGTGTCCTATCATCCTCTGAAAATGTTCAGCAGTAGTGTCGCTGAGGATGACGGTTGTTGAGGAGAATAGGGGAATAGATTGTTGACCAAAGAAGGGATGAGAGGAATGGAGGATGAGAATGATGGTTAGGTGCGGGGTTCAGTGTTGGATCCGCTGAGAATCACTTCAGTCTGTAGAGAGGCTGAAGGAGGTGGGTTCATTTCCATGTTTATAACTTCAGCGTTTAGAGACGCTGAAGCTAGGATGGAAGGGGTGGCTTGTTCAGCTGTGGCAGAGCGTACCACTGAACTTTCCATCAGCTCTTCAAGATGAGTTGAGGAGTCTTCAGCATGTAAATGATGGGGGGGTTGCTCCTTGGTTTTCTTGATTCTTTTGGAACCAAGTTGGGTGGTAGATGTTCCTTTTTCTAGAAGGAGTGGAGGTTGCAGCTGGGGTATCAGCGGTGGGGATTTCCACTGAATGAGCCGCAAAAGTAGAAGAAGGAGGAATGAGAATAGATAATAGAGTAGAGAGACGTACCTCGTTTGGCAGGGTCTTGAAGTCGAGCACCTTAGGGTCAACCTGAGAGAGTTTCAGGTCTCCTACTTTTGGGTAGTTATCCTTAAGGCCGGTTTGGAAGATGGCGCTGAGGAATCTTGGGTATGGAACCCATGATGGTCTATCAGCAAAATCTACTTTGAACGCAAGATCGTCGTAGATTATCGAGGCACAGTCAACATGGAGACCCTTCAGCAATGCATAGCCCATGGCTTGCTGAGGTTGAGCAGCTTGATCAGAGGAGCCACTCTTCGCTGTCATGCAACTTATCAGGTGTGCGTAGATGAAGTTCATCTCGCTGGGCATCTTTGACTTCTTGATTGCAGTCAGTTTCTTCTTGGCTTTTTCATCTTTCCCTTGATCCCAAACGTACTTCATTGTATCAAAGAATGCAATGAGTGTTTCTCTATCAGCATGTCTCTTGGGATCAGGAAAAGGAACAAATGGTTTATCTTTGGTGGCAACAGGGAGATTCAGTGCTTTTCGAATGATAGCAGGGTTGATTTTGATGGTGCCAAAATCAGTGTCACAGAGGATGACATCAAGTAGTTTGGTAGGGTCTTTGGATGATGGTAGCTGAGTGTGTCTGGCGGTATACCAGAATTGAGATAATAGTAACTGATGAGCAGGGGGTGTTATGGTCAAGGCTGTAGAGAGGCAACAGGTTTTCAGAAAATTCACATCGTCATCTAGATGTTTGACTTGTTTCTTCGGAGGAAAATCGAACAGCGCATGGAGGTTGTTTGATTTTGTAAAGGAGATATCCTCAAGTTTGAACTTTACCTGAGGAGCCTTGGTGATTTCAAGTTCCTCAGCAGCAGGAGTGTTCTCAGCAGTTGGAATACCAGTAGAAGGAGCAGCCATTTCTGTAACCAGCTCAACCAAAGATCAACAAAATAAATAGTCTTAATGTGGAAATATATTCCAATAAGATGTTTTTGAATTTTGTCCATTTCATTCAGCCAAAAATCCCTTTGAGAAAGATTAGGGTTTTTCTTGTTTTGAGAAAGAGTTACAAAACGTAGAGATTATGTGTTTTCCAGTTTTCATTTGAAGAAGGAATTCTGGAAAAACATATGAAGAACAAGTTTACGAGTTTTGATATAAACTTGAAGAACAACCATGAAGGTTGTATTCATAAAATCATGAACAGAAAATGATTTCATTTTATAAAAGTTCTTTTGTTTGATCTGTTAAAAGCAAAGAATAAGATCATAAACAAGTAATGTAGGTAAATAATAAGAGTATTAACCTGGTTCGTCAAAGAAGAACATGAACAGTTTCTGGAAATTTTGAGAGCTCAAAATGCAACAGTAAATCTTTTTCTTGCTTGGAGGAGAAGTTTTTCGCGTAAAGAGAAAAATATAAACCCAAAATGGTTATATAGAGAGAGTAGAGAGAGAGAAAATCTTGAGCGGGAAAAGATTTTCATCATGACACGGACACGTGTTTGCATTTGATTGGAAGGTAAACGAAAAGTGCATTCGTGTGTCAGAAAAAGAACGTGCCAGAGCTTATCCGTTGCGATGACGTCACAACTGTCCTTTCATATTTTAGGATGTCTCTGAGATTTTGAAAGCCCAGGGACACTTTTGAAAATAAGAAGCACTGAATAGAAATATCAGTGTTGGTTTAAGAAATTTCAAAGTATCGCTGTTAAGGAAGAGATATTCAGCGATGCAAGATGTTTTGAAATCTTTGAGTTCTAGGCGAACGTCAGCGATTAAGAGAGAAAACATACCTTGATATCAGCGAATCAATTATGTTTAGAGAGAATTGTTAGGGTCGTTTTATGTTGATTTAAAGTTAAGGGTTTAAATTGTAATTCTTTATTTTGAGCTCTATTAGTGAACGGGCCGTGGGCTTGTTAACCACGGGCCCGCCATATAAATAGATAGATTAGCCTTAGAAAATAGGCTAGTTGTCTCATTTGCTTTCCTGTTGAAATCATTATACACTATTGCTTATCTGTTTGATTTCATAATCGTTGCACGGATCTGGAACTAACAATTGGTATCAGAGCAGACGGACAGATTCGATTCAAAGTTCTTCTTTTTGATTTCTGGTAAGTTTGACTTTTTCATGTTTGTGTTCATCTTGAAAAATCAAAATCTTGATTCTGGTAAAATTGTTAAAATTCGTTTATTGGGTTGTATTAGCATTATTGTCATTAGCGTTTCTGCAAATCTTCACATCCTAATTCGTTCGTTTGAGTGGTTAATTAAGCAAATCAAAGTCAAAAGTTTTGAGGTTGTTCTTCATAAAAAATATCAAATTTTTACCATCAAAACTTGTTGTTTTTGCTTTAAAATCCATTCGGTTTGTGTTATTTTCGTGTTTGGAAGTGTCTCTAACCTTTCAGGAACCTTCTTGAGCAACCCTAATCGAGATTCAATCGATTTTGTAAAGTCAGTCGCGGTTTCCGGACAAGGCAACACTGTCCGGACGTTTGTGTTATTCCATCCGGATTCATCTTCTTTCCGGGTACATCAATCTTTCCGGGTAAGTCAACCATTCCGGGTAAGTTACTTAAACGCAATCTCTCCGGGTAAGATTGTTCTGGATAACTCAAAGTATCCGGTAATCAATTTCATCCGGAATCCTACTTTACCCGGTAAGCTTATCATCCGGTAAGTACCTGTTTTTAAATTTTATTTCATTCGGACACTTCTGCTTTCCGGCAACCTCTACTTATCCGAAAACATTACGCTGTCCGGACTCTTCTACTTATCCGGACACTTTTGTTTGACTTGAACTGTTTCTTCACTCAAATCTGATCCGGACACTTCCATATCAGATATCTCACACGGATTCCTATCCAGTGAGTTCAGTTTATTGAAATCTTACCAGCTTACTAGTTCATATCAGTCATAGAACCTGCGTTAGGACTCCACTCTTAGTGCCTTGCGTTAGGTTCACACTTTGAATCAACTAACTTGTCTGACGATCACTCCAGTGCAACTGAAGATGTCTCCAGCCAATGAAGAAAAGGCAACGACAAGTCAGGTATGTGAATCTAGCCAACAAGATTTCTTGAATCAAATGCAATCACTTGTTGAACAGGCAGATTCCTTTAAGGCCACTACTAGAGAACAAAAGCTTGAGATTAGATCACTAACTGAAAAGCTAGATATTCAAACGCGAATAACAGAAAAATATAAGTCTGAAAATGCTATTTTAAAGGAGAAATGCAAAAATCTTTCAATAGCACCTAAAGACTTAAGGGCCAAATTATCTGATCTTCAGTCTCAGTTTGATCAGTGCATGAATGAGAAAGAAGAAATTGTTTATCAATGTTCTTCTCTTCAGATTCAGCACAAGAAGTTTGTTGCTAAAATTCTTGATCTTGAAACCAAACTCCACAAAAGGGGTCAAACTGATCAAACCATTTTTCTGAATAAACCCAAAGAGTTCACGTACTTTAACAAAGAATGGGGTATCAGATATGATAACCCACATTATTTGAAAAAGGGAAGACGGTATACACCAACTTTGTATGATTTTGCTTATTTTGGGTTTGACAAAAAGTATCCGGAATATGCCATTCAATGGACTGGTCCTCTTGAACCTGAAAAGGAAGAGGAAACCGAGGAATATAAGCGTGCACACAAACGAGGAATACAGCTTCCGTTTTGTTATGAACCTTTGAATAATTCCTATAAAAAGAACAAAAAGTATCTCTCAAATGACTACTTCGACCCTTACAAAGTTGCTAAGCCCAAGGATTCCTACAAAAAGGATGAGGACCAAGCACCCGCAACCAAGAATGAGACGGACGAGTTTAAACTCTATGTTCCTCCTCTCATCTTGGAAGCAAAGATTGTCGAGTTGGAGGAGTCGTTTGAGAAAGAAAGGTCAATTTTTCAAATGGAGAAGCAAGCTTTAATTGAGAAACTTGAGAATCTACAACCGGTCAAAACCGAAGTTGTATCTGATGAAGGACAGGAAATCATTCGGAGTGAAATTAATATGCTCACATCAAAACTGGCTGCTATGGAAACAGATGCGATGAAAGAGCATGTGAGAAATGGTCAGCTCCAAGAGAAGATTGACCAACTCCAATCTGAAAAACAAATTTCACCCGAACTTTCCTCAAGTTCATCTGATACTTCTTCGTGCAAAGCTTTTATAAGCAAGATTTCTACTTCACAAGACGGTCAAGATTCTCAAGACGAGAGTGTTTTAAGGAATTTGAACTCTGATTTTTTCCTAGCTTCCGCACCAAATTCCCCAAATCACACAAGCACAAAGTGTTCCTCGCCTTCCTCGATCGATCCAAGTCCTGTAACTCCGGATGTCAATTTTTCTGAATATATGAACTCCGATGGCAATTCTGAGGAAGAATATGAGTCATTCCCCTTCGACAAACCTCTTCCGAGTCATACTGATTTTTTGTCACCAGTAGTCAATCGACCAGTCAATTTTCTAAAGGGTAACTGTTCCAAAACCAAGGCCACAGCTGTGATTAAGCTTTCTAAAACGAAGCCAAATTTTCAAAAACAATCACAGCCAAGGCAAAAGACCGGTCCATCACCTGCTAAGATTCCTGTTTCCTCAAAAGTCACTGACCGCACTGTCCCTGTTGTTTCGGATAAAACCGGTCGCGCTAAACCAGAAAAACCAAAGTGGCCAGCCAAGGAATCTGTCAAGGATGCTGCATCAAAGTCGTTCAATACTGACTTTTACTCTAGAATGAACAAAAACGATTGTGCCTGGAATCATAGGAATGATTTTGTTAAAAGAGATGTCAATTTTCCAATAAAAATTTACTCCACTCAACAATTGATTCAATTATCGCACGATTGTTTGCGTTGTTCTAGTTGTGGTTGGAATGACTTTGATGACATTAATAATAATGATTGGTTTGGGTCTTATCACATGTATAATCATACACCCAAACGGAGACCCCGTAAGAACAAAAAGAAGTCAAAATCCAAACGGGGTTCCCAATCAGAGGTTAAACCAAAGCAGGAGAGAATTCCGAATTCAAAACGGGTTCCTCCTACTGAGGTAAAACCCACACCCAAGAGGCAACCTGCTTCAAAGCAAGTTCCTTCGAAAGGTGTCAAATCTAACCCTCCGGGACCCAGGCAAATCTGGGTACCCAAGGTCCGCTAAACTTGTTTTGCAGGACGGTCATGTGTGACTCTTAGACACTGGATGCTCCACACACATGACCGGAAGGAAGGAACTGCTTACGATCTAAAAGGAAACACATTAAGAAGACGTGAGATTTGTCTATACCTGTAATTTCACGACTGCTCTTGTGTTTAGGGTGAACATGATCAGCCATCAGGTAAGTATACTCTACTATTGAGGGGGAGTGTCACACACAATTTTTTAAATGCTGAAAAGTTTGTTTTGTGTGTGTGGATACTCCCGTGTGCATTTCACACTACGCGCACATTCTGAGGGGGAGCATCCAACTGGATGTTCATCAGTTGAGGGGGAGCGACACAGTGTTTTTCTTTAAACGTTCAAAAGTTTTTTCTGTGTGTCAGACTCTCCATTGCACAAGTTTGTAATATTCGAGGGGGAGCAAGGTAATCCCCACGCTCAATTTGAGGGGGAGCGAGAGAAGGTTCGTTTCTTAAATCCACATAGTCATATTTCGGCAAAATCAACAAGGACATGAAAAGTTTTTTTTTTTAAATCCAGACTTTCCGGACAGGTATCCGGAAACCCAATCTGTCCTGATGAGTTTCCGGACCGGGTCCCTATCCGGAAAAATTCAATTCATCCGGAATCCCTCGTTGTCCGGATAGTTGGGTTTGTCCGGTAAGCTTTGCACTTCCAGTGTGTTGTCCGGACACCCCTGTTCCGTCTATCCAGTACCTGTTTTCCTACTGCCAGTCCTCAATCTGTCTCAGATTGATCCATTTACAGCAAAGGTACGTACTGGAACTTGTTTATCCGTCTTGTTTCTAACTTTGGATCTTTTACAGATATTCCATGGCGGATCAACAACCTCAACAAAATCTGAGGGGAAGCTTCACCCTGTTTTTCGTAAAAGTCTAAATGTTTTTTGTGTTGATCACTCCCAAGTAAGTAACACTCTCACTCTGAGGGGAAGCAAGTCAATCCCCATGTATGTTTTGAGGGGGAGCAGGATAATATCAGTGCTTTGCATATGCCTGAAGCCCTACCTGTGATAGCATTTAGACGAGAGTTAGGGAATCCCATGGTCCAGCCAGCGCCAGAGGGACCTTCCCCGGGACATAGAACATGTGAGAAGGAGGGAGTTAAGGTCGAAAGCGAACCAAGAAAGATCGAGCCGTAAAGATAAAGAGGCTCATGAGCGAACCCAACCGAGTGATATCCGGGTCGCCACATCTGCTATCCCGCCTCATACGTTGGGACGGGGTATTGAAGAAGCCTCCGTAGACCCAGCGGAGCAATTGCATGACCCCCTTATCCACTCATCCGTCTCTCAAAAGACGGATGTTTCAGTTTCTCACGGGGAAATAGCACAACTTCCACCGGTCTCTCATTTGGAGAGTTCTGGTTTTGAAATAAGAGACCAACAGCCCCCGGTCTCGCCATAATTTCGTGCATAATCGAGTCTAGAGCCACTTGATATTTTAAATTCTTCGGCTAGGACACAAGAGGTACAACACCAAGTCGAGATTCTTCGTGATTCGACCAAAACGTCTGTAGTGTCTCCGTCTGCCGGAACACGAGGATCGGACGAAAATCCTACCACATCTACCATCTTGCCAATTGTGAATGTAGGTGGCTCTGCTTCTCAGGTAGATGCCTCAACGAGTAACCTAAGTGGTCCCGGAGTTAGTAACCCAGACTTTGTGTTGCAAGGGTCCCTGGACAGCACCCTCAAGGTTGTCGGAGAAGCAATGGAGCAGTATGTAGCCGCCGAGATCGACACCGTCAAACGCATAATCAAAGGTAAAGAGCATATCGTTGACACTGAAACCGCACCCATACCTCCACCGGCTCCTACTCATCCTACCTACTCGGTGGACACCCTCAAAACGATGCTGTCCGAGAGAGTCCGCTAACTCGAAGATACCTGCAAGAGTCAAGCAGGCGGTCTGAAACGCAAGCACGATGACCAGGATGATCCTGATCACCGTGAGGCGGAGAAACGACAACGTCTAACCGAGACCGCCGCCCCGATCCAGTCTGAAACTCCAATTGTGGTTCAACAGGAACCCCCAACTGCGGCAACTACAACAGAAGCACCTGAAGCCGAGTTGCCATTAGCCGACATGGTAATAGATATGGATATATCAGATGATGAAGACCCAACGGTTGAAAAGCCTGAGGGTTCAACACAGGAACTGGTCGACTTTGATTCATCAGACAGACCGCTATTGGATATGATAGATCCAGACTCTGAAGCCAACCCGAAGACCGAAGATGCATGGTATGAAAAAGCCGCCAGTGCCATAAATCTCCAGGTAAATTTGATTTTCCCTACTGATGAAGATGACAACATCGACTATGATCAGTTCCTGCTCCAGAATTTTTATGGTACTTCTCCCGTTCACTATGCTCAACCCACTGGAACTTCAACAAGACCTGAAACTACTACTGCCAATATTCCGACAACTCCTCTGCAAACGACAGCTTCTGATCTTCCTTCCCCTCCTCACCAACAAATCCGTTGGGAGAAGATCATGGTACTTATCCCTCATCTGGAGGAATCTTTGAAGAAGTTGTTCGTCCACAAGCTTCGCCCGATCGAGCCGACCTTTTGCCTTGGTATTTACAACCTCAACCCCGAATACCAACGGCGTTATATCAGCACAATGCAGCGGTGTCTTCCAGTCAGCCAAGTCAGAACCAAGCATCAGATCACAGAGGTACTTAACATCCATTCAAGACGTATCATGGAAATCGTCTACCCAGTATTCACTGTCTGACGTGAAGATGGGAATGAATGGAAATTCTCTGAAGCCGACTTCCAGCACCTCCGACCGTTCGACTTCCTGGCTATTCTGAAAGACCTTCATACAAGAACCATCCGACCGCTTGAAGTTACAAAGGCGCTCGAAGTTGTTCATCGATACCTGGTTCGTACCATTATGATGTCATATCTAACGGATTTTCAAATGGCTATCGAGAATAGGGCGAAGAAGGTAAATCTGATAAAGCCGAATCTGCAAGCTCCTGAGTTGAATATGTATCCCGAGAACGCTATGCTTCTAGAACTAGAATTTGGGATCGTCTTCATCAATGAACAGAAAGAGAAAAGATTTCGGCGGTTCAGTCTGGTAGAAAGATTCTGCGATGGCACGCTCTACAAAGTTCGAGATGCTCTTCGAAAGATCATTCATCACGAGTCTGAAAATCCAAGGGTTTCGTATGTTCCCAATCCGAATGAAATAACTGCTCGGAATGCCTTGGAATTGGTTGAAAATCGCATCGACTACCGCCGTGCTATCAGATGGTTCGAGATTCACTTCGCGCTTCGCAAAAGATATGTCTACAACTGGCGAGAGCTAGAGCACGAACTCGAACTTCAAATCAAAGGGGGAGATTGTTAGGGTCGTTTTATGTTGATTTAAAGTTCATGGTTTAAATTGTAATTCTTTATTTTGAGCTCTATTAGTGAACGGGCCGTGGGCTTGTTAACCATGGGCCAGCCATATAAATAGATAGCTTAGCCTTAGAAAATAGGCTAGTTGTCTCATTTGCTTTCCTACTCATATTGTAATTCTCTCTACTTTGAAAGCATAATACAGGGATGACCAGTTGAAATCATTATACACTATTGCTTATCTGTTTGATTTCATAATCGTTGCATGGATCTGGAACTAACAAGAATGATAGAGTGGGTTATACAAGTTGATTTTATCCTATCGCTGATCAAATGTGAACCGCTGAAGATTTTATTCTTCAAGGTTCAGCATTCCAAGCTCGCTGATGAGAAAGTTGAATCTTGTCTCATCAAGTGGTTTGGTGAACAGATTAGCTAACTGATAGTCAGTTGGGATAAAATGAAGTTCTATATCACCATTCCTCACATGATCTCTGATAAAATGATACCTGATTTCGATGTGTTTTGTCTTTGAGTGTAGCACTGGATTGTTGGCTATAGCGATGGCCCTTGTGCTGTCGCAATAGATTGGTATTTTCGAGAGCTGAAGGTCATAGTCTAGTAGTTGATTTCTCATCCACAAGACCTGAGAACAACAGCTTCCAGCGGCTACATACTCAACTTCAGCAGTTGAGGTGGTCACTGAGTTTTGCTTTTTACTTGTCCAACTCACCAACTTTCCACCCATGAGCTGACAGCCTCCTGTGGTGCTTTTCCTATCCAATTTGCAACCTGCAAAATCACTATCTGAATAGGCGATTAGATCAAACCCTGAGTCTTTGGGATACCAAAGACCTAGGTTCATAGTACCCTTAAGGTAGCGAAAGATTCGCTTTACAGCGATCATATGAGATTCCTTAGGTTCAGCTTGATATCGTGCACACAAATAGGTTGCGTACATAATATCGGGTCGTATAGCTGTAAGATACAAGAGAGAGCCGATCATCCCACGGTATAACGTGACATTAACAGGTATTCCATTTGAATCCTTGTCTAGTGTCAGCGGTGGTGCCATAGGGGTTTTCATAGCTGAACTCTGAGTTAAATCGAATTTCTTCATCATATCTTTAACATACTTTCCCTGATTAATGAAAGTTCCTTTTTCATTTTGCTTTATCTGAAGACCAAGGAAATATGTTAGCTCACCCATCATACTCATTTTATACTCTTCTTTCATTCTATCAGCGAAACTAGTACAAAGGTCAGGGTTAGTAGAACCAAATATAATGTCATCAACATATATCTGAACAAGAATGATATCACCTTTTACTTTCCTGAAGAATAGAGTCTTATCGATTTTACCACGTTTAAATTGTTCAATATGGAGATAAGTAGAGAGAGTGTCATACCATGCACAAGGAGCTTGCTTTAAGCCATAAAGTGCCTTATCCAGTTTATAAACTTAACCTGGACGCTTAGGATTTGAGAATCCTGGAGGTTGTTCCACATAGACTTCTTCATTCAGCTTTCAATTTAGAAACGCTGACTTAACATCCATCTGATATACTTTAAAGTCTTTGTGTATAACGTTTGCTAAGAATAGACGAATAGATTATAGTCTTGCTAATGGAGCAAATGTTTCGTCGTAATCTATGCCTTCCTCTTGTCTGTATCCCTGAGCAACAAGACGAGCCTTGTTGCGGGTTACAGTTCAATGTTCGTTCAACTAGTTTCGATAGACCCATTTAGTGCCTATCACTGTTTTGTCAGTTGGACTTCGAACAAGTTTCCAAACTTTGTTTCTTTCGAATTCAGTCAGCTCTTCTTGCATGGCGCCGACCCAGTTTGGATCTTTGAGGGCATCATCTATTTTCTTTGGTTCAATCTGAGAAATAAAGTTAACAAATAAACAAATATTACCTGCACTTCGTCGAGTCTGAACACCAGCGTTTGGATCACCAAGGATTTGATCAATTGGGTGATTTACAGTCCATCGCTGAGCAGGAGCATAAGTCGCTGACTCAAATTGAACTAGAGGAGCAGAAGATGAGGCTTCAGCAACTTCTGGAATATCAGCCAAGAGAGATGTAGGTGTAGATGACATCACATTCACAGATTGCAGAGAAGTAGATGGAATGTCTGAGACACTTGGTTTAGAAGCATGTATAGTGTTTAAAGGAACAGCTGAGACCCATGATGTTTCAGCTTCACTATTGTGCATGTTTGGGATGATAGTAGGACCAAGATGAGAAAACATCCATTGATTCAGTTCTTCAGTATCAGCAGAAGGTCGAGAATTTGCTGAACGGGATTCGTCAAAAGTGACGTGAATAGTTTCTTCAACTGTTTGTCTTCTTCGATTGAAGACTCTGAAGGCTTTGGAGATTCAAGAATATCCAAGAAAGATTCTATCATCAGCCTTAGGATCAAACTTTCCAAGGCAATCTCTGTTGTTCAATATGAAACACTGACATCCAAAGATGTGAAGAAAGCTAATTGAAGGCTTTCTCCCATGAAAAAGTTCATAGGTTGTTTTATTAAATCTTTTGACTATCAGCTACCTGTTATGCGTAAAACAAGCAGTGTTGACAGCTTCTGCCCAAAACTGAGTAGGCATGTGAGAATCGCTGAGCATTGAACGTGCAGCTTCAATAATAGTTCTATTTCTTCTTTCAGCGACTCCGTTTTGTTGCGGTGTTCTCACTGAAGAGAAGTTGTGAGAAATACCCTTACTCTCAAGGAAGGAATCAAGAGAACTATTTTTGAATTCAGTCCCATGATCACTCCTTATTGAGCGAACGGTCAAGTTGTTCAGGGTTTCCATCTTCCGAACAAAGGTGATGAGTTGTTCAGGGGTGTCACTCTTAGAACGGAGAAACATAACCCATGTATATCTAGAGAATTCATCAACTTTGACCAGTGTATATTTCTTTCCAGCAATGGATTGTTTGTTAACAGGGCCAAACAAATCCATATGGAGAAGTTGTAGAGGAGATGATACTGAGGAAACTTGCTTTGACTTAAAGCTTGCTTTGGTCTGCTTGCCTTTCTCACACGCTGAACATAAGGATTCTTTGGCGTATGAGTGTTGAGGTAGACCAGTGACTAACTCTTTTGAAGAAAGAGTGTTCAGTGTCTTGAAGTTTAGATGAGAGAGCCTCTTATGCCATAGCCAGTTGACATCAGATGAGGCTTTTGAGAAGAAACATGAGTTCTCAGTGTTTGTTGAGTCCATGTTTTTTACATAAACATTTTCCAAACGATAACCGCTGAGAGCTATCTTCTCCTTTTTGTCAGCGACAAAGAAGGATTCCTTAGTAAAGATTACTTTGTTAACCTTGTCGCAAAGCTTACTGATGCTTAAAAGATTATGCTTCAGCCCTTCAACATATGCGACTCTTCTGAAGGTTGTTGTACCATTAGATAGTACACCAAACCCTCGGGTATGTCCTTTTCCATTTCCACCGAAAGTTACAGAGGGACCCTTCTCTTCTTTGTACTCAGTGAGTAGGTTCTTCATACCAGTCATGTGTCTAGAGGATCCGCTATCGAGATACCAGATACCCTTCTTAACCTGCATTACAAAAGAAGATTAGTTTTTCTTGGGTACCCCCTTAACCATGTGTACACACTTGTCAGTGGGGGTAGAAGAAGAGGTGGAAGGTTCAGCAGTCTTCGCAGCATTTGAAGATTCAGCTTTGTCAGTCTTCACTTTGGTTAATTTCTTAACCTCAGTGGTCTTCTTTGCCTTGGGGGAATGATCTTCACCTTAGCTATCTTTTCAGCTTGGGTGGATGTGGGGCACTTACTAGCAATATGATTTGTAAGTCCACAATGATAACATTTCCTATAACCAAAAGTAGTTCTAGGACCATTTGCATGCTGATCTTTTGATTTTGAATTAGAAGGACCAGCACCAAGTAAGCCATTGGCTTTTGAAATGGGAGGAACATTTAGTTCTTCGGATTTCTTACCAATGATTTCCACTTTGATTCTAGGAGTAGATCGCTGAATAGATCCACACTGAATAAATCCAGAGATCTTATTCTTTGAATCAGAGGGATAAGTCACTGAAGCTTTAGAAGCGTTCAGCTTTGGTACAGAAGTACCCTTCTGAGGATTTTGGTTAAGAGCAATTCCTTTACCTTTGTTTTTAAAGACTGAGGTAGGTTTTGGATAAATAACTTTTTATTTACCTTTAGATGTTAAGGTAGAGATTTCCTCAGGGATAGGCGGTTTAGAAGAGGAATACTGAGAGGACAAAGTATCAGCGACTGAGGACACGAAAGTTCCAAATAAGAGCATGGAACGATCCGTGGTTGGTTATAGAGTATCAGCTTTGTAACCAAGACCACGTTTATCACTCAGGGGAATCTGAGACTTAATTGTCTCAGTGATCTTTGTTGAGGAATTATACCATCCATCAACAGTAGCTTTTTCAGCTTTTAATGCATCGATAGCTTCTTCGCGCTCGATTTTGACTAGCTGATTTAGGTGAACTTGACCTTTAAAATCTTCTTCAATTTTAGAAAGATTTTCTATTTGAAGGTGACAATTTTTAAGCTGTTCAACGAGATCAAGTTTTTGATTTTCAACACAGTTTTGCCATTCATGGCTTCATATAAACTTCTAGTCAAGAGATCGATCTTTCGAAGACTATCAGCTTCATCAATATTTGCAATATTGGTAAAGAAGGAAGGTGATACCTGAGTTGCAGAGGTTGAAGTAGAGGGAATGTCAGAATTGTCTTCCTCATCTTCAAGTTTGGTCAAGAGACATAGATTGGCTTCATCATCATCTTCAGAGTCTGATGATTCTTCTTCGTCAGAGGCAGCCCAATCATAGTCAGCCATGAGGCCTTTGCCTTTCTTCTTAAAGGTTTTCAGCTTTGCATACCTTTCTTTCAGCTTTTTATATTTTTCATCTCTATTTCTGGGAATAAAGTTTTTCTTGGGAAAAGCTGAGGGTCTAGAGACTTTCTTTGACCTGCACTCGCTAGCAAAATGTTCTATCTTTTCACAGTTATAGCTAGTAGCAGTGGCCTTATCAACAGGGGTTGATGATCTTGGCTTGTCAGTAATAGCAAGAGGCTTGTTCTTCTTGAAATTACTCTTTCTAGCAAATCCCCTGAACTTATTAGCCAGGAATGTCAGAGTTTCATCATTATCTGAAACGTCAGAGTCTGGTGATCTTTCAGAGTTAGTTTCCAACTCAGTGACAGTGATAGTTGATCGCTGAGTGGAAGGTGACTCTGAGATTAAAGCAACAAGGGTGCTTTTGGAATCTTTTACAAGATTCTTCTTAAGATGACTCGATTGCTCATGATTCAGCATCGTGCTATATAAGGTAGAAAGGGTCATTGATTTTAGATCCTTTGACAGCTTGAGACACATAGAATAATTGTCCCAGTTTTCAGGTAAACATTCTAAGAACTTTGTCAGTACTTCAAAGTTAGAATATTCCTTACCAACAGTTTTTAGATCTATTATTAAGCAGTTAAAACGTTGGTGTACTTCAGAGAGAGTTTCATTCTTACAACAAATGAAGCTTTCATACTGTCTTACCAGGTTGATCTTTCGAGAGTCCTGGACTTCAGAAGTACCTTCATACTGAACACAGATTGTGTCCCACATAGCTTTTGAAGTATTCAGGTTCATGACGGAATGGTAGACTTCATCAGTAAGAGCCATGGAGAGTATGGATCTGGCTTTGGTGTCGATAGCCACTTTCTTCTTATCTTCATCAGTCCACATATGAATTTCCTTAGGAATCGGCCTTTCTGGAATAGCAGGTCTATTCTCAGCGGCTGGAACTGCAACATCAAGTCTTACAGGACTATATGGGCCGTTTTCAAGATAGCAAGGTATAGTAGGGTCTACACCTTCTAAGAAAATAATCATCCTATTTTTCCATAGATTAAAATTATCTCTAGAGAATCTAGGGTGTTTTGCAAGAGAACCGTTGTCAATATAGTTTGTATTTGTGTTGGTAGCCATTTTAAGAAATAGCTAGGAAGAGAAATCTTAGTATACATCAAATCTTGTTTATGAGATTAAACAAATCCGCTCTGATACCACTTGTTGGTCCCGAAGGGCTATACAAGTTTGTAGAAGGGGGGGTGGTTGAATACAAACACACGTTTTTACTTTTCTAAATTGTTTATTGATAAATCAAGTCAATTTACAACTTGTTGCGGAAGAAGATTAAGGATAAACCTAATCTAAACAAGTCTTGAGAAACACTAAGTTTCTTGCACTAGAAAGAGTTAAAGAAATTACGAATAATAACTTAACAATAAGAAATAAGAAGATGGTCCGAGCACACTTCAAAACTAAAGTAAGGTTCTTCTTATATACTGCATGCATTTAATGCTTGGCAGTATGGCTTTACACGTGGAAGCAGCTGAGTGGTTGCATGTCATTAACCTTTGTAGACAACCTTAGTAGCCGCATGGTGCACAGTGTATAATCAGAGTTGTTGTACGATTACAGACAAAAGGGATGTTCGTTCTGACAGTTCGCACGGAGACGTACAAGGGAGGTAAGACAATAGTAACATGCAGGGAGACTTCATGATCAACTTTCGTTGAGTCAGATCTTTATCAGCGAATGATAAAGTTCAACGATTGCTGAAGTCTTCTACTTGATACTTCACGTTGAATGGACAGGTCTTGCTTCGCTGATATATGCATCAGTTCATGAGTAGACTTGTCGCTGGTTCTTGAGCTTGATCTTCGACTTCAGCGTAGAACTTTGGTTGACGTTAAACTTGTCTTCAGGGATCATAAGTAAATAACTAACTTATCAGCGATCATCTCATAGACTGAACAGGCTCAGAGCTATATGATGATGAACAGTGTTCACTGAATATCTAATCTAAAGAGTGAGAGTTCCTATCAGCGGTACTGTAAAGTCTTAGTACTTATCAGCGATAGTGAAACTCTGATACATATTGTTTACTTACAATTTTCACTAAGTGTTTAAGAGAGGGTCATTATCAAATCACTGAGGGTTTGGATCAACAATGCCAATTTCTAGGGGATAAGCTTGTGAGCTGGTTTTCTAAGAAGCAGAATTGCGTGTCAACATCTACTGCGGAAGCGGAATACGTGGTCGTGGCAAGCTGTTGCTCTCAAGTGCTTTGGATGAAGACTCAGTTGAAAGATTATGGATACGTAATCAACAAGATCCCGATCTATTACGATTCCAAGAGTGCAATAGCAATCACGACAAATCCTATTCAACATTCTAAAACAAAGCACATTGATGTCAGGTACCATTTTATAAAAGATCATGTTGAGAAAGGAACCATTGAAATGCATTTTGTGCCTACTGAACTAGAACTTGTTGACCTATTCACAAATCCTTTAGATGAAAAAAGCTTTAATTTCTTAATCAGCAAACTAGGGATGTTAAACACTTAGGCATTTCTCTGATTTCTTTAAAACATTAAGGGGGAGCGTGTGTGTTTGTTTATTTAATTATACTATATTTTTGAGGGGGAGCAAGAATATCTAACAGAGATACACTAACTATTTTGGACTCATGTTCAATGAGTACCAAGTTTTTCATTTGTACTTGCAGATTTATCTGAAGTTGAGACAATTGGATATGCATCTGTTTAGGGGGAGCAAGATGGCATAAGTCTGTAAGTATGGTATATAATATAATTTTCTTTTAGTATTTTCTAGATATATATATATATATATATATATTTTGAGAGGGGAGGAACATATTTTCCAAAGGAAAAGAGCTTAAAAAGTTTTAATCTGATGAGAGATTGTTGAAAGTTTGATTTTTATGAAAAAGTTGAAATTTTTTGAGGAAAAACACTTACTTTTCGCATCCTTAAGGATACGAGAAGTGTACTTATCGCATTCTCAAGGATACGAGAAGTGTACAACTCACATTCTCAAGGATACAAGAAGTGCACAACTCGCATCCTCAAGGATACGAGAAGTACAATACTCGCATCCTCAAGGATACGAGAAGTACACTACTCGCATCCAATTGTTTCGTGCCACGTGTCATCTTCTGAGGGTATAAATTCAAATTTTCAATCCTCATTTCCCACTTTTCATTTTAAACTTGGTACGAGTTTCTCATCAAGAACTGTTCATCTTCTTCACTTCAGTTTCATCTTCATTTGTACGTATCTCTCTACTCAGGTAACTTTTTCCATTGATGTTTGTTCCTTTGCTTTCGTTTTACAGATTAGAACAGTTTTAACCGTTTAATTTTTTTTTAGTTTTTATTTGAGTTTGTCTATTTCACTCAAAACAGTTTCGAAAACTGTTCATAGTTTGTGTTCTTGTAGTTTTGTTAAATTTTCTAGATTTAGGGTTTAATAAGTGAAATTGGCAGCCGATTTTCAGTAAGTGTGTGTCTTCAATGGTGTTTGAATGGTTTGAAGGTCAAAATCGTTCAAATTTGATCGATTTTAAATCAGGTTTGATTTTGAATGTTGCGAGAAGTTCACATACTTCTCTGTTGCGAAAAGTTCTAAATTTGTCCTGAAAATTTTAAGTATTGAACTCGCATTGTTCGTGAGAGTCAAGAACTCGTATCCTTTGGGTTACGAGTTCTTCAAAACTCGCATCTACTTAATATGTTTAACTTCAAAACTCGCATCTTCTTGTTGCGAGTTCTTCAAAACTCGTATCCTTATGTTGCGAGAACCTCAGAACTCGCATCCTTCTACATGCGAGTTGTCAATTGTTCGTATCCTTATGTTGCAAATTCTTCATAGTTCGCATCCTCCTTCTTGCGAGAATTCCAGAACTCGCATCCTTCTCCTTGCGAGTTCCTTGGTCTGAGTCATGTCTGATGCGAGTTGTTATGTGTCTATGTGAGTTGCGAGTTCTAGACTTAGACATTTTTTAGAAAAAATTTCAAAATGTGATTTTTGCCAAAATTAACCGTTTCAGAACTGTTTTTCAAACCAACAGTTTACATGGCAGAAAATCAAGAGCAACAAAGCAGAGTTCAGGGTTTTGGTGAACACGTACCAATAATCCCTGAGGCAACACCGGGAATTCCACTTCCATCCACACGATCAGTTCAAGCGCAGTGGTTGATCGCCCTGGGTGATGTGGTGGAATATCCCATCTACCCAGGGTTCGATCCCAGGCGTCCTCAACATTGATAAGACATCTTTAAGTTTCAAAATTGCCAAGGATTAGTCCGGGCTGTGCCTGGGATACCCTTTCCAAAAAAAAAATCATTAACCGAAGGAAATCCAGATTATGCCATAATTCTTCCACGCGACTATGTTGAAAACAAGGCCAACAATCACCATGTTGATTTTGATCACATCAACATATATCCGATCATCAAAGAAATCCTAAGGAATTACTCGTTGGCATATGCATTGACTCATACAGTCAATGTACCTATGCTGTATCTTCAACAAGCCTGGAAGACTATTACACTCACCATGGTGAACCGAATGCCAGTCTTTCTGATACAGATTGATGAGTTCATTACGAAGTTGGATTATCACAGACTAAGGCTAGTTCTGAAACTACCTGGACCTGAATCCATACCTGGGAAGACAACATTCGATTCTTATGCGACGGAGTCTGAAGTGTTTGAAGGCATAAAGGCTATGGGATACATTGATGAATTGAATCAAATCAAAGACTTCAACAAAGGAAATCTGCCTCCTTTGTATTACACGATCTTCTCTGTGATCAACAGGTGCCTAACTTCAAAGCACTAGGGAATTGATAATGCAAGTGTGAGTATTCTAAAGCTATTTCACGCGGTAGTGTATGATCTACATGTAGATTATGCAACTATCTTTTGGAATGAGCTTCAATAAAGGGTAGAAGACAGAGAAAAGAAGAAAGACAAACTTTATGTGCCCTACATGCGGTTCTTGCAAATTATCGTACATAGCATGCTAAGGTCAAATAGAGATATACCACGAATATTAAACCATCCTTCTGCACCAGAAAAGTCGATGCAATATCTTCAAAGGCAAAAGCATAACTTACATTATGAAATGTCATTACTGAAAGGGTTCTATGGATACGCGAATCAGAACGCTGAGTTTGATATAGAATATAGGGAGTCTATCGTCCGGCCAGAACCGGAGGGACCTACCCAGGACTCAACCCCTAGACCTAGGAGAGTGGTGTCAGTAAGGGTTCAGGAAGCAAGGGCTACTGAACGGGGAGCACCGAAGGAAAATACCGAGAGGGTAACCGGTGGGGGTCAGTCACCTGTCCTTGAAGATACACGGTTGTCATCTGAGGACACACATTTAGATGACCGTGTACTACAAAACACCGATGAGTTGATTCCTCTACATGTTGGAAGGGCTCCATCGATTGAGTATTCTAGTGATAGTATAGGGTTTGACAATGCGTCTGATTCCACGGAGGAACAATAGGATCAAAGAGATGATGCTGATGATGATGATAATGATGATGATGGTGCTAATGATGTTGATCAACACGGTGAAAATGACGATAATGATTTTGGTGATGTTACGGCTTTTCTGAACTTTCCACGCATGGAACATCTAGATACTGAAAATGTGCAAATTGTTATTGAAACAGTTACGGGAGACATAAGGAGAACCGAGGGAGTATTAGTTGAAGATGTCAGTGAGCCTGTGAGAGAAAATGTAGAAACAAATATGGAGAGTGTGAGTGCTACCATGACTTACTATACCAGACGGGCAGCCACATCCACCACCATATCTCATGTGTTGGGATCAGGTGTTGAAAAAGACGTTAGTAGCCCACTAACGCATTTGCACACCCCAGCCAGCCATTCGGCTTCCTCTCAACAGGAAACCGTCTTATTTTCTCACAGGGCTTCAGCAAAACTTCTATCCAGCTCTCACTTGGAGAGTTCGGGTATTGAAACAGAGCGACTCCCTCCCCGGTCCTCGACCTTCATTTCTGCACAAGTATCGAGTCTAGTGCCAGTTACTGATATATTATCTTCTTTGGCTAGGACACTTTTTGGAACATCTGGTGAGAGTCTATGTGCCTCATCCGGAACGCTCGTAGTAATTCCTTCTATAGGATCACAAGGATTGAGCGGAAGTCCTACCAGTGCTAACATTATTCCAACGCTGAACGTAGGCCACATAGTTGATTCAACTGTCGTGTCAACAGGTAACCTAAGTGGTCCCGGAGGTGATTTACCAGTCTTTGTGACAAGGAATGAGCTCGACGACGCCTTAAAGGTTGTTGAGAAAAATCTTATCAAGGAGATACAAGGTGTTAGGTACTTGATGAAAGGTAAAGGGCCGTTGATTGAAGAGCCCGGAGTGCCTCCACCTCTACCTCCAGTTACACCAGTTCAGGTAACTCCACTTGATTTATCTGTTGATGAGCTGAAATATCTGTTTTATGCTAAGTTACTTTCCATTAGTCCTGATGATCAGCAAAGCAAGAATTTGTTATCACTTATTGAGAATTTTCAATCCCGACCACAACCACCTCCACCTACACCTACGCCTACACCCACACCGAATACCGTTACATCCACGGAGTTCAATTCTTTCAAGTTAGAGGTTGTACAGAACCTAAGTTCCATGAAAACAACTATGGATGAACTGGAAAAACAAGTTGCTATTCTGAATAAAAGTTGTAAGTCTCAAGCCCAAGGAACTAAACGAAGGCATTATCAGGATCCCGATGATCATGATCATGAGCAGGAGAGAAGTAAGAAGCAGAAATTTGATTCAGAAGCTCCAAGTTTGGGAAATATTATGTCCACGGCTGAAGTTGTTAGCTTGTTTGAATCTGGATCTATGGGCGAAGAAAACGGAAAGCAGATTGTACTGTATGTGGATCCGAATATAGAACCGGCGGTTGAAAAGCCTGAGGTAAATGAGGAGGAAATAAGGGAGGTTGTAGACAGTTTTGTGGAAGTTGTAGAAGTTGTTGATATCAGCTCTGATGATGGGGCTGATGTGACTGAAAGCGAATATGAAAAGTATTGGAAAGTAAAAGAAGAGACGGAAACCTTGCTTATGATTACATATAGAACAGCTGAGCAAGATGGTGGGTTCAGTCAAGAAGAGGTTGATTTCCGTACTGAGATATATGGGCAAAAGACACCTGAAGAAATAGCCGTAAGCCCCATACTCTCACCCGAACCCATTTCCAGTACCTTGATGACATCCCAACCAGAAACTACACCTTTAACTTTCAACCTTAGGCAACCAAGTTCAACATAAACCACCATACCATCTCCTGAACAAATTCCTCAAACCATTCATGTTCATCATGAAACTCCACCTTTCCATGATCCATTCTTTAAAGAACCAAAACATGAAGAACCAGAACCACCATTCACTACACCTTTTGTACCACCTGTTATTCCTTCACATGACGAAGCCGGTCCTTCCAATGCTTCAACATCTGATCAACCTGGTCCATCAACTTCCCGAGGCAAAAGATTATCTGAATTGGAATAGAGACAACGAACCTTATACCTGAGAACACCTTTCTTGGAGGATACTGAAAGAAGACTGTTTGTCCACCGAAGCAGAAGGTTGAATCCATACGTTGTGTTGGGAATTACTGATCAATCGGATCAATACAAGTTTGAGTACATTTACTTTCTAAAGGGAAAGTGTCAAAAAGAAAGGTTTGTGAAAAGCAAGAAGCTGATTGTAAGTATCAAGGAGGTGACAACAAGATTGTTCTATAAGATGTGGTATCCGGAGTTTGTAGTTCAAAGGCAAGACTATAGAGACTATTCTTTCACGGAAGTTGATTTCTGTCACTTATCTATTGAAGACTTTGAATTCATGTAACATTACTTCAGAGATCTTCAGATCATGAAAGATAATGTGCTTCTTGCATTGAACGCCATCAAAAAAAATTTGAGAAGGCATATTCTGTATACGCAATGTCATGACATCCAGATGGCCGTGGAAAGTGAGCAACCGATGGTAAATCTGATAAGGCCGAATCAAGAGATGGCAGGATTGATGAGAATGCCTCTATATGTTGTGATTGAAGAACATGAGTTCGGTATTGTATTCAGAAATGATAGAGGAGAGAAGATATTCATAAGGATCAATGATTTGGCTAAGTACTCGAATGGTACACTAAAGGTTGTCAGATTACAGCTTGAACAAAGACTCAAAAGACATGATGCTGAAAGGAAGATTACTTGGATGTCTTCCAGGGCTAGAATTCTTGTGGTCAGAGCTTTGTCAGAGATTGATGACAGACTGAATATCAGAACAACCATGGGAAGAATTGAAACTTATATTGGGGTCCGAAGAAGAAGAAGACCCTTCCTGCCTTGATAGTTAAGGGGGAGATTGTTAATGTATTATTGTAGCTATCAAGACAGTGTTTATCTTGTACTGTATCTTCTAAGTAGAGGCATGGACTTGTCATGGCCCTACTATATAAAGAAGATCTTTTGTTATCAATGTAAGCTTTTGTGTCATTTGTACTTTCACACTTATACATGAATGACAAATTCTCTCTCTAAGATACTCTCTTAATTTTACAATTAAGATCATTAACTTTGCTTAACAACTAAGATAAAGCTATTTATACCTGAGAATTACAACACTTTAATTTCTAATTACATTGACTTTCTACTAAGACTACTTTGACTTTGACAACTTTGACTTTTACTTTGACTTTACAATGTTTGCCTATTACAAGACTTTTACAATAAATCTTGAATACAATAATGCTCTAACATTCTCCCCCTTTGGATTCAAGATTTAAAAAATATATGGCAGCAGTCTTCAGTTCTTGATCTTCAAAACATTAACTCTGACCGCTTTAATCTTTGAAGCTTTGGCAATCTTCAAACAGTTGATACTTCACAAGTTCACGTTGAACTTTGATGCTTTGACAGTCTTCAAACTCTCATCTTTGAAGAATCTTCAATCAAACTTGAAAAGTCTTTGTCTTTCACAATGTAAAGTCACTTATCTTGAATTGTACTCTTCAACAAATTGTCTTCAAGTCTTGAACACGAATTTCAGATCTTTGCAGCTTTAAAGTCGTTGAATCTTTGAAATCAAACTCTTTGAATGATTTCTTGAACTTTGTATCTTCATCTCTTTGACTTTGAATTGTCTTCGAACAACGAACTCTCTCGAATTATCTCGGAATGTCTTCTTGACTTTAGCAAATCATTTCTCCCGCTTAATCTGTCATTGACATAAATTTCTCTTTTTCTTCAGGGTATTATTTCCCCCCCCCCACCTGTTCTTCAATATACTATTTCTCCTCCTTTTTGATGATTGTGAGCATCATGATCAACAAAACCATTATCAATTCCAGCACGCACTTTGTTCACCATAAGTAACATTCTCTTCCTTTTTGATCTGATAAATCGTCAATCCCAAAAGAATTTATTCCGAATCTTTTCAAATTCAGACAAAAGAATGTGGTAACCCTGAAACAACGGATGAATCAGTTACAATGCTTGTAAGTAGCACGGAGCAACTTAGTACAACGAATGTACTTTGTAAAGGAGCTTTTTGATGTTCACTCCCCAGGGCTTCCATTCAATCATCGAAAAACCACAAAGGAATTTCTATGAACGTTATGACAAGAAAACATATTCCTTGTGTGTACGTGCTTGTGTAGAAAGAATTGAAGCAACATATGCTTGAAAAAATATAGGCTCAAAGCGTGTAAACTATTGAGACAGCAACAATTTTCCACGGACTCAATGTGCATGAATGTATCTTCTAAGTAGAGGCATGGACTTGTCATTGCCCTACTATATAAAGAAGATCTTTTGTTATCAATGTAAGCTTTTGTGTCATTTGTACTTTCACACTTATACATGAATGACATATTCTCTCTCTAGATTCTCTCTATGATTGTTATCATACTTTGCTAGATTTGAGGGAACAACAGAAAAGTTTCTTAGTGGGTTGCGAAAACCTCAGTTGTTTGGGTTGCGAAAACTTCCTAATTCTTTGGGTTGCGAAAACTTTAGCTGTGGAATTATTTTTCAAAGTGTAATCTGTTGCATTTTGCTGTCTGAACTTTCAGAACGATCACTCTATTAGGATTAAATCAAGATGTCAAATGTGATAACTGATCCAGTGACAATTCAGTACATCAATCTTTATCTCGAATATATAGATAGAAGTCTGGCTCTCGAGAAACAACTTTCTGATATGAAGAAGTTTCAAGGGAACATGAAAACATTGGAATATGAAAATGATCATCTGAAGAAACAGATTCTAGAAATATCATCTGTTGATCCAAACCCTTAGTGATTTGATAATGACCCTCTCTTAAACAATTAGTGAAAATTGTAAGTAAACAATACGTATTAGAGTTTCACTATCGCTGATAAGTACTAAGACTTTACAGTACCGCTGATATGAACTGTCACTCTTTAGATTAGATATTCAGTGAACACTATTCATCATCATATAGCTCTGAGCCTGTTCAGTTTTATTGATGATCGCTGATAGTTTAGATAGTTTACTTATGATCCCTGAAGACAAGTTTCACGTCAACCAAAGTTCTACGCTGAAGTCGAATATCAAGCTCAAGAACCAGCGACAACTCTACTGATGAACTGATGCGGATATCAGCGAAGCAAGACCTGTCCATTCAACGTAAAGTATCAAGTAGAAGACTTCAGCAATCGCTGAACTTTATCATTCGATGATAAAGATCTGACTCAACGAAAGCTGATCATGAAGTCTCCCTGCATGTTACTATTGTCTTACCTCCCTTGCACGTCTCCGTACGAACTATCAGAACGAACATCCCTTTTGTCTGTAATCGTACAACAACTCTGATTCTACACTATGCACCATGCGGCTACCAAGGTTGTCTACAAAGGTCAATGATTACATGCAACCACTCAGCTGCTGCCACGTGTAAAGCCATACTGCAATGCATTAAATGCATACAGTATATAAGAAGAACCTTACTTCAGTTTTGAAGTGTGCTCGGACCATCTTCTTATTTCTCCCTTATTGTTAAGTTATTATTCGTAATTTCTTTAACTCTTTCTAGTGCAAGAAATTTAGTGTTTCTCAATACTTGTTTAGATTAGGTTTATCCTTAATCTTGTTCCGCAACAAGTTGTAAATTGTCTTGATTTATCAATAAACAATTTAGAAAAGTAAAAACGTGTGTTTGTATTCAACCCCCCCCCCCCCCCCCCCTTCTACAAACTTGTATAGCCCTTCGGGACCAACAAGTGGTATCAGAGCAGATTTGTTTAATCTCATAAACAAGATCTGATCTATACTAAGATTTCTCTTCCTTGCTATTTCATTAAATGGATACCAACACAAACACAAACTATATTGACAACGGTTCTCTTGCAAAACCCCCTAGATTCTCCAGAGATAATTTTAATCTATGGAAAAATAGGACGATTCTCTTCTTAGAAGGTGTAGACCCTATTATGCCTTTTTATCTTGAAAACGGCCCATATATTCCTATAAGAATTGATGCTGCAGTTCCAGCCGCTGAGAATAGACCTGCTATTCCAGAAAGGCTGATTCCTAAGGAAATTCATATGTGGACTGATGAAGATAAGAAAAAAGTGGTTATCGACACCAAAGCCATATCTATACTCTCCATGGCTCTTCCAGACGAAGTTTACCATTCCATCATGAACCTGAAAACCTCAAAAACTATGTGGGACACAATCTGTGTTCAGTATGAAGGTACTTCTGAAGTCCAGGACTCTCGAAAGATCAACATGGTAAGACAGTATGAAAGCTTCATTTGTGGTAAGAATGAAACTCTCTCTGAAGTACACCAACGTTTTAACTGCTTAATAATAGATCTAAAAACTGTTGGTAAGAAATATTCTAACTTTGAAGTACTGACAAAGTTCTTAGAATGTTTACCTAAAAGCTGGGACAATTATTCTATGTGTCTCAAGCTGTCAAAGGACCTAAAATCAATGACCCTTTCTACCTTATATGGCATGATGCTGAATCATGAGCAATCGAGTCATCTTAAGAAGAATCTTGTAAAAGATTCCAAAAGCACCCATGTTGCTTTAATCTCAGAGTCACATTCCACTCAACGATCGACTATCACTGTCACTGAGTTGGAACTAACTCTGAAAGATCATCAGACTCTGACGTTTCTGATAATGATGAAACTCTGGCATTCCTGGCTAATACGTTCAGGAGATTTGCTAGAAAGAGTAATTTCAAGAAGAATAAACCTCTTGCTATTATAGACAAGCCAAGATCATCAACCCCGGTTGATAAGGCTACTGCTACTTGCTATAACTGTGAAAAGATATGACATTTTGCTAGCGAGTGCAGGTCAAAGAAAATCTCTAGACCCTCAGCTTTTCCCAAGAAAAACTTTACTCACAGGACTAGAGATGAAAAATACAAAAAGCTGAAAGAAAGGTATTCAAAGCTGAAAACCTTTAAGAAGAAAGGCAAAGGCCTTATGGCTGACTATGATTGGGCTGCCTCTGACGAAGAAGTATCATCTGACTCTGAAGATGATGATGAAGCCAATCTATGTCTCATGGCCAAACTTGAAGATGAGGAAGAAAAATCTGACATTCCCTCTACTTCAACCTCTGCAACTCAGGTTAAGAAGGGTATATGGTATCTCGATAGCGGATGCTCTAGACACATGACTAGTATGAAGAACCTGCTCACTGAGTACAAAGAAGAGAAGGGTCCCTCTGTAAATTTCGGTGGAAATGGAAAAGGACATACCCGAGGGTTTGGTGTACTCTCTAATTGTACAACAACCTTCAGAAGAGTCGCATATGTTGAAGGGCTGAACCATAATCTTCTAAGCATCAGTCAACTTTGCGACAAGGTTAACAAAGTAATCTTACTAAGGAATCCTGCTTTGTCGCTGACAAAAAGGAGAAGATAGCTCTCAGCGGTTATCGTTTGGAAAATGTTTATGTAATAAACATGGACTCAACAACCACTGAGAACTCCTATTTCTTCTCAAAAGCCTCATCTGATGTCAACTGGCTATGGCATAAGAGGCTCTCTCATCTAAACATCAAGACACTGAACACACTTTCTTCAAAAGAGTTAGTCACTGGTCTACCTCAGCACTCAAATGCCAAAGAATCCTTATGTTCAGCGTGTGAGAAAGGCAAGCAGACCAAAGCAACCTTTAAGTCAAAGCAAGTTTCCTCAGTATCATCTCCTCGACAACTTCTCTATATGGATTTGTTTGGCCCTGTTAACAAACAATCCATCGCTGGAAAGAAATATACACTGGTCATAGTTGATGAATTCTCTAGATATACATGGGTTATGTTTCTCCATTCTAAGAGTGACACCCCTGAAGAACTCATCACCTTTGTTCGGAAGATGGAAACCCTGAACAACTTGACCGTTCGCTCAATAAGGAGTGATCATGGGACTGAATTCCAAAACAGTTCTCTTGATTCCTTCTTTGAGAGTAAGGGTATTTCTCACAACTTTTCTTCAGTGAGAACACCGCAACAAAACGGAGTCGCTGAAAAAAGAAATAGAACTATTATTGAAGCTGCACGCTCAATGCTCAGCGATTCTCACCTGCCTACTCAGTTTTGGGCAGAAGCTGTCAACACTGGTTGTTTTACGCAAAACAGGTCGCTGATAGTCAAAAGATTTAATAAAACAACTTATGAACTTTTTCATGGGAGAAAGCCTTCAATTAGCTTTACTCACATATTTGGATGTCAGTGTTTCATACTGAACAACAGAGATGCCCTTGGAAAGTTTGATCCTAAGGCTGATGATGGAATCTTTCTTGGATATTCTTCAATCTCCAAAGCCTTTAGAGTCTTCAATCGAAGAAGACAAACTGTTGAAGAAACTATTCACGTCACTTTTGACGAATCCCGTTCAGCGAATTCTCGACCATCTGCTGATACTGAAGAAGTGAATCAATGGATGTTTTCTCATCTTGGTGATTCAGAAGATATTCTCACTCCTCATACTCATAACGTTGAAGATGATAGTCCTACTATCATCCCAAACATGCAGAATAGTGAAGCTGAAACATCATGGGTCTCAGCTGTTCCTTTAAACATTATACATGCTTCTGAACCAAATGTCTCAGACATTCCATCTACTTCTCAGCAATCAGTGAATGAGATGACATCTGCACCTACTCCTCTTTTGGCTGATATTCCAGAAGTTACTGAAGCTTCATCTTCAGCTCCTCTAGTCCAATTTGAGTTAGCGACTTATGCTCCTGCTCAACGATGGACTATAAATCACCCAATTGATCAAACCCTTGGTGATCCAAATGCTGGTGTTCAAACTCAACGAAGTGTGGGTAATATTTGTTTATTTGTTAACTTTATTTCTCTGATTGAACCAAAAAAAATAGATGATGCCCTCAAAGATCCAAACTGGGTCAGCGCTATGCAAGAAGAGCTGACTGAATTCGAAAGAAACAAAGTTTGGAAACTTGTTCGAAGACCAACTGACAAGACAGTGATAGGCACTAAATGGGTCTATCGAAACAAGTTGGACGAACATGAAACTATAACCCGCAACAAGGCTCGTCTTGTTGCTCAGGGATTCAGACAAGAGGAAGGCATAGATTACGACGAAACATTTGCTCCAGTAGCAAGACTAGAATCTATTCGTCTATTCTTAGCATACGTTGTACACAAAGACTTCAAAGTATATCAAATGGATGTTAAGTCAGCATTTCTCAATGGAATGCTGAATGAAGAAGTCTATGTGGAACAACCTCCAGGATTCTCAGATCCTAAGCGTCCAGGTTATGTTTATAAACTGGATAAGGCACTTTATGGCTTAAAGCAAGCTCCACGTGCATGGTATGACACTCTATCCTCTTATCTCCTAATTGAAAATTTTGAGCGAGGTAAAATCGACAAAACTCTATTTTTCAGAATAGTGAAAGGTCATATCATTCTTGTTCAGATATATGTTGAAGACATTATATTTGGTTCTACTAACCCTGACCTTTGTACTCGTTTCGCTGATAGAATTAAAGAAGAGTATAAAATGAGTATGATGGGTGAGCTAACATATTTCCTTGGTCTTCAGATAAAGCAAAATGAAAAAGGAACTTTCATTAATCAGGGAAAGTATGTTAGAGATATGCTGAAGAAATTCGATTTAACTCAGAGTTCAGCTATGAAAACCCCTATGGCACCACCGCTGACACTAAACAAGGATTCAAATGGAATACCTGTTAATGTCATATTGTACCGTGGGATGATCGGCTCCCTCTTGTATCTTACAGCTAGCCGACCTGATATTATGTATGCTACTTGTTTGTGTGCACGATATCAAGCTGAACCTAAGGAATCTCATATGATCGTTGGAAAACGAATCTTTCGTTACCTTAAGGGTACTATGAACCTAGGTCTTTGGTATCCCAAAGACTCAGGGTTTGATCTAATCGCCTATTCAGATAGTGATTTTGCAGGTTGCAAATTGGATAGGAAAAGCACCACCGGAGGCTATCAGCTCTTAGGTGGAAAGCTCGTGAGTTGGACAAGTAAAAAAGCAAAACTCAGTGTCCACCTCAACTGCTGAAGCTGAGTATGTAGCCGCTGGAAGCTGTTGTTCTCAGGTCTTGTGGATGGGAAATCAACTACTAGACTATGACCTTCAGCTCTCGAAAATTCCAATCTGTTGCGACAGCACAAGTGCCATCGCTATAGCCAACAATCCAGTGCTACACTCAAAGACAAAACACATCGAAATCAGGTATCATTTTATCAGAGATCATGTGATGAATGGTGATATAGAACTTCATTTTATCCCAACTGGCTATCAGTTACCTGATCTATTCACCAAACCTTTTGATGAGACAAGATTCAACTTTCTCATCAGCGAGCTTGGAATGCTGAACCTTGAAGAATAAAATCTTCAGCGGTTCACATTTGATCAGCGATAGGATAAAATCAACTTGTATAACCCACTCTATCATTCTCTCTCTGAACATAATTGATTCGCTGATATCAAGGTATGTTTTCTCTCTTACTCGCTGACGTTCGCCTAGAACTCAAAGATTTCAAAACATCTTGCATCGCTGAATATCTCTTCCTTAACAGCGATACTTTGAAATTTCTTATTCCAACACTGATATTTCTATTCAGTGCTTCATATTTTCAAAAGTGTCCCTGAGCTTTCAAAACCTCATAGACATCCTAAAATATGAAAGGAAAGTTGGGACGTCATCGCAACGGATAAGCCCTGGCACGTTCTTTTTCTGACACACGTTTGCACGTTTCGTTTACCTTCCAATCAAATGCAAACACGTGTCTGTGTCATGATGAAAATCTTTTCCCGCTCAAGATTTTCTCTCTCTCTACTCTCTCTATATAAACCATTTTAGGTTTATATTTTTCTCTTTACGCGAAAAACTTTTCCTCCAAGCAAGAAAAAGATTTACTGTTGCATTTTGAGCTCTCAAAATTTCCAGAAACTGTTCATCTTCTTCTTCGACGAACCAGGTTAATACTCTTATTATTTACCTACATTACTTGTTTATGATCTTATTCTTTACTTTTAATAAATCAAACAAAAGAACTTTTATAAAATGAAATCATTTTCTGTTCATGATTTTATGAATATAACCTTCATGGTTGTTCTTCAAGTTTATATCAAAACTCGTAAACTTGTTCTTCATATGTTTTTCCAGAATTCCTTCTTCAAATGAAAACTGGAAAACACATAATCTCTACGTTTTGTAACTCTTTCTCAAAACAAGAAAAACCCTAATCTTTCTCAAAGGGATTTTTGGCTGAATGAAATGGACAAAATTCAAAAACATCTTATTGGAAAATATTTCCACATTAAGATTATTTGTTTTGTTGATCTTTGGTTGAGCTAATTACAGAAATGGCTGCTCCTTCTACTGGTATTCCAACTGCTGAGAACACTCCTGCTGCTGAGGAACTTGAAATCACCAAGGCTCCTCAGGTCAAGTTCAAACATGAGGATGTCTCTTTTACAAAATCAAACAACCTCTGTTGGAACCCAGATACGCTTAATCAAGATTAACAGTCTATTAGTTGAGTTTAGAGTTTGATGCGGAAGCGTATTAAACTAACAGATATGTTTGATAGATATTAGAACGCACATATATAAAGAAAACAGTACAGAATGAAAAGGATTTCTTGAACAGTTACTGTTATTCAATATATAATAACAACACGAAGAACAGATTAAGAACTGTTGGTGTGTGAGAATATAACACTCAGATATTTGACAATAAAGTTTGAGAGTATTAGTGATTCCTTGTCTATTCGTCGTTAGGAAGATCTCAACATGAGACTTCCTTTTATACTACTCTTAGAAGAATATGAAGTTGTTCACTGTTCCTTTTACGGCATGAATAGTAAACTGGATGGTGTGAACAGTGGACTGGATGGTGTGAGCAGTTGTTTGAGCCATGCGCATTTGATGGAGCAGATGTACTATTGGTAAATGCATTAAATGGCACAGACGTCTATTTTGTACCATGCCCTATTGAGTCCACTCAGAGCTTGACACGTGTTTTGACAGTACTTTTCCATGCAAGATGATGAACGTATCCAGTAATATCTTCCAAGTCTTCATAGAGGACCACAGAGGCTCTGTAATGAATTACAGAGGTTCTGCGGTCTGGTCCTCTGTGGAGCAGTCTTCGCCGGATTCCGAGTCTTTGGTCTTCTTTGTGCGTATGACAGAGCTTCTGTAGGAAACCTCTGCTGCTTCTGTAGCTTCTTGACCTTGATTTCTCGGTAATGTCGGCAGAGCCTCTGTAAGAGGCTTTCTTCACTTAGCCTATTTTTCACTACTTCTAAATACTTCTATGATTAGGAAGATTGAAGCTAACAATCTCCCCCTAAGTAGTGAAAAATAAAAATTTGAACTTGAGTTAAGTTTGGCTAAGTTAGATAAGACAGAGGTTAAACAATACCTCGAAATTTCTTTCATTTAGAAATATGCCAGAGGCATTTTACATTTGAGTACAATGAAAGATAAAACTTTGTTTGTAGAGATTGGAGGTCTGAGAATCAGATTTTGGCATCTTTGAAATCGTTGTAGCTTCTGTTGTCTCTGCCGACTTCTCTGATTTCTTTGTAGAATCTGATGCAGAGTTCTCTTAGGCGAATTGTTGCGTCAATCTCTCTTATGATTGTATCTGCAGCATCTTTTTCCATTTTCTTTGAACCTCTGTATTTCACAAGGCTTGCTCTGAACTTGTTCAGAGTATTTGTTGCGTACTTCTGACAGTCCATGCATACAAATAGTTTAGTTTCGCCTTGAGGGTTTTGAAATACTAAACCAAACCGTGGTTCTGTGATGATTGAGTTTGGTATGGCGTCTGGTGGGCAGCGATCCTCTGGTGGTCGTAGATCCAGATGTTTGAGACCGAGATCCTTTCCCAGCTGGAAATCTATCATGCTGTAGAGCAGAAGCTTTTCCCTCATCGCTTTTCTCAATACTTGATAGGCTCTGGTGTTTGCCTCTGTGTTGTAGTTGTCCTTTGTCCATTGCAGAAGGTCAGGTAGATCGTATGGATTGATGTTTCTTAAGTCAGCATCAGCGAAGGTAGATTCTGAATTGTTCTCTCTTCTGACTTTGTAAAGATTGTACCTGACCCTTGGATAGGTTCTTGTGAAGGAGAATCGGCAGAAGATCACCTTTTTGATCTTGTGAATTGAGAAAACATCTGCTTTGGTTCTTGGCTTTGTTCTCGTGAAGATGTTCTCAAATTCTTCTCTAATCCTTGGATCTGTCACATGATCTGTTGGATAGTTTGTCTGAAAGGATTGTTTGTAGAGGTATTTGTATACCACTTCTTCCATTTCTTCATGTGTTGGACCAGGTCGTGGAATTTGTCTTCTGAGACTCTCCATCTGTTGAACAACTTCTGCAGCTCTACCAGTTAAAGGAATTTCTGACAGAGGCTTCAATCCATGTGCCCAGTCAACTTCTTCGGGTTTTGGGGTTTGAAAGGCGTCAAACGCACTCTTCATCAATTTCTCTGTTGGCTTTGACAATGTTTTCTTCTTCTTAGGCTCTTCTGTCAGTATCCCTTTGCCTTTATCTTTTGTTGTCGTGGCAGAACCTGTTGCTTCTGTGGGATTTGTGGTTTGCACTTCTGTAGGTTTGATGGAGGTTGCCTCTGTGGATTTTGACGATTGTGACTTAGAGGACTTTTGTGGCGATGGTTCTGTTGGCTTGACTTGCTCTGTAACCTCTGTTGGAGGTTGTTTGGTGACTTCTTCTGTGAGCTCAGTTTCTGTTGATGAAGTGTTTTCATTGAATCTTCTTGCCATTCTGAAAGCTAAAGTGAACCTGTGCCTTTCTTCTTCTCTCTTCACCATACGATCACTTATCGTTGTGTGCATCCTTTTCAGAATGTCAGAAGCAGAGGTCGTTGCTCTTTTTGGTTTGGTGGCAATCGAATTTCTTCTGGGTATGGTTTGGGGTGTTTCCACAGAGGTGGGTGTTTTCTCTGTGGTTGGTTCATCTGTTTCTTCCAAAGTAATTACCTCAGGGGTGGTAGTTGCCTCTGAGGTTTGCTTATCTGCTTCTGTAGTGTTGGGTTCTTCAGAGGTTGAATCCACAGAGATGGGTGTATTCTCTGTGGTTCTTTGAGTTTGTTGTTGGGTTTGTTCTTGAGGGGCTTGGCTGATTGGTTCTGCTGCGATTGGTGGAGATTGAATTCCTCTGCTCGTAGCTTTCTCCCTTAAATTCTCCCCCTCAGGATGATCTGATGGACCAGGATGGTCATCATCATCAGAGTCATCCTGACTCTTATCCGAAGTACCCTCTGCTCTGCAAGAAGTGTTGGGCTTCTTTGGCAATTCAGCTCCTGCTGCCTTCAATTTTTCACATATATCATCGCAGAGACCAATAAATGTCGCAAGCTCTGCTTCTGTCTTGAAACGCATTTTGCCGACACTTTTCTTGAAGTCCTTCACATAGTTGGCATTTGCAGTTGTGAAGGAGACAATGACTTCTGTGACCTGGTTTATGACGTTTTGTCCTAGCTCTGTTAGTTGTGCTCTGGTCATATAGTCTTTTGGCTGCATCATTGTCGTGGTTCGTATTGCCTCTGCTTGAACTTGTGATAACGCATTCTGTAAGTCTGCAGGAGTTATGCCCTCTGCTCTGTTGGATTGCGTATTCAATTGTTCAAGGAAATCTTTGACCGAGTCCCTGAACGCAGAAGTTGCAGTTGTTTCGAATTGATGAGCGGCAGAAGTGGCTGTTTCTTTGGCAGTGGTTGTTGCAGAAGACTTCATCTCTGAGATGGCGGTTTTCACCTCTGTGGACAGATCGTCCATTTTGGTGTTCAGATTCAAGAGAGCTATAGATGTTGTCTCTGCCAAGGATTTGAAAGAGCTTTGCAACTCTTTCATTGTTTGGTTCACAGAGGTGACAAGGGTTTGGAACTCATCCCTTGATACTTGTGTTCCTTGTGTAACCTCTGGAGGAACACATTCGTCTCTAGAGTGAGTCCCTGTTCCTGGGACACCTTCGTTCACCCTTGTTTGTACGATGGGGGTGGAAGGATTTCCTTCTGATCCTCGAGAGGAAACCTGAGTTTCGTTCTCTACAGAAGTTCTGTGAAGAACAGAGTCCAAATCCACTCCAGAGGTGGGTATTGGAATGTCCTTCTGTTGACTAGGAGACTTGTCTAGAGTCTCTTCGTTTCTGTGCTTACTACTTCTCTCTGAAAGAAGGTTTGGCCTTAATGTGTGCGTGACAGAGGAAACGAATTCCTCTGTTGGGTGTTCTTGTGTGATCTGGGGCGATTGATCACGAACATTAGGTGAGTCTCTTTGAGGAGACTCCCTAGGAATGGATTCCCCGGTTTCTGTGGGCACAGAGGTTGAAAGAGTAACCTCTGGCTGGATGGGTTGGGTTAGGATCGAGCTGTGCTGCTCTTTTTCAATAACTCCTTCTGCAGCTAGACCTGTGGAGTTAGAAATGTGGGTTGCACTGGGAGTTGGGTTTGGTTGTGTGCCTTCTTCAACTTCGGCATCTTTTCTTGTTTCTTCCTCTGGTTCTGTGGAAGTTCCTTGCTCTGGTCGTAAAAGGTCATACATGTGATGAGATCCGTATAATCTCATGACATGAGGATGATAGAGACCTTTTCGTATCCAGACAGCCTCTTCTTCATCTGAATCTACCTCTGAGATTTCTATCCCTGTTTCTGTGGTTTCTTCTACAACCGTTGCCTCTGTAACTTTAGTTGTATTCCACTCTGCTTCGATTTGTTCTGTTTCTTCTGAAGCTTGGTTTGGACTTCTTCTGTGGACGTCCAATCCTTGAATGAAAGGGTTTTGTAAAATCACAGGGGTTTCGGCTGGTTGATTTCTGGGTGTTGTGTCATCTTCTTGTAGATGTGTGTCAATGCCAGAAATGAAGAAATCTTGTTCTTCTGGAGTGTGGTGGTCGAGAGGTTGTGCCGTCCACCCTGCTGTATTAAGGGTGTTTGCAATTTCGGGGTTCTGTAGGAAATCATTCAGGTCTCCTTGGTGAGCAAATCTATCTGGAGATTGATAGGGTGATTGATATCCTTCTTCTGTCATTCCTACTTCTGCATCTTCTTCTTCTGCAGTTTCTCCCTCTTTGATTTCCTCTTCTGAAATGGTAAACAACTTTTTAAGTGTTTTACCATGCTTCTTTTTAGTTTTCCTCCTTTTTGGTTTTGGTGCCCCTTCCTCTGTTGATTTGGATCTTTTCTTTTTCTGTTTTGTGAAAAGGGGAGGAGCAGAGGAGCCAATCTCTGTGGCATGGGGAGGTGAAGATCGATCTTCTGTAGTGCTTGTTGAGGTGCCTTCTGCAGTTTTTCTCTTCTTTGCTTTTGGAGTAGATGCAGAGGTTCTTGATGAAGACTTCTTTCCCATAAGTTTTGCACGTTTGGCTATAAAGCTGAGTTGAATAGCCATGTGTTTTGCTAACTTCTGATCCTTTTCTTCTTGAGTGGAAAGAGGTTGTGCTATCATTGTTCCTAGGGGGACACCTAAACGCGGGGGTGTCATAGGACTCGGTTTTGGAGTTTTATGATCGCGTATATACTCTTTCTGAAGGGATTTGTTCGATGCGTAGCGCAGAAGTTTCGTTGACAGAGGTCTGCAGTGTGAGTAGCCATCAGCATGATCAGTGGGGGTATTTTTGTTCATCGGGAACTGTTTGGGAGATGGCCCTTCCATTGGCCAATTTTGGATTAGCAGCAGAGGTTCGAACAGTACTCCCAATATTCTTTGGAATTGCAAAGGTGGTAGAAAGTTGGGATCGTTCTCTTTGACCCTTTTCGAGTTGTTCTTTCTGTCGATGGTGTTTATGATCTCTTGCATCATTATGGTCGCATAGTCTAGTGGAAGATCATAGTAAACCCCATACATGATGCTCAAGATTTGATGTGAGCTCTGGTCAATACTCCCTATCTTTCCTGTCAGGCATCTGTTAAGAATAGAGAACAAAGTGTTCCACAGAGGTGGTAATCGGCCTCTGCGGAAGTCATTTCTCTTCCGTAGTTGGGTGTTGTACCCAAGCATTTCCACGAATCGACAGAGCTCTTCGTCTGTTGGTTGCTCTGCATAATTTTTCAATCCCAGAAGACCCCTTGTTGGTAGGTTGAATTCAAGTGAGAACATTGTTCTATTGAACTTGATTTCAAGATGCTCAGATTTATCAGGTCTTGAAATGTACCCTTTGATAAGAGAATCGTCTTTATCAAATCGGCAGCTTTGCCAAAATTGGTTCAAATAACGGACTGGAATTTTGTTCGGGGTTCTTGATAGTTGAGGGAAGAGGACATGGTTTTCCATGACGTTCAGAAGTATGGCATGGGCTTTGCCGAAAGTAGTGGGTGAGGGGACCAAATAGCAGTTGTTGGATTTGATAGGAAGAGTGGCTTCGAAATGATCCTTAGCTATGAAGTTTTGTAAGTGTGTCGTCGGAGCAAAGTCTGCGGAGTCCCCGGAATCTTGTTGTTCAATATCTCTTGCAAGGCTGGGGTTTTCAGAACGTTCTGAATGAGCAGGGGAGTTTTCCGTTGAGTTCGCCGGAGAGAGTTCAGAGGATGTAGCTCGAGAAGATGAAGCCATTTGCAAGTGTTTTGCAGGGTATCGCCGGAGAAGAAGATGAGAGTTTGTAAAAAGTTTTATGAGAGGGTAAGGTTTGTTTTTATAGGATGGTAAAACGGTAGACTTCGAAAGGGTAAAATATATGGCAATGGATTAAAGTTTGGAATCCGCACTCGAGTTTGAGCGGCGGGTTCAACTTACCAAAAAAAACGTTCCATGTTTGCTCAATGAAAATGGGACACGTAGGCCATGTCAGAAGATGACAGGACGTCGTGCGCGGCCCATTAATGCTAGGCGCGTGGAGTTGTTCTTAGCCATATGAGTTTCACTCTCAGTAAAAGTAACCGTTATTACCACAGATAACAAAATGGCAGAACTTTTGTGTTTTACAGAAGCTCTGTGATTTTGAAAATCTTAGAGTTTTAACCTTCTCATATATCTCATTGTTATCATGACTTTGAAGATTCTTCTTTGAACGAAAACGTTTGTAAAGATATTGGAGAGGATTAATAGGATTTTGTCAAGAAATTTTACTCACAGAGGTTTTGTAGCTTTGATGGAACTTGCAGAAGCTCTGTGAGAGCCAACAGAAGCTCTATGAGAGAAAAAATCTTATAACTTGAATTCTATTAATTTTCTGATCATCCAATTTTTGATCTGTGTTAAGAGATGTTTTTCGCACATTTTTGAAGGTTGGTGTCCGATAAAACTATTTTGATAAATGTTTTGTTCGAGAAGGTCATGGTGTGTGTTGTCGGTTTTCGAGATAACATTCCAAAAGATCGACAGAGGGTTAATTTGTGATCACAGAGCATATTTCCTGCAGAAGCTCTGTTGAGCTCAGCAGAAGCTCTATGACCTTAAATTTCTCCTATTTCGAATTTTGTTAAATCTTTTGAACTTTTGATTTTTGAAATGTTATTCACAGTATATTTAGGACATATTTGACAATTCTTGTCCTAGAAAACTGTTTTCTAAAAACCTTTCATGCGAGAGACATACCTTTTGGTTCTTCTGTTCTCGGCAGTTTTGTCTTTCTTCTGTCGATGGAGAATTATCGACTTTCTTCTTCGGCTTTCCTTTGAGAGATTTACCTCTGTAGATCATCTCAGGGCCCCTTTTGCTCCCCCTTGATCTAATCACTTCTGTAGATCAAGTAATTTCCTTGTGCTCCCCCTTGACCTAATCACCTCTGTAGATCAAGTAATTTCCTTTTGCTCCCCCTTGATCTAATCACCTCTGTAGATCAAGAATTTTCCTTTTGCTCCCCCTTGACCTATGCTTGGATCAAAGAATGATAAGTTTTGCATAGAACATAGGTCATGGTTTTTCAGAGGTTCTGTAGGGGTCGTCAGAGGTTCTGAGTTGACTTACAGAAGCTCTGTGATTTTAAGAACTATTTAAGGTTTTAAGAATTTACATACAGAAGTAGAATCAATCAAAGCAATAAATTAAGCAATGGATTTACTTATTATTTACAGAATATAAAACTATACTTACTGAGGATTTTCACACCATGTTAATCATTCCTATCTTACCCACCAAGAAGTTGAATCTTTTCTCGTCTAGTGCTTTGGTGAATAAGTCAGCGAGTTGATATTCTGTGGGCACAAAATGCATTTCGATTGTACCGTATTCAACATGATGTTTCAAGAAGTGATACCTTATATCGATATGCTTGGTTTTTGAGTGTTGCACAGGGTTGGCAGAGATAGCAATAGCACTTTTGGAATCGCAGAAGATGGGTATTTTGAACAGAATGTGGCCGTAATCTTTTAGCTGAGTCTTCATCCATAGAACCTGAGAACAACAGCTAGCGGCAGCAACGTATTCAGCTTCTGTAGTGGATGTGGAAACACAATTCTGCTTCTTGGAGGTCCAACTGACTAGTTTACCACCTAGGAATTGACAACTCCCAGAGGTACTCTTTCTGTCGAGCATGCATCCTCCATAGTCTGAATCTGTATAAGCTTTAAGACCAAAACCAGAGTTCTGTGGATACCAGAGACCAAGATTTTTGGTCCCTTTTAGGTATCTAAAGATTCTCTTTACGACATCATAATGTGATTTCTTTGGATTAGCTTGATAGCGTGCACAGAGACATGTGGCATGCATAATGTCAGGTCTGCTTGCTGTTAAGTATAACATAGATCCAATCATGCCTCTGTAGAGAGTGCATTCTACAGAGATGCCATCTGAATCTAAGAATAACTTGTTTCCAGTGGCCATTGGAGTTTTCATTGCAGAGGCATCAGAGAAGCTATACTTGGAAAGAATGTCAGAGACATATTTAGCTTGATTTATAAAAATTCCCTCTGATGATTGTTTGACTTGGAGTCCGAGGAAGAAAGTTAATTCTCCCATCATACTCATTTCAAACTCACTCTGCATGAGTTTTTCAAATCTTTTACACTCTTCTGAATTAGTAGACCCAAAAATTATGTCATCTACGTATATTTGTACAAGCATTATCTCACTACTTTTGCGTTTATAGAATAAGGTAGTATCTGTTGTACCTCTGTTGTAACCATTGACTAGAAGAAAGGTAGAAAGTCGTTCATACCATGCTCGTGGAGCCTGTTTCAGTCCATATAAAGCTTTTTCAAGGTAGTATACATGCCTTGGAAACTTTGAGCTTTCAAATCCTGGTGGCTGATTAACGTAGACCTCTTCTTGGATTTCACCGTTGAGAAAAGCTGATTTTACGTCCATCTGATAGACTTTAAAACCTCTGTGGGCTGCGAAGGCTAAGAATATTCTTATTGCTTCGAGCCGTGCGACAGGGGCAAAAGTTTCATCGTAGTCTATGCCTTCTTCTTGTCTATATCCCTTTGCTACTAATCTTGCTTTGTTTCTGATGACCACTCCATCTTCATCCTTCTTATTTCTGTAGACCCATTTAGTCCCAATGGCCTGTTTTCCTCTTGGCAGAGGTACTAGAGTCCATACTCTGTTACGCTCAAATTGCAAAAGTTCTTCTTGCATGGCGTCTACCCAGTTTGGGTCATCTAGGGCTTCAGAAATCTTCTTTGGTTCTATCACACTAATAAAATTTGTAAATAAACAAAAGTTAGCAGTGGCAGACCTTGTTTTTACTGCGTCAGAAGGTTCTCCGATTATTTGGCTTGGAGGATGGCTTTTTGTCCATTGAGTTGTGCGTGGAAGATGATCATCAATGTCATTCAGACTTTCTTTAGAGACTTCTTGTGTTTCTTCTTGTGTAGCCTCTGTTGTTCTTCGTGCCTTGGTAGTTGATTCTACCGTTTGTGGAGTGATTGGTATGAGTGGTGGTGGAGTTTGTTCCTCTGAGGACGTATAGTCTTGGTCCTCGATTTCCTCTGTAATTGGTTCTTCTGTGGTTTGTGCAGCTTCTGTGGTCGTTTTCCTTGATGTTTCATCTTCTGCACTTTCTTCTGCTTCGGCAATTGCATCTGTAGTATGTACAGAAGAAGATGAAGCATTATTAGGACCAGTTAGAGACAAACCTGTAGGATTTTGTCCGACAGAGGATGGTTCTTCAGAAACCCTGATTGTTCCAACAGAAGGATCAAAGTTTTCGTTGAGCATCTCTAAAAATTGAAGATCCAAGTCTTCTTTTGCTCGTGAGATGACAGAGGATTTCCCTTTAATTCCGAGTTCTGAACTGATTTGTTCAGAAGTCATTTGGAATGAATCATCAAAAGAAACATTGATGCTTTCTACAATCTTGTGAGATTTTGTAAGGAATGTTCTGTAGGCTTTGGAAGTGGCAGAGTATCCAATGAATTTGCCTTCATCTGCTTTTACATCAAACTTTCCTCTTGAATCTCTGTCGTTTAAGACGAAGCATTTGCATCCGAATACATGGAAAAATTTGATGTTTGGCCGCCGTTTGTTAAGCAATTCGTAAGGCGTCTTGAGGTGTCTTTTCACAATGGTTGATCGATTTTGAGTATAACACGCAGTAGAAATTGCTTCTGCCCAAAAGTTCATTGATAATCCGCATGCTGACATCATAGTTCTTGCGGCTTCCACAAGTGTTCGATTTTTTCTTTCGACAACACCGTTCTGTTGTGGAGTGCGAGCTGCAGAGAAGTTATGTGATATTCCTTCTGTTGAAAGATAGGCTTCAATGACAGAGTTTTTAAATTCTGTGCCATTGTCACTTCTTAACTTGTGTATTCTGCAATTATAAAGAACTTGGATTCTTTTCATTAGATTTATCAATATATTTGGAACATCTGATTTCTTTCTAACGAATTCAACCCATGTGAAACGCGAATACTCATCAATTAGGACAAGTATGTATTTCTTGCCACCTAGGCTATGTATGGCAATGGGACCGCAGAGGTCGACATGAAGCATGTACAGAGGTCTAGTGCAAGATACATCTGTTTTGCCTTTGTGGGAAGCTCTTTTGAGTTTTCCCATCTCACAGGCAGAACATAAATGATCCTTATTGAATTTAACATTTGGCAAACCTTTAACTAGATCAAGTTTGACCAGTTTTTCCAATGTGTGAAAATTTAAGTGACAGAACCTATTGTGCCATAACCAGGCTTCTTCACTTTTGCAGGCAACAAGGCAAACTTTGTCTTTGTTCTTTGAGTTGAAGTTCATTAGATATAGATCACCTATTCTTTCAGCTCGCAGAAGTTCCATACTTGTTTCTTCACTTTGTAGAGAGCAGAAAGTTCTTTTGAATAACACATTGAATCCTGTATCACAAAGTTGACTTACACTGAGTAGGTTGTGCTTAAGGCCATCCACATATGCAACTTTGTATACAGAAACGTCTTCTTTCCTTATGACTCCTAGGGTGATATCATCATACCCTATACCTCGTCTCCCTATTTGTGAGTTTATTTTTTCATAAACTTTCTGTGCATCTTTATAGTTTTTAAGCAAAACTTCTCTTCTGAGTAAATCTTGCCATAATACCTCTCTTTCTCTTTGAAAGTATTCTTTAAGAGCTCTTATGTCAGTAGTTTCGCTCCTTGAAACTGAAAGTTCTTTTGTTTTATCTTTTAAAGTATTGGTTAATTCAGAAATTTGTTTTTTTAAAGGATCTAGAGTTTTGCTTTTTCTTGAGTGAGAAGCCGTACTTCTCTCTCATTGAAAGTGAGTCTTTTCTGAATACTTTGATTTATCTCTTTCAGTTCAATTAATTCAATGTTAATTCTAAGTGCATTATCATCTACAGAGGTAATACAAGAGTTGGAATTTGAAATAGATACCTCAGAGTCAGTGCAGGAGTCGACTTCTGCCATGCCACAGAAGAGGGCATTAGTGGTATGTTCATCGTCAGAAGTAGAGTCTGACTGGAAGTCTTCGGTGTTCTCCTCAGAATGTCCTTTTGCCATTAAGGATTTTTGAGCATAATATTCGGCTTTCTTTTTGTAGAAAGCAGAGTCCCTCTGTGGGCGATTTGATCTGCTTCTGCATTCATTCGCAAAATGGCCTGGTTTTCCGCAGTTAAAACACCCTTGAGGAGTGTTTCCTGTTCGATCATTGGACTTCTGTAGGTCTCCGCCTTTCTCTGATCTACATTCATTTGCATAGTGACCAGGTTTGCCGCACTTGTAGCATTCTTGCTGCGTGTGGCTTACCGAGTCATTTGACCTCTGTCGGTCATTCCCTCTGTAATTTCTATCGCTTGACCTATGTCGGCCACTTGATTCTTCTCCTCTTCTGTCATCCTGGTTTTCTCTATCATATCTTTCATTTCCGGAACCTCTTCTGTTTCCTCTGAACTCTTTTGTCAATAGAGCTAAAAATTTAGCTAGTGACGCAAGAGTTATTTCCTTTTCTGCTTGCTCTTCTTCTTCTTCACTGTCAATTATCACCATCTTCTTCTTCTCCTTCTTCTTCTCCTCTGTGGCTTTATCATTTCTTGGTCTCTGTGCATCCTCTTTAGTTTTACTAACCAATGCATATGGTGCAATGGTTAGTGTTTTAGCCTGTGCTATCTGAGGTTCTTGTGCGGCTAATGTTCCGTAAAGATCAGAGAGAGTCCAGGTGTCTAGATCCTGATTTGTCTGTAGGGACATAGACAGCTGGAGCCATTCTTCATTTAGACTTTTTAAAAACATGACATTGTTTTCTTCAGAAGTTCTGTCAATGCCTGATTTTCTGCACTGGTTGATTAGAGAGTTGAATGTGTCGTATGTTGTTTGCAGAGATTCTGTTGCAGAGGCTTTGAATGCATGATATTCATTGATGTACTGTGCTCTTCGGTTTTTTTGTGTTTTAGCACCTCCTTCCAACTGTCTTTCCAGTTCTTTCCACAGATCATGCGCTGTTTCACATGAATCCAAGGATTGAAAGAGTTCGTTGGGTATTGCCATAATTAATGTCCTCTTGGTTTTCTGAGCAACTTCATCTTCTGCTTTATCTTCGGTTGACCACTCCCCTTTTGGCTTTGGTTTTTGATGTTCGGGGATTTCGGCAGATTCAGCAGTAGCAGGTATACGAGGTACTACTGTCATGGGAATAGGAGGAGGATTGTACAGATATTGTACTTGATTTTTTTCAGTACCCTTGAAAAAATGGACCATTCTTATTTTCCACTGAGGATACTCATCTCGAAGGAGAGTAGGAGGTTTAGTGAGAGAACCAGTAGTAAAGAAATTATTTGTATTTGTCATTTGAAGATTTTAGAAAGAAAGTATGACTAAAGAGTTACTTTGATGAGCTTGAAGATTTTCTGGGTTAAAGCAGTTTCCAGACACAATTTTAAATCTCAATAATATCTATCAAGAGTCTTGATAAGTGGATCACTTGATATTGAAAATCAAGGAAGGCTCTGATACCAATTGTTGGAACCCAGATACGCTTAATCAAGATTAACAGTCTATTAGTTGAGTTTAGAGTTTGATGCGGAAGCGTATTAAACTAACAGATATGTTTGATAGATATTAGAACGCACATATATAAAGAAAACAATAAAGAATGAAAAGGATTTCTTGAACAGTTACTGTTATTCAATATATAATAACAACACGAAGAACAGATTAAGAACTGTTGGTGTGTGAGAATATAACACTCAGATATTTGACAATAAAGTTTGAGAGTATTAGTGATTCCTTGTCTATTCGTCGTTAGGAAGATCTCAACATGAGACTTCCTTTTATACTACTCTTAGAAGACTATGAAGTTGGTCACTGTTCCTTTTACGGCATGAATAGTAAACTGGATGGTGTGAACAGTGGACTGATGGTGTGAGCAGTTGTTTGAGCCATGCGCATTTAATGGAGCAGATGTACTATTGGTAAATGCATTAAATGGCACAGACGTCTATTTTGTACCATGCCCTATTGAGTCCACTCAGAGCTTGACACGTGTTTTGACAGTACTTTTCCATGCAAGTTGATGAACGTATCCAGTAATATCTTCCAAGTCTTCATAGAGGACCACAGAGGCTCTGTAATGAATTACAGAGGTTTTGCGGTCTGGTCCTCTGTGGAGCAGTCTTCGCCGGATTCCGAGTCTTTGGTCTTCTTTGTGCGTATGACAGAGCTTCTGTAGGAAACCTCTGCTGCTTCTGTAGCTTCTTGACCTTGATTTCTCGGTAATGTCGGCAGAGCCTCTGTAAGAGGCTTTCTTCACTTAGCCTATTTTTCACTACTTCTAAATACTTCTATGATTAGGAAGATTGAAGCTAACAACCTCCATGCGCTGTTCGATTTTCCTCCGAAAAAACAAGTCAAACATCTAGACGATGTTGTGAATTTTCTGAAAACCTGTTGCCACTCTACAGCCTTGACCACAACACCCCCTGCTCATCAGTTACTATTATCTCAATTCTGGTATACCGCCAGACACACTCAGCTACCATCATCCAAAGACCCTACCAAACTACTTGATGTCATCCTCTGTGACACTGATTTTGGCACCATCAAAATCAACCCTGCTATCATTCGAAAAGTACTGAATCTCCCTGTTGCCACCAAATATAAAAAATTTGTTCCTTTTCCTGACCCCAAGAGACATGCTGATAGAGAAACACTCATTGCATTCTTTGATGCAGTGAAGTACGTTTGGGATCAAGGGAGAGATGAAAAAGCCGAGAAGAAACTGACTGCAATCAAGAAGTCAAAGATGCCCAGCGAGATGAACTTCATCTTCGCACACCTGATAAGCTGCATGACAGCGAAGAGTGGCTCCTCTGATCAAGTTGCTCAACCTCAGTAAGCCATGGGCTATGCATTGCTGAAGGGTCTCCATGTTGACTGGGCCTCGATAATCTACGACGATCTTGCGCTCAGAGTAGATTTTTGTGATAGACCATCATGGGTTCCATACCCAAGATTCCTCAGCACCATCTTCCAAACCGGCCTTAAGGATAAATACCCAAAAGTAGGAGACCTGAAACTCTCTCAGGTTGGCCCTAAGGTGCTCGACTTCAAGCCCCTGCCAAACGAGGTACGTCTCTCTACCCTCTTATCTATTCTCAATCCTCCTTCTTCTACTTCTGCGGCTCATTCAGTGGAAATCCCCACCGCTGATGCCCCAGCTGCAACCTCCACTCCTTCTAGAAAAAGGAAACACTCATCTTCCCAACTTGGCTCCGAAAGGATCAAGAAAACCAAGGAGCAACCCCCAAAGGATCCCCATGCTAAAGACTCCTCAGCTCATCTTGAAGAGCTGATGGATAGTTCCGTGGTACGCTCTGCCACAGCTGAACATGCCACCCCTTCCATCCCAGCTTCAGCGTCTCTAAACGCTGGAGTTATAAACCTGGAAAAGAACCCACCTCCTTCAGTCCCCTTTGAAACTGAAGTGATTCTCAGCGGATCCAACGCTGAACCCCGTACCCATCCAACCGTCTCATCCTCCATTCCTCTCACCTCTTATTTGGTCACTCAATCTATTCCCCTATTCTCCTCAACAACCGTCATCCTCAGCGACACTACTGCTAAACATTTTCAGAGGATGATAGGACACACCACAGGACCTGCATGTATTTCCAATCATCTACGAAATATTGAAGACGACTACGAAACTTTTTCAGGACATCGACGTTTCGACAACTTCGCCATCCCGCCTGCAGGTATACACAAATTCCCACACACTTCTCTCTCTCAACCCCAAACTTCTGAGCTTTCCTCTGTTCATAAGTTGATAACTTTTTCAGGTCCTAATTTGGGGGATATCAACACCTCCCTGACGGCCCTGGAAACAAAGATGGAGTCTTTCAACAACACTATAACTGCCAACTATTCAGCGGTTACAAACGCCGGAGAGAACTTGAAGACATTGACCACTGAGGTCGAAAAGAAAGCCTCCAAAGCTGATCTGGAGAAGGTGGATGGTAGAATTGCTAAGTTTGCTACCACCCTCGCTGAAAACTCAACCGCCACAACCACTGTCTCAACAAACTTCACCTCTCTGTCCAATGAAGTCACATCATTGAAGACAGAGGTTGGTTCTCTTAAGGGTGAAGTTTCCACGATCAAGACTGAGGTCTCTGCGGTCAAAGAGATTGTTCAGAAAGTGCTCGATCGCCTAAACACCCCAACTTCTCATTTCACTCAGGCCGATCGAGATGATCTCAAAAATATCAGTCCTGCTATTACTGGCCTAGAAGACAGAGTAGCAGCGATTGAAAACTGCATAAGAATTACTGGCCAAGAAGATAGTAATCCTATACTTGCTGCTGCCGCTGAAAACTCCGTTACCTCCCCCAACCATGATGTGGAAGAGGAGGAGAAGCCTAAAGAAGACCTTCCCCATAATGATGAGGGGGAGAAGAAAAATAAAGAAGACCTTCCCCATGCTGAGGGGGAGGGTATTGAAACTGCTGCTGCTGGTACATCTACTTCACGACCTCAGGGAGTTGAAAACCCTGAGGAAACCGAGAAACCTCCCTCTGAATCTGAGGGGGAGCAACTCGAAGAGCAGAACATTGAAGTTGCTGCTAATGTAACCTCACCCTACGCTGAAGAGGTTGAATCTGATGAAGACGAAGCTGAAGACGATAAAGCTGTCGACATCTCTGATGATGAACCATCTTCTTCTCCAAAGAATGATGATGATGACTCCTTTATCGTCAAGCCTATTCAGAAGACTATAGCTCTCAAAAGGATTTCGATAAACGAACCTTCAGGGGAGCGGACCAAGACAAAGCCTGCAACGTCTGAAGCTGACAAAGGCAAAAACAAATGCCTCGCTAAAGAAGACAATCTGACTATCTTGCTTCAAAAGACAGTTTGTCAGGTACACTACCTTCTATTCCCTTATACTGCATCCCTCCTCTATCCCTTCTCAATCTCAATCCTTCTATCCATAAAACCTCTATACACTTAACCCCATTCTTTCTCTATCTCTTTCTTCCCCAACTCTTCTTACTTAAACGATAGCTGTGTTTCAGCTAGTCCTCTCCCCTGTTTGAGGATCCCTCTGAAGCTCCCACGACTACACCAGAAATAATCCCAACCACAAGAGCTGAAGAAATAATCCCAGTCTTGGATTTAACCACTGAGACTGATGAACCTGAAGAACAACTGCCCTCTCACAAAAATAGACCTTGCTTGGCTCCTCAAAAGCTAAGTGAAGAGGATCAAGAAAAGAGAGATGCAATGATCAAACAGCTCGAAGATCAGCGAATCATTCTTCCTCGTGACAAAATCCCTGCTCCCACAAAGTTCAGGATCTCAAGGAAATAATACGAGGATCATCTAAGAGCTGAAAGATTACTCCCCGAAAATAAGAAAGCTGAAGAAAAAGATATGGTTCTAGCCATCCAGCTTGTCCAACAATCGGTGAAAGACCCCTCACTGAAAAGAACTCCCATTGATGTCCAACTTCAGCTATGGGATGATGCCCAAAGGATCGTTGAAGAAAAGAATAAAGTATCTGATACGACTTTGAAATGGTGTAAAGAAATGCTGAATTATCGATCTCGACCATCCAAAATCATCAAAGTAAAAATCATAGGAAGACTATTCGTAGACGTTCCTGTTGTTGAAGTTGATGTATTCAGAGAAGACAAAACCAAGCAAACCTTATATGTTGCTACTTTAGAGAAGTTTGGTTTCTCTGAATGGTTGGAAGTGAAATTAGCCATTCAGGGATCGCGCTCAAAGTTCAAGAGCCATGTCAAGAAGATTTTAAATACTCAGATCGACTTGGTTTCTTCTGCTGTGGATATTCCTCCTTCCACTCTTCTTCCTCCTCAACAAAGAAGAGTCTCTGCAAAGGAAAAGAAAGTCTCAGACTCAGGTCCTCCTATACGGAATGAAACATGTATTGGTTTTTCTCGTGTTAAAGTTCATGGCCCTGATGCTGATCTCTCAGCGCTTGACACCTCCCTACCACCTGGAGAAACTTTCATTCCTGGCAAAGTCGTAAGTGATCCCTATGGTATATTATTTCTAGACTACCAAGGAAATCATCACTTTTAACGCATCTCTAAGCTTCCAATCACTCCCATCGAACAACTCAGAGATCTCATATACTGGTGTGAAGTCAAACACGACATTCAAGCTCGTCACCTCAAGCCCCTGATCTTTGAAGAAGCAAAGAACAAAAAGGATCAAGGAGTCACTGTCCCTGACTGGATGATTCCCACATCAAAGACCCTCGATGAACTTCTCATCAAGGAAGAACCTTTTGACGGATAGGATCGCCTTGTAAATCTTTCTATCCTTATCTGTATACATCTTTTGTACTTGTAATTTTATTTGTTGTACTTGTAATTTTTCTACTTCCCTCTGTAATCTTTACGAAGTTTAAAGAAAAATTTCAGCGAATGTACTTTACTCCATCTGTACTGAAAAGATCCCAGAAAACAGTAAAAGGGACAAATATTTTATGAGTTCTTTTTATCCTTATGTTTTCATTAAATAGCAATTTTCTCTGTTGCTATGTCATAATCAAATAGGCGGAGATTGTTGATCCAAACCCTGAGTGATTTGATAATGACCCTCTCTTAAACACTTAGTGAAAATTGTAAGTAAACAATATGTATCAGAGTTTCACTATCACTGATAAGTGCTAAGACTTTACAGTACCGCTGATAGGAACTCTCACTCTTTAGATTAGATATTCAGCGAACACTGTTCATCATCATATAGCTCTGAGCCTGTTCAGTTTTATTGATGATCGCTGATAGTTTAGTTTGTTTACTTATGATCCCTGAAGACAAGTTTCACGTCAACCAAAGTTCTACGCTGAAGTCGAAGATCAAGCTCAAGAACCAGCGACAAGTCTACTCATGAACTGATGCGGATATCAGCGAAGCAAGACCTGTCCATTCAACGTGAAGTATCAAGTAGAAGACTTCAGCAATCGCTGAACATTATCATTCACTGATAAAGATCTGACTCAACGAAAGCTGATCATGAAGTCTCCCTGCATGTTACTATTGTCTTACCTCCCTTGCACGTCTTCGTACAAACTGTCAAAACGGACATCCCTTTTGTCTGTAATCGTACAACAACTCTGATTCTACACTGTGCACCATGCGGCTACCAAGGTTGTCTACAAAGGTCAATGACATGCAACCACTCAGCTGCTGCCACGTGTAAAGCCATACTGCAATGCATTAAATGGATGCAGTATATAAGAAGAACCTTACTTCAGTTTTGAAGTGTGCTCGGACCATCTTCTTATTTCTCACATATTGTTAAGTTATTATTCGTAATTTCTTTAACTCTTTCTAGTGCAAGAAACTTAGTGTTTCTCAAGACTTGTTTAGATTAGGTTTATCCTTAATCTTGTTCCGCAACAAGTTGTAAATTTTCTTGATTTATCAATAAACAATTTAGAAAAGTAAAAACGTGTGTTTGTATTCAACCCCCCCCCCCCCCTTCTACAAACTTGTATAGCCTTTCGGGACCAACATCATCCTCAAACAAAAAGTTTCTTTAGGAAGAATGTAATATTAAACTTTCAAAAAGTATTACTGATCTTGAATTTCATATTGTAACTCTTGAAGCAAAGAGAGACAACTCAACTCTTCACGATGAAATCAAGAAGCTTCAACAGAAAGCAACATCTTTCGAAAGAGAAAATGTCGAGCTGAAAGAAATAATTTGTTTGAGAAGAAAATCTTTAGAATCTGAAATGAATGATTTTAAAAGAAAAAATTTCTCTTGTGAAACTAGAAATGTAAAACTTTCAAAACAAAACTCTGATTTTGAAAAAGTTTTATTTTTAGAAAAAGAAAAACTTGAGAAAGAGAGATCTGAGTTTGATACTGAAGGAAAATATTTTGAAACAAAGAGTGTTGAGCTTTCACAAAAAATATTTGATTTGGAAAAGGAACTAGATATGGAAAGAAATAAGTTTGAAAGATGAAAGTTGAAAACAAAAAATATATGTTGTTCTTACTGTGGAACTAATGATTTTGTTCATACGGATTATACTCAATATTGGTATGGTACATACAAAATTTCTGTAAATAAAATTGCACCTAACAAACCAGGACCCAAGTTCCATTGGGTACCAAAATCTACTTAATCTGTTTTGCAGGTTCATCATGTGTAGTGTTGATTGTGCAACGTATACCACACACATGGCTGGAAAACAGAAAAGAAGTTGTGCATAATTTTGAAAAAGAGTACCTGTACTTTTAAGCGGGGGTATAAGAATTTTAGACTTCTGGGTAAATCAACTCAGGACTCATACTTCAATGCTTATGACTTCTAAGCATGTCAGTTTAGGACTCGTTCTTCAAAGATTATAGACTTCTGAGTAAATCAGCTCAGCACTCGTACTTCAATGATTTTGACTTCTGATCATTTCAGATCAGGACTCGTTCTTCAATGACTGTAACTTCTGACTTTATATTCAATCCTGGTAATTCAGAACTCGTTTTAATGATTAAGGATATTTTGATCCAAGTCTTGTATATGTGCAAATTTTGTCCACATAAAGATCTTTTGCACATGTTAAGGGGGAGCTTATGAGATTTTAAATCATTGTATCATGATTTGAGGGGGAGCTCAAACATTTCTGAATGTAAGTATCTTCTAATCTTAATCTCAAATTGTTTGAAAGAAGAAGACTTTCGAACATGAATTTGTTTTTGCAAAATGTTCAAACCACTTCTCTATTCTCAAACAGACTTTATGAATTTAGAAGTGTGATTTTAAATGTTTTTCATGGAGATCTCGAATTATTATAACATCATTTCTGACCGTGTGTTTCTAAAGATTAATACTTGTGTATTATCTTATCTACACTTTCAAGTATTCATACACACTGGTACAACTTCAAATTGACTTTGTTATTACCATGTCTCAAAATGAAACAATTTTTCAATGGTAATACTCTCGTTTGTAATTCAAATTTTGTTGAGCATCATATATATTCTTTCAGCATAAAAGCTTAAACGCTTATTCAAAGATTGTTTATATTTGTTCATATAAACACTATCAAGTTCTTTGATACCTTAATCCTTCATGATTATCATTCAAGATATTTGATCTGATTGATACATTGTCAAATTCTCAAACAAGTCTTTCGAATTCATTTCATTTCATTCTATATTGTTGTTGTGAGAATTCATCAAAGTTCAAATGCTCAAATATTTCATGATATTATTGAGGAGCATTCGCTCTGATGACAATGTCATTCAATTGCTGATTCATAATTGTTCAAGCTAAACTGTTGAACAATACAAATTTTTAGGACAAAATTTCATAGGATCAGTATGTGAGCATAAACAACTTCTATGGATTCATGTTAACCAGTGTTTCCTACCTAAGAAGTTATCCTTGAGTGATTGAGGGGTGAGGGGTCTACATCAAAGAGTAGGGGGATAACTCATCCGGTTGAGTAATCTCATTGTGTTGAGGTAAAATGTAAATGAGAGTTTGGGTAGAAGTGAGCGGATTAAAAACAGAAAGAGGGTGTGAGAACAGAGTTAAAAGAATAAGAGAACTCTGCACCAACCACTTTCTGAGCCGGGCAACCACATTACTGATTGGTTCACATTCTTTGGTGACCATCATTGAAACAGAAAATTAGCCCATGCCAACTCTTGCTTTAAACCCCACCAACTACTCATTTCTTTATCAACAAAGAAATGTTTCAATTTTTCTTGGGGACGCAGCATATAATCTATTTGATCTTCACTCGGAAGATTTGGATATTGAAAAAGAAGGAAGTTTGCCCCACATTTGCACTTCGATCATGCACATTGAGTCTATGGAAAACTTGTTGTTCTCTCAACAGTTTACACAATTTGAGCCTATTAATCAAGAATACGTTGCTTCAATCATTCGTACACAAGCACATACACACAAGGAATATGTTTTCTTGTCATAACGTTCATAGAGATTCCTTAGTGTTTTTCGATGATTGAATGGAAGCCCTGGAGGAGTGAACATCATAAAGCTCCTTTCCAAAGTACATCTTTTGTACTAAGTGGCTCTGTGCTACTTACAGGCATTTTAACTGATTCGTATGTTGTTTCAGTGTTACCACATTCATTTTATCAGAATTGGAAAGATTCGGATATATATCTTGTTGATCCAAACCCTCAGTGATTTGATAATGACCCTTTAAACACTTAGTGAAAATTGTAAGTAGATAATATGTATTAGAGTTTCACTATCGCTGATAAGTACTATGTCTCTAACAGTACCGCTGATAGGAAACTCATGCTCTTTAATTTTACCATTCCGGGAACACTGTTCATCTATAAGCTCTGAGCTTGTTTAGTCTTGTTGATGATCGCTGATAGTTTAGTTGTTTACTTATTATCCCTGAAGACAAGTTTCACGTCAACTATGTTCTATGCTGAAGTCGAAGATCAAGCTCAAGAACAGCGACAAGTCTACTAATGAACTGATGCGGATATCAGCGAAGCCAAGATTTGTCCACTCAACGTGAAGTTGCAAGTAGAAGACTTCAGCCATCGCTGAACTTTGTCACTCGCAGATAAAGTACTATTCAGTAATCGTTGATCATGAAGTCCTCCTCTACAAGTTACTTTTGTCTTTCCCCCTTGCACGCCACCATACGATTTGTCAGAAAGGACATCCCTTTTGCCTTTAATCGTATAACCAACTCTAATTCTACACTGTACACCATGCGGCTACTAAGGTTGTCTCCTTTATGTCTTAATTCTAGTGCAAGAAACTTAGTGTTCTTAACTTGTTTAGATTAGGTTAATCCTTAATCTTGTTCCGCAACAAGTTGTAAATTGTTTGATTATATAAATAAACAATTTAGAAAGTAAAAATCTGTGTGTTTGTATTCAACCCCCCTTCTACAAACTTGTATAACCCTCTGGGACCAACAAGTGGTATCAGAGCATATTTGTTTAATCTCATAAACAAGATCTTGCTTATACAAATCTTTTCTCTTCCTTGCTATTTCTCATAATGGCTACCAACACAAACAAAAACTATATTGATAATGGTTCTCTTGCAAAACCTCCCATATTTTCCAGAGATAATTTCAATCTATGGAAAAATAGGATGATACTCTTGTTAGAAGGTGTAGACCCTACTATGCCTTACTACATCGAAAATGGCCCATATATTCCTGTTAAAATTGATCCTGAAGTTCTAGCCACTGAGAATAGAGCTGATATTCCAGAAAGATTGGTTCCAAAGGAAATTCATATGTGGACTAATGAAGATAAGAAGAAAGTGGCTTTCGACACCAAAGCTAGATCCATCCTCTCTATGGCTCTTCCTGACGAAGTCTACCATTCTGTCATGAACCTGAAAACCTCCAAATCCATGTGGGACACAATCTGTGTTCAATATGAAGGTACAACTGAAGTCCAGGACTCACGTAAGATCAAGCTGGTAAGACAATACGAAAGCTTCATTTGTGGTAAGAATGAATCTCTCTCTGAAGTACATCAGCGGTTTAACTGTTTAATAATATATCTGAAAACCGTTGGTAAGGAATATTCTTACTTTGAAGTTCTAAAAAAGTTCTTAGAATGTTTACCTGAAAGCTGGGACAATTATTCAATGTGTCTCAAGCTGTCAAAGGATCTAAAATCTATTACTCTTTCTACCTTATATGGCACGATGCTCAATCATGAGCAATCGAGTCATCTTAAGAAGAATCTTGTAAAAGATTCCAAAAGCACCCCTGCTGCTTTAATCTCAGAGTCACCTTCCACTCAGCGATCTTCTATTACTATCACTGAGTTAAAGACTAACTCTGAATGCTCATCAGATCCTGACTCTTCAGATCTTGATGAATCTATGGCTCTCCTATCTAATAAGTTCAGGAGATTCGCCAAAAAGAAAAATTTCAGAAAGAACAAACCTCTTGCTATCACTGACAAACCTAGATCATCAAACCCTGTTGATAAGGCTACTGCTACTTGCTATAACTGTGAAAAGATGGGACATTTTGCTAGCGAGTGCAGGTCAAAGAAAGTTTTTAGAAACTTAGCTTTCTCCAAGAAATCCTCTAACCCCAGGGCTAGAGATGACAAGTATCAAAAGCTGAAAGAAAGGTACCCAAAGCTGAAAGGTTTTAAGAAGAAAGGCAAAGGCCTGATGGCTGACTATGATTGGGCTGCTTTTGACGAAGAAGAATCATCTGACTCTGAAGATGATGATGAAGCCAATCTCTGCCTCATGGACAAAATAGAAGAAGGGGAAGAAAAGTCTGACAATCCCTCTGCTTCATCCTCTACCTCCAAGGAATCACCTTCTTTCTTTACCAATATTTCAAATATTGATGAAGCTGATAGTCTTCGAAAGATCGATCTCCTGACTATCAGTTTATATGAAGTTATGAATGGTAAAACTGTTGTTGAAAACAAAACCTTGATTTCGCTGAAAAACTTAAACATTGTCATCTTCAAATAGAAAAGCTTTCTAAAATTGAAGAAGATTTAAGAGATCAGGTTCATATAAATCAGCTAGTCAAAATCGAACGAGAAGAAGCTATCGCTGCATTAAAAGCTGAAAAAGCTACTGTTGATGGATGGTATAAATCCTCAACAACGAGTCAACGATCACTGAGATAATTAAGTCTCAGATTCCCCTGAGTGACAAACTTGGTCTTGGTTATAAGGCTGACGCTGAACAACCAACCACTGATCATTCCATGCTTAAATTTGGAATGTTTGTCTCCTCTATCCCTGACACTTAATCTTCTCATTGTTCCTCTTTAAAATCTCCTATCCCTGAGGAAATCTCTACCTTAGCTTCTAAAGGTAAAGAGAAAATTGTTTATCCAAAACCTCATAAGGGTACCTTTGTACCAAAGCTGAATGCTTCTAAAGCTTCAGTGAGCTATCCCTCTGCTTCTAAGAATATGACCCCTGGATTCATTCAGCGATCTACTTCTAGAATCAAAGTGGATATCATTGGTAAGAATGCCAAAGGTATACTTGGTGCTGGCCCTGCTCATTTAAAATTAACGGGTAAGCATGAAAATGGTCCTAAAGCTACTTTTAGCTATAGGAAATGTTATCACTGTGGACTTACAAATCATGTTGCTAGTAAGTGCCCCACAACTACCAAAGCTGAAAAGACAGCTAAGGTGAAGATTGATGCCCCCAAGGGAAAGAAGACCACTGAGGTTAAGAAATTAACCAAAGTGAAAACTGACAACAAAGCTGAATCTTCAAATGCTGCGAAGAATGCTGAACTTTCCACTTCCTCTACCACCACTGACAAATCTAGGCCCAAAATGAAATGGGTACCTAAGTCAAACTAATATTCCTTTGTTTGCAGGTTAAGAAGGGTATCTGGTATCTCGATAGCGGATGCTCTAGACACATGACTGGTATGAAGAACCTACTCACTGAGTACAAAGAAGAGAAGGGTCCCTCTGTAACTTTCGGTGGAAATGGAAAAGGACATACCCGAGGGTTTGGTGTACTATCTAATGGTACAACAACCTTCAGAAGAGTCGCATATGTTGAAGGGCTGAAGCATAATCTTCTAAGCATCAGTAAGCTTTGCGACAAGGTTAACAAACTAATCTTTACTAAGGAATCCTTCTTTGTCGCTGACAAAAAGGAGAAGATAGCCCTCAGCGATTATCGTTTGGAAAATGTTTATGTAATAAACATGGACTCAACAACCACTGAGAACTCCTGTTTCTTCTCAAAAGCCTCATCTGATGTCAACTGGCTATGGCATAAGTGGCTCTCTCATCTAAACTTCAAGACACTGAACACTCTTTCTTCAAAAGAGTTAGTCACTGGTCTACCTCAACACTCATACGCCAAGGAGTCCTTATGTTCAGCGTGTGAGAAAGGGAAACAGACCAAAGCAAGCTTCAAGTCTAAGAAAGTTTCCTCAGTGTCATCTCCTCTACAACTTCTCCATATGGATTTGTTTGGCCCTGTTAACAAACAATCCATCGCTGGAAAGAAATATACATTGGTCATAGTTGATGAATTCTCTCGCTATACTTGGGTAATGTTTCTCCATTCTAAGAGTGACACCCCTGAAGAACTCATCACCTTTGTTAGGAAAATGGAAGTCCTGAACAACATGATTGTTCGCTCAATAAGCAGTGATCATGGAACTGAATTCAAAAATAGTTCTCTTGATTCCTTCTTTGAAAGTAAGGGTATTTCTCACAAATTTTCTTCAGTGAGAACACCGCAACATAATGGAGTCGCTGAAAGACGAAATCGAACTATCATTGAAGCCGCACGTTCAATGCTCAGCGATTCTCACCTGCCTACTCAGTTTTGGGCAGAAGCTGTCAACACTGCTTGTTTTACTCAAAACAGGTCGTTGATCGTCAAAAGATTCAAAAAGACAGCCTATGATCTTTTTCATGGGAGAAAGCCTTCTATCAGCTTTCTTCACATCTTTGGATGTCAGTGTTTCATACTGAACAACGGAGATGTCCTTGGAATGTTTGATCCTAAGGCTGATGATGGAATCTTTCTTGGATATTCTTCAATCTCCAAAGCTTTCAGAGTCTTCAATCGAAGAAGACAGACTGTCGAAGAATCTATCCACGTCACCTTTGACGAATCCCGCTCATCGAACTCTAGACCTTCTGCTGATACTTAAGAACCGAATCAATGGATGTTCTCTCATCTTGGTGATTCAGAAGATGATCCCACTCCTCATACTCATCCCGCTGAAGATGATGATCCTACCATCATCCCAAGCATGCAGAATAGTGAAGCTGAAACTTCATGGGTCTCAGCTGTTCCTCTAAACACTATGCCTGCTTCTGAACCTTCTGTCTCAGACATACCATCTACTTCTCAGCAATCAGTGAATGAAATGCCATCTACACCTCTTCCTCTCTTGGCTGATATACCAGAAGTTGCTGAAGCCACATCTTCAGCTCCTCAAGTTCAGGTTGAGTCAGCGACTTATGCTCCTGCTCAGCGATGGACTATAAATCACCTAGTGATCAGATTCTTGGTGATCCAAAAGCTGGTGTTCAGACTCGACGAAGTGCATGTAATATTTGCTTATTTGTCAACTTTATTTCTCTGATTGAACCAAAGAAAACAGATGATGCCCTCCAAGATCCAAACTGGGTCAGCGCTATGCAAGAAGAGCTGACTGAATTTGAAAGAAACAGAGTTTGGAAGCTTGTTCCTCATCCATCTGACAAGTCAGTAATAGGCACTAAATGGGTCTATCGAAACAAGTTGGATGAACATGGAACTGTAACCTGCAACAAGGCTCGACTTGTTGGTCAGGGATACAGACAAGAGGAAGGTATAGATTACGACGAAACCTTTGCTCCAGTGGCAAGACTAGAAGCTATTCGTGTATTTTTTGCATACGCTGTCATCAAAGACTTCAAAGTTTATCAAATGGATGTTAAGCCAGCGTTCCTAAATGGAAAGCTGAATGAAGAAGTCTACGTGGAACAACCACCAGGATTCTCAGATCCTAAGCATCCAGGTTATGTTTATAAACTGGATAAGGCACTCTATGCTTAAAGCAAGCTCCTCGTGCATGGTATGACACTCTCTCATCCTATCTCCTTATCGAAAAATTTGAGCGTGGTAAAATCGACAAAACTCTATTTTTCAGGAAAGTAAAAGGTCATATTATTCTTGTTCAAATATATGTCGATGATATTATATTTGGTTCTACTAACCCCGACTTGTGTACTCGTTTCACTGATAGAATGAAAGATTAATATAAAATGAGTATGATTGGTGAGCTAACATATTTCCTTGGTCTTCAGATAAAACAGAATGAAAAAGGAACTTTCATTAATCAGGGAAAGTATGTTAAAGATATGCTGAAGAATTTTGATTTAACTCAGAGCTCAGCTATGAAAACCCCTATGGCACCACCGCTGACACTAAACAAGGATCCTTCTGGAATACCTGTTAATGTCATGACATACCGTGGGATGATCGGCTCTCTGCTGTATCTCACAGCTAGCCGACCTGATATTATGTACGCAACCTGTTTGTGTGCACGATATCAAGCTGAACCTAAGGAATCTCATATGATCGCTGTAAAGCGAATCTTTCGTTACCTTAAGGGTACTCCTAACCTAGGTCTTTGGTATCCCAAAGACTCAGGGTTTGATCTAATCGCCTATTCAGATAGTGATTTTGCAGGTTGCAAAATGGATAGGAAAAGCACCACAGGAGGCTCTCAGCTCCTGGGTGGAAAGCTAGTGAGTTGGACAAGTAAAAAGCAAAACTCAGTGTCCACCTCAACCGATGAAGCTGAGTATGTAGCTGCTGGAAGCTGTTGTTCTCAAGTCTTGTGGATGAGAAATCAACTACTGGACTATGACTTACAACTCTCAAAAATTCCAATCTATTGCGACGGCACAAGTGCCATCGCTATAGCCAATAATCCAATGCTACACTCAAAGACCAAACACATCGAAATAAGGTATCATTTTATTAGAGATCATGTGATGAATGGTGATATAGAACTTCATTTTATCCCTACTGACTTTCAGTTAGCTGATCTATTTACCAAACGTCTTGATGAGACAAGATTCAACTTTCTCATCAGCGAGCTTGGAATGCTGAACTTTGAAGAATAAAATCTTCAGCGGTTCGCATTTGATCAGGGTTAATATGAACTAATATAACCCTTTCTATCATCTTCTCTCTGAACAAAATTGATTCGCTGATATCAAGGTATGTTCTCTCTTACTCGCTGACGTTCGCTTGAATGCAAGATTTCAAAACAAATTGTATTGCTGAATATCTCTTCCTTTCAGTGATACTTTTGAAAATTTCTAAATCTAACACTGATATTTCTATTCAGTGCTTCATGTTTTCAAAAAATGTCCCTGAGTTTTTCAAATCCTCAGAGACATCCTAAAATATGAAAGGTAATTTGTGACGTAATCAAACGGATAAACCATGGCACGTTCTTTTTCTGACACACGTTTGCACGTTTCGTTTTCTCAACCATTCATATGCAAACACGTGTACGTGTCATCATGAAAAACTTTTCCCGCTCATAGTAATAAATCCCAAATCTAGCACAAAGTAATGAACAAGTGTAGAGAGAATCTAGAGAGCAATCTTGTCATCCATATATTGATTTCAAAGTGTAAAATGACAAATGCTTCAAGTTGTTATCCAAAATAGTAAAGGAACTCCTTTATATAGTAGGACATGACAAGCCCATGCCTCTACTAAGGAGAAACAGTACAAGATATTAATACTGTCTTGATAGCTACAAAAATGCCCTAACAATCTCCCCCTTAGCTATCAAGGCAGAAAGGGTCTTCTTCTACTTCGAAACCCAAGATGCGTTTCAATCCTTCGCATAGCCATTCTGAAGCTCAATTTTTCATCTATCTCTTCAATGGCTCTTGACAAAACTCTTCTAGGTCTTGAAGACATCCAATTAACTTTTCGTTCAGCATCATGTCTTTTGAGCTTTTCGACTAACTGAAGTCTTACAATTTTAAGCGTACCATCAGAATATTTTTCCAACTCATTAAACCAAATGAATATCTTGTTTGCACCATTACTGAACACAACACCAAACTCTGGTTCTCCAATCACACAATATAAAGGCATCCTCATCAATCCAGTCAATTCTTGATTTGGTCTTAACAGATTTATTCTTGGTTGATAGCTTTCCACACCCATCTGCAAATCATGACACTGTGTGAATAAAACGTGTCTTCTCAGAAATCTCTTAATGGCATTCAAAGCAAGAGTTACGTTTTCCCTTCTGATCTGAAGATCTCTGAAATGATGATACAAGAACTCAAAATCTTCCATGGTTAAATGACAGAAATCAGCTTCAGTAAATCTATAATCTCTGCAATCTTGCCTTTGAACAAGAAACTCTGGATACCACAACTTGTAATAAAGTCTAGCTGTTACCTCCTTTATAGACACAATCAACTTCTTGCTCCTCACCTCTCTTTTCTTTTGACACTTGTCCCTTAGAAAGTACATATATTCGAACTTGTATTCGGCTGTTTGATCTGTAATACCCAACACAGCGTAGGGATTCAAAGTTCTGATTCTGTGCACAAACAGTCTTCTTTCTTCTACTTCTAGGAAAGGTGTTCTCAAATACAAAGTTCTTTGTCGTTGTTCAAGTTCAGTCAATTTTCTACTCCGTGAGGATGAAGGACCAGGTTGATCAGCAGGATTAGAAGGACCAGCTTCATCATGACTATGAATGATAGGAGGTATTGAAGATGTAGTGAATTGAGGATCAGTCTCTTCGGATTTTGGCTCTTTAGATAATGGATCATGAGAATGATGTGGTTCAGATACAGGTATAGTTGTTTGAGTTGAAGTAGATTGGTTAAGGTTGATGGTTATAGGTGTAACAGAAGGTTGTTCTGACATCAAAGTGGTTGAGATATGTTCGGGTGAGTGTACAGGGCTAAAGATTATTTCTTCAGGAGTTTGTGGCCCATATATCTCTGACAAAATATCAACCTCTTCTTCATTAAATCCAACACCTTGATCTTCTGGTTCATAAGTAAATACCAAAAGTGGTTCTTCTTCCTCCTTAACTTTCCAATACCGATCATAAGCTCTTGCACTTTCATCAGTTTCTTCATCATCAGAACTAATTTCAATCAACTCCACAGATTGCACGAATCGATCAACCACTTCTCTTATCTCCTTCTCATTTACCTCAGGCTTTTCAACCGTTGGTTCTATATTCGGATCAACATATAATACGATCTGTTTTCCGCTTTGATCACCCATAGCACCTGATTCAAACATCTTAGATATTTCAGCAACAGTCGGATTCTTTTTCTGACCTTGAGAGCTTTCTGACTCAGCTCTTCTCTTCTTACTCATCTCCCCCTCATGATCATGATCATCGGGATCCTGATCATGTCTTCTTTTAGTACTCTGAGCTTGAGTCTTACACGACCGTTCCATTAATGCTTTCAACTCAACAATTGACTGCTTCATATCACTTAAAGATTTCACAACTTCAGACTTGAAAGTAGATAACTCTTTGGATAATGCTTGAAACTGTGTGGGTGTAACTGAAGGTGTAGGTGGAAGTGGATTTGGAGTAGATTGGAAATTCTGAAGTAGAGATAACAAGGTTTTACTTTGCTGATCTTCAGGACTCATAGACATCAGTTTGGCATAGAATAAATCCCTTAATTCATCAACACTTTGATCCACTGGTGGTTGTTGCATAGGAGAAGACTGAGGTACTCGAGGCGGAGCCAGATAGATTTCTGGACGTGGACGTACAGCTGGCTCATAAGTCATCGGTTCTTTTCCCTTCAACTGATTCTTCACACCTTGTAACTCCCGGATGAACATAGTTTCAATGTCCTTTAGGGCGCCATCGAAGTTTTCCCTTGTCACAAAGACGGGTAAAGTAACACCGGCACCACTTAGGTTTGCCGTTGACACAACAGTTGTTGCAACTGTGTGACCTACACTCAGTGTTGGCATAGTGTTAGCACTGGTAGGATTTCCACTCTGTCCTTGTAGTCCTGTAAAAGAATCTACTCTGAGTGTTCCGGATGAGTCACGAAGACGCGCATCAGATGTTCCTGAAAGTGTCCTATTCAAAGAATCAAATATATTAGGAACAGGCACTAGACTCGAACTTTGTGCAGGAAAGAAAGTCGAGGACTGGGGAGGAAGTCGCTCTGTTTCAATATCCGGAATCTCCGAACGAGATCCAGATAGTGTTTGTGCTAAAACCCCGTGAGAAAATGAGACAGTTTCTTGTGAAGAAGAAGCTGAATAGCTGGCAGAGGTGTGCAATTGCGTTACTGGGCGAGTAACGACTTGTTCAACACCTGATCCCAATAAATGAGATCTGGTGGTGGATGTGGCTGCCCTTCTGGAATAGACAGTTTGGATATCTTTTACACTCTCCATATTCTTTTCTTCAGTTTCTCTCACAGTCTCATATATATTTTCAACTGATACTCCCTCGGGTCTCCTTATGCCTTCCGTTCCTTCACTAACTTGAGTCGACATTAAAGGCATGTCATCAAAGTTTAAGCTTTCCACATTAATATTATCTGACATATTCAATTGTGGAAATTCAAAGATATCAGAAACGTTACCAAACCAGTTTTCTTCAGTAGTAGCATCAGCACCAATATTTCCAGCATTCCCTTGATCATCATCATTATCATCGTTGTCATCTTCATCACCATCACGATGTTCCTCCGCTGAATCAGACTTATTATCAGACTCTGTACTATCACTAGAGTACTCAACTAAAGGAGGATCCCCAATGTGTTTAGGAATTTCTCCCTCAGAATCGTGTTGTACAAGATCATCTGTATGTGTGTCCTCGGACGATGACCCTGTATCTTCAAATACAGATGTATGATCTCCACCAGTTCCCCTCTCGGTGTTTTCCCTCGACTCTCCCCGTTCAGTAGCCCGTGCATCCTGAACACTCACCGACTCCTCTCGCCTAGGGGTTGAGTCTGGGATAGGTCCCTCCGGTTCTGGCTGGACCATAGACTCTCTATACTCGATAATGCACTCAACGTCCTGATCCGCGTATCGAAGAAATCCTTCAGGTAACGGCATCTCATAATCAAATTCAGTTTTACGAAACTGAAGATACTGCATAGCTTTCTCGGGCACAGAAGGATGATTTGCTCGTCTTGGAATTTCTCTGTTAGAACGAAGCATGCTATGAATGATAATCTGAAGAAACCTCATATATGGAACATAAGGCTTTCCCTTGTTTTGTCGGCGAAGATCTATCTTCTCATTCAGTTCATGCCAGAAAATAGCTGCATAATCTACATGAAGATCATACACTACTGCATGAAATAGCTTCAGAAATCCGACGCTGGCACTGTCTGTTCCGGCATGTTTAGCAGATAAGCATCTATTAATAATGGAGAAGATTGTATAGTATAACGGTGGTAGGTTCGCCTTATGGAATTCCTTCACCCGAGTTAAGTTTCCAGTGTATCCCATAGCACGTATTCCTTCAAACGTTTCTTCTTCAGATGGAAAAGGATCAAACTCAGTCTTTCCTTCTCGTGAATCAGGTTCAGGTAGCCTCAGAATCATTCTTAGTCTTTGGAAATCAAGCTTTGTGATGAAGTTGTCTATTTGGAATACAAAAAATTGGTCTTCCATCTTCCATAGTTGTTGTTATTGTCTTCCATGCTTGCTGTAAATATAGCATAGGCACAACGACAGTATTCGTTAATGCGTATGCTAACGGATGATTCCTGAGCACTTCCTTTATCACTGGATGAATGTTGATGTGATCAAAATCAATGTGATGATTGTTGGGAATGATCGCAATATAGTTGATCGGATGAATGATAGCATTATCTGGATGAATTCCGACTTGGGATTGATGTACTGATCGTGTTGACGGTAAAGGTACATCGTGTGTCGGTTCGGGAAGACTTGGAATATGATCATCAAAGCCTTGAATGTGACTTTGTTCTTCTTGATTAACCATTTTACCTGTTGATAATAGTTCTTACAGAATTAGTCTTTGAAAAAAAATTTGAAAGAAAAATATTTTCTAAGTATAGAATTCGAATCATAGTGCATTCGAATTCATGATTTGTCTTTGAATATCAATTCGAATCCACAAGGGTTCGAATTCATCCAATTCGAATCCACAAGGGTTCGAATTCATCCAATTCGAATCCACAAGGGTTCGAATTCATCCAATTCGAATCCATAAGGGTTCGAATTCATCCAATTCGAATCCATAAGGGTTCGAATTCATTCAATTCGAATCCACAAGGGTTCGAATTCATCCAATTCGAATCCATAAGGGTTCGAATTCATCCAATTCGAATCCAAAGGCATTCGAATTCAACAGTTGAGCCCTAATTCAGATTATAACATGTGAATTCGAATCTAAAGGAATTCGAATCTAAAGGCATTCGAATTCAACACTTGAGCCCTAATTCAGATTATAACATGTGAATTCGAATCTAAAGGAATTCGAATCTAAAGGCATTCGAATTCAACACTTGAGCCCTAATTCAAATTATGACATATGAATTCGAATCTAAAGGCATTCTTTCTTAACATGTTTCATGAATTCGAAACAAGAACGATTCGAAATCATGTTCGAATTCAACAATGTTCATGAATTCGAATCAGGTATGGTTCGAATTCATGTTCATATGAGCACGATGATGAACAGTAAACTTTTTGATTTTACAGATTAGCATAGTAAATGTTTACAATCAAACAAACCATTCGTATAGAATGATTCGTATTACATTTTCGAATCTGATAAGAGTACTTTCGATAGAAATGTTTACCTGATGAGGATGAATCAAGCAGATGAAGGATCGATAAAGTGGAAGATGAACAGTGTTCTCTTGAGAGTGTTTGAAACAATACCAAATAGTGAAAAGTGGGAAATAAGGTTTCGAACCCTATTTATACTCAAAAAAATTTGTACACTTGGCACACATTAGAGTACCCCACTTGGCAATCAGTTAAAAATGCATGTTTCAAAACATTAGATATGGCACTGTTCATCTGAACAATTTACATAAACAAATATGTAAAAAATTCAAAAAGAGTTCGAATCAGATAAAGTTGTACAACAATTGATATTGATCTCATTGAATTCGAATCCTTAAGGGTCCGAATTCATTGAATTCGAATCCTTAAGGGTCCGAATTCATTGAATTCGAATCCTTAAGGGTCCGAATTCATTGAATTCGAATCCTTAAGGGTCCGAATTCATTGAATTCGAATCCTTAAGTGTTCGAATTCTTTGAATTCGAATCCTTAAAGGTCCGAATTCATTGAATTCGAATCCTTAAGAGTCCGAATTCATTGAATTCGAATCCTTAAGTGTTCGAATTCTTTGAATTCGAATCCTTAAAGGTTCCGAATTCATTGAATTCGAATCCTTAAGAGTCCGAATTCATTGAATTCGAATCCTTAAGAGTCCGAATTCATTGAATTCGAATCCTTAAGTGTTCGAATTCTTTGAATTCGAATCCTTAAAGGTCCGAATTCATTGAATTCGTATCCTTAAGTGTTCGAATTCTTTGAATTCGAATCCTTCAGAGATCGAATTCTTCAAATATTTGCATGAAAATTTACAACTTTTTCTGAAAAGTCCAACAACTGTTCTAAAATTCTCACATCAGATAAAACTTTGTAAGCTCTCAGATACAGATAACACTTTTACAGATTTATGCCGAATTGCTCCCCCTTAACAATTGCATAAACTGTTATCTTTTCTTCAGAGAAATCTGCACAAACAGAGAAAGATTTGGTACTCATAGAACATGAGTCCAAACTGTTAAAATTATCACTTTGTGTAAAAATCTAACTCCCCCTTAAAATATGAGTTCTTGAGCGACTTGCTTTCTTCCTCTGAAAATATGCATAAAACTCAGTATTTGATATTGGATCAAAAATACATTTCACAAGGAAAGTCAAATTCATTGAATTTTGTTTTATGACTACTAACATTTGATCATTTGAAAGCTTTACAAAAGAAATTCAACTTAATAAAATTTAACATATATTCCAATCAGATGAAATCAAATGCATGTGTTTGGATTCAAGGACAAGACATCATTGCTTATCAAGTTATAATTGTTCAGTGTCCACCCCTTTTATCAAATCTATTTGGTGTGCTAGCATGCGAAATATGATTGGCATAAAGCTTATGTATTTCTACAATATATAAGAATACTTTGCTCTACTCACACTATTTGTCCAAAATCAGAATTTTCACAAATTTACGGGTTTATCGCGACTTTGTATTTTCCCAAGTTTCAAGAGATATGTGCTCTTTGGCATCTTTTAATATTGTGCACATTTGAATCTTTTGATTTTGTGCTCATTGGCATCTTTTGATTTTGTGCTCATTGGCATCTTTTGATCAAAAAGTTTAGTAAGAATAAGATACACCGTTAAACATGACTTTCTATCTGGTTCTATAGCAGGATTTGGGTTAGCAGATCCCAGACCAGTTGGCCTTAGGTGCTAGGTGACGAGCACCCCTTAGAACTTAATTTCCCAAACCAGAAAGGCCACATCGATATATCTTAAACCCATTTGTACCAGTAGAACATGGCTTTCTATCTGGTTCTATTGCAGGATTTGGGTCAGCCGATCCCAGACCAGTTGATCTTAGGGACTAGGTGTCGAGCACCCCTTAGGACTTACTCTCCCAAACCAGAAAGGCCACAGGCACAAACTTTCAAACTAAATGATAGTGCAACTATTTTATCTCAATCACTTGGTTCTAAAACATAGTGCTTTGCCCATATTTTCATTTCCATCCATCATTCTGACATATAGGCTTTTTGAGCATTATATTCTATATATATCCAGATTCACATAACTTTGAGCATTCAGCATAATTTCATTCATGTTTTGCTGACCTTTCGATTTATTTTAGAGGTGAAAATTGAAGCAAATCTAACTCAGATAGTACAAAGTTTCTTGTAAAGTCATCTTTTAGCACACATTTAATTCATTGAATGAAAATTGAAAATTTCATCTTATTGAATTAAATTTGTAAAGTTTCAAGTTTTCAAATCAGTAGAAACAAATATAATCCAATGTTACCTTTTGCCACTTGTTCCTTGAAACAAAAATATATAGCAGTTAAGGATATTACCTGAGAAGTGTGAGTTCTAAACTGATTTGTTTAGAAGTCTTAGTCTTTAAAGTACGGGTCCTGAACTGAGTTGTTCAGAAGCCATTGTCTTTGAAGAACAGGTTTTGAACTGATTTGTCCAAAAGCCATTGACGTTGAAATCCGGGTTCTAAACTGATGTGTTTAGAAGCCATTGCTATTTGTCTCCCCCTTAATGGTACAAATATTTTTCAAAAAATACGCCGCTTCTCTTCTGTTTTCAGTCATGCGTGTGATATGTATTTCAATTCAGTACAACACATGATGAACCTGCAAAACAGATTAAGCAGATTTTGGTACCCAATGGCACTTGGGTCCTAGTGGGTTAGGATATGATCATAGATTTAAGTAAGCAAGAACACGAACTCCCCCTCAATGTCTTAAGGATTCAACATTCCTAGTTTGCTGATTAAAAAATTTAACCTCTTTTCATCTAAAGGTTTTGTGAAAAGATCAGCAAGTTCTAGTTCTGTTGGTACAAAGTGCATTTCTATAGTTCCCTTCTCAACATGGTCTTTGATAAAATGGTACCTGACATCTATGTGTTTCGTTTTGGAATGCTGAACAGGATTTTCAGTTATTGCAATTGCGCTTTTGGAATCACAATAAATGGGGATCTTGTTGAAGATATATCCATAATCCTTTAGCTGAGTTTTCATCCAGATTACTTGCGAACAGCAACTAGCGGCGGCCACATACTCTGCTTCAGCCGTAGATGTTGATACACAAGTTTGCTTCTTTGATGACCAGCTTACTAGTTTATCTCCCAAGAATTGACAAGCACCAGATGTGCTTTTCCTGTCCATCATATATCCCGCATGATCTGCATATGTGTAAGCAGTTAGTTCAAACCCAGAATCCTTAGGATACCAAAGACCCAAATTTTTTGTGCCTTTGAGATATCTAAGGATTCGCTTTACAGCCACAATATGAGATTCCTTCGGGTTTGCTTGGAAACGTGCACAAAAAGATGTTGCAAACAAAATATCCGGTCTACTTGCCGTTAGATACAGTAAAGATCCAATCATGCCTCGGTATAACTTTTGATCGACTGATATACCAGATGAATCAGCGTTCAAAAGCTTACCGGTAGCCATGGGAGTTTTCATGGTGGAAGAGGAATTTAATTCAAATTTCTTAAGCATATCATTTATATATTTTGATTGATTAATGAAAATGCCTTCATTTGATTGTGTCACTTGGAGACCAAGAAAAATTTTTAACTCTCCCATCATACTCATTTGAAAACGGCTTTTCATCACCTTTTCAAAATCTTTACACATATCTGGATTTGTAGATCCAAATATAATGTCGTCAACATATATTTGTACTAACATTAAATCTTTACCTTCTCTTTTGAGAAAAAGAGTTGTATCTATTGTACCTTTGGTGTATCCATTTTTAAGCAGGTGAATAGTCAGAGTCTCATACCATGCCCTCGGTGCTTGCTTTAAGCCGTAGAGTGCTTTGTCTAGAATGTAGACATGGTTGGGATATTTGGGATCAACAAAGCCTTCAGGTTGACTTACATACACTTCCTCATGTAGTATTCCATTCAGAAACGCAGATTTGACGTCCATTTGGAATACCTTCATGTTCTTATGTGCTGCGTATGCAAGAAAGATCCTTATTGCTTCAATCCTTGCTACTGGTGCATAGGTTTCATCATAATCTATTCCTTCTTGTTGATTGTAACCTTTAGCAACCAGTCTTGCTTTATTTCTGACTATAATCCCCGCTTCGTCCTTTTTGTTTCTAAAGACCCATTTGGTTCCAACTATGGTTTTGTCTTTTGGACGTTTCACCAAGTGCCACACTTCGTTGCGTTTGAACTCATTTAATTCCTCTTGCATGGCGTTGATCCAATCTGGATCTTGTAAAGCTTCAGATGCTTTCTTGGGTTCTAACGTGCTAAGAAAATTTACGTACAAACATTCGTTTGTAGTCGCAGATCGGGTTTTCACTCCATCATTCAGATCACCAATTATATCAGCCGGAGGATGTGCTCTTGTCCATTTATGACTACTTGGAAGAGTTGGTATATCCATACGAGTGTTTGATGGATTATTTTCATCCAATACTGCAAAAATCTCCTCTGTCGATTCAGCTGAAGATACATTTGTCGTTTCCGGTATGTTGACTTCTGTTTCTAATCCTTCAGATGTGGAAGTCTCCGATAAATGATTTTCTGAAACCTGAACAACTGGTTGAATTTCAGGTTCAGAGACAGGAACGTGTTCACTTGAAATCTCATTAGTTTCTACAGAAGTACTAGTATCAACATCTTCAGTTGGACCGGAGATATTTGCACTCGTCTGATTCTGAGATGCATTCACAGATGTGATTGGTGGTTCCATATCTGCACAGTAATCCATAAATGCATCATGAAATAGTAAATCTAAATCAGTAGTATTATTATAATTCAAAGCTGAATTAGAAAACTGTTTCGTCACAGGTTCTACTCCATTTTTAGTAGAAGCTTCAGATTTCTGTACGAGTTCTGAACTAAATTGTCCAGAAGTCAATGTCACAGTCTCGTCGAACGTAACGTTGATACTCTCGATTACTGATTTTGTTCGATTATTATAAATCCTGTATGCTTTCGAGTTCAAGGAATAGCCTATAAAGATGCCCTCATCAGCTTTAACTTGAAGCTTTGTAAGATATTCACGATCTTTCATCACAAAACACCTGCATCCAAATACACGCAGAAATTTGATGTTAGGTTTGCGATTGTTGATTAATTCATATGCAGTTTTGTTAAAGCGTTTATTTATAATAGTTCTGTTTTGAGTAAAACACGCTGTGGATACTGCTTCAGCCCATAGACTTGGTGGAAGACCCGAGTAAGCAAGCATCGTCCTAGCAGCTTCTACAAGAGTTCGATTTTTCCTTTCAACTACTCCATTTTGTTGTGGAGTAATTGGGGCAGAAAAATTATGAGTTATTCCAACGGATTCAAGAAAATATTGAAGAGTTGCATTCTTGAATTCAGTTCCGTTGTCACTTCGGATTTTTCGAACAGGGCGTTGTAGAAGAGTTTGAATCTTCTTGATGAATTTAATGATCTGCTCGGGTGCTTCAGACTTGAGTCGTAAGAAATCCAACCAAGTATATCGCGAAAACTCATCAACCATAACCAAGATATATTTCTTTCCTCCCATTGACTGAGTTCGCATTGGGCCACAGAGATCCATATGAATTAATTCCAAGGCATTGTTACAATTAGACAAAGTCTTGGTCTTGTGAGAAACATGTTTCATCTTTCCCATTTCACAAGCTGGACACACAGAAACTTTGTCAATTTTCATTTCAGGAAGCCCGGAAACTAATCCATCAATTCGAAGCTTCTTGATGCTGCGAAAATTTTGATGCGAGAGCCTTCGATGCCATAACCAACACTCTTCTTGTGAAGCTTTTGATACAAGACAGACTTGATTAGAAGCAACAAGAGTTGTAAAATCAGTCATGTATAAGTCTCCGCATCTTTTTGCTCTGAAGATTTCTGACCAATTTGCATCCAAGATGTAGCAAAAATCTTTATCAAATAACACCTTACAGTTCTTGTCGCAGAACTGACTTATACTGAAAAGGTTATGCCCTAAACCTTCAACATACAAAATCTTTTCAATTTGCATTGAGTCATTTTTCAACGTTCCGTAGCCTCGAACGTGACCTTTTGAGTCATTTCCAAATCCCACTGATCCTCCAGGATGTACAATAAAATCTTGCAAGAAGTGCTTGTACCCCGTCATGTGTCTAGATGCTCCCGAATCAATGACCCACACATGACGGTCCTGTTAAGAAACAATTATCTTATTTTAGGTACCCATATCTGCATGGGTCCTTTCTTGTTAGTATGGATCAGTTTATTAATGACATTTGATGCCCCCTGAATTTTGCCTTTAAAAGTTAAACGATTGAGTAAATTTGGTTTGTTAACTTCATTTTTTGGAATCCATTTCCAATCCATATTTACTTCAACTGTTTTCTTTTCTTTCATCTTTTTATTCTGTTTGTTCGATCTGAAACCAAACATTTTGGCAAATTTGTTTGCTGAGGATTTTAAAGAGAAGGAAGAAGTTTTAGACTTCTTATTCGTTGGAGCATTTCTGTTTAGCTTGAAATAGTTATCCCAACAGTGAGCACAATGAATTCTTCTTTTAGCTTGTGACAATAATTTGAAATCTGAAATTGCGGAATTATTATTGCCACAACATTGCAAACATTACAAGAATGTATACAATTTTTATTCAAAGAACTACATTTCTCAGAGTCGGTGCTTCTATTCTTGCTATTCAGAACTTGTTCCTTCAAATCCACATACTTTTCTTCATCCATTTATGAGAAAGAAGAAGAAACATTGTCAGAACCTTTAGAGGTAGAAGGATCACTTGAAAACAAATTAGATTTATTTTCGGATGATTTTTCTTTCTCTTTTCCTTTTGAAACTGGATCACTTGAAAACAAATTAGATTTATTTTCAGATGATTTTTGTTTCTCTTTTCCTTTTGAAGCTGGTTCTGTTTTTAAATCAGATACCTTTGATGAAAACTTTTTATGGTAGACTTCACAAAACTTTAATTCTATTTCAAATTCAGTTCTTTCTTTCTTCTGCTTTTCTTTTTCTAGAAATAGAACTTTTTCAAAATCTGAAATTTTTTTCGAAAGTTCTACACGTCTTAATTCAAGATTTTTCTTTTCTTTAAAAAAATTGAGCTTTTCAAAAGGATCAAACATACTTGAAGATTTATTTTTATCTTTGGATTCAGCTTGTTTTGAACATTTTTCACAACTTTTTGAGGCCTTAGAGTTTGATATTTCATCTAATTTGGATTCTAGTCTTTGAATCTCACTCTTAAGATCAAGATTGATCCTTTTTGTATGATCAAATTCTAGTCCAATATTATCACGATCATCCTCTAATTTTTTAAAATCTAATTGCCATTTGGAAATTTGATTTTCTAAATCAACAATTTTAAGTAAAGCTGAGTCCAAATTTGGAAATTCAGAAGAAGTTTCTGGAACAAACTCCCTTTTGTCAGAATCTGATGTATTATTTGACTCCATTTCAACGTTAGATTTAGTTTTAACAGATATAGGTTCATTGATTTTGTCAACAATTGTTTTAGCCATAGATTCATCGGAAAACAATGAACTAAATTCAGTTGGTTCAAACATTTTGGTTTTGTAACTGGAGTTTAATTCATCATATTTAAAATTTGTTATATTGTATCTAGGCTTTTCTTTTGAACCTTTGTCTGTTTTAGCTTCATCTTTCTTTGAAATTGGAGTTGAAGAATTTGAAGCATTATCTTTGATAGGAGTTTCTGATTTAGGAGATGTTTCTGATACAATAACTTGTTGCAAAATTCCATTACTTGCCTTTGCTTTTTCTTGTGTCTTTGGAGGTGTTTTTGTTATTATGACTTGTTGCAACACTTCATTATTTGATTTAACAGATACAGGTGAATTAACAGGTGTTTCTGTTATAATGACTTGTTGCAACTTTACATTTGCTGGTTTAACAAAAACTTTTGCAATTGGAGGAATCTCCTTTATCAGAGTTTGCTTCAAAACTTCCTTTTTTTTATGAGGTTTTATTGTTTTGAAACTCTTGTCATCAGATAATCCTAGACCCATTTTTGGATTATAAAATCGTTTATCTTTTGGGTTGCTAGTCAACAAATTCAGCGTTTGCTCAGATTGGCCTCTTTTGTAATTTAAATCTTCAAGCTGCTTAATCTTTTCAATTGCTTCTTTTCTTTCATCAGAAAGAACCTTGATTTTGAACTGAAAATCTATGTTTTCATCATTTAAATCAGTTATTTTCTTTTTTAACTCAGAAATTTCAGATTCAAGTATTTTAACATTTGATCTAATAATTTCTTTCTCCTTTTCTCTATCTTCAGCTAAACACTTATAAAGAAGTGCTTCATCATGATATTTCAGCTTTGAGCTTTTCTCATCTTCATATTGCTTTTGCACTTTTTCAATTTTCTTTTGTGCCTTTTTAAATTTCTCGTTAAGCTCAAATATCACAGCTTGCATTTCTTCATATTTGTCATTTTCAGTTTCAGATTCATTTTCAGAATTATCAGAATAAAGAGAAGTGTTATCATAAAGAGAAGGATATAGAGATTGTACCTCAGATTCCAGATCTTCCTCATCAAGTTTAGCCATTAAATTGTGCTTCACTTGAGTGAAGTGAGCTTCTTCATCATCTGAAGAATCCATCAGCCATATTTCTTCTTCAGCATTTACTGGCTTTCCGGTTTCTTTGGCTTTTGCGAGATGTGCTTTACGCTGATAGTATTCAGAATCCTTAACTTTCTTCAACTGACAATCTCTGGCAAAATGACCCGGCTTACCGCAGTTATAGCAGTTTCGGTCATCCATATCCTTCTTTTCTTCCCTCTCCTTTTTCTCAACTTTCTCCTCTTTTTCTTCTTCCTTTTGATCCTTGTTCTCATACCTTTTCTCAAACCTTTTGTATCTGTTCACTTTGTTGTAATCAGGTTTGCTTTTTGAATGAAACTTCTTCTTTCCATATCTGTTTTGAAATCTTGTAGTTAACAAGGCTAATTTTTCAGCTATCTCACTCATTTCATCTCCAGAACTGCTGCTTTCATCATCATCATCAGAACTTATCTTCTTTTTGCTTAACCCAGAGATCAAAGCCTTTGTTTTCATCGCTCCACTTTTCTTGTGTTCACTTAGAAGGGCTAAAGATTCTTCAACCTTTTTCTCCTTTTCTTTGACCATTTTTACTTTTTCTTCATGTTGACCCAGAATGCTGAAAATATCGGTCAACTTTTCATCATCCATATCCCTTGACATTTGAAGCTGAATAGAGTATGAATCCCATTCCGGCAGTAAATTCTTGACAAACTTGTAATTAATCTCTGATTCAGACTTGTCAACTCCATTCCTTCTTAAATCATTCAGAATGATGTTGTAACGATCATAAGTATCTTTCAACGATTCTCCATCTCTAGCTTTAAACCCTTCATACGCATTGATGCTCTGATTCTTTTTGGTCTTCATTGATTTTGATGAACCTTCAAACTGCCTTTCTAGCTCATCCCAAATATCCTTTGCTGAATTTCGGCTGTCTACGCGATTATAGATATTGTTTGGAATGGCCATAGTCAAGTATGTCAATGCTTGCTCATCAATTTCAACTCTAGCTTTATCAGCATCACTGTAATATTTGTATTCCTTTTCTATTCTTCTTGGAAGAATCTCTTGACTTGTTTCTGTTGCAGCAATGCCACCAACCTCTATGTAGGCTTTGTAAGGACCGTTCTGAATGGACAGCATAAGATCTCTGTTCTGATGATTCAGAAATTGAATCATTCTCCTTTTCCATTGAGAATATTCTTCAGCTATCAATACCGGAGGCTTATTCTTAGAACCCATGCTCAGCATATCTCTCGACATCTTCTGATAATTGGCTAGATAAACGATCGTTCAGAAGATAAAGCAGTTAGTGTAAGAAAAATTACACTTATGAGAATTTAATCAACATTCCTAAGAATTCGGATGCTCAATTCGGATGCTCAATTCGGATGATCAATTCGGATGATCAATTCGGATGATCAATTCGGATGCTCAATTCGGATACTCAATTCGGATAATCAATTCGGACTTGATAGATTTCGAAATCCTCCAATTCGAACTTAACAGCGTTCAAATTCACTCAATTCGGATGTACTAAGGTTCGAATTCACTCAATTCGGATTATGTTGAGTGCGAATTCACGCAATTCGAATGTAACTGGATTCGAATTCACTCAATTCGAATTTACTTAGGTTCGAATTCACTCAATTCGAATGTAATAGGGTTCGAATTCTCTATGAATGTTCCGAATTCTCTTTGAATGATCCGAATTCACCAAGAAGAATCCGAATTCTGCACTTCGAACTTCAAAATCACTTAATCTGCCATAACTTCTTCAATTCTTGATCAATTGTGATGAATCTTATATCAAATTATTCGTAATTGAAATCTGCACACTTTTCCTGTTGATCACAATTCACAATTCGATCAATTTAATCGAATTAAGATCCAAACAGTGAACTTGAAGTTTTTGAAAAAATATTCAAAAATCGATCAGATCTGTCAATTCTGTGCAGATTTTGATGTTTTTGCAAGAATTAAATGTGTTCAGAATCCAAATCCGGGTTGAACGATGCAAAGAAATGATTCAAAAACTCAAAATCTAGAAAATCTTCATGTCTGAATGTTAAGACTTCAGATGAACAGTAAACTTCTCTTGGTCCGAATTCTTGATGAACAGTGTAAAAATTCTTCAATTTGCTCTTTAATCTGCTTGAATCTTCTGTTTAGCTCTGATACCAATTAATAAATCCCAAATCTAGCACAAAGTAATGAACAAGTGTAGAGAGAATCTAGAGAGCAATCTTGTCATCCATATATTGATTTCAAAGTGTAAAATGACAAATGCTTCAAGTTGTTATCCAAAATAGTAAAGGAACTCCTTTATATAGTAGGACATGACAAGCCCATGCCTCTACTAAGGAGAAACAATACAAGATATTAATACTGTCTTGATAGCTACAAAAATGCCCTAACACATAGTTTTTCTCTCTCTACTCTCTCTATATAAACCCTTTGAGTTTATATTTTTTCCTTTACGCGAACAACTTCTCCTACAAGCAAGAAATCACTGTTGCATTTCAAACTCATCGTTTTCCAGAAATTGTTCGCCTTCTTCATCTAAGGTTAATATTCTTATTCTTTACCTCTTATAAACTTGTTTTTGATCTTATTCTTGTTATTAACAGATCAAACAAAAGAAACCTTTTTAAAAATGAAATCATTTTCTTTTCATGATTTTATGAACACAGCCTTCATGGTTGTTCTTCAAGTTTAAATCAAAAATCTTAAACTTGATCTTCATATGTTTTTCCAGAATCTCTTCTTCAAACAGAAACTGGAAAACAAATGCTCTCTATGTTTTGTATTTCTTTTTAAAACAAGAAAAACCCTAATCTTCATTAAGACATCTTTTGTCTGAATGAAATGGACAAAATTCAAAAAACATTTGTTTAAAATATCTTTCCACATTAAGACATTTTTGTTCATTTTCTTCGTGATTATATGTGTTACTCAGAAATGGCATCTACTACTGACACTGCAACTGCAAAGTCTCCCACTGCCACTGAGATCACTGAGTTCACAAAGGCTCCTCAGGTTATGTTCGATCTCAAGAAAGTTATGTTTCAACACAACAATCCCTATGCTCTCTTCGAATTCCCTGAAAAGAAACAGGTTACACATCTTGATGACGCTGTGAATTTTCTCAAGACTTGTCCTGTATCGACAACTCTTACTACCGCACCCCCTGCACATCGATATCTTCTAGCTCAGTTCTGGTATACTGCCAGAAGAGCTCAGATGCCTTCACCCAAAGATCCTAAGAAACTGGTTGATGTTATTCTTTGTGACACCAAACATGGAACTTCCAAGATCACCCCGCATCATATCATGCGTGGTCTAAACCTTCCTGGCAGTACCAAAGAAAACCGTTTTGTCCCTCTACCAGATCCCAAAAAGAACCCTGCTGATAGGGCAACCCTGATTGCATTCTTTGATGCAATGGGTTACACATGGGACACATGGAGAGACAAAAACCCTGACAAGAAGCTAACTGCCATCAAAAAGTCAATGATGCCCAGCGAGATGAATTTCATCTTCGCTCATCAGATTAATTGCCTGACACCAAAAGTTGGGTCAACTGACCAAGCATCCCAACCGCAACAGGCCATGGGATACTCGTTGCTGAAGGGTCTTCATGTTGATTGGGCGTCAATCAACTACGAAGATTTGGCGTTCAGGGTAAGCATGGCTGACAGACCAACATGTGTTCCATATCCAAGGTTTGTCAGTGCTCTCTTTCTACACACACTTGGAGATAAATACCCAAAAGTGGGTGACCTGAGACTTTCTCAGGTTGGCTTTAGGGTGCTTGACTTCAAAGCTCTACCAAATGAGGTACATCTCACTACTCTCTTATCTATTCTTAATCCTCTTTCTTCTACTTCTATGGCTCCTTCAGCGTAAAACCCCACCGCTGATACCCAGGCTGCAAAAACCACTCCTTCTAAGAAAAGGAAACACTCTACTTCCCAACTTGATTCTCAAAGGATCAAGAAAACCAAGGAGCAACCCCGCAAGCCATCAACGGCTGAAGACCTAGCGTCTGACTCTCAACAGACTACGCTAGATGATTTCGTGGTACGCTCTGCCATAGCTGATAAAGCCACCCCTTCCATCCCAACATCAGCGTCTCTAAACGCTGAGGTTATAAGCTTGGAACTGAACCCATCTCCTTCAGACCCTCCACTGACTGAAGAAGTTTTTCTCAGCGGAACCAATGCTGAATCTAGCACAACAACCCTCTTCTCAACTCTCACTCCTCCCACCATTTCTTTGGTCACTCCATCTATTCCTCCCTTCTCTACAACGAAGGTCATTCAACTTAGTGACTCATCTGCTGAAGAAATACAGCGGATGCAGGAGTTAAATAAAGGACCTGCAGAAACTTCTCAGCGTCAAGGTTCTTTGGAAGACGACTATGAAACCTTTACAGGTCATAGAAACTTTGAGGACTTCGTCAACCATCCCGCAGGTATACACAAACTCTCAAACACTCCTCTCTCAAAACCCTAAACTTCTAAGCTTTCCTTTGTTCAAAAGTTGCTTACTGTTACATGTCCTAATTTGGGAGATATTTACACCTCCCTGAAAGATCTAGTGACAAACGTGGAATCCTACAACACCAATGTCTCCACTAACTCTTCAGCGGTTACAAACGCTAGAGAGAATCTCAAGTCCTTGACCACTGAGGTCGAGAAGAAATCCTCCAGTACGGATCTAGAGAATGTATCAGGGAGCATTGGAACTTTTGCTACTACTCTTGCTGATAACTACACCGCCATCAACCATCTCAGCTTGGCGCACACCACCCTCTCTACAAACTTCACCACGCTGTCCAATGAAGTCACATCATTGACGACAGCGGTTGGAACTCTTAAGGGTGAGGTGACTTCTGTCAAGACTGAGGTTGGCACTGTCAAAGACATACTCCAACAAGTACTCGATCGCCTGAACGCCCCATCTTGCGCCCCTTCTCACTTCACTCAGGCCGATCGAGAGGAACTCCAAAAGATCAGTCCTATGATTTCTGGCCTAGAAGACAAAATCATAGTGATTGAAACCTTCATGGGTATCACTGGCCAAGAAGACAGTGACTCTCATGTTGATGCTGCTAATATTCCGATTACCTCCCCCACTCATCATGTGGAAGAGGGGGAGAAGAACGATGAAGGTCTTCCCCATAATGCTGAGAGGCAGACAAATGAAACTACTGCTACTACTACTTCTACTGGACAACCTCAGGGAGTTGAAAACCCTGAGGGAACCGAGAAACCTCCCTCTGTATCTGAGGGGGAGCAACTCGATGAGCATCTCGAAACTGATGCTGATGTCACCGTACCTTACGCTGATGAGGTCGAATCTGAAGAAGAAGCTGAAGATGATGAACCAATCGACATCGCTGACGATGAACCATCATCTTCCCCTAAAAATGATGATGATGATGACGATGATGACGATTTCTTCTTCGTCCAACCTATCAAGAAATCCCCAGCTCAAAAAAGATTGTCATCATAGAACAATCAGAGGAGGGGACCACCAAAAGGCCTGAAGCATCTGAAGCTTACAAAGGCAAGAACAAAGGTGTTGCCTCTGAAGACAACTTGGCTATTCTCTTCAGAAAGCCAGCTTGTCAGGTACAATATGTTTTAATCCCTTACACTACATCCCTCCTCTATCCCTTCTCAATCTCCGTTCTCCTCTCCATAAAACCTCTATACACTTAAACCCCATTCTTTTCTCTATCTCATTCTTCCTAAATGATCTTATTAAAACGATCGTTGTGTTTCAGCTAGTCCTCTCCCCTGCTTGAGGATCCTGCTGAAGTCTCTCCTGCTACAACTCCAATAATCCCATCCACAAGAGCCGATCAAATAATCCCAGTCTTGGATTTCACCACTGAGACTGACGAACAAGAAGAAGAAGAGTTGCTCTCTCACAAAAACAGACCTTCCTTAGCTCCTCAAAAGCTAAGTGAAGAGGATCAGAAAAAGGGAGATGAAATGATCAAGAAGCTTGAAGATTAGCGAATCATCCTCCCTCGCTCCAAAGTCACTCCTGTTCCTACAAAGTTCAGGTTATCAAAGAAAAAATTCGCTGATCACCTCAGAGCTGAAAGATTACTCGCCGAAAGAATGGAAGCTGAAGAAAAAGATCAAACATACGCTATCCAGCTTGTCCAGCAATGTATGAAAGATCCTTCACTTAAGAAGACTCCCATCGAGGTTCAACGCCAACAATGGGAAGACGCCCAGAAGATCGTTGAAGAAAATACGAAGGTATCTGATTCTACTTTGGAATGGTGCAAAGAAAGACTGCACTATCGATATCGGGCTGCCAGAATTCACAAGGTGATCATCAGAGGAAGATCGAACATAGGTGTTCCAGTTGTTAAGGTCGATTTATTCAGAGAAAACGGTACCAAGGAAAACATCTATGCTGCTACGATCAAGAAGTACGGTTTCTCTGAATGGTTGGAGATGCGAATAGCCATTCAGCGATCTAGCTCACAATATAAGAGCCATGTCGAGAAAATCATAAATTCTCAGATCGACTTGGTTTCATCTGCTGTGGATATTCCTCCTCCTCCCACAAATCCAACTCGACAAAGAAGGGCCTCTGCAAAGAAAAAGATGATATCTTTAGACTCATGTCCTCCTATCCAGAACGAAATAGGTATTGGTTTCTCACGTGTTGAAGTACTTGGTCCTGAACCTGATCTCTCAGCGCTTGATACCTCCCTGCCCCCTGGTGAACGCTTCGTCCCTGGAAAAGTCTTAAGCGAACCGTATGGTATCTTCTTTCACGACTATGATGGACGAGAACACTTTCAACGCGTCTCTGAGCTTCCCAGCACTCCTATCGAACAGCTCAAGGATCTCATATATTGGTGTGGATTCAGAAATGATCTTCTCGGTCAACACCTCAAGCCCCTGATCTTTAATGAAGCAAAGAACAAACGAGATCTTGGAGTAACGGTCCCTGACTGGATGATCCTTACAACAAAGACCCTTGATGACCTTCTTGTTAAGGAAGAACCTTTTGGCTGATAGGATTTCCTTGAATTTCTTCTATCCTTTATCAGCTTACATCTTTTGTACTTGTAAATTTATTTGTTGTACTTGTAATTTTTCTACTTCCCTATGTAACCTTTACGAAGTTTAAAGAAAAATTTCAGCGAATGTACTTTACTCCATCATTACTTATAGATCCCAGAAAACAGTAAAAGGGACAAATATTTTATTAGTTCTTTTTATCCTTATGTTTTCATATTTAGCAATTTTCTCAGTTGCTAAGTCAATATCAAATAGAGGGAGATTGTTGATCTAAACCCGCAGTGATTTGATAATGACCCTTTAAACACTTAGTGAAAACTGTAAGTAGACAATATGTATTAGAGTTTCACAATCGCTGATAAGTACTCTGTCTCTAACAGTACCGCTGATAGGAAACTCATGCTCTTTAATTTTACCATTCAGCGAACACTGTTCATCTATAAGCTCTGAGCCTGTTCAGTCTTGTTGATGATCGCTGATAGTTTAGTTGTGTACTTATGATCCTTAAAGACAAGTTTCACATCAACTATGTTCTACGCTGAAGTCGAACATCAAGCTCAAGAACAGCGACAAGTCTACTAATGAACTGATGCGGATATCAGCGAAGCCACGATTTGTCCACTCAACGTGAAGTTACAAGTAGAAGACTTCAGCCATCGATGAACTTTGTCTGTTAGATCTGAAGTTTTGTCAATAAACCAAGTGCTGAAGATCTGATAAGAAGACTCAGATGGTCTGAGTAGAGGAGTCAGAGATCTGAGAAGAGAAGTCAGAGTTCTGAGAGAAAGAGTCAGAAGCTCTGAGAAGCGTTATCAGAAGAATGTTCAGAAGTTCTGAACAACCTGTTCAGAACTTATGACTACATACTTTACTTAGTATTTAGTAAACTAATTAGGACACGTGTTATGTTCTTATTAGTCTTTCTTATTTGTACTGTAGCTTTAACATGTCCGTTGCAGTATAAATAGAGTGGTTAGCACTACGTTGCTAACTGATTGATTTTCCCGTATATCTTTGTATTCATTCTTTGTAATCTTTGAGATTCTCTCTCTCTTAGAGCTGTAATCCTGTTCATCATTGAATACAATTGGGCTTGATCATACAACTTCTCAATTACTGCTTTCTATATTGATTGTAAGATTAGATCCTGTACTTTCAATTGGTATCAGAGCCAATCAACAAACAAATTCATTCAAAATTGTGATTGCGAAGATCGATTGATCAATTTCTTGAAGATTTCTTGATTCATTCAAAAATCGATTCCGCTGCTAGGGCTAGTTCTTGAATTCTTGACAATTCTTGAATTACCTGTTACATTTCGATCAAGAAACTCGAATTTGTCTTTCTGTTGAATTTTCTTACAATCACGTCTTCTAAAGAATATCTAGCCATGGGATCTGAAACCAAACCGCCTGTTCTTATACCAGAAGAGTATCAGCAATGGAAAATTCGTATGATCCAATTCCTAGACAACATTGATGAAAATCTTATGATTTCCATTCGAGAAGGTCCAATTGAAGTGTATATCGATGTTGCCGCAACCCCTGCTACAGAGACAACTCCAGAAATTCCAGCGACCAGAGTGAAGAAGAATTGTTCCCAATACACAGCTGAACAGAAGAATAGGCATGATATTGACAAAAGAGCAATTACTTTGATGACTTTGGCTGTCCCAAATAAGGTTCTTAACAGGATTGACAGTGGATCATCAGCTAAAGAAATGTGGGACGAATTGGAAAGGCAGATGTTAGGAACTGTGAGATCTATTCAGGCAAAGTTAAATCAAAGCATAAATGCTTATGAAAGGTTCAAAGCAAAAGAGTCAGAAAGTTTGACACAAACATACAGTAAATTTTGCACTATTCTAAATGACTTGAGAAGAAATGGACTGAAGAAAACAAAGTCAGAAATAAATTACAAATTTCTGAACAGTCTAAATTCAGAATGGTCATCATTTGCCATAAGTCTGCAAATGAACAAGGATATGTGTGAAGAAGACTTAAATGATCTGTTTTGTGTTCTTAATCAACATGAAGACTCTGTCAAGTTAGTTGGGGAAGAGAAGAAAAATGTTGCTGATCAGTTAGCGTTCTTATCAAAGTCCAAAGCAATCAAAGCACCCAAAAAGACTGCATATCTATCAGAGATACCTAATCTGGAAGAATCTGACAAGGAAGAAGGATCAGAAGATGATGAAGATATCAATATAATGGCTGAGAAACTAGCTTTGTTGACAAATAATTTCAACAAAAGGTATGGGAAGGGTAGATTTCAAGGAAATTATAAGAGAGTTGGGAGTTCAGATTATAAGAAGAAAGAAGACAGAGAAGAAAATAAGTTTGAAAAGAGAGTAGAGAGAAGTGAAGAAAACAAAGAAGAGAAGGATGAGAGAAAAGAAAAGAATATGTGTTTCAAGTGTAGAAAATCTGGCCACTATGCTAAGGATTGCAGAGTTAAAATTGTGAAATACTATGAGTACTACACCAAGAAGGCTCAGCTTGCAAAGAAGAGAGATGATAAAATTGCTTTATTGGCTGAACAGGAGAATTGGTTGTACTACACTTCTGATGAAGATGATCATATCAACTTTCCACAGATGCAAAGCTATATGGCAAAAATGAGGAATGAGGATGATTCTGATTTTGAAGATGCTGATTCTGAGTCATCTGCTGAGGTACATTCTTCACTTGAAATAGAGTTAATGACACAGATTGGTGAAATGAAAACTGAATTTGCTAATCTAAGAAAACAGATAAAAGGAGAAAGAAATTTGGTTAACAAATTCAGAATTGAAAAAGAAGTAATAAAAGAACAATATGAAGAATCTGAGGCTGAGAAACAGAAAGTTAAAGATGAAAATTCTGAATTATTGAAAAAGATCTCTGAACTAAAAGTTGAGTTTTCAAAAATAAAGGATGAAAAAGGTGATTTACAAATAAAATTTGATATGTTATTTGAGGAAAGAAAGAATTTATACACCAAAATCAAAGAATTGGAAGATCTGAATTTGAAAAGGGGTCGGACTCAGCAAACATTAAATCTTTTATTAAGCAATGTTAAAGATACAAGATTTTACAACCCAAAGAAGGGATTGGGATTGGAAGAAAATGTCACTTTAAAAAGAGCTCCAATCAACTTGTATGAAAAACTTCAAGTTTCTAAGCCAAAAATCCCAGAAATTGTTGAAGTTTTCATAAGACCTGCTAGTTCTATAACAAGTTCTGACAATTTGCAAAGACCAAACTCTAAAAAGTCAGATGAGAAAATTTCTGAGTCTAAAACAGAAAAGTCAGTTGTTTCAGAAGAAAAGGTTAAGAAAGAAGTTTCTAAACCAACAGATGAGAAGCCAAAATATAATGATACTAAATTCAAGTATGATTCTTTAAATGTCAGCTACAAAAATAAACAACCAAGTTTTTCATATCATGACATTGAGAGCATATTTGACACAAGTAAAAATTCTGAAACAGTCAATCAGAAGTCTGAAACTTCTAGTCAGGATTCTGAACTTTGTAGTCAGAACTCTGAGTCTAAAGATCAGACATCTGAGTCTGTAAATCAGAACTCTGATTCAGGTAGTCAGAAGTCTGATTCAACTGGATTTTCTGAAACAAAGTCAGATGAATTTTTACAACTTGAAAAGAGATTTAATCTTGTGAGTCAAGAACTTGAGGACTTAAGGAAAGCTTATGATGAACTTGAAAACGATTTCTGTGAGGTGGATATTAAACTTGAAGAAGCTTTGAAAGAAAAGAATATTTTTATTCAGAAAATAACAGAGCTTGAAAAACTGAAGACTGAGTATGATCTTTTTAAAATTAATGCTCTAAAAGAAAATGATAAATTCTTTAATGAATCAAGTACATATGAAAAAGGTGAATCATCTAATTCTTCTAACAAAAAGGAGTTGAATTTTTCAGAAAAAAGAAGAAAGCAAAAGGAAAGATGGTGTGAAAAGAACTTCTGAGATGAATGAAGAGGTTCCTGCAACTGTACCAAAAGCACATAGTTATTGTGATAAATGTACTTGTACTTTGAAAAACAACAATAAAAATGAAAAAGCTTATGGTACAGATATGTTGTTACTTGCAAAGAAAAATCTTAGTTGTGTTCGTTGTAAAAGTAACTCTTTTCAATATTCTCGGAAATGTCCAATCACAATAACATTTGTTTCTTTTATAAGAAAAGATATTCAGAAAACAGAAAAGAAGAATGTTTCTGTTCCTCAGAATACAGAAAAGAAGAAAGTTTATGTTCCTCAGACTCAGAAGAAAGAAAAGATAAAAGAAAAGAAAGTTGAAAATATTGCAAAACCAAAAGTTACAACTTTCAAAAAAGAATTTAAACAAGTTTGTAAGCAGAAAATGATCCGACTTTATAAAAGTTCAAGGAAAGTGGTGTTTGAAGAAAGATTTTGAGTGGAGAGTAAAAGGTACTAATGTTAAATCCAATGACAAAGCTAACAAAGATGGACCCATTCCAAAATGGGTACCTAAAACTAACTGATCCTTTTGCAGGGCTGTCATGTGTGGTTTTTAGATTCAGGAGCTTCAAGACACATGACAGGTCAGAAGTCTTTTCTATCAAACTTCACAGAAAAGGCTGGAGGAGCAGTAAACTTTGGAAATAACAGCAAAGGACAAGTCAAAGGTTATGGGGATTTAACTAAAGGGGATCTGACTATCCAAAAGGTTTTCTATGTTGAAGGATTACAGCATAATCTTTTCAGCATAAGTCAGTTTTTAGACAGTCTTTGTCAAATCAAGTTTCAAATAACAGGTTGCATGATTTTAACTGAAAATGATGTTAAAGTCTTCTGGGCCAAAAGACATATGGACTTATTGTTGCAAAACATCTGGTTAAAGGCTTACCAAAGCTTAAATTTGAAAAAGAATCATTATGCTCAGCTTGTGAAATGGGCAAGATGAAAAAGAGTTCTCACAAATTAAAAATGGACTCATCTTGCAAAGCACCATTAGAAATGATTCATACTGATCTTTGTGGTCCAATTTCAGTTCAATCTATGGGAGGAAAGAAATATATGCTTGTGATTGTTGATGAATTCTCCAGATACACATGGGTTGAGTTCCTAAGAGCTAAGTCAGAAGCTGCTACTACATTGATAAATTTTATCAAAAGGATTCAAGTTTTCTTACAACTTCCAGTTCAGAAAATCAGAAGTGATAATGGAACAGAGTTCAGAAATGAGACTCTTCAGAATTTTTTAGAAAGTTCTGGGATTTCTCACAATTTTTCTGCTGTCAGAACTCCTCAACAAAATGGTGTTGTTGAAAGGAAAAATAGAACTCTAGTTGAAGTTGCGAGAACAATGCTGGCTTATGCAAATCTTCCTACCTTCCTATGGGCTGAAGCAATTGCAACTGCTTGTTTTACACAGAATAGAACTTTAACCAATAAGAGATTAAATAAGACTGCTTATGAACTGATAAATAAAAGAAAACCATTAATCAAATTCTTTCATGTTTTTGGTTGCAGGTGCTATGTTCTTAGAGACACAGAAAATCTTGCCAAATTCGATAAAAAGGCAGATGAAGGATACTTTGTGGGTTATTCTTTAACTTCCAAAGCATTCAGAATCTACAATAGAAGAACCAAGAGGATGATGGAGAGCATAAATGTAACTTTTGATGAAGCCGGAATGAGGACTTCTGAACAAGACAGTTCAGAACTCATGCTGAACAAGACAAAAATGACTTCTGATACAAATTCTAATCCTATTTGTTCAGAACTCAATTTACTGTTTAAGGATGCTTTTATTGAACTAATTTCTGATTCTTATGCAGAATATGAAAACCCAAAGATGGTCAAAGAGATGATAAATAAGAATCCATAAATAGTTCAATCAACTATAATTTCTGATAAAGGTCCATCTGAGGAATGTCCAAATCTGATAAATACAAGTAGTGAGAATTCTGAACCATGTAGTCAGAATTCTGAACCTTGTAATCAGAATTTTGAATCTTGTCGTCAGAACTCTGTTCAAGTTATTCAGAAGTCTGACTTCATTACTCAGAATACAAACACACATGGAACTCCTACACATATATCAGAACAAGGGGACAGTTCAGAATTACAAGCAATCATTGATGAGAATGATGCAAACAACAATTATTCAGAGATTGATGTACTCCCTAGTGCAAATAAATGGACTAAAAATCATCCTATTCATCAAGTAATAGGTGATCCATCAGAAGGAGTAAAGACCAGATCAACTACAGCAAATGAAGCAATGTTTGCTGGTTTCTTAAGTGTGATTGAACCAAAGAAAGCTAATGAAGCCCTAGAGGATCCAGACTGGATTTCAGCAATGCAAGAGGAATTGCTTCAATTTGAAAGAAATAAAGTTTGGAGACTCATTCCAAAGCCTGAAGGTAAATCTATTATTGGAACTAAATGGGTGTTCAGAAACAAAAAGGATGAGTCAGGTGTTGTCATCAGAAACAAGGCAAAATTGGTTGCTAAGGGATATTGTCAACAAGAGGGAATTGATTATGATGAGACATTTGCACCAGTGGCAAGAATAGAGGCAATCAGAATATTTTTGGCCTATGCTGCACACAAAAACTTCAAGGTGTATCAGATGGATGTCAAATCAGCCTTTCTAAATGGCAAACTTAATGAAGAGGTGTATGTTCATCAACCTGAAGGTTTTGTTGATCCAGATTTCCCTGATCATGTTTATATTTTAGACAAAGCTTTATATGGTCTAAAACAAGCACCACGAGCCTGGTATGACACTCTTACTAAACACTTGTTAGGTTCAGGGTTCAAGAAAGGTAAGATTGACACAACTTTGTTTTTAAAGAAACAGGGTGATGATTTAATTCTGATTCAGATTTATGTTGATGACATAATATTTGGTTCTACCAGTCCAGAATTATGTGATAATTTTTCAAAAATCATGTCATCTGAATTTGAAATGAGCATGATGGGTGAGCTGAATTTTTTCCTTGGTCTTCAAGTCAAACAATTACCAAAAGGTATTTTTATAAATCAAGGAAAATATGTCGGAGACATTCTGAAAAAGTTCAAAATGTCTGATTGTGCTTCTATGAGAACACCTATGGCAACTAACATAAAGTTAGATGCTGATCTCAAAGGTGTTTCAGCAGATATCAAACTCTATAGAGGCATGATTGGATCATTACTTTATCTGACTGCAAGTAGACCAGATATCATGTTTTCTACATGTTTCTGTTCTAGATTTCAATCTAACCCAAAAGAATCACATATGTTGGCTGTCAAAAGGATTTTAAGATATCTCAAAGGAACACCTGATCTAGGTTTATAAAGGACTATGTGGAAAAAGGAACTATAGAGATGCACTTTGTGCATACAAAGTATCAATTGGCTGACTTGTTCACAAAGCCTCTTGATCACAAAAGGTTTTCTTTTCTCATATGTAAAATAGGAATGCTTAATCTGCCTAATTGAAAATATTTGTTTTTCTTAAAAATGCTAAATTTTTCTAAGTAAAATTGTCTGAGTAGTGTACTCAAAACTCTGAGTCTTAAGATTCAGAACTTCTGAGTACTGAGATCAGAACTTCTGAGTCTTGAGTTCAGAACTTCTGAGTCTTAAGTTCAGAACCTCTGAGTCTTAAGGTCAGAGATTCTGAGTCGATACTTCAGCAATCTAACTTTCAAAAATTTATTTTTGAGAAATACAAATACTTCAACTGTGTGGATTATGCTTCTTCTATTATTTTTTTTATCTCATTTTTATGTATCATAAATAGTCAAATGCATGCTCAAGTCAAGGGGGAGCATCAAAAATTTTTGTTTGGAAATCATTTTGTGATGCTTAAAAGGTTTGTTTTCATTTCTTCTCTGATCATTCTAAGAAGAACAAGCTTTTAATGATAAATTTTTTTTGTTATTCAAACTATATCTGAATTAAAAAAATTCATATTCAGATATAAGATTTTAAATGATTTTTTTTTTAAAATCATCATAATATGAACAGAATTTTGATGATAAAAAGTGCTTCTATCTGTTCAAACCTCTTCTGAATAATCAAAATGTTTTATATTTGTCAGAAGTTGATTTTAAATGACATTTTGGTTACAAGGCAAAATTCTTCTGAGTTATGGAATCAGAACATCTGAGCGTGTTATTCAGATCTTTGACTTGAGTCAAAATTCTATCCACTAACACGTGTCAGCTTCATATTTGTTTGACAATGCCACGCATTTCATTTAAATCCTTTGTGGCATTTCAAATGTGTTGACTCCGTTATAACATTGATTTCGCTTTTCCGTTAAACCTTTCAACTTCGCGGATTTTAAATAGGTCTTAAAATCCCTATTTCAAATCTTTTCAAATTCCAGAGCGAAAAGTGAGATACGAATCAAATCCAGAGTTCTTTGAGTTTGTTTTCTTCTTAAATCATGTCTGGAATACGAAGGAGTGGTCCAATTTCGCTACATTCTACAAAATCGATAATGGATTCATCTGATTCGGATAATGATGAAGTACAGAATAGAGCTGTAGAGGAAAAGGCAATAAGAAATGATGAAGAAGATGAACAAATGGATGAATCAGAAGGAAATGCAGATGAGGTAAACATTAATATTGAACATGAACAGAGTGCTGCAGGGTCGATTATCAAGAACACTTAAAACAGATTTGATATATCAAGAACACTTAAAACAGATTTGATGCTAATTGTTTTCAAGTGTTTTTGTATTGTGTGTTATTTTTTTGTGTAAGGAAGAACTCAACATGAGTCTTCCTTTTATACTACTCTTAGAAGACTATGAAGTAGGTCACTGTTCCTTTTACGGCATGAATAGTGAACTGGATGGTGTGAGCAGTTGTTTGAGCCATGCGCATTTAATGGAGCAGATGTACTTTTGGTAAATGCATTAAATGGCGCAGACGTCTATTTTGTACCATGCCCTATTGAGTCCACTCAGAGCTTGACACGTGTTTTGACAGTACTTTTCCATGCAAGTTGATGAACAGGTCTTGGAACAGTAGCAAGATATTATAAATATCTTCCTAGTCTTTAGAGAGGACTACAGAGGCTCTGTAATGAATTACAGAGGTTCTGCGTTCTGGTTCCTCTGTAGAGTAGTTTTCACCGGATTCCGAGTCTTTGGTTGTTTACTTCTGCAGAGCTTCTGTCAAGGGTGGCAGAGGTTCTGAGGCTCGGTCCTCTGAGAAGTCTTCTTGGTTCCTCGTCTTCTGATGTAGTCCGCAGAAGCTCTGTTATTGGTAACAGAGGTTCTGCGGTCTTGGTCTTCTGAAAGCGTCCTTCTGTAGTTTCCTCGGTCTTTGATCACTCTTGATCAAAACTTCCTTTGATTCTTCTGAGATGCCCGGCAGAGCTTCTGTGGAAGTTCTTCTGTACTTGGCCATTTTTCAATACTTCTAATATTTTAGAATATTGGAGCTAACAATCTCCCCCTAAGTATTGAAAAATAAAAGGTTGAATTTATGCATTTTAACCTAAGTAAAGAAGAGGTTAAAAAATACCTCAGAAGATTATTTCTTTCATTTGGAATTTATGCCAGAGGCCTTTACATTTGAGTACACAGAAATAAACGTTGACAGAGATTCTTTGAAGAGACTCAGATTTTTGCATTTGGGAAGTCGTCGAACTTTCTGTTGTCTTTTCCCACTTCCTTGAGTTCTTCATAGAATTTGAGGCAGAGATTTCTTAAGCCTAGAGTAGCATCAATATCTTTGATCATCATTTGAGCAGATTCTTCGTCCATAAGCTCTGTTGCTTTATTCTCCTCTAGTATCTTTCTGAACATGTTCAGAGTACGAGTTGTGTACTTCTGACAGTCCATTGTCACAAACAGTTTAAGTTGATCAGCAGGATTCTTGAATACTAACCCGTACCTTGGAGTTTTGATGATTGAATTGGGTATGGCATTGGTTGGGCAGAAATCCTCTGGTGGTCTGATACTTAGAGTAGTTATGCCCAGATCGATGGCTAGTTGAATGTCGAGCATGCCGTAGATTAGGAGCTTTTCACGCATCGCCTTTCTGAGAACTCGATAAGACCTTTTGTGGCAGTCGTCATTGAAGTTGTCTTTCGTCCATTGCAGAAGGTCAGGTAAGTCATAGGGATTGAGGTTTCGGATATCAGCATCAGAGAATTGATTTTCTGATCTATCAGACCTTTTGACTTTCCAGATGGTATACACCGTATGAGGATAGGTTCTCATTTTGGAGTATTTGCAATAGATTACCTTCTTTATTTTGTGAATGGAGTAAACTTGATTGACTGGTTTTGACTTTGTAGAGGTGAAGATTGCATCGAATTCCTCTCTTAGCTTCTGATCTCGGACATGGGCTGGCAGATCGCTCTGGAAGTGATGTCTGTAGAGATAACTGTAGACTTGTTCTTCCATTTGTTCAATGGTTGAAGTAGATATTGGAATTGGTCTCCTTAGCTCATCCATCTTTCGAGTGATGTCTGCTACTCTACCTTCTGTTACCTTATCTGTGGGATCCAGGGTTGGGTTTTCTGACAGAGGTTTCAAGTTGAATGCCCAGTCTTCCTCTTCGGGTTTAGGAGTGATGAAAGCATTAAAGGCACCTTTCATCAACTTCTCTGTTGCAACTGACATCTTCTTCTTTGGTTCTTCTTCTGTCATTATTCCCTTGCCTTTATCTTTTGGCTTTGAGGTTTCAGATATTTGGTTTTGGATATGTGTGGGTGGAACCTCTGTTGATTTGACAGTTGGAGGTTCTGTGGGTTTTGGGGTTGTATGCTTTGATGTTTTGGTCGTTGCCTCTGAAGATTTTGATACTTTGGGTTGTGAGGTCTCTGTTGGTGAGGAGTCTTTGGGTCTTGGCGGTGGAATGTCAAAACGCTTTGCTGATTGAAAAGCAGATACAAATTCCATTCTGCGAAGAATGAACTCTGCAGAGCGTTTTGGTCTTTGGGGTTTTCGAGCTATGGATTTGACTCTAGTTCTGCTCGGGATTGGTTTTGAGGTTGGTGTTGGTTCTTTGGGTGAGGGTGGAGTTTGTTCTGAGGATGAGGATGCAAGATTGATTACCTTAGGTTCTGTGGTTGGTGCATCCTTTGGTGAGATAGAGGTGTTTTGCCTCTGTTGTTTTCCCTTCTGGGTTTCTGTTGTTGAGGTTTCTGCTGATTTCTCTGTAGTTTTTGCAGAAGCAGCCTCTGTAGTTTCCTTTGTTTTCTCCCCCTTAGGATGACCAGATGCTCCATCATCAGGATCATCCTGCCTTCTTTTAGCAGTAACTTCTGTTCTGCAGGTGTCTTGAGCTGCTTGCCTTGCTGCATTTTTCTTCATTGTTTCAAAGTAGATTGCGATCGAAGTTTTGAAGGCTTTGGTCGCACTTTTCTCGAACTCTGCAGCGGTTGTTTTGGCAATGTTAGTGGCAGAGGCGATGGCAGTAGCAGCAGAAGTTTCTGTAGTTGACTTCATTTCTGCAAGGTCTGCTTTAACCTCCGTGGATAAGGTATCCACTTTGGTATTTAATCCTGTAAGCGCGCCTGAAGTTGACTCTGTAAAAGACGTGAATGAGCTTTGCAACTCATTCAATGTTTGAGTTACAGAGGTTACAAAGGCTTGGAACTCATCCTTCGTAACATGTTCCTCTTGGGTAACCTCTGGAGGAACAACTCCTTCTCCAGAGTGAATCCCTGTTCCTGGGACACCTTCGTTCACCCTTGTTTGTACGTTGGGGGTGGAAGGATTTCCATCTGATCCTCGAGAAGAAACCGAGTTTCAGTCTCTACAGAAGTTCTGTGAAGAACATTGTCCAAATCCACTCCAGAGGTGGGTATCGGAATATTCTTCTGTTGACTCGGAGACTTGTCTAGAGTCTCTTCGTCATGGTGCTCTCTACTTCTCTCTGAAAGAAGTTTTGGCCCTATATTGTGCGTGTCAGAGGAAACGAATTCCTCTGTAGGGTGTTCTAGTGTGATCTGGGGCGATTGATCACGAACTATAGGTGAGTCCCTCTGAGGAGACTCCCTAGGAATGGATTCCCCGGCTTCTGTGGGCACAGAGGTTGAAAGAGTAACCTCTGGCTGGATGGGTTGGGTGAGGTTCGAGCTGTGCTGCTCTTTTTCAATGACACCTTCTGCAGCTAGACCTGCGGTGTAAGATGTGTGGGTTGCACTGGGAGGGGTTGAGGGATGTGTGCCTTCTGCAACTTCGGCATCTTTTCCTTTCTTATTTTCTTTTCCTCCAGACGTTTCTACCCTATCCTCTAAACCTATTTGTACCTCTTCTTCTGCAGTCTCTTGTCTTGGCAGAAGTGAATCAAGAACCTCTGTGAAGATTTGAGTTTGCAGAGGTGGTTCGATTTCTTCTGTTATTGTTTGCAGAGGAGAAGATGGTTTCTTCTTCTTTGATTTCCTCTTCTTTGGTTTTGGTGCTCCCTCCTCTGTAGATTTTGACTTTCTTTTTCTTTTGGAAGAGGGAGGGGCAGAGGAACCTTGGATTTGTGGTGGAGATGAGGGTTCTGTGGGATGTTCAGTGGGTGGAGAAGAAGGTTCTGCAGGATTTTGTTGGATAGCAGAAACAGAGGCAAGTTGTTCCTCTGTAGGGGTCTTGGTTTTCTTTCCCTTTTTCTTCTTCTTCTCTTTAGATCCCTCAGAAGACTTCCTCTTTGAAGAATAGAGGTCTTTCCTTATATCTCTAAAGTTCTTCTGGTTGGCCTTGTGTTTAGCCAACTTTATCTTCCATTCTTCTTCTGTAAGTCTCTCTACTACATTACCTCCTATGGGCATTCCTATACGCGGGGGTGTTACAGAACTGGGTTCAGGAGTTCTGTAAACGCGTGTGTACTCACTAACTAGTTCTTCATCACTAGCATAACCTAACATTACCTTTGATAGTGGCCTGATGTGTGGGTAGCCATCCTCATGTTCTGTAGGGGTGTTCTTGGACATAGGAAATTTCTTAGGTTTGGGACCGTCCATTGGCCATTTTTGGATAAGGAGTAGGGGTTCGAAAAGTACACTGAGGATTCGCTGGAACTGCAGAGGGGGTAACCAGTTGTGATCAGACATTTTGGCTTTCTGGGAGGCGATTTTGCGATCGTTGGTGTTGATGATTTCTTGCATCATTATGGTGGCATATTCTAGGGGTAGATCATAGTATACACCATACATGATTGAGAGAATTTGAGGTGAGCTTTGATCGATGCTCCCGATTTTTCCCGTGAGGCAACGATTTAGGATGGAGAATAAGGTATTCCACAGAGGAGGTAGTCTTGCTCTGCGGAAATCGTTCCTCTTTTTCAACTGTTGGTTGTACCCTAACATGTGCAGAAAGTCGACAAGTTCTTCATTGGTTGGTTGGGGTGCATACTTTTTGATTCCCATGAGTCCTGTTGTTGGAAGGCCAATTTCTAATGAGAACATGGTACGATTGAACATCAGTTCAAGGCTCTTACTTTGGTCAGGTTTAGAAATGTAGCCTCTGATCAAATCGGTGTCAGCGTCATAACGGCAGGATTGCCAAAACTGATGTAGGTAACGTACTGGTATTTGTTCAACGGTTTTGCTCAGAAGAGGGTAAAGAAAGTGGTTCTCTAGGATGTTTAGCAGGATGGCATGTTCTTTGCCAAATGTCGTAGGAGAAGGAACAAGATAACAGTTGTTCGATTTAATGGGAAGGGTTTGCTCGAAATGGTCATTTGAGAAAAATTGTTGCAGGTGGGTAGTGGGTACGAAGGATGCCTCGTCGCCGGAGTCGTGTCTGTCGGCATCGGCGGCGATGTGTGGGTTGTGGGAGTGCTCAGAATGCACTGGAGAGGATGTCGGAGAGTTCGTCGGTGAAACGTGAGCAGATTTGGAACTGGAAGCCATTTGTAGGTTTTGAAAGTTCTAGGTTTTCAGAAAGAAATAAGCAAGTTCGCCGGAGAAGATGAGAGAATAGTAAAGTTTTGAAAGTGATTTAAACTTGGGTTTTATACTGTGGTAACGGAAAGAATTCGGAACGGTGAAAATGTGAGAAAGTTAATAAAATTTGAGGTCCACACTCGAGTTCATTCGGCGTGGTGCAAGTTTCTAGGACGACGTGATATGTACGTCAATGAAAACTTGACACGTCATCAATGTCAGTGACGACGAGACGTCGTGTGCGGCCACATTAAATGAAAAACGCGTGGGTTTTAAATTTTCACCACAGAAAAGTTACCGTTACAGATACAGAAATTCACAAGTGGAAATCTTTACAGAAGCTCTGTGAATTTGAAAAACGTTTATCTCTGTAGATTGTATCTTTTAATGAAAATCGTTTGAAAAACACGGAGAGGATCAATAAATTTTTAGTAGAGAGAAATTATCCTACAGAGGTTTTTGGACCTCTGTCAGAGCCAGCAGAGGCTCTGTGACAGGAAATTTCTAATAACTAATAATTTATAAACATTTTTAATCATCCAAGTTTTTGATCAGTTTTAACAATGTATTTAAGACTTATTTGAAAGTTGGTGTCCTAAAAAATTGTAAATCTCAAAGATTTTGTGCAGCAGAAGTCATTTGAATGATTTGAGTGATCTACAGAGGTTCTTTGTTTGAAAGAACTCTGTGGCTTATGACTTCTGTGGCAAGATACCAACCTATTTCCTTTTGATCGGCGAATGTGATCTCTTCTGTCGCATTCTTTGCTCCCCCTTGACTTATGAATCTCTGTAGATTCAGCAAGGTCTCCTTTTCCGCTCCTCCTTGATCTAACAACCTCTTTAGGATTGATCTCTGTGTTTTGAAACCTGCCTTTTTATCTCTTGAAGCTTGTACTTTTACCAAAAACGTTTGAAAAACATTGGAGAGGATCGATAAATCTTTAGTAGAGAGAAATTATCCTACAGAGGTTTTTGGACCTCTGCCAGAGCCAGCAGAGGCTCTGTGATAGGAAATTTCTAATAACTAATAATTTATAAAACTTTTTGATCATTCAAAGTTTTTATGGTTTTGAACATTGTTTTTAGGACATATTTAGAAATTTTTGTCCTGGAAAATTGTTTTTGGGAAAAGATTTTGTGCGACACATACCTTTTAGAGTGTCTAGTTTGGACGACAGAAACTCTTGTTGATCATAATCCTCCTTTGGCTCCCCCTTGAATGATCAACCTCTGTAGGTTAATTTGAGGTCTCCTTCTGCTCCCCCTTGACCTATGCTTGAATCAATAGAGATAAATAATGCACAGTACATAGGTCAACCTCATCAGAGGTTCTGTGGAGATTGTCATAGGTTCTGAGCAATTCCACAGAGGCTCTGTGAAGTATAGAATCTTTGAAGGATAAGTTTTAAACAAAGTGTTTAAGAGTCATAGAGTATTTTGAAGCCTTAGTCCTTAATAGAAGTATTAAGGAGTCCATTGTTTGCTGAAGAGTGAGTCCTGATCTGTAATGGTCAGAAGTCATTTTTCTGATGAAGCTCGAGTCTTAAACTGATTTGTTTAAGAGTCTTTTTCACTAAAGTGTGAGTCCTAAACTGATGTGTTTAGGAGTCCTGATCTCCTCTGAAGAGCGAGTCCTGATCTGTAATGATCAGAAGTACTTGTACCTGCAAGACAGATCAAAGAACTTTTGGTACCCATATCCAAATGGGTCCTCTTTTGTTAGGATTTGGAGCTGTCTTTAGGTCCTCTGGTTTGCCAATCTCTGTTGGTTTGCCAACTTTCTTTCTATGACCTTTCTCATTTTGGGTCTTTGGATTTTTCTTTTGAAATGACCCATTTTGTGCACAGAAAGATTTAGAGAAAAGGTTTCTTAATTGAAGCAGAAGATCAAAGTATTTATATGAATGAAAAGATGAAGGCTTTGTAGAAACAAATGGCTTTGGAGCATTTTTGTCAGGAATAGAGTTTTTGACTTTCCAAACCATTTTCATCTTTTTGTAAACAGGATTATTTGAATTTTTAGCACAAGAGTTTTCTAAGACAAGGTTCTTAAGCCTTTTAGCTAAAACATGTTTTTCTTTAAGGTTTAAATCAAATTTTCTTAGAAGATCAGATTTATACCTCTTCTCCAACATAATCTTGTTTGACAAATCGGATAGTCTCTTTGTTAAATTTGACATTTCAGCTTTAAAGACCTTTCTTTCCTTCTCAAACTTGTCTTTCAAACACTTTGTTTGAAATCCTTCTCTTCTCACCTTTTCAGACTCTTTTCTTTCAAAATCCTGCTCTTTCCTCTCTTTTTCAAGAGATTTCTGTAATTTTGAGATTTTGAAAGAAAGTTCCATTTTCTTTGTCTCAATAAGAGTTTTCTCTTTTCCAAACTTTTCATTTTCACTGATTATAAGTTTTTCAAAGTTGGAAATCAGTTTAGAAAAGTTTAGACACTTAAGCTCAAGACTTTTCTTCTCTTCTTTAAAAACAGTCTTAACTTCCTCAAACTTCTCTTTCTCCTTTTTACCAAGCTCTTCTGACTCAGATAGTTTCCTTTTCAGTTCAAGATTTTCACAGTTTAGGAGTTTACCTGATTCTTCAAGCTTGGCAATGTTGTTTGAGACAATAAGAATACTCTTGTTTCTTTCCTCTAATTCTTTCTCAAGAGTAGGAATTATTTTCTTAAAATTCGTGCTGAGTTTGAAATAATAATGAAAATCAGCATCAGCACTAAATTTTAGTCTTGACATATTGAATGAAGTTTTTAACGAAAGAAACAGTTTCTAGGATGTTACCAGATTGAATTAAATCGAAAATGGCAGTAAAACAGAATCTGTTTGTAGGAATGAAGAACAGGTTAAAAACAGACAGTTTCTATCACAAATCTTGTAAAAACGAGGATCACTTGATATTGAAAATCAAGCTTTGCTCTGATACCAATTGTTGGTTCCCGTTTTGCTTTAAACAAGATTATCAGATCTATTAGTTCGAGTTTATGTTTGATGCGGAAGCGTATTTGAAGAACTAACAGATAAGATTGATAGATTTTGAACACACAATATCAAATAAACAGTGAAGAGAATAGATTTATAGCACAAAGACCCACTGTATTTAATATATCAAGAACACTTAAAACAGATTTGATGCTAATTGTTTTCAAGTGTTTTTGTGTTGTGTGTTATTTTTTTTTTGTGTAAGGAAGAACTCAACATGAGTCTTCCTTTTATACTACTCTTAGAAGACTATGAAGTAGGTCACTGTTCCTTTTACGGCATGAATAGTGAACTGGATGGTGTGAGCAGTTGTTTGAGCCATGCGCATTTAATGGAGCAGATGTACTTTTGGTAAATGCATTAAATGGCGCAGACGTCTATTTTGTACCATGCCCTATTGAGTCCACTCAGAGCTTGACACGTGTTTTGACAGTACTTTTCCATGCAAGTTGATGAACAGGTCTTGGAACAGTAGCAAGATATTATAAATATCTTCCTAGTCTTTAGAGAGGACTACAGAGGCTCTGTAATGAATTACAGAGGTTCTGCGTTCTGGTTCCTCTGTAGAGTAGTTTTCACCGGATTCCGAGTCTTTGGTTGTTTACTTCTGCAGAGCTTCTGTCAAGGGTGGCAGAGGTTCTGAGGCTCGGTCCTCTGAGAAGTCTTCTTGGTTCCTCGTCTTCTGATGTAGTCCGCAGAAGCTCTGTTATTGGTAACAGAGGTTCTGCGGTCTTGGTCTTCTGAAAGCGTCCTTCTGTAGTTTCCTCGGTCTTTGATCACTCTTGATCAAAACTTCCTTTGATTCTTCTGAGATGCCCGGCAGAGCTTCTGTGGAAGTTCTTCTGTACTTGGCCATTTTTCAATACTTCTAATATTTCAGAATATTGGAGCTAACAATGTCAGATAGACCTATTTTCGTGGAAAGGGCTGTTCCTGAGAATGAATGGTTGAAATTATCTGAAAATAACTGTGTTATATTGTTTGAGGAAAGTCGATTTAAACCTGAACACAGAATTATCATGGAGTTATTCAAACATCATCCTTATAGAAAATGGTTTACAAGAAGCAAAAATGTTCCTGTTCAGTACATACAACAATGGTGGAAACATCTTAGGTTAGAAGATAATAAGTTTGTGTCTGAAATTGGAGGAGTGACATTTGCCTTATCTATCTCTGCACTAAGAGAAATGCTGAATCTACCAGAGAAAGATGATGTACAAAGAAGGACAGATTTTGAAGATTCACCCCTAACAGAGGAATTAATAGCTGAATTTATGAAATTGGGATACAATGAAAGATTGAGGACTCTCAGTTTGTTCAGAAGAAACAAATTACCACCTATTTGGGCTTGCTTCTTTCATGTGGTAAATAAATGTTTGTCAGGGAAGAATAGTTCTGCTGATCAAGGTTCTAAACAAATTCTTCAGATCTTTCAGGGCTTAGTGAAGAATATGCATTATGACTATACTTTAATACTTTGGGAAGACATGAAGAATACATTTGAGAAGAATCAGAAAGTAATTCAGAGGAAAACAAAGGATGCTCCACTGACATACATTCCGTATATAAGGTACTGGCAAATTGTTATTTGGTATGCCATGCAGGAAAACAGAACAACCTCAAGAAGAACAAATGAAGAGCATGGTCCCACATTTTATTTGGGTAAGATGACCTCAGTAACAAGACTTGAAAACTATCCCAATCATAAACTATTGCCAAAATCACTTAGGAATTATATTCCAAGGGAGAGTGAGATTTTAAAAGCGTATTGCACCTCTATGGGAATTGAATTACCTCAAATCCCTACCCAAGAGGACCAACCTGAGAAAAGAGGTGAGGAGTCTAGTCGAATTAGAGAGGGGGAGGATGTTCAGATGGGTGAACATTCTGAGAGACTTGAGGGGGAAAATTCTGAGAGCTTGGTTAGACTCAGTGAGGAAAAACAGAATGAGAGTGGTGAGGATGAGAGATTGTCAACAGAGGTTCAAACAGAAAGAGATGCCTTTGAACCAGCTAATCTTGGCCAGGTAACCACAAATGCTATTGGTTCACATCTCTTGGTGTCCAATATTGAAACAAACACCATGGACCTAGTGGTGGATCTTGAACAACCCATCCATACCCACTCAGAAGCATTTCAACATGCTACTGTTTCACACAAATCAGGGAAACCATCCCAAACTCATTTGGAGGGAGGTGATAAATTCCAATCTATTTTTCAACACATTGAGTCTGAATATCACAGTCCTATTCATATTGAGCCTGAAATTCCTTCTGACACTTGCACAAATCAGGAATTTCGTATTCCTGAAACAACATTCATAGACATACCTAATGTTGGTTGTCGAGGATTGGATGGAAGTCCTGGTGAGGTGAACATTACAAAACCCTCATTCAAACGTGCATCTGTTGTACAAGATGACTTTGAGTTATCTACAGGCCATGAGCCCTTTGGGCACATGAAAACTGGACCATCTGTTGGTTCAGGTTCACTGTTAGAAACTTCTGAATTTGAAAAGATTCAGAAACAAAACAAGGAGATGGGGGAAAAAGTAGAAAATTTGGAGAAGAAAGTGGAGGATTTGAATGATGAGATGTCAGATTTGAAAGTTGTGTTGGAGAAAAAGTTGATTTCTGTTGAAACCAAAGTAGATGATGTAAAGAAATCCTTGGATTCTCACAAAAAGGAGATCATGGATATAATGTCTGGTTTTCAAAAAGATATGTTAAACCAAATGCAAGGTATGCAGGAATCTATACTGAAAGCACTGAGTGTATCACTGGCTTCTACTTCAAAGCCTCTTGATCCTATTCCTATTGCAGAAGCTGAACCTGAAGGTACTTCTAATCAGAACTTGAAGAGAAAGTTTGATGATAATGAGCCTCATGATCATCAAAAGGGGGAGAAAAGACAGAGGTTAAGTTCTGATGATGATATTGGCATAGAAGATTTTGAGATAGCAGATATGCACTTAGCCAGTACAAAAAGTTCAGAAGATCAGACACAGGAAAATTTAAAGGCAATAACTCAGATAGTTCAGATTGATAGCTCAGATACAGAGGAAATGGAGTTGGAAAGTACAGATGGTGGTGATTCAGATAAAACAGAGGAATTGAACTTAGACATAGAGATGGAAGAAAATTCAGATGAAACTGAAGCTATTGAGGAATCTGTATTGAGATCAGAAAAGACAGTGGAAAGTGAAGTGGTCAACATGTGTACAGATATTGTGGTGTATAACAAAGAAAATGTGATGAATTCTGAATCAGAAGAAAGGAGGTTGAGTGAAGAATTGATCAGAAGAATGCAAAGTGAGGTAGTCAAAGCACTTAATGTTCAGAAAATTCAACAAGGGTTAAAACTGATAAGGCCTATTGATCTGTTGGGAGAAGAAGATAGAACTGTTGGTTATTCTCAAAATTTTAAGCATGAGTTCAGATATAACTATGCTGATGAGATGAACACAGAAGAAGAATATGAGAAACTAGAAGATTACTTCATGCCTTCTGAGTATGTATTCAGAAAACCAATTGAGATTCCCAAGATTAACTTACAGATTTTAGAAGAACCCATATGTGATTTTATCCTGGAATTAAGTGATGTACCTTTGGCCAGACAATTTCATGATGACATTTTTCCTGAGGAAATGTATGAAAACCTCTACCACACAGAAGGAGAATATGAGCTTTTAGAGAGAAATGTTGATGGTTTCATGGATGAAAGAGCTCAGATTATTTATACAGAAGCCTAAACCAGATTCAGAATTCCTGACTCAAGACTGCATATCCAGAAAAGAATTGAGAAAGTTCTAATGTTCCAACAAGAAGAATTCAATGGTTTGATATTTGTAAGAATGGAAGTGCTGAAAGAAAGGAATACAAAGGTTTTCATGTCCAGTTTTGATTTCCACAGACTAACACTTGATGATCAGATCTTTCTAGTCAAGTTCTTCTCTAGTACTGAAGAAGCCTTGATGGAAATTGAATGCAGAAGACTTCTGGGTATCTATGTCAGAAACATGTACTTATATGATTTTCAACTAGCCATTGAAGGAAGAAAAGAGAAGTGCAATCTGAGGTGTCCAACAAATATTGCAGGATTTGATGTGTGTATAAAGGGATTTGTAAATGAAGGAATGGAATCTGAAGGGTTTGCATATAAAGTTCAAGAGAGACTTGAAATGTTCAAACTGAAAGAACTGGTAAAATATAGTGATGCAACTCTGAGTTGGTTACTGATTCAAATGGAAGTAAGTGCTAAAACTGAAAGAAAGAATTTAAAGAAAAGGTGTGTAAACTCTATGAAAAGAAGGTTGAATCTCAGAAGAAAGATCAGAAGTTGTGATGAATGGTTGCTATCTGAAGTTAATCCCAAGAAGATGTTACATAGTGATTTTGTGTTTCCTGCTGAGTATGAAGTGAATGAAATTCTGTCAGATGAAGTTGAAGAAGTCCAGGACACAACACCTCAAAATGTGCAGATAACAAGTTTTGATCAAGCTGAACAGTCTGAACCCAAAGAAGATGAAATATCCATTGATCTAAATGGATACTTTCTTGAATTTGATCTGCCTGAGTTCTTCAAACCAAAAGAAGTACAATTCTTCAACGTGTATTATGATAGACCTAAGGAGACTCATATCTGGTTGGCTGAAAAATCAAGATGTCTTGGCAAAACAAAGCAAGCTGTTTACTCGGATTTTCTAATCACTGGAATCAGAGAATTGAAGGTTAAGAAATTCAAAAAGATGGAGTACTTATCCTTTGAAGTTCTGAGAGAAGATGGCAAGGTTTATTACTTTACTGATGTAGATTTTGAGAAACTATCAGTGGTTGACTTCTACAGATTACACAGCTTTCTATGCTTCAAAGAGTCAAGCAAAGATAGAAATGAAAGGAAGGCAAGAAGTGTGGTGATTGAGGCCATGTTCTATATCTTAAGGTGGCACTGTTATACAGATTTCCAAATAGCTCTGTATTTACAAAAGTCATGTGTTTATCTGGCAAATCCCAATACAGATCATGAGCAGAAAAAGATGTTAAAGACTGGAAGTGTTCACAAATATCCAGATTTGGGAGTATTTTTGAAAAACAAAAGTGGAAAGATCTTCTTCAGAGCAAAGGAAACTGCAAAATACTGTTCTGGAACTTTAAGAATCATAAAGCACAATTTGGAGAAAAATATGCTGAAAGTGAAGGAAGCAAACATAACTCAAGAAGTAATCAATCAGCAAGTTGAAATTATTCAAGAAATCATTGTCAAAATTGATAAGAGGCTTAATCTGAGAGATGTGCTACTTCAGAAAATTGTTCCTGCTCTGAAAGAACTGGATGATGAAAAATTCAAGTTTATTTGACAAAAAGGGGGAGATTGTTAGATCTGAAGTTTTGTCAATAAACCAAGTGCTGAAGATCTGATAAGAAGACTCAGATGGTCTGAGTAGAGGAGTCAGAGATCTGAGAGAAAGAGTCAGAAGCTCTGAGAAGCGTTAACAGAAGAATGTTCAGAAGTTCAGAACAACCTGTTCAGAACTTATGACTACATACTTTACTTAGTATTTAGTAAACTAATTAGGACACATGTTATGTTCTTATTAGTCTTTCTTATTTATACTGTAGCTTTAACATGTCCGTTGCAGTATAAATAGAGTGGTTAGCACTACGTTGCTAACTGATTGATTTTCCCGTATATCTTTGTATTCATTCTTTGTAATCTTTGAGATTCTCTCTCTCTTAGAGCTGTAATCCTGTTCATCATTGAATACAATTGGGCTTGATCATACAACTTCTCAATTACTGCTTTCTATATTGATTGTAAGATTAGATCCTGTACTTTCATTGTCACTCGCTGATAAAGTACTATTCAGTAATCGCTGATCATGAAGTCCTCATCTACAAGTTACTTTTGTCTTTCCCCCTTGCACGCCTCCGTATGATTTGTCAGAAAGGACATCCCTTTTGCCCACCAACTCAAATTCTACACTGTACACCATGCGGCTACTAAGGTTGTCTACAAAGGTCAAACCATGCAACCAATCAGCTGTTGCCACGTGTAAAGGTATACTGTTTTGCATTAAATGCATGCAGTATATAAGAATAACCCTACTTCAGAAATGAAGTGCTCGGCCATATTCTTCTTTCTCTCTTAGTGTTAGAATATTACTCGTAGTATTCTTATCTCCTTTCAGTCTTAATTCTAGTGCAAGAAACTTAGTGTTCTTAACTTGTTTAGATTAGGTTAATCCTTAATCTTGTTCCGCAACAAGTTGTAAATTGTTTGATTATATCAATAAACAATTTAGAAAGTAAAAATATGTGTGTTTGTATTCAACCCCCTTCTACAAACTTGTATAACCCTCCGGGACCAACATATCTTTTGGAATTGACGGCTATATCATAGCAAAAGGAGGAGATTGTTATGTGGTGAACAAAGACAGTGCTTAAATTGATGAAAGTTTTGATGATTATGATGCTCACAATCATCAAAAAGGGGGAGAAATAACCTATTGAAGAAAAAGGAGAGATGTGTCAATGAAAGATAAAGGGCAAGAAATAGCATAAAGATTTGTCAAAATCAAGAAGATGTTTCAAGATGATTCAAGAGAGATCGATGTTCAAAGACATATCATGTTCAAAGAGATGAAGATACAAAATTCAAGAAATCTCTTAAAGAGTTTGAGTTTAAAGCCTCAAAGCCTCAAAGTTTTTAAAGTTGCAAAGATCAAAGCTGCAAAGATCTTAAATTCGTGTTCAAGACTTGATGACAAATTGTTGAAGCTGATTTTCACGAAGAGTGACTTTACAATGTGAAAGACAAAGACTTTTCACGTTTGACTGAAGATTCTTCAAAGCTGAAAGTTTGAAGACTATCAAAGCATCTAGGTCAACGTGAACTTGTGACGATACAACTGCTTGAAGATTGTCAGAGCTTCAAAGTTTAAAGCATTTGAAGATCAAGAGCTAAAGCTTGCTGCCATATTTTTTTTAAATCTTGAATCCAAAGGGGGAGAATGTTAGCGCATTAAATTGTATTCAAGATTTGTTGTAAAGTCATGTATTGTAAAAGTCAATGTAAGTCAAAGTCAAAGTAGCTTAAGTAGAAAGTTAAAGTTGTCTAGAGTTTAATGTGTTGTAATTAGGAGGTATAAATAGGTTTTGTAAAGCTTTGTTTGTAAGCAAGTAACTAAAGAGAGCTTAATTGTAATATTTCTAGAGAGAGTTTTAGTGAAAGATTCTAGAGAGAGAAAATGTCAAATTCATATGTAATTCTAGATTCTCAAGATCAATGGATTGATTTTATGATTACCTAATAGATCTGGTTCTATCAGAGCTCCCCTCAACTCATGATACAATGATTTAAAATCTCATAAGCTCCCCTTAACATGTGCATAGAATATTCATCTGAACTAAATCTGCAAAAATGAAAAGACTTGGATCAAAGTATCCTTAATCATTAAAACGAATTCTAAATTACCAGGATTAAAGATAAATTCAGAAGTCATAGTCGTTGAAGAACGAGTCCTGATATGATATGATCAGAAGTCAAAATCATTGAAGTACGGGTTCTAAACTAAATTATTCAGAAGTCAAATCCCTTTGAAGAACGAGTTCTGAACTGTTGTATTCAGAAGTCAAAAACTTTGAAGTACGAGTCATAAGCTGATTTACTCGGAAGTCTATAATCTTTGATGTACGAGTTCTAAACTGATATGCTTAGAAGTTATAATATTTGAAGAACAAGTTCTGAACTGTTGTATTCAGAAGTCAAATCTCTTGTTCTCCCCCTTAAAAGCACATGTACTTTTCTTCAAAATTCAGCATAATTTCTCTTATGTTTTCCAGTCATGTGTTTGTTATACTTATAACATTCAACACTACACATGAAGAACCTGCAAAACAAATTAAGCAGATTTTGGTACCCAGCGGAACTTGGGTCCTAGTTTGTTAGATGCAGTTTTATTTGAAGAAATTGTATATGTACCATACCAATATTGAGTATAATTCTTATGAATAAAATCATTAGTTCCACAATAAAAACAACAATTTTTCTTTTGTGCTAGCCTGATTAACTTATTTATAAAATACACTAAATCAGGTTTAACAAAAGATTTACCTTAAGAAACATTGTTCTTCTTTGCATTTGGTGTGGGAACGGATGATTTCGGTACATCTCTTTTAGGTGAAGATCCTTTCACTTTCCAAACCATTTTTACCCTTTTGAAGACAATATTTTCTGTAGGCTTTGGAATAGAAGCATCCGAATTATCAACAGAATGATTATAAAAGAGATTGGAAGGACGAATCTGACCTTTTGAAAACCCATTTGATCTATCCAGTTCCTTTGACGAAACATCTTTATGGATTGAACTTGAAGTTGTCTTAAACGAACATTCAGAATCAGTTGAGTCTACAAGTGGAGTCTGAAAAATCGTGTCAGGACTTGCTTGTTTTGAAACCTCAACCTTAAAACTGATGTCTTCAAGTTCTTTAACTTTGTTGAACAAGACATTTCTCTCTTTGGATAACAAACCAAGCTTCCTTTGAATGTAAGATTTAATCTTCTTCTCTTGCATAATTTCAACAGATAAACCAGATAAATTCTTTCTCAGCTTCTTTATTTCAGTTTGAAAAATCTTTCTTTCATCTGCGTAGACATCTTTCACACTTTTTGCTTGAAAGTTTTGAACTTTCATTTTTTCAAGCTCTTTTATTTCTGTATCTAATTCTGTTTGCAAATCGTATATTTTTAGTGAAAACTAAACACTTTTTGCTTCAAAATATTTTCTTTCAGCATCAAAAACTATTCTTTCTTTCTCAAAATTGTCTCTGTCAATTATCAAGACTTTCTCAAAGTCAGAAACTTGTTTTGAAAGTTTGATACATTTTAGCTCAACAATTTTGTTTTCTTCAAAAGATTTCTTGGAAAATTATGACATTTTGTACAAAACCCTTCTCAAAATTTTCTTTTTCTTTTGAAAAATTAGTTTCAAGAACAGAAAATTTTCTTTTCAAATCAGCATTCTCATTTTCCAAAGCTTTTGCAGTTTCATGAAGCGTCTTGATTTCATCTTGAAGAGTTGAGTTGTCTCTCTGTGACAACCGTCAAACTTATATCTCAGGTTAGAACTGCTTTGGATAATTTATTTTCATGACATAGTTTACACAGTGCAATTTTAGCAGTAAACACGGTATGATAGGAAAATTCGAGAAATTTTGCCTAAGGAACACTTAAACTAGGAGATTATCCATAAATCTCATAAAATGCCAACTTAATATACTTTTATACTACAAGTATATATATAATTGATAATTTATGTATTTCTACTAAAGTATATATATATATATACTTTATTTTATATATAATTACTTTGTATTTCAGTTATTAAACAAATACTTGTATTTTGAGTTTTTAATAAAAAAGACAAGATTTGACAAATTATATTTCCATCAACCACCCACCCCCACCCCCTAGAGAGCCCACCCCCCCCCCCCCCCCCCCTCTCAAATTCCATAAAATAAACACTTCACTTCACAATTTTGAATCATTCTCTCACTAGCCATCACTCTTTCTCTCTCCATCTTCAAATCTTCAAGTGTTCATCTTCAAATCTTCATATCTTCATCCCAACTCCAGCCCCTAAACTCTTTTTCTTCAAGAGTCCAAGACAATCAAAGGTAAAAATAAGTGTGTTGGGTAAAATCCACACACACTCTTTTAAGTCTTTTTCACCATCTTGCATTTTAAAGTATGATCTTCATCCTTGCTACACCTTCTCTACATTCTTTTAAAACCATCTTTATTAGGTCTTAATGTTTGTAGATTCACCACCATAACATCTTTTTGTTAGTAAAAAGGTGGTGAATCCAAAATCAAACCAATGTTAAGACCAAAGATGAACATTTTAAACACATGCATGTAGTGTTCTTGAGAAATTCATCATCTTTTGTTCAAGAGTCTCATGAATAGATCTTTGAAAATCATTAAAAACATACTTAAACAAACATGCATGAGCTCAAAATACTCAATTTTTAGTTGCATGTTGATGTTCTTGGCAAGAACATCAACAATATTCAAAATGGGTCTTTTACAAGAATTTATAAAAGTTGAGTTGATAGGTAACTTGCATGTATTTTAAATGGATCAAAAATGTGTTTTGGAACTGAAAATAAGTGTATGGAAGAGTGTCAAATCGGATTGTGCATGCAAGGAATAAAAATTTTGGTTAATAAGTCAACACGTGAGCACATGCACAAAGTGTGGTTTGACAGATTTCTGCCAAATTCCACCCTCCACTTCAAAGGGTCATATCTCACTCAATATAACTCCAAATGGAGTGATTCTTTTTCTGGAAATCAGTTTTATGTGTTAAGATTCAAACCCAAGTGGTTTCACTCAAAAACGCAAAGAATTTATTTACCAAAAAGTCCTCACAAAATCCGTGCACAAACAGTAAAGTCTTCTGTCGGGTTTTACGTCAAGTATTATTTCATGTACTTATACTCTTCAAAAAATTATGAAACTACTGCCAAAAGTTTTCTACCTCATTGAACTAATTGGACATAAAATTTCATGACCAAATTGTACCTGGAAGTTACCCAAAGTTGGACACAAAGTGACATCAAATTCTGGACAGCAAAGGACAAATTATTATTATTATTAAGGACTAACTTCTAATCTCATTTCATCATTTTATGATGAAATAGTGGAATATATATGTATATTTTATACTTACATTTTATTTATGCATTTTATTTATGCACATTATTTATTCTTTATCCCTTTTCATCATCTGTTTTTGATGAAATTGTGGAATGTACATATATATAATATATTTATATATGTTTTTTTTGCATTTTATATATTCTTGATCTCATTTCATCATTTTATGATAAAATCGTGGAATATAAATATATACTATACCTATATAGTAGGATCATCTCGAATTACTTGTGGAAGATTCCCGGATTCTATCGTTTATCATGTGAGTTCACAGCCCCTTTTTCAATGTTTTACATATTTTGGGGTGAAAAGCATGTCGTTACTACAACTATTTTACGCATCGATTATTTCGTTTTCTTGGAAATACGAAACTTGCTATACTTGTTTATGCTCTATGGTATCTATGTTGTTGCAAATGTTGTAAGTTTGGGTTTCTTTTGCTATCGTTCAAAAGTCCCCGTTTATTTTACGTTACCCGTTTAACTCACGAGTGTGAGCCGTTGGTAATTATGGATAACGTTATTTGGTTGACACCCCACTCACAAGTAGCGCTTGTTTGAGTGCATAATTATTGTTTGTATTTGCGCATTGTTGGCGATAGAACATGCGTCGGGGCGATTCTGTCAGTATAGGTCGGGTAACGGGCTCATAACTTAAACATTTTACTTACGATTACCTTGAGCAAGTGGTTTTTCATAACCGATTTAATTATTCCTTGTGCGGATTTAAACTATTTTGCTACGGCAAACGGTGTTATACTCATTGAACCTGTGATCTCACCAACTAGTGCATTAGTTGACACTCTCGTTTACATGCTTTTCAGGGGAACATCCTTAAGGTTGGATCTTAGGAAGGCTACACGTGATGAAGCTTTCTTTACTATCTTTAATTTTATGTTCATTTCCCTTTTGTAAAAACGATTGTAAAAGACAAGGTTTAACCTTCTGAATGTATTTTGATGGTTGATGTGATCTTGTAACTTTTGCTATGAAACTTGAGCTGTACATTCCGTGTTTCCGCTTTAGCGGGGTGTTACACTCTCTTTGCTTCAAGATCTGCAATATGAGATTCAAGATCAGTAATCCTTTTTGAAAGTTTAATATTTTGTTCTTCTAAAAGAAACTTTTCATTTGAGGATGATATTTCTGAAATCTGTTTCTTTATATCAGCATTGTCACTTTCCAAAGAAGTTACTTTCTCTTGAAACTTCTTAAGCTCGGAAAGTTTTTTATTGTTGAGATTATTCTAATTTTTATGACGTATAACAGCTCTTCCAAGCTCTTCTACTTGAAAATTTAGATATTTGATTTTCTTTGTTTGTCGTTCTTCAACAGATAGATACATGTTGATCCCGATATTACTCAACAGTGATATAAATATCTATTAGTTCAAATGAATAAGAGTGCGGAAGCGTTTTAACGAACTAAAGAGATATTCTAGGTAGAAAAACACACAATCAAATACGTGAAACAGTAATAACATAAGAGTTTTATCTCAAAGATTCACTGTATATTGATTAAACAAGAACACCAAGAACACCGAAGGTATGAATAATATTATGTTCTAACTGGTGTGTGTGTCGTGCAAAGTTAATAGAAGAGCTCAACATGAGCCTTCTATTTATACTATTCGACAGGGGACAAGCTTTAGACAAGAAGTACTAAGGGTACAAAGACACGATCGTGGACTGCATCAGGTACAATGTTAATGTAGTGCGCCATTTTCTGCAAAGGCTGTAACCCATCAGAGGTTGACACGTGGAATGTGCAGGGCACGCCTTGTACGAAGGATCTTCAGGATCTTCGTACAGCAGAGGCACGTGAGAGGCACGAACGTCCTTGTCTTGAACTTCAGAATTCTTCATTCTTCTATGTCTTCTTACCACAGAGGCTCTGTGACCTTGTCCTCTAAGAACGTCTTCTGTAGACCCTTCACTTGGATCTTTACACGGTGTCTTGGCAGAGGCTCTGTCGATGTTTTACACTTAGCCTATTTTTCAATACTTCTTTACATAGAAGTTGGAGCTAACAATATCCCCATAAGTATTGAAAAATAAAAAATTGAAAAATGCAGTTTTCTAAGCTAAGAACACGACAAGAGGTAATTGACCTGTGTAGAAAATTTACTCTTCATATAAGGTTTTGCCAGAGGAATTTACATTTTATTTCATAAGTATGAAAGAGTAAGCAGAGGAAGGATGTGGAAGTCAGACTCTAGAGTTTGGGAAATCGTGGATTTTCCTGTTATCGATTTCTCCATCTTTGAGTTCACGATAGATCCTGATGCAGAGGTTTCTGAAGTTGATGACGGAGTCGATGACCTCTATTAATATGTTGGCAAGTGCTTGATCCATGAACTATGTTCCTCTGTGCTCCAAGAGGTTGGCTCTGAACTCTACTAGAGTACTTGTTGCATATTTTTGGCAATCAACCTCAAGGAACAGTCTCAACTTTCCAGCAGGATCTCGATAGACATACCCAATCTTTGGAAATGTAATAATGGAGTTTGGTCTGGCAGAGGAGGGGCAGTCATCTTCTGGTGGTGGGAGTCTTATTTGTTTTACTCCGAGGTCGAGTCCCACTTGGAAGTCAGTCATGCTATACATCAGAATCCTTTCGCGCATGGCTTTCTTGATCACCCTATATGCCCTATGAACTTAAAGTCTTGTGTTGTAGTTCTTTCTTGCCCAACTCAGAAGATCAGGCAAGTCATAGGGGCTTAGGTTCCTCAGATCAGCATCTGAGAATTGATGGTGGAAAAGGATCGTTGATAGCTCTGCTGTACAAGTACTTATACACCACCTTTTCCATTTGTCGTGAAGGTGCAACGGGTGGAGGCATGGGCCTACGTAGAGCGTCCATTCTGATTTTTATTTGGGCCACCCTGTCTTCTGAGGGTTTTGCCTTTGGGTCAATGACAGACTTGGTTGACAGAGGAGTGAGTCCGTAAACCTAATCTTCTTCTTCAGGTTTAGGGGTGACAAAGGCGTCAAAAGCGCTTTTCATCAGTTTCTCTGTGGGTTGATGCTTTGGATTTTTCTTTTTAGGTTCCTCTGTCGCTATCCCCTTACCCTTGTCTTTTGCCTTAGTTTGTTCTGCTTTTTGGGTTTGAGTTCCCTCTGTTGGTTTTATCTGTTGAGCTTCTGAGGGCTTAGATGTGGGTGTTTCTGTTCTTTTTGGTAGGGTTGCCTCTTTTGGTTTCATTTGTTGAGCCTCTAAGGTTTTTGGTGGATGTGCCTCTACTGGTTTGTCAGAGGGCTCGGTTGGTGAGGTGGTTTTGGTTGGGGTTTTGCTCAGATACTTCCTTGGTTTTCTAGCTAAAGTTTTGGTTATGGGTTTGGTTTTGGGCTCTTCTGTTGTTTTGGGTTTGGGATATGGAGATTTTGTCTTTTCAGCTTCTGGTGTAGGGGATGGTAGTTTTGGTTCCTCTGGTGTTTTTGGTGTTGGTGAAGGGAGTTTGTATTCTGTTGGTTTTGGTGATTGGGATGGTTGGTCTTCTTCAGGTGAGGTAAGGATTTGGACATGCTCTAAGGCTGTCTTTAGCTTGGGTGAGGGTGTGTTCTCCTTTTGTTGAGTGGTTTCCACAGAGGTGGGTGTTTCCTCTGTGGTTTTGTTCTGCTGTTGTTGATCTTCAGTGGTTTCAGGTACTTGGGTTATTGGTTCAACATTAATTGGTAGTGGAGCTGGTAAACCTCTATTAGTCGCTCTTTCTTTGCTCTATTTCTCCCCCTCAGGATGACCTGATGATCCATCAGAATCATCATCAGAGTCATCCTAGCCCTTCTTCTTAGTACCTTCTTCTTGGCATGTAGTTTCTTGCATCTTGGGTTGAGAGGCACGTGCGGCAAGCATTTTGGCACACAAGTCATCGTAGATGCCAAGAAGGTAGGCGACCTCTGCCTCTGAGTTGAAACGTAGCCTGCCTACGTTGTTTTGGAAATCTTTTACGTAATTGGCGTTGGCGATGGTGAATTGGGCTTTGATGAATTCGGTCATTTCATTCAGCACACCTTGACCTAGTTCTGTGAGTTGGGCTCTGGTGATATAGTCTATAGGTTTATAGCCTTGGTTTGATCGAGGGTATGCTCTTGGACTTTATCCAGGGCCTTCTGAAGATCTTCGGTGGTGATGATTATTGCAGAGGTTTGGGGGAGGTTCTTTTGTGCCTTTCTTGCCTTCTTTAGCTGCTTAGAGAGATTTGCAATGGAAGTTTCCAGAGCAGAGGTGGAGGCGGGTGTGGAGGTTGTAGAGGTTGTTGCAGCAGCTGTCATTTTGGCCATTGTTAGTTCCAGTTCCGTGCAACGATTATGAAATCAAACAGATAAACAATAAAGAATAATGATTTCAACTCGTCATCCCTGAATTAGCTTTCAATCAGAGAGTTTTAACAATAAGAGTAGGAAAGCAAATGAGACAACTAGCCTATTTTCTAAGGCTATGCTATCTATATGTATGGCGGGCCCGTGGTTAACAAGCCCACGACCCGTCCACTAATAAGGCTCAAAATAAAGAATTATAGTTTAAACCCTGAACTTTAAATCAACATAAAAACGACCCTAACAATCTCCCCCTTTGATTTGATGTTCGAGGTCGTGCTCTAGCTCTCGCCAGTTGTAGACATATCTTTTGCGAAGCGCGAAGTGAATCTCGAACCATCTGATAGCACGGCGGTAGTCGATGCGATCTTCAACCAATTCCAAGGCATTCCGAGCAGTTGTTTCATTCAGATTCGGAACATATGAGTACCTTGGATTTTCAGACTTGTGTGTAATGATCTTTCGAATAGCATCTCGAACTTTGAGGAGTGTGCCGTCGCAGAATCTGTCTACCTGACTGAAACGCAGAAACTTCTTTTCGTTCTGTTCGTTGTTGTAGACTATCCCAAATTCCGGTTCTAGAAGCAGAGAGTTCTCGGGATACATCTTCAACCGAGGAGCATTCAGATTCGGCCTTATCAGATTTACCTTTTTTTCCCTGTTCTCGATAGCCATTTGAAAATCCGTTAGATATGACATCATAATGGTACGGACCAGGTATCGACGAACAGCTTCGAGCGCCTTTGTAACTTCAAGTGGTCAGATGGTTCTTGTACGAAGATCTTTCAGAATAGCTAGGAAGTCGAACGGTCGGAGGTGTTGGAAGTCGGCTTCAGAGAATTTCCATTCAATCTCATCTTCACGTCGGACAGTGAATACTGGGTAGACGATTTTCATGATGCGTCTTGAATGGATGTTAAGTACCTCTGTGATCTGATGCTTGGTTCTGACTTGGCTGACTGGGATATACCGCTGCATTGTGCTGATATAGCACCGTTGGTATTCGGGGTTGAGGTTGTAAATACCAAGGCAAAAGGTCGGCTCGATCGGGCGAAGCTTGTGGACGAACAACTTCTTCAAAGATTCCTCCAGATGAGGGATAAGTACCATGATCTTCTCCCAACGGATTTGTTGCTGAGGAGGGGGAGGAAGATCAGAAGCTGTCATTTGCAGAGGAGTTGTCGGAATATTGGCAGTAGTAGTTTCAGGTCTTGTTGAAGTTCCAGTGGGTTAAGCATAGTGAACAGGAGAAGTACCCTAAAAATTCTGGAGCAGGAACTGATCATAGTCGATGTTGTCGTCTTCATCAGTAGGGAAAACCAAATTTACCTAGAGATTTACGTCACTGGCGGCTTTTTCATACCATGCATCTTCGGTCTCCGTGTTGGCTTCACAGTCTGGATCTATCATATCCAATAGCGGTATGTCTGATGAATCAAAGTCGACCAGTTCCTGTGTTGAACCCTCAGGCTTTTCAACTGTTGGGTCTTCATCATCTGATATATCCATATCTATTACCATGTTGGCTAATGGCAACTCGGCTTCAGGTGCTTCTGTTGTAGTTGCCGCAGTTGGGGGTTCCTGTTGAACCACAATTGGAGTTTCAGACTGGATCGGGGCGGCGGTTTCGGTTAGACGTTGTCGTTTCACCCCCTCACGGTGATCAGGATCATCCTGGTCATTGTGCTTGCGTTTCAGACCGCCTGCTTGACTCTTGCAGGTATCTTCGAATAAGAGGACTCTCTCGGACAGCGTTGTGAGCGCTTGGTTGTAGTCCTTGAGAGTTGAGTCAATGGCGTCTAAACGAGTCGTAATGGATGATGAAGGAGCAATGACCTGGGATTTCAGAATGGAGATCAGGTCTGCTTCGGTTGAGGCGTTGGTTTCGGATTCTTGGAGTAGTTGGGCTAAAAGCATCGTTTTGAGGGTGTTGGAACCCAGATACGCTTAATCAAGATTAACAGTCTATTAGTTGAGTTTAGAGTTTGATGCGGAAGCGTATTAAACTAACAGATATGTTTGATAGATATTAGAACGCACATATATAAAGAAAACAGTAAAGAATGAAAAGGATTTCTTGAACGGTTACTGTTATTCAATATATAATAACAACACGAAGAACAGATTAAGAACTGTTGGTGTGTGAGAATATAACACTCAGATATTTGACAATAAAGTTTGAGAGTATTAGTGATTCCTTGTCTTTTCGTTGTTAGGAAGATCTCAACATGAGACTTCCTTTTATACTACTCTTAGAAGACTATGAAGTTGGTCACTGTTCCTTTTACGGCATGAATAGTAAACTGGATGGTGTGAACAGTGGACTGGATGGTGTGAGCAGTTGTTTGAGCCATGCGCATTTAATGGAGCAGATGTACTATTGGTAAATGCATTAAATGGCGCAGACGTCTATTTTGTACCATGCCCTATTGAGTCCACTCAGAGCTTGACACGTGTTTTGACAGTACTTTTCCATGCAAGTTGATGAACGTATCCAGTAATATCTTCCAAGTCTTCATAGCAGACCACAGAGGCTCTGTAAGGCATTACAGAGGTTCTATGGTCTGACCTTCTGTGGAGCAGTCCACTTGTTTCCGAGTTGATCTTCTTCTTGCGCACAACAGAGGTTCTGTGATTACCTCTGTAGCTTCTGTGGCTTTCTGGACTTGATCTTCTGGAAGAAGTGGCAGCGCCTCTGTGAGAGGCTTTTCTATACTTAGCCTATTTTTCACTACTTCTAAGTATTTCTATGATTAGGAAGATTGAAGCTAACAATCTCCCCCTAAGTAGTGAAAAATAAAAATTTGACTTTGTGTTTAGTTAGGCTAAGTTAGATAAAACAAAGGTTAAACAATACCTTGAAATTTCTCATTTAGAAATATGCCAGAGGCATTTTACATTTGAGTACAATGAAAGATAAACTTTTGTTTGCAGGGATTGGAGGTCTGAGAATCAGATTTTGGCATCTTTGAAATCATTGTAGCTTCTGTTGTCTCTGCCGACTTCTCTGATTTCTTTGTAGAATCTGATGCAGAGTTCTCTTAGGCGAATTGTTGCGTCAATCTCTCTTATGATTGTATCTGCAGCATCTTTTTCCATTTTCTTTGAACCTCTGTATTTCACAAGGCTTGCTCTGAACTTGTTCAGAGTATTTGTTGCGTACTTCTGACAGTCCATGCATACAAATAGTTTATTTTCGCCTTGAGGGTTTTGAAATACTAACCCAAACCGTGGTTCTGTGATGATTGAGTTTGGTATGGCGTCTGGTGGGCAGCGATCCTCTGGTGGTCGTAGATCCAGATGTTTGAGACCGAGATCCTTTCCCAGCTGGAAATCTATCATGCTGTAGAGTAGAAGCTTTTCCCTCATCGCTTTTCTCAATACTTGATAGGCTCTGGTGTTTGCTTCTGTGTTGTAGTTGTCCTTTGTCTATTGTAGAAGGTCAGGTAGATCGTATGGATTGATGTTTCTTAAGTCAGCATCAGCGAAGGTAGATTCTGAATTGTTCTCTCTTCTGACTTTGTAAAGATTGTACCTGACCCTTGGATAGGTTCTTGTGAAGGAGAATCGGCAGAAGATCACCTTTTTGATCTTGTGAATTGAGAAAACATCTGCTTTGGTTCTTGGCTTTGTCCTCGTGAAGATGTTCTCAAATTCTTCTCTGATCTTTGGATCTGTCACATGATCTGTTGGATAGTTTGTCTGAAAGGATTGTTTGTAGAGGTATTTGTATACCACTTCTTCCATTTCTTCATGTGTTGGACCAGGTCGTGGAATTTTTCTTCTGAGACTCTCCATCTGTTGAACGACTTCTGCAGCTCTACCAGTTAAAGGAATTTCTGACAGAGGCTTCAATCCATGTGCCCAGTCAACTTCTTCGGGTTTTGGGGTTTGAAAGGCGTCAAACGCACTCTTCATCAGTTTCTCTGTTGGCTTTGACCATGTTTTCTTCGTCTTAGGCTCTTCTGTCAGTATCCCTTTGCCTTTATCTTTTGTTGTCTTGGCATAACCTGTTGCTTCTATGGGATTTGAGGTTTGTACTTCTGTAGGTTTGATGGAGGTTGCCTCTGTGGATTTTGACGATTGTGACTTAGAGGACTTTTGTGGCGATGGTTCTGTTGGCTTGACTTGCTCTGTAACCTCTGTTGGAGGTTGTTTGGTGACTTCTTCTGTGAGCTCAGTTTCTGTTGATGAAGTGTTTTCATTGAATCTTCTTGCCATTCTGAAGGCTAAAGTGAACCTGTGCCTTTCTTCTTCTCTCTTCACCATACGATCACTTATTGTTGTGTGCATCCTTTTCAGAATGTCAGAAGCAGAGGTCGTTGCTCTTTTTGGTTTGGTGGCAATCGACTTTCTTCTGGGTATGGTTTGGGGTGTTTCCACAGAGGTGGGTGTTTTCTCTGTGGTTGGTTCATCTGTTTCTTCCAAAATGATTACCTCAGGGGCGGTTGTTGCCTCTGAGGTTTGCTTATCTGCTTCTGTAGTGTTGGGTTCTTCAGAGGTTGAATCCACAGAGATGGGTGTATTCTCTGTGGTTTGTTGAGTTTGTTGTTGTCGGGTCTGTTCTGGAGGTGCTTGACTCAGAGGTTCTGCGGCTATTGGTGGACCTGTAAGTTCTCTGCTTGCAGTTTTCTCTGTAGTTTTCTCCCCCTCAGGATGATCTGATGGACCAGGATGGTCATCATCATCAGAGTCATCCTGACCCTTGTCTGATGTACCCTCTGCTCTGCAGGAAGCATCGGGTTTCTTTGGCATTGTGGCTCCAGCAGCGATCAGTTTCGCGCATACATCATCACAGAGGCCAAGAAGAGTTGCTAGCTCTGCCTCTGTTTTGAATCTCATCCTTCCTACACTTTCTCTGAAATTTTTGACGAAGTTAGCATTGGCAGTGGTGAAGGAAAGGATGACTTCTGTCACTTGATTAATCACGTTCTACCCAAGCTCTGTCAGCTGTGCTCTTGTCATGTAGTCTTTGGGTTGCATCAGCATGGTATTTCGCATGGCTTCTTCTTGAACTTTTTGTAGGGCCTTCTGTAGATCTGCAGGAGTGATTCCCGTTGACACTGAAGTCTGTTTGTTCAATTGATCAAGGAACTTGTTGATGGAGTTCTCAATCGAAGGAGTAGTTGTTGCGGCAGAAGTGGTGGATGCGGTAGCAGCAGACTTCATCTGTGAGATGGCAGTTTTTACCTCTGTGGACAGGTTGTCCATTTTGGTGTTCAGGTTTAGCAGTGCCAGTGATGTTGTCTCTGCAAAAGATTTGAAAGAGCTTTGCAACTCTTTCAAGGTTTGGTTCACAGAGGTCTCAAGGGTTTGGAACTCATCCCTTGTGACTTGTGTTCCGGTGGTAACCTCTGGAGGAACACATTCGTCTCCAGAGTGAATCCCTGTTCCTGGGATACCTTCTTTCATTCCTGTTTGTATGTTGAGAATGGAAGGATTTCCTTCTGATCCTTGAGAAGAAACATGAGTTTCAATCCCTACAGAAGTTCTGAGAAGAACATTGTCCAAATCCACTCCAGAGGTGGGTATTGGAATATCCTTCTGTTCACTAGGAGACTTGTCTAGAGTCTCTTTGTCTTTGTGCTCTCTACTTCTCTCTGAAAGAAGTGTGGGTCTTAATAAGTGCGTGTCAGAGGAAACAAATTCCTCTGTAGGGTGTTCTTGTGTGATCTGGGGCGATTGATCACGAACATTAGGTGAGTCTCTTTGAGGAGACTCCCTAGGAATGGATTCCCCGATTCCTGTGGGCACAGAGGTTGAAAGAGTAACCTCTGGCTGGATGGGTTGGGTTGGGTTCGAGCTGTGCTGCTCTTTTTCAATAACTCCTTCTGCAGCTAGACCTGCGGAGTTAGAAATGTGGGTTACACTGGGAGGGGGTGATTGATGTGTGCCTTCTTCAACTTCGGCATCTTTTCTTGTTTCTTCTTCTGGTTCTGTCGAGGTTCCTTGTTCTGTGCGCAAGGAGTCATACATGTGATGAGATCCGTATAATCTCATGACATGAGGATGATAGAGACCTTTTCGTATCCAGATAGCCTCTTCTTCATCTGAATCTCCCTCTGAGATTTCTATCCCTGTTTCTGTGGTTTCTTCTACAACCGTTGCCTCTGTAACTTTAGTTGTATTCCACTCAGCTTCGATTTGTTCTGTTTCTTCTGAAGCTTGGTTTGGACTTCTTCTGTGGACGTCCAATCCTTGAATGAAAGGGTTTTGTAAAATCACAGGGGTTTCGGCTGGTTGATTTCTAGGTGTTGTGTCATCTTCGTGTAGATGTGTGTCAATGCCAGAAATGAAGAAATCTTGTTCTTCTGGAGTGTGGTGGTCGAGAGGTTGTGCCGTCCACCCTGCTGTATTAAGGGTGTTTGCAATTTCGGGGTTCTGTAGGAAATCATTCAGGTCTCCTTGGTGAGCAAATCTATCTGGAGATTGATAGAGTGATTGATATCCTTCTTCTGTCATTCCTACTTCTGCATCTTCTTCTTCTGCAGTTTTTCCCTCTATGATTTCCTCTTCTGTAATGGTAAACAACTTTTTAAGTGTTTTACCATGCTCCTTTTTGGTTTTCCTCCTCTTTGGTTTTGGTGCCCCTTCCTCTGTTGATTTGGATCTCTTCTTTTTCTGTTTTGTGAAAAGGGGAGGAGCAGAGGAGCCAATCTCTGTGGCATGGGGAGGTGAAGGTCGATCTTCTGTATTGCTTGTTGAGGTGCCTTCTGCAGTTTTTCTCTTCTTTGCTTTTGGAGTAGATGCAGAGGTTCTTGATGAAGACTTCTTTCCCATTATTTCTGCGCGTTTGGCTATGAAGCTGAGCTGAATAGCCATGTGTTTTGCTAACTTTTGATCCTTTTCTGCTTGAGTGGAAAGAGGTTTTGCTATCATTGTTCCTAGGGGGACACCTAAACGCGGGGGTGTCATAGGACTCGGTTTTGGAGTTCTATGATCGCGCATATACTCTTTCGTAAGGGATATGTTCGATGCGTAGCGCAGAAGTTTCTTTGACAGAGGTCTGCAGTGTGAGGAGCCATCAGCATGATCAGTGGGGGTATTTTTGTTCATCGGGAACTGTTTGGGAGTTGGCCCTTCCATTGGCCAATTTTGGATTAGCAGCAGAGGTTCGAACAGTACTCCCAATATTCTTTGGAATTGCAGAGGTGGTAGAAAGTTGGGATCGTTCTCTTTGACCCTTTTCGAGTTGTTCTTTCTGTCGATGGTGTTTATGATCTCTTGCATCATTATGGTCGCATAATGTAGTGGAAGATCATAGTATACCCCATACATGATGCTCAAGATTTGATGTGAGCTCTGGTCAATACTCCCTATCTTTCCTGTCAGACATCGGTTAAGAATAGAGAACAAAGTGTTCCACAGAGGTGGTAATCGGCCTCTGCGGAAGTCATTTCTCTTCCGTAGTTGGGTGTTGTACCCAAGCATTTCCACGAATCGACAGAGCTCTTCATCTGTTGGTTGCTCTGCATAACTTTTCAATCCCAGAAGACCCCTTGTTGGTAGGTTGAATTCAAGTGAGAACATTGTTCTGTTAAACTTGATTTCAAGATGCTCAGATTTATCAGGTCTTGAAATGTACCCTTTGATAAGAGAATCGTCTTTATCAAATCGGCAGCTTTGCCAAAATTGGTTCAAATAACGGACTGGAATTCTGTTAGGGGTTCTTGATAGTAGAGGGAAGAGGATATGGTTTTCCATGATGTTCAGAAGTATGGCATGTGCTTCGCCGAAAGTAGTGGGTGAGGGGACCAAATAGCAGTTGTTGGATTTGATAGGAAGAGTGGCTTCGAAATGATCCTTAGCTATGAGGTTTTGCAAGTGTGTCGTCGGAGCAAATTCTGCGGAGTCCCCGGAATCTTGTTGTTCAATATCTCTTGCAAGGCTGGGGTTTTCAAAATGTTCTGAATGAGCAGGGGAGTTTTCCGTTGAGTTCGCCGGAGAGAGTTCAGAGGATGTAGCTCGAGAAGATGAAGCCATTTGCAAGTGTTTTGCAGGGTATCGCCGGAGAAGAAGATGAGTGTTTGTAAAAAGTTTTATGAGAGGGTAAGGTTTGTTTTTATAGGATGGTAAAACGGTAGACTTCGAAAGGGTAAAATATATGGCAATGGATTAAAGTTTGGAATCCGCACTCGAGTTTGAGCGGCGGGTTCAACTTACCAAAGAAAACGTTCCATGTTTGCTCAATGAAAATGGGACACGTAGGCCATGTCAGAAGATGACAGGACGTCGTGCGCGGCCCATTAATGCTAGGCGCGTGGAGTTGTTCTTAGCCATATGAGTTTCACTCTCAGTAAAAGTAACCGTTATTACCACAGATAACAAAATGGCAGAACTTTTGTGTTTTACAGAAGCTCTGTGATTTTGAAAATCTTAGAGTTTTAACCTTCTCATATATCTCATTGTTATCATGACTTTGAAGATTCTTCTTTGAACGAAAACGTTTGTAAAGATATTGGAGAGGATTAATAGGATTTTGTCAAGAAATTTTACTCACAGAGGTTTTGTAGCTCTGATGGAACTTGCAGAAGCTCTGTGAGAGCCAGCAGAAGCTCTATGAGAGAAAAAATCTTATAACTTGAATTCTATTAATTTTCTGATCATCCAATTTTTTGATCTGTGTTAAGAGATGTTTTTCGCACATTTTTGAAGGTTGGTGTCCGATAAAACTATTTTGATAAACGTTTTGTTCGAGAAGGTCATGGTGTGTGTTGTCGGTTTTCGAGATAACATTCCAAAAGATCGACAGAGGGTTAATTTGTGATCACAGAGCATATTTCCTGCAGAAGCTCTGTTGAGCTCAGCAGAAGCTCTATGACCTTAAATTTCTCCTATTTCGAATTTTGATAAATCTTTTGAACTTTTGATTTTTGAAATGTTATTCACAGTATATTTAGGACATATTTGACAATTTTTGTCCTAGAAAACTGTTTTCTAAAAACCTTTCATGCGAGAGACATACCTTTTGGTTCTTCTGTTCTCGGCAGTTTTGTCTTTCTTCTGTCGATGGAGAATTATCGACATTCTTCTTCGGCTTTCCTTTGAGAGATTTTACCTCTGTAGATCATCTCAGGGCCCCTTTTGCTCCCCCTTGATCTAATCACTTTTGTAGATCAAGAATTTTCCTTTTGCTCCCCCTTGATCTAATCACCTCTGTAGATCAAGTAATTTCCTTTTTGCTCCCCCTTGACCTATGCTTGGATCAAAGAATGATAAGTTTTGCATAGAACATAGGTCATGGTTTTTCAGAGGTTTTGTAGGGGTCGTCAGAGGCTCTGAGTTGACTTACAGAAGCTCTGTGATTTTAAGAACTATTTAAGGTTTTAAGAATTTACATACAGAAGTAGAATCAATCAAAGCAATAAATTAAGCAATGTATTTACTTATTATTTACAGAATATAAAAATATACTTACTGAGGATTTTCACATCATGTTAATCATTCTTATCTTACCCACCAAGAAGTTGAATCTTTTCTCGTCTAGTGCTTTGGTGAATAAGTCAGCGAGTTGATATTCTGTGGGCACAAAATGCATTTCGATTGTACCGTATTCAACATGATGTTTCAAGAAGTGATACCTTATATCGATATGCTTGGTTTTTTAGTGTTGCACAGGGTTGGCAGAGATAGCAATAGCACTTTTGGAATCGCAGAAGATGGGTATTTTGAACAGAATGTGGCCGTAGTCTTTTAGCTGAGTCTTCATCCATAGAACCTGAGAACAACAGCTAGCGGCAGCAACATATTCAGCTTCTGCAGTGGATGTGGAAACACAATTCTGCTTCTTGGAGGTCCAACTGACTAGTTTACCACCTAGGAATTGACAACTCCCAGAGGTACTCTTTCTGTCGAGCATGCATCCTCCATAGTATGAATCTGTATAAGCTTTAAGACCAAAACCAGAGTTCTGTGGATACCAGAGACCAAGATTTTTGGTCCCTTTTAGGTATCTAAAGATTCTCTTTACGGCATCATAATGTGATTTCTTTGGATTAGCTTGATAGCGTGCACAGAGACATGTGGCATGCATAATGTCAGGTCTGCTTGCTGTTAAGTATAACAGAGATCCAATCATGCCTCTGTAGAGAGTGCATTCTACAGAGATGCCATCTGAATCTAAGAATAACTTGTTTCCAGTGGCCATTGGAGTTTTCATTGCAGAGGCATCAGAGAAGCTATACTTGGAAAGAATGTCAGAGACATATTTAGCTTGATTTATAAAAATTCCCTCTGATGATTGTTTGACTTGGAGTCCGAGGAAGAAAGTTAATTCTCCCATCATACTCATTTCAAACTCACTCTGCATGAGTTTTTCAAATCTTTTACACTCTTATGAATTAGTAGACCCAAAAATTATGTCATCTACGTATATTTGTACAAGCATTATCTCACTACTTTTGCGTTTATAGAATAAGGTAGTATCTGTTGTACCTCTGTTGTAACCATTGACTAGAAGAAAGGTAGAAAGTCGTTCATACCATGCTCGTGGAGCCTGTTTCAGTCCATATAAAGCTTTTTCAAGGTAGTATACATGCCTTGGAAACTTTGAGCTTTCAAATACTGGTGGCTGATTAACGTAGACCTCTTCTTGGATCTCACCGTTGAGAAAAGCTGATTTTACGTCCATCTGATAGACTTTAAAACCTCTGTGGGCTGCGAAGGCCAAGAATATTCTTATTGCTTCGAGCCGTGCGACAGGGGAAAAAGTTTCATCGTAGTCTATGCCTTCTTCTTGTCTATATCCCTTTGCTACTAATCTTGCTTTGTTTCTGATGACCACTCCATCTTCATCCTTCTTATTTCTGTAGACCCATTTAGTCCCAATGGCCTGTTTTCCTCTTGGCAGAGGTACTAGAGTCCATACTCTGTTACGCTCAAATTGCAAAAGTTCTTCTTGTATGGCGTCTACCCAGTTTGGGTCATCTAGGGCTTCAGAAATCTTCTTTGGTTCTATCACACTAATAAAATTTGTAAAGAAACAAAAGTTAGCAGTGGCAGACCTTGTTTTTACTGTGTCAGAAGGTTCTCCGATTATTTGGCTTGGAGGATGGCTTTTTGTCCATTGAGTTGTGCGTGGAAGATGATCATCAATGTCATTCAGACTTTCTTTAGAGACTTCTTGTGTTTCTTCTTGTGTAGCCTCTGTTGTTCTTCGTGCCTTGGTAGTTGATTCTACTGTTTGTGGAATGATTGGTATGAGTGGTGGTGGAGTTCGTTCCTCTGAGGACGTATAGTCTTGGTCCTCGATTTCCTCTGTAATTGGTTCTTCTGTGGTTTGTGCAGCTTCTGTGGTCGTTTTCCTTGATGTTTCATCTTTTGCACTTTCTTCTGCTTCGGCAATTGCATCTGTAGTATGTATAGAAGAAGATGAAGCATTATTAGGACCAGTTAGAGACAAACCTGTAGGATTTTGTCCGACAGAGGATGGTTCTTCAGAAACCCTGATTGTTCCAACAGAAGGATCAATGTTTTCGTTGAGCATCTCTAAAAATAGAAGATCCAAGTCTTCTTTTGCTCGTGAGATGACTGAGGATTTCCCTTTAATTCCGAGTTCTGAACTGATTTGTTCAGAAGTCATTTGGAATGAATCATCAAAAGAAACATTGATGCTTTCTACAATCTTGTGAGATTTTGTAAGGAATGTTCTGTAGGCTTTGGATGTGGCAGAGTATCCAATGAATTTGCCTTCATCTGCTTTTACATCAAACTTTCCTCTTGAATCTCTGTCGTTTAAGACGAAGCATTTGCATCCGAATACATGGAAAAATTTGATGTTTGGCCGCCGTTTGTTAATCAATTCGTAAGGCGTCTTGAGGTGTCTTTTCACAATGGTTGATCGATTTTGAGTATAACACGCAGTAGAAATTGCTTCTGCCCAAAAGTTCATTGATAATCCGCATGCTGACATCATAGTTCTTGCGGCTTCCACAAGTGTTCGATTTTTTCTTTCGACAACACCGTTCTGTTGTGGAGTGCGAGCTGCAGAGAAGTTCTGTGATATTCCTTCTGTTGAAAGATAGGCTTCAATGACAGAGTTTTTAAATTCTGTGCCATTGTCACTTCTTAACTTCTGTATTCTGCAATTATAAAGAACTTGGATTCTTTTCATTAGATTTATCAATATTTTTGGAACATCTGATTTCTTTCTAACGAATTCAACCCATGTGAAACGCGAATACTCATCAATTAGGACAAGTATGTATTTCTTGCCACCTAGGCTCTGTATGGCAATGGGACCGCAGAGGTCGACATGAAGCATGTACAGAGGTCTAGTGCAAGATACATCTGTTTTGCCTTTCTGGGAAGCTCTTTTGAGTTTTCCCATCTCACAGGCAGAACATAAATGATCCTTATTGAATTTAACATTTGGCAAACCTTTAACTAGATCAAGTTTGACCAGTTTTTCCAATGTGTGAAAATTTAAGTGACAGAACCTGTTGTGCCATAACCAGGCTTCTTCACTTTTGCAGGCAACAAGGCAAACTTTGTCTTTGTTCTTTGAGTTGAAGTTCATTAGATATAGATCACCTATTCTTTCAGCTCGCAGAAGTTCCATACTTGTTTCTTCACTTTGTAGAGAGCAGAAAGTTCTTTTGAGCAACACATTGAACCCTGTATCACAAAGTTGACTTACACTGAGTAGGTTGTGCTTAAGGCCATCCACATATGCAACTTTGTATACAGAAACGTCTTCTTTCCTTATGACTCCATAGCCTTTTATGTGTCCTTTCTTGTTGTCTCCAAAAGTCACAGATCCACCATCTTGTGTTTCTTTGTACGTGGATAGTGCACTTCTGTCACCAGTCATGTGCCTTGAGCATCCGGAGTCTAGATACCAGATTGGCACATACTTCTTCTGCAGGACAATCACAGAGATTTAGGTACCCATATCCATATGGGTCCAATATTGTTAGAGTTTTTCAAGTTTGCCTTGGCATTCTTGAAATACATTTTGTTCTCTGCAGAAGAGTCAGATTGTTTCTTTGTGGGATTTGACTTTTGAATTGTCGTAGAGAGTAAACAGACTTGACTTGAAAAATGATTATTAAGTTTAGACATAAGATCAAAGCAATGACAGTATTGAATATGAGATGTAATTTGCTTGAACTTTTCATTGAACTTTTTAAACTCAGCCACAGAGGCATTACATTCTTTCTTTACATTTGATTTCCTATTACTAGAAGATCTATGAATACTCGAATGTTGTTTGCAAAAGCTCTGTTTAGGACCTGCCTTCTGTGGGTTGCTTCTGTGGTGAACTTCTTTCATCACTGTCACAGAAGAAAAAGATTTATTAACCTTGGGTTTTGAAAATCTAGAACTTATAGGATCAATAGAGGTCTTCTGTAACATTTTAAGCTCAGCAGAGGTTTTGATATGTAGATTCAATTTTAGAAAATCTTGGCAGATTGGAATCTCTGTGAGTTTCTCTTTTGGAGAAATAGTTCTGTGAGGAACTTCAGAGGAGAATTTGACATCCTCTGTGTCACAGTGAATTATCCCTGATTTGAAATCAGTCTCTGAGTTGTCAGAGGATGAATCGTCCTCGTATGCAGAGGTTGAGTCAATTCTTTCAATAGAGGCTGGATTTTCTGAGCATGTATCGTACGAGCTTTCTTCCTCTGTAGAATAGTTTTCATAGATTGCAGAGGTTTCTAATAAGATTTCTTCAGTGAGAGTTTTATCTATAGAAGATGTACAGAAATTTTCTAAAACGCTTGATTTCCATATTTCCAAAATTTCTTTTTCAATTAAATTTTTAACGTTTTCTTCTGAAAAAATGGGTTTAAACTCAGGAGCTTCTGCTGATAATTTCTTTTCAACGTTTATCAAACAGACAAAAGCAACCTGTGTTTGGGTCTCTGGTTTACCAAACTTGAAGATACCAATCTGATCTTGTGTTTTCAGATATTTTTTGGTTTGATACCTCTATTGACAGAGGTTGAAGATGATGAGTCTGTGTTTTCAAACCACACGTTAATCATCTTCTTATGTTTCTTCAAGTAAGGATCCACAGAGATTTTCGCCCGTTTGCTTACAGAGATTAGATTTGGAAAATCTGGTTTGTTTGTTTTTCCAATCACAAATAACGAGGACAGAGGTTTGTTTCTTTTGCCTTCAACACCTAGGGTGATATCATCATACCCTATACCTCGTCTCCCTATTTGTGAGTTTATTTTTTCATAAACTTTCTGTGCATCTTTATAGTTTTTAAGCAAAACTTCTCTTCTGAGTAAATCTTGCCATAATACCTCTCTTTCTCTTTGAAAGTATTCTTTAAGAGCTCTTATGTCAGTAGTTTCACTCCTTGAAACTGAAAGTTCTTTTGTTTTATCTTTTAAAGTATTGGTTAATTCAGAAATTTGGTTTTTTAAAGGATCTAGAGTTTTGTTCCAATTCTTTTCTATTCTCTCTTTGTCCTCAAAAACCTTTGCTTTTTCTTGAGTGAGAAGCCGTACTTCTCTCTCATTGAAAGTGAGTCTTTTCTGAATACTTTGATTTATCTCTTTCAGTTCAATTAATTCAATGTTAATTCTAAGTGCATTATCATCTACAGAGGTAATACAAGAGTTGGAATTTCAAGTGGATACCTCAGAGTCAGTGCAGGAGTCGACTTCTGCCATGCCACAGAAGAGGGCATTAGCGGTATGTTCATCGTCAGAAGTAGAGTCTGACTGGAAGTCTTCGGTGTTCTCCTCAGAATGTCCTTTTGCCATTAAGGATTTTTGAGCATAATATTCGGCTTTCTTTTTGTAGAAAGCAGAGACCCTCTGTGGGCGATTTGATCTGCTTCTGCATTCATTCGCAAAATGGCCTGGTTTTCCGCAGTTAAAACACCCTTGAGGAGTGTTTCCTGTTCGATCATTGGACTTCTGTAGGTCTCCGCCTTTCTCTGATCTACATTCATTTGCATAGTGACCAGGTTTGCCTCACTTGTAGCATTCTTGCTGCGTGTGGCTTACCGAGTCATTTGACCTCTGTCGGTCATTCCCTCTGTAATTTCTATCGCTTGACCTCTGTCGGCCACTTGATTCTTCTCCTCTTCTGTTGTCTCTTCTGAACTCTTTTGTCAATAGAGCTAAAGATTTAGCTAGTGACGCAAGAGTTATTTCCTTTTCTACTTGCTCTTCTTCTTCTTCACTGTCAATTATCACCATCTTCTTCTTTTCCTTCTTCTTCTCCTCTGTGGCTTTATCATTTCTCGGTCTCTGTGCATCCTCTTTAGTTTTACTAACCAATGCATATGGTGCAATGGTTAGTGTTTTAGCCTGTGCTATCTGAGGTTCTTGTGCGGCTAATGTTCCGTAAAGATCAGAGAGAGTCTAGGTGTCTAGATCCTGATTTGTCTGTAGGGACATAGACAGCTGGAGCCATTCTTCATTTAGACTTTTTAAAAACATGACATTGTTTTCTTCAGAAGTTCTGTCAATGCCTGATTTTCTGCACTGGTTGATTAGAGAGTTGAATCTGTCGTATGTTGTTTGCAGAGATTCTGTTGCAGAGGCTTTGAATGCATGATATTCATTGATGTACTGTGCTCTTCGGTTTTTTTGTGTTTTAGCACCTCCTTCCAACTGTCTTTCCAGTTCTTTCCACAGATCATGCGCTGTTTCACATGAATCCAAGGATTGAAAGAGTTCGTTGGGTATTGCCATAATTAATGTCCTCTTGGTTTTCTGAGCAACTTCATCTTCTGCTTTATCTTCGGTTGACCACTCCCCTTTTGGCTTTGGTTTTTGATGTTCGGGGATTTCGGCAGATTCAGCAGTAGCAGGTATACGAGGTACTACTGTCATGGGAATAGGAGGAGGATTGTACAGATATTGTACTTGATTTTTTTCAGTACCCTCGAAAAAATGGACCATTCTTATTTTCCACTGAGGATACTCATCTCGAAGGAGAGTAGGAGGTTTAGTGAGAGAACCAGTAGTAAAGAAATTATTTGTATTTGTCATTTGAAGATTTTAGAAAGAAAGTATGACTAAAGAGTTACTTCGATGAGCTTGAAGATTTTCTGGGTTTAAGCAGTTTCCAGACACAATTTTAAATCTCAGTAATATCTATCAAGAGTCTTGATAAGTGGATCACTTGATATTGAAAATCAAGGAAGGCTCTGATACCAATTGTTGGAACCCAGATACGCTTAATCAAGATTAACAGTCTATTAGTTGAGTTTAGAGTTTGATGCGGAAGCGTATTAAACTAACAGATATGTTTGATAGATATTAGAACGCACATATATAAAGAAAACAGTAAAGAATGAAAAGGATTTCTTGAACGGTTACTGTTATTCAATATATAATAACAACACGAAGAACAGATTAAGAACTGTTGGTGTGTGAGAATATAACACTCAGATATTTGACAATAAAGTTTGAGAGTATTAGTGATTCCTTGTCTTTTCATTGTTAGGAAGATCTCAACATGAGACTTCCTTTTATACTACTCTTAGAAGACTATGAAGTTGGTCACTGTTCCTTTTACGGCATGAATAGTAAACTGGATGGTGTGAACAGTGGACTGGATGGTGTGAGCAGTTGTTTGAGCCATGCGCATTTAATGGAGCAGATGTACTATTGGTAAATGCATTAAATGGCGCAGACGTCTATTTTGTACCATGCCCTATTGAGTCCACTCAGAGCTTGACACGTGTTTTGACAGTACTTTTCCATGCAAGTTGATGAACGTATCCAGTAATATCTTCCAAGTCTTCATAGCAGACCACAGAGGCTCTGTAAGGCATTACAGAGGTTCTATGGTCTGACCTTCTGTGGAGCAGTCCACTTGTTTCCGAGTTGATCTTCTTCTTGCGCACAACAGAGGTTCTGTGATTACCTCTGTAGCTTCTGTGGCTTTCTGGACTTGATCTTCTGGAAGAAGTGGCAGAGCCTCTGTGAGAGGCTTTTCTATACTTAGCCTATTTTTCACTACTTCTAAGTATTTCTATGATTAGGAAGATTGAAGCTAACAGAGGGTGTCCACTGAGTAGGTAGGCTGAGTAGGAGCTAGTGGAGGTATGGGTGCGGTTTCAGTGTCAACGATTTGCCCTTTACCTTTGATTATGCGTTTGACGGTGTCGATCTCGGCGGCGACATACTGCTCCATTGCTTCTCGGACAGCCTTGAGGGTGCTGTCCAGGGACCCTTGCGACACAAAGTCAAGGTGAGTAACACCGGGATCACTTAGATTACCCGTTGAGGCGTCTACCTGAGAGGCAGAGCCACCTACGTTCACAACTGGCATGTCGGTAGCTGTGGTAGGATTTCCCTCCGATCCTCGCGTGCCACCTAAAGGTGACGACACTACGGTGGTTCCAGTCGAGTCACGAAGATTCTCGACTTGGTGTTGCTCCTCTTGTGTCCTAGCCAAAGGATTTTAAATAGCAAATGGCTCTAGACTCGATTGTGCACGAAATGAAGTCGCGACCGGGGGCTGCTGGTCGCTTGTTTCAACACCAGCACTCTCCGAGTGAGAGGCCGGTGGAAGTTGTGCTATTTCCCAGTGTGAAGTTGAAACATCCGTCTTTTGAGAGACGGGTGAGTGGATAAGGGGGTCGTGCAATTTCTCCGTTGGGTCCATGGAGGCTTCTTCAATATTCCGTCCCAACGTATGAGACGGGATAGCAGATGTGGCAACCCGGATGTCACTCGGTTGGGGTCGCTCTGGAGCCTCGTTATCTTTATGGCTCAATCTTTTTGGTTCGCTTTCGACCTTAACTCCCTCCTTCTCACATGTTCTATGTCCCGGGGAAGGTCCCTCCGGCACTGGCTGAACCACAGGATTCCCTAACTCTTGGCTATATGCTATCACATGTAGGATTTCAGGCATATGCATAGTACGGATATAATCCTGCTCCCCCTCAAAACATACATGGGGATTGACTTGCTCCCCCTCGGATTGAGAGTGTTATTTACTTGGGAGACATCAACTCAAAAAAAAACATTTAGACTTTTAAGAAAACAGTGTGACGCTCCCCCTCGGATTTTGTTGAGGTTGTTGATCCGCCATGGAATATCTGTAAAAGACCCAAAGTTAGTAAACAAGACGGATAAACAAGTATCAGTGCGTACCTTTGCATTCAATGGCTCAATCTGAGACAGATTAAGGACTGGTAGTGACAAAATAGGTACTGAACTGACAAATACAGAGGAGTCCGGACATAATGAAGATATGTAGAACATCCCGGACATACCATACTTCCCGGACAAATAGAGTTTCTGGACAAACATGGTATCCGGATGAAGGAGAATGGAATGGAAAACCTTTCCGGTCAAAACAAAGTATCCGGACAAAGGGTGTTTCCGAACCGAGTAGGAATTCCGGATAGTCCTACCTGGATACCCATCCGGTCCGGAAAGTCATCCGGACTGATGGGTGTCCGGACACTTTTACACTTTAAAGAATAATTCCATTTTTCAAAGGTATGAAACCTGTAGGATTTTGAAAAGATGGATCTCTCGCTCCCCCTCAAACTGAGCATGTGGTGAAATCCACACTGAAGAGTCCATACACACAAAAACTTTTAACACATTTAAGAAAAATTGGGTGTGACGCTCCCCCTCAACAATTGAGTAAACTTACCTGATATCGCTGTGTGCTCCCCCTTAACACATGAACACTCGTGACAGCACAGATATAGACAAACCTCACGTCTTCGCAATATTGTTCCTTGTAGATCGTGAGCAGCTCCATTCTTCCGGTCATGTGTGTGGAGCATCCAGAGTCTAAGAACCACACATGACCGTCCTGCAAAACCAGTTTAGCGGACCTTGGGTACCCAGATTTTCCTGGGTCCGGGAGGGTTAGGTTTGGCACCTCGAGTAGGAACTTGCTTTGACTCAGACTTCCCCTTAGGTGCAGATTGTACACCGTTTGGAGTAACTGGTTTTGGCACATGTTGCCTTTTAGGTGTAGAATTTACACCTTTTGGAGGAACAGGTTTTGTAGCAGGTTGCCTCTTGGGTTCTGGTCTAACCTCAGTAGAAGAAGCCCGTTTTGGAATGGGTTTGGTCTCCCGCTGTGGTTTAACCTCTGATTGGAAACCCCGTTGTTTATAGTATTTTCTTTTGTTATTACGGGGTTTGCGTTTGGGTGTCGAATTATACATGTGATACGACCCAAACCAATCATTGTTATGGATATCATCAAAGTCATTCCAACCACAACTAGAACAACACAAACGATCGTGCGATAATTGAATCAATTGCTGAATGGAGTAAATTTTCATTGGAAAATTAATATCTCTTTTAACAAAATTATTCCTATGATTCCAAGCACAATCGTTTTTGTTCATTCTCGGGTAAAAGACAGTATTGAACGACTTTGATGTAGCACCATCGACAGGTTCCTTCTTTAGCCACTTTGGTTTTTGTTTTTTAGCGCGACCGGTTTTATCCGAAACAACGGGGACATTGCGGTCAGTGACTTTTGAAGGAACATGATTTTTAGCAGGCAATCACTCGTTCTTTTGCCTCGGCTGTGATTGTTTTTGAGAGACAGGCTTAGGTTTGGGAACCGCAATCACAGCTGGGGCCTTGGTGTTAGAACAAGTACCCTTTTCAAAGTTAACCGGTCGATTGACTACGGGGGAGAGAAAATCAGTATGGCTCGGAAGAGGTTTATCGAAAGGGAATGACTCAAACTCTCCCTCAGAATTACCTTCGGAGTTCATATATTCTGAAAAATTGACTTCCGGAATTACAGGACTTGAATCGGTCGAGGAAGGCGAGGAACACCTTGTGCTTGTGTGTTTTGGGGAATTTGGTGCGGAAGCTAATAAAAAATCATAGTTCAAATTCCTTAAAACACTCTCATCTTGAGAATCTTGATCGTCTTGTGTTGAAAAAGTTTTTGCTAAGAAAGCTTTACATGAAGACATGTCCGATGAACTAGAGGAAAGTTCAGGTGAAATCTTCTTTTCAGATAGGAGTTGGTCAAACTGCTCTTGGAGTTGACCTTTACTCACTGTCTCTTGCATCACTTATGTTGCCAAAGCGGACAGTTGTGACGTGAGTCGATTGAATTCAAACCGAAGGATCTCCTGTCCCTCATCCGACACAGTTTCGGTTTTGACCGGTTGTGGATTCTCAAGTTTCTTAGAATTGAGTTTCTCAATCTCAGAGATTAGCGCTTTCTTTTCGTTTTGAAAAACAGACATTTCTTTCTCAAACGACTCCTCCAACTCGACAATCTTTGCTTCCAAGATGAGAGGGGGAACATAGAGTTTAAACTCATCCGTCTCAGTCTTGGTTGCGGTTACTTGGACCTCATCCTTTTTGGAGGAATCCTTGGGCGTAGCAACCTTGTATGGATCGAAGTAGTCATTTGAGAGATACTTTTTGTTCTTTTTATAGGAATAATTTAAAGGTTCATAACAAAACGGAAGTTGTATTCCTCGTTTGTGTGCGCGTTTATATTCCTCGATTTCCTCTTCCTTTTCGGGTTCAAGAGGATCAGTCCATTGAATGGCATATTCCGGATACTTTTTATCTAAACCAAGACAAGCAAAATCATACAAAGTTGGTGTATACCATCTTCCCTTTTTCAAATAATGTGGGTTATCATATCTGATACCCCATTCTTTGTTAAAGTACGTGAACTCTTTGGGTTTATTCAGAAAGATGGTTTGATCAGTTTGACCCCTTTTGTGGAGTTTGGTTTCAAAATCAAGAATTTTAGCAACAAACTCCTTGTGCTGAATCTGAAGAGAGGAACATTGATAAACAATTTCTTCTTTCTCATTCATGCACTGATCAAACTGAGACTGAAGATCAGATAATTTGGCCCTTAAGTCTTTAGGTGCTATTGAAAGATTTTTGCATTTCTCCTTTAAAATAGCATTTTCAGACTTGTATTTTTCTTTTATTCGCATTTGAACATCTAGCTTTTCGGTTAGTGATCCAATCTCAAGCTTTTGTTCTTTAGTGGTGGCCTTAAAAGAATCTGCCTGATCAGTAAGTGATTGCATTTGATTAATGAAATCTTGTTGGATAAAATCACATACCTGGCTTGTCGTTGCCTTTTCTTCGTCAGCTGGAGACATCTTTAGTTGCACTAGAGTGATCGTCGGACGATGGTTCGATTCAATGTAAAACAATATCAAGGATACTTAAAAAACTAGTGTTCGGAAAGCTCCCGGATATGTGATCCAGGTGGTTTCCGGATAGAGAATCCGGAAAAACAGGAATCCGGATGTTAGAGTCCGGATAATGAGGGTATCCGGACAAACTACAGTATCCGTATAACAAAGAGTATCCGGAAGACAATAGTTACCGAATGATAAAAGTAAACACAATACTTACCGGATGATTGGAGTTTCCGGATGAAAATGCTTTCCGGATGATAGGCCTTCCGGTGAACAGGTCCGGAAAGAATCGGATTGATCGAAAACTTCAAGTTGTCCGGATAAAATATTTTTACCGGAAACTTTGTGTTTCCGGAACAATTTACCCGGAAATATTGGAATTAGAGAACTTACCCGGAAAGTTGGATCGTGTCCGGAAAGAATACGCAATTATCCGGAAACTTGGGAGTTATCCGGAAACAGCGGCTGTGGGTTTCCAATCGATTGGGAATCGACTAGGGTTGCTCAAAAATGTTACTGAAAGATTAGAAACACTACCAAACACAAAAATAACACTACCCAAATCGATTTTGAAGCAAAAAGAACACGTTTTGATGATAAAAATTCGATTTTTAGTGAAGAACACAACCAAAACTTTTGACTTTTAATTTGCATAGAAACCACTCAAATGATCGAATTAAGATGTGAAAATTTGCAGAATCACTAATAGTAATGATGCTAACAATACCCATAAGCGAAATCGATCAATTTAATCAGAATCAAGATTTTGATATTCAAGTAAGAACACAGCCGTAGTTTTCAAGAAACTTACCAGAAATCGAATTTTGCACTTTGAATCGATGTAGTCCGTCTGCTCTGATACCAATTGTTAGTTCTAGTTCCGTGCAACGATTATGAAATCAAACAGGTAAACAATAAAGAATAATGATTACAACTGGTCATCCCTGTATTAGGTTTCAATCAGAGAGTTTTTACAATAAGAGTAGGAAAGCAAATGAGACAACTAGCCTATTTTCTAAGGCTAAGCTATCTATATATATGGCGGGCCCGTGCTTAACAAGCCCACGACCCGTTCACTAATAAGGCTCAAAATAAAGAATTACAGTTTAAACCCTGAACTTTAAATCAACATAAAAATGACCCAAACAGCCATGGCAGTTTTCACCTCTGTGGACAGGTTGTCCAATTTGGTGGTCAGATCTATAATTGCCCTTTTGGAGGATTCTGCAAAATTATTAAAGGAGCTTTTCAACTCCTCTAATGAATTGGTCATAGAGGTGACAAGGGGTTGGAACTCATCCCTTGCGACATATGAACTAGTTGTAACCTCTGGGGGAACACATTCTTCCCCAGAGTTTGTCCCTGTTCCTAGGACACCTTCTTTCGCCCCTGTTTTGATGTTGAGGGCCGAAGGATTTTCTTATGATCCTTGAGCAGAGTTTTTTGAAGACTCATATTCTACAGAAGTTCTGTTAAGCACATTGTCTTGATCCACTCCAGAGGTGGGTACAAGAGTATCCTTAAGTTGACTTGGCGACTTGTCTAGAGTCCCTTCGTCGTTGTGCTTTCTATGCTCTTCTGAAGAGCTGTTGGGACCTATGAGTGTGTGCGTGTTAGAGGAAATGAATTCCTCTGTTGGGATTTCAGATGTGATCCGAGGCGAATGATCACGAACTAAATGTGAGTCCTTTGGAGAGGACTCCCTTGGAATGGTTTCCCCGGTTATCAGTGGTACAGAGGTGGAAAAGGTACCTCTGTCCGGTTTGCAGGGGTTGGGCTCGAGCTGTGCTGCTCTGTTTCAATGATTTCTTCTGCCACTAGACTGGCGAAATCAGAAATATGGGTTGCACTCGGAGGGGGTTGGGGTTGTGTGCCTCTTCTTTCTTCGGCATCTTTTCTTGCCTCTTCTTCTGTCATACACCCTGACACTATCTCATCCTGAGTTTCCGCAACTTCTACCACTTCCTCTGGACTCTTACGCATTGTTTTGTAGCATGGATGAGAAGGGTAGAGTAGAGGGTCCATGTATAGTTCTGGGGTATTTGCCTTAATACCCTTAGGGGTTCTGTCATCTTCTTCCAAATCAGAGTCAACCTCTGAGACTCTGAAGTCAAGGTTTTCAGTTGACTAATTGGAGAGGGTTTCAGGGACTTGAGCTTATGGCTTGGATTGTATCTCTACCCAGGTATCCTCTGTTTCCAGCATCTCCTCCATGTTCTGTAGTTCCGGATCATAGCTCGGAGGAGAGGGAAATTGATCACCATGTGCCTCTATGTCAGGATCAACCTCTGGCATATGAGAGTTCATCTGAGTTCAAAGTTGAATTCTGGGAGGACTCCTACATTCCATATTGATGTATCCAGAGATTCGGCAATGTCAGGCCTTTGGATGAACGTAGAGAAGTCAGTCTCCTCTGCATAATTGATTGGAGTGGGGGATGGCAGAGGTTGTTCAATGGCAGCTTCTTCTTCTGCAACTAGTTCCTCTGCGATAGTCTGCAGAGGTGACTTGGGTTTCTTAGCCCTTTTCCTCTTGGGCTTGGGGGCTCCCTCCTCGGAAGATTTAGTCTTGCGTTTCTTTTTCTCTTTTGGAGGAGGGGGTGCAGAGGATGCTATGACCGTTTCTGGTGGAGGCTGGGGGATCTGTGCAGCACTCAAAGAGGTTCCCTCTGTAGGTTTCTTTGCTCTGGGAGCCTTTTGTGCCTTGGAGGGGGTGGATGTCTTTGTCGAGGATACAAGGGAGATCATCTTTTTCCTCTGTAGACGGATCTTGGCAAGTTTTTGCTCGTGTTTGGCCACAGCTTCTGCGTGCTCTTCGGGGCTCATTCTTTTTACCACTATGGTTCCTAGGGGGACTCCTAAACGCGGGGGTGTCGCGAGACTCGGTTCTGGAGTCCTGTGAACGCATATATAATCTAACCTAAGTTGTTCATCAGAGGCATAGGTCAAAAGTTTGGCTGTCAGAGGTCTGCAGATCGCATACCCCTCTGCGTATTTTGTGGTTGTCATTCTGACCATGGGGTAAGCCTTTATAATAGGCCCTTCTATTGGCCATTTATTGATTTGTAGCAGAGGTTCCATAATGACTCCGATAGTCCTCTGAGACTGTAGGGAAGGGAGATCTTGAACATTTGGAACTCATCAGAGCTCTGTGTTGAGATGCGACGATCAATTGTGTTCACAAGCTCTTGCATCATCAGAGCTGCAAAGTCAAGGGGTAAGTCATAATAAACCCCGTACATTATTGCGAGGATTTTGTGTGAGGTTTGATCTGGAGTTCCTACTTTGCCTGTGAGGCATCTGTTGAGGATCGAGAATAAGGCATTCCACAGAGGTGGGAATCGGTTTCGTCTGAAGTCATTCCTTTTGTTCAGGTGGGTATCGTATCCCAACATCTCTGCAAAGTCGCAGAGCTCTCTATCAGAGGGGATTTCTGCATATTCCTTAATCTCTAAAAGCCCTCTTGTGGGCAGATTGAACTCCAGAGATAGCATGGTTCGGTTAAACTGAAGCTCTATGTTTTCAGACTTATCAGGTTTGGAGATGTAACCTATGATTTCCCTTGATTCTGAATCATAATAACAGCTCTGCCAGAACTGGTTCAGGTATCTGGCAGGGATGCAAGTGACATTTTTGGTGAGTAGGGTGTTCAATGGGTGGTTTTCAAGGATGTTCGGTAAAATGGCATGTTCAGCTCCAAAAGTTGTTCTTGAGGGCACAAGGAAGTGGTTGTTGGGTTTGCGGGGTAATGAGTTCTCGAAATGCTCATTTTCGAGAAAGAACTGCATGTGAGTGGTCGGAGTGAAATCAACAGATTCACCTTGTTCATGTTCAGGATTTGTGGTTCGGTGCTGTGAGTGCTCAGAGTGAGCAGGGGATGTCGCCGGTGAGTTTCTGGTGGACGCCATTGCTAAAATCTTGAAGAAATGGAGTGGAAAGAGGGAAGTTGTAGGTATTTCACTGTTCGCTGGAGGTATTAGAGAGAGAATCGTAACGGAATGAAGAAGATGGCAAATGGGGTTTTATAGAGTTTTAACGGTGGTAGAATCTGAAGAGGTTAATAGTAAACATTTGATAATCCTTTGGCGTCCTCAATCGAGTACAACAGGTGGGTGCAACGTATCAGATGAACGTGTGGAATGTACGCCCAATGAAAACGTGCCATGTCATAGGTGTCAGAGCACGATTAGACGTCGTGCGCGGCCCATTAATGCTGAGCGCGTGGGCGTCTCTACACTCAAATGTCTGTCACCTTCAGAAATAACCCGCATCTTACAGAACCCGTTTCTGTACTCAAAAGTCAAATCGACAGAGGCTCTGTGATGGAATGAGCTCTGTGATTTGAAACCTTCTTTCATAACCTCTGAGCTTGCACCTTTACCAAAACGGTTGAAAAGACAGTGGAAATGATCGATAGAGTCTCCGTTGCAAAATTTGAAGTTGCAGAGGCTCTGGCTTACAGAAGCTCTGCTGAGCTCGGCAGAGGCTCTGTGACCGAAAATTTCTAATAACAAAGAGTTCATAAAGTTTTTTGATCATCCAAGGTTTTTACTGTGTTAAACTACATTTTTAGAACATATGTGGAAATTGGTGTCCTAGAAAACTGTTTTGAAAAGTTGTTTTGTGCGAAGTACTTACTCTTGGATTCCCCTTTGTTCGGCAAAATACCTGACTTCTGTGAAAGTGTTTGATCAATACTCTTCTTTGGCTCCCCCTTGAATTATCAACCTCTGTAGGTAAATTCAAGGTCTCCTTCTGCTCCCCCCTTGACCTATGCTTGGATCAAATGAGATAAGTAATGCATAGAACATAGGTCAAACTCACTAGAGATTCTGTGGGAGACGTCAGAAGCTCTGAGCAATTCCACAGAAGCTCTGCTGGGTACAGAACTTTTGTTGATAGGGAATTTACATACCAAAAAGAATTGATTATATACATATTTACAAGAGGATCAGGTCATACTTACAGAGGGGTCAACTCATGTTTAGCATACCCAACTTACCCACCAAGAAAATGAATCTTTTCTCATCGAGTGCCTTGGTGAATAAGTCTGCAAGCTGAAATTCCTTTGACACAAAGTACATCTCGATTGTGCCTTGGTCAACATGATGCTTCAGAAAGTGGTAACGAATATCGATATGCTTTGTTTTGGAGTGCTGTACAGGATTGGCAGAGATTGCAATGGCACTCTTTGAATCACAGAGGATGGGTATCTTGTATATGTTGTGACTGTAGTCCTTTAGCTGAGTTCGCATCCACAGAACCTGGGAGCAACAATTAGCAGCAGCAACATATTCAACTTCTGCTGTAGATGTCGACACACAATTCTGCTTCTTTGAAGTCCAGCTGACTAGTTTACGACCCAGGAATTGACAACTCCCAGAGGTACTTTTTCGGTCAAGCTTGCATCCTCCATAATATGAATCTGTGTAGGCCATAAGATCAAATCCAGAGTTCTTCGGATACCAGACACCAAGAATTTTGGTTCCCTTTAGATATCTGAAGATCCTCTTTACAGCAAGAAGGTGGGATTCCTTTGGGTTAGCTTGATATCTTGCACAGAGGCATGTGGCATATATTATATCAGGTCTACTTGTTGTTAAGTATAAAAGGGACCCAATCATGCCTCTGTAGAGCTTGCACTCTAAAGATTTTCCACCTGGATTTGAGTGTAACTTATTTCCAGCGGACATGGGGGTCTTCATGACAGAGGCATCAGAGAGATTGAATTTTGAAAGAATGTCAGAGACATATTTACCTTGATTTATAAAGATTCCCTCTAATGATTGTTTGACTTGGAGTCCTAGGAAGAAGGTTAATTCTCCCATCATACTCATTTCAAACTCACTCTGCATGAGCTTTTCAAAATCTGTGCAGTGTTTTGCATTTGTAGAACCAAAAATAATGTCGTCCACATAAATCTGTACAAGTAGAATCTCATCACCTTTTCTTTTATAAAACAAAGTAGTATCAGTTGTACCTCTTTCGAAATTGTTAACAAGGAGAAAGGTTGAAAGATGTTCGTACCATGCTCTTGGAGCCCGTTTCAGTCCATATAGAGCTTTATCAAGGAAGTAAACATGGTTTGGGTACTTGGCACTTTCGAAACCTGGTGGCTGCTGGACGTATACTTCTTCTTGAATTTGACCATTCAGAAAGGAAGATTTTACATCCATTTGAAAAACTTTGAAACCTCTGTGGGCTGCGAAGCCTAAGAAGATTCTTATTGCTTCTAGCCGTGCGACAGGGGCAAAAGTCTTGTTAGAAAAGATGTGTGAATCAATCGATGAATCGAGAACAGAGAGAGATGGTGCTGAACGTCAGCGGCTTTTCATATATTGAGAGAACAATTACAAGAGATTGATTAACCTAATACTGACACATAAGAAACCTATATATACAGCTAAGTTACAGATAGCTACAGAATAGACCTTGTACTTTACATATTGTTAGCCCCAAGTATCTGTTATGTAAAAGTATTGAAAATATTATCAAGTCAGAAGACTAACAGAGATCGAGCAGAAGACTTAGAAGAATCTCAACAAGAAGACCAACAGAACTCAACAGAGTTCTGGTGGAACCAACAGAGCTCAACAGAGCTTTGGCAGAAGATCAACAGAAGAACTGTTCATACCCGAAGACCAACAGAGTTCTGGTATATGAACTCTGTTGAAGTGAAGACCTCTGTGAAGCCTAAGTCTCGTAGAAATCCTAAGTGTCAGACACGTGTCCATACTTTCCACATATGCCCTAAAGAAAGGAGACACACTTTCCACGTGTCATTCCAGGGTACGATAGTACACTGTCTACACTTTATCAGGGCTTTAAATAGAGATGTAGTGGAACAACAATTGTAAGCTTTTGGAAGAATAGTTTTCCACAATTGTTAAAGCACACACTGCAGAATTCTATAGCACTACCTCCGTACGATATTGTTCCCTCTGAGATTTCAGGATACACCATTGATCTTGTTCTTGGTGTTATCTATTATCAATATACGAGCAGCGTTTCATACTTGATCTTGTTATCATTATCATGTTCTATATTTGATTATCACTGTTACAATATCGTTTACACAATCACTCACTTTAATGGCTTTATTTAATATGCTTTCGCTGTCTATTTCTTTAACATTACTGTGATGCAACGTGAATCTGGGAACCTACAGTTGGTATCAGAGCTTGCTTGATTTTCTCAAATCAACGCATCCAATCTACCAAGGTTGATTCACTGTTGTTGATTGTGTGTGTGTTTCAAAGCTTCCTAGTATACTATGTTTTTACTGGTTAAAGATTAAAACAAGTTTTTCAGAGTTCTTTTAATATCATTTAAAGCTTTCCAGTCTAGTTTAAAGATCTTCTCTACTGTTCCATTGGTTACTGTTCACTTACTTTCAACTTATACTCTTTCAAAACCGTTTGAAACCGCATTACTCTGTTTTTCTGAAAAATGGCAAACAACATCAACGCCATTTATACTGCTGGTTCTCTGACCAAGCCTCCTACTCTTCTGAGAGATGAATATCCTCAATGGAAGATTAGGATGGTTAATTTCCTTGATGGAATGGACAAGGATTTAATGCGTTCTGTCACGAATGGACTTTGCCAACCTATGGTTTTGGTTCCACGTGTACCCGCAACAGAAACTACTACTGAGATTCTTGCTTATCTTAAACCTAAAACCACCGGGTTTACTGATGAAGAGAAACTTCAAATGGAAAATGACCTTAAAGCAGTTAGACTTCTGATTATGGCCATTCCAAACGAGATATTTCAAGAACTAGATTCATGTGTTACAGCTAAAGAAATCTGGGATCAACTTCTAAATCAACTTGAGGGTGGAATTAAGACCCAACAGAACAGAAGGACCCAATGTATAAATGAATACAACGATTTCAAGGCACTTCCTGAGGAAACCTTACAACAAACCTACAACAGATTCAATGTTCTAATCAACAAATGTAAAAAATGTGGGGTTGTTAGGTCGAAGGAAGACAACAATGTTCTGTTTTTGAAAAGTTTGAATGATGAATGGTTAAATCTGTCCATGTCTTTACAAGCTAACCAGGATCTAGATGCATGGTCTCTCACTGATGTGTATGTCACTCTCGCCGCACAAGAGAAGGATGTTGTCAAACAAAATGGCAAATCCACCATTGCAGGTCCTATTGCTTTAGTTTCAGAGTCAAAGAACACCACTGAAGAAAAATCCAACAGAGAATGTTCCAACAGAGACAAGAAGAAAGAGAAGAAGAAGGGTAAGAAAAGTTTGGTAGCGGAAAGTGATGATGAAGAAAGCTCATCAGAGGATGACGATATAAATGCTTTTGCTAAATCTCTTGCGTTAATAACTCAACAATTTAACAAGAGATTTGGCAACAGAGCATTTGACAGAAGAGGTAGATACGAGAAAGAAGGAAAAGATGACAGAAGAGGTTATGTTGCACCTCCACAACAGAACCACCAGAACAGAGATCACAACCTCAACCACAACAGAAGTACAATGCTCCAGTTCCACAGAAGGCTGATGCTGCCCAACCCATCAATCAGAATGATGGACGTTGCTTTAGATGTGGCAAACCTGGCCATTTCTCTGCTAATTGTAGAGGCGAACTGGTAAAAGACCAGGACTACTACAAGAACAAATACAAGTACAATTACAGAGAATGAAGCTACGTTGCTGAGACGGAGAATTGGATTTCTGATTCATCTTCTGACGATGAACCAGAGCAAGCCAATGCTGCTATGGATGATGAAAGTTTTGGAGAAGTTGATTGGATGACTGGAGAAAGGATAGAAAGATCTGAAGAGGAAGATATAGCTCATGCATTTGCCCTAACCGTAACAGAGCCAGACAACAGAGCGCTGGAGACTACCAGACCCAGTGCCAAGGTATGCTCATCTGAATCCAAGTCCGACTCTGAGTTGGAAATGCATGTGTCTTTGCTAACAGAGGAGTTTCAACTCTTAAAACAAAAGCTTTATGAGGAAAAAGAGTTAAGAAAACTAGCTCAGAAGGATCTGTCATTTTACAAGAGAGAGAAAACTCTCTTGGAACAGGAAAAAGAAGAAATATTCAAAGAGAAATATGAGCTAGAGATCTTACAACAGAAGATGGAAAGCATTTTTTCTGAAAAGATTAAAGAGTTTGAAAATGTTTTGAAACAAAGGACTTTTTTCAAAAGGAAAGGGAGGTTTTACATCAATCCCTGCAGAGAAAAGAAATTCAAATCAAAAAGTACCAGGATGCACAAGATGTGCACATTAAGATAAACTCACAGATGGATACGCAAGGTCTCGGTTTCTCTGACCTTGCTCCCTATAACGAAAAGAAGAAGACATCTCTGTCCTCTGCTTTTTGTGTTGGGAAAATCCAAGAGGATGTGATCTCTGGTACTACTGCTTTCAAAAGAATCAAAACCTCAGATGTTTACAAAAGAACCAGAAGGCTAGACTTTAGGAATGTTAGCTATGACTCCTTGAATCATGAAAAGGTTATTAAACCATCCTCAAAGTTTATTCTCTATCAAGGAAGAGCTAGAATCATACTTCCTAACTCTGTTAATAGTATGGATCCAACAAAGATTTTCAACTTCAATTCTTTCAAGGAACAGAAGTCTGTTACTTCTGTGGAAGAGTCCTCTGTTGAAAAATCACAGAGCGAGCTCAACCCTGAAGCACCAGTCTTCTCTCCCACTTCAGAAACAATTAGAACATCTTTTGAAGAAGATCTCATGAAAGTTCTTGAGGAAAATGCTGTTTCTGATGCATTGAAACCAAAGTTGAGAAAGTTTGTCAAAACCAATATCTCAGTGATAACCCCAGAGTCTAACACCCTCAACAGAGCCACCAGAGACTTTCTAGACTCTGACAGTGACTCTGACCCTGAGGTAGATGAGCAAATTTTCTGTGCTCAAAAGAAAGTTTTGCATAAACCAAAGCAGATACCCGCATGATGTTTTGATCTGAAAAAGGATGTCTCATTCTTTAAGAAACAAGCTAGATTTATACCAATGACTGAGTTTGATAACAAAAGCTTTAGGGTTCTTGCTTCTAACACAATAGAAGTGAAGAAAAGAGAGAATGCCAGAAATGTTCCTGTAAACAACAATACCTCTGTTCCCTTAGCTTTTAAGCCTGTGAAATTTACTCCAGAACAGAAGGGCAAATGGATAGTTAATGACAGACCTATTCCAAATTCTGGTGTAACTCAAAGAAGAAACTCTTTTTGGCAAAGTGAGTCTGTTCCAAAGAAAAACAACTCTTTCAAGCAAAAATAGGACAGAATGTATGGTCCTAAGGTTTTTCAGAATCAAGTACCATTCCAACAATAGTTTTTGAACAAAAACAGCAATGTGCATCAGTTATCTTCATGTTCTATCAACTGCAATTGCATTTAACTGTTGTTAAAACTGCAAAATCACATGAATGGGTCCCCATTGTGTTCTGAATCAGTCACCACAAAGGAAAAATCCTAAGACTATTCAGAATACACAGAGAATGACCTCTGGCACAACATCAAAGAATGTAAAGCCAGTAGGAAAGACTGTTAACACCCCAAAGCCTAACAAGAAAGACCTATCTTGCAATGGGTACCTAAAAGAAACTAATCTGTCTTGCAGAAGCATCATGTGCAGATCTGGTACCTAGATTCCGGATGTTCCAGACACATGACGGGCAATAAGGAGTTGTTGACTTCATTTAAGAACAAGAAGGGAAGTGCAGTAACCTTTGGAGGAGACAATGGTGGACAAATTAGAGGATATGGTACTTTAGTTAATGGTGGTGTTTCAGTTTCTGAGGTTGCTTATGTTAAAGGATTAAATCATAATCTTCTCAGTATAAGCCAACTCTGTGATCATGGATTCGATGTCAATTTTAGGAAGAAGTACTATTCCTTGTTGCTTTCCGAGTCTGGTCAAGAACTTTTAAGAGACGACAGAAAAGGCAATCTGTACAAAATGAACTTTAATCCAAATCAAAACTCTACAACAGAGAAACTCTGTTTAGTGTCTTTGAAAAATGAAGATGCCTGGCTCTGGCATAAAAGATTTGCCCATGTAAAATTTTCAAATCTTGACAAGCTCGTGAAATTGAACTTAGTGAAAGGACTGCCTTCACTAAAATTTGACAAAGACCATCTCTGTTCCGCCTGTGAATTGGGTAAGATGAAAAGATCTTCACACAGAACTAAGAGCGATCACAATTGTCCCAGACCTTTGCATATGCTTCATATGGATCTCTGTGGTCCAATCTCTGTGCAAAGTCTGTCGGGCAAAAAGTATATACTTGTGCTTATTGATGAATATTCTAGATATACTTGGATTGTGTTCATCAGAGTAAAATCTGATGTCCCAGAAATTCTGATAAGTTTGTTGAGAAGGATACAGGTTCTGTTAGGACTAAAAGTTCAAAAGTTGAGAAGTGATAATGGCACAGAGTTTAAGAACGCAAGAATAGATGCTTATCTTTCAGAAGAAGGAATATCCCAAAACTTCTCAGCTGCCAGAACTCCACAACATAATGGTGTGGTGGAGAGAAAGAACAGAACTCTGGTAGAAGCCGCCAGAACCATGTTGGCCGGTTCTGTCCTTCCTATCAACTTCTGGGCAGAGGCAGTCTCAACAGCCTGTTTTACCCAAAACAGAGCTGTAATAGTGAAGAGATTTAAGAAGACTCTCTATGAACTCATCAACAACAGAAGGCCAAACGTGAAATATTTTCACATTTTTTGGTTGCAAGTGCTACGTCTTGAATGACAGAGAACAGCTGAGTAAATTCGATAAGAAGGTGGACGAAGGAATCTTTATTGGTTATTCCTTGACCTCTAAAGCCTACAGAGTCTACAACACCAGAACCCGTGTCATTCAAGAGTGTGTAAACGTGTCCTTTGATGAAAGTACATCAAGTGCCTCTGATCGCAGATCAACAGAGGGGACATAAACAGAGTAGAAGAAGCCAAGTTCTTCAAAAACAAGGGAAGAAGATATCAATCTCGTGTTCGATGATTTCTTCGATGATGATGATTCCTCTGTCAACATCAACAGAGACGATCAAGCTCAGAATTCAACAGAACAGAATCTGACAGGTACAACTCTTACTGGTCCCTCCAATACTTCACCATCTACTTCTCTGTCTACAGGGGTCAATCAGATAAATGCGGAACCACAAAGAGAACCTGAGCAAGAACCATCATCACCCCTGTTAACTAATATTGGGAGAGATTCCCTATTTAAAAGCTCACCTTCACAGAGCCCTGTTGGCAACTCACAGAGCAATGAGGCCACTCTCCAGAGTTGTGTGCCACAGAGCCCTGGTGCCAATCCACAGAGCTCTGATGCTGAAGATCGTCATTTCCCATCAGAAGCACAAACTCCACCTGTTGTCCATGCTCCCATGACAAGATGGACAAAGGATCACCCTCATCATCTTATAATTGGTGCTGCTGAAGATGGTGTAAAGACAAGATCGGCCACAATCAATGAAACCTTCTTTGTAAATTTTCTAAGCATGATTGAGCCGAAGAAGATCACTGAAGCCCTTGAAGACCCAAACTGGATCGAAGCAATGCAAGAGGAGCTTCTGGAGTTTGAACGAAACAAAGTTTGGTCCATGGTTCCACTTCTAAAAGGCAAAGCTGCCATCGGAACCAAGTGGGTGTTTAGAAACAAAAAAGATGAAGATGGGATTATCATCAGAAACAAAGCCCGATTGGTTGCTAAGGGATACAACCAAGAAGAAGGCATTGACTATGACGAGACCTTTGCACCTGTGGCTAGGCTAGAAGCCATCAGAATCTTCCTAGCCTATGCTGCTCACAAGGGTTTCAAGGTCTACCAGATGGACGTCAAATCTGCTTTTCTGAATGGCAGATTACAAGAAGAAGTATATGTTCAGCAACCACCAGGTTTTGAATGTTCAGGGTTTCCAGACCATGTTTACAAGCTAGACAAAGATCTGTACGGCCTTAAGCAAGCTCCCAGAGCCTGGTATGAAACTCTGTCAAACTTTCTGTTGACTAATCAATTCGAGAAAGGTATTGTCGATAAAACTCTATTCTTTAGGTGGTATAAGAATGATATACTTCTGGTACAAATATATGTTGATGACATTATTTTTGGGTCTATACGGCAAGAGTACTGTGATAAGTTGGAGGAATTGATGAAAAGTGAATTCAAAATAAGCATGATGGGAGAACATTCTTTCTTCCTTGGTTTACAAGTAAAACAATCCATCAGAGGGACTTTCATAAGTCATTCCAAATACATCTCTAACATTTTGAAAAAATACAAGTTCAATAATTCAAAACCAATGAAAACTCCTATTGCCACTGGAGTCAAACTTGACTCTGACCTTAATGGTGAACCTGTAGATGTCAAGAACTACAGAGGCATGATATGGTCACTTCTGTACTTAACTGCTAGCAAACCTGATATAATGTTTGCAACGTGTCTCTGTGCCAGATTTCAAGCAAATCCTAATGTATCACACTTTTCTGCTGTCAACCGTATATTTAAATATCTGAAAGGGACTCAATTCTTGGGTCTCTAGTATCCTCTTAATTCTGGTTTCGAGCTTGTAGCATATACAGATTCAGATTATGGAGGATGCAAGAATGACAGAAAAAGTACTTCTGGTAGCTGCCAATTACATGGTGAAAAATTGGTGAGTAGGACATCCAAGAAACAGAACTGCGTTTCAACCTCTACAGTAGAAGCAGAGTATGTTGATGCTGCTAGTTGTTGCTCTCAAGTGCTCTGGATGAAAACTCAACTCAAAGATTATGGCATGGAGTACAATAAAATTCCAATTCTGTGTGACTCCAAAAGTGCCATAGCAATCACAGCTAACCCAGTTCAGCATTCCAAAACCAAGCATATCGACATAAGGTATCACTTCATAAAAGACCATGTTAAAAAAGGGACGATTGAAATGTACTTCGTTTCAACCGACTTCCAATTAGCTGATCTTTTTACAAAAGCCCTTGATGAAAGGAGATTTAACTTCTTAATCAGCAAATTGGGTATGCTGAACATGTCCTCCTAACTCTGTTTATAACTCAACAGAGCTTCTGACGATCCTACCAGAGCTCTGTCAAATAGTTGGGTAGGATAGTTCAACAGAGTCTCTGATGTTCACCAGAACTCTGTCAGGCATATTTTTTTTTCAACAAGCTCAGTAAATCTGTTTGTACATTTTTTTGTACATTTTTTTTCGGGGCTGAATAGACAAATCTTTCATATAAGCTCATCTTTCAAGGGGGAGCTTATAAAGGAAAACGTGCATGATTTTAGGGGGAGCAAGTCAAAATCTGTTTTTCAAATCTAAAATGACTTTGCTCCTTGAACCTAAAAGAAAATTCTTTTTGAATGGAAAACATGTTCTGATGAAAACTTTTTAATAATGTCAAAAACTTACCAGAACTCTGATATTTCACCATAGCTCTGTTGATTTTCACCAGAACTCTGTGAACCTTGTGAGATAGTTCTGTTGACGTTCTTTGATCACTTTCACATCAGATACAGAACTCTAAATGATTTTTAGGTAAAGGTGAAACATCTTGGGATACTTGGAAAGAAATGAATAAGTCATTTCAACAGAGGCAAAACTGTGCTGAGCTCCACCAGAGCTCTGTCTGTTTTCTACCACGTCATCAGAAGCACGTCATCAGAGATGCGGGGCATTCTTTAAGCGTCAACTACTTGTCACCCGCACATCTCTAACCGTGACGGTTTGCTTGCCCAGAAGCGGTCAGAACCAAATCTTACGTAGCATTCTCTGATTGAAAGACAGACCACTAGCTGTTTCCACGTTCTACTATAGAGGCCGTTCCACTATCTGAAACACGAGTGTCTACAGTACGTACGACGATTACCCAGCCACATGTTTAGCGTATAAATATCCATTACCCTGACCCATTTCTTTTCTTACGCTTTCTGATAATTAAAAAACCCTTCATCTTTCCCTCTCAAAAGTTCAAAACCTTCAAGTTCTTCAAGAAAAACCCCTAATCTGCAACAATGGCAGAACCTCAAAACTCTGCTGATTCAAGCCGAATAAGACCCGTCGATGAAATCATTATCCTCCCATACGAGTTAGCTGACAACAACTATCGATTCGACCCAAACCCATGACTCTATTTACCCCTATATCACATCTTCATAGAGTTTTTCAAAAACTCAGAAATCTGTAGTGCCCTTACAGCGTTTGATGATCATCTTCCTGCAATCTACGTCCAACAATGGTGGACCACGTGCCAGTACATAGAAGAACAAGATGGGATTGTTGGGAATGTTAACTCGAGAAATGGAGGAGCAGGAACAATCAGAATCCGTGCAAGCACTTTCAGAAGAATCTTCAGGATGAAGACCAAAAGACATCTTGGAATAGAAGCCTATGAAAAACCCCCCAATGTTGTTGTTCTTATTGAATTCATGAAGTTCTTGGGATACAACAAAGAACTGAACAGAATAGGTGAGTTCAGAAGACAGAATCTACCAACAATGTGGAACTTCATGTTCTCAACCTTGAACAGAACCCTCACTAGCAAATCTAGGAGTCAAGACCAAGCCAGTACAGAAATCCTACAGATCATGTATGGATTGTTCTTTAACAGAAATTTTGACTACGCCTGCATTCTTTACGACGACCTTCTTAACGCTGTCAACAGAAAGACCTCATCCATAGCAAGAGGAGGAGTCGTTGGAACCCACAAATTCCTGAAATTCATCAAGTTTCCTCGATTCATCAGTCTGGTAATTAGAAGAGCATTCGATAGACTGGAATTGGCTCATCAGGGAAAATCTACACCTGTTTGGGTTATGTCCAAGTTCCAACTCACGACTTCAGGTGAATACCCATTTATCCGAAGAATTCCAAGTACAATGCTTGCCCTAATCGATCCTCAAAACATCTCTGTCCAAAACTATGAGAGTGCTGCTCAACCTCAAGAACCTGAGATGAAAACCCCAGCATACTTAGGATTTGAGCCTTCATTGGAGAGTTTAAGTGAGAAAATAGCAGAGGAAGTTAACAGACCAGATAGAAGAGTACCCGAAGTGGGGTCTTCCTCTAGAGTGATGGAGGAGGAAGTAGAGAACAGAGCATCCAATATGGAGACTGTTCATGAGGGAGTAAAAGAAACATCAGAGGTGGAAGTTGTTTCCTCTGGTAGTGGTGAGAAAGAGGATGACAGAGAGAATGCCGAGAGTTCTATATCCCTAAGAGCCGAGGGAGATGAGAGCTTAGAAAAAGATGTTCAAGAGAACACAGATGATCGTATCCATAACCAACATCCCCGTGCTTCCACACAATCTAATCCTGGTGATCACGACCAAAGGATTATTGAAACAGAGGTGCACTCCTCGAACCCTAACCTGCAAGAACCGACAGAGGCGACTCTTCATGCCTCTACTACGCACATACCCGGGGAAGCTATCTTTGGTAGTGATGTTCATTCGCCCAAAAACATCAATAGGTCACCTCCACACAATGATGCCTCTGTGGCTCATATAGACATCACACAAAATAGACCAGAGATCTTTGTAATCTCACGTAGCATCTGTCCGACTCAGGGACAATGGGAGACCATAGTAGAACAAGGAAAGACTGTGCTTGATCCAAACTCTTCTCATCACATCAGATTTCCTTCCTCAGAACCTGAGCTGGAGGAGGAACCTCTGATCAGAACACCTGTAGATGTATCCCCTCAAAAGGATCATCAAGGATCGGGTGGAAGTCCTCCAAGAGACATCATCAATACAACTCTTGAAGGAGGCACCTATGAACTCGAGGTTCAATTGGATCCATGTGTTGGAACCAAGGTTACCCCCGTTGACACTGTCACAAGAGCAGAGTTCGAAAGCTTCTGTGATAGTATAAACAACTCCTTGAATGAGTATAAATTTATCAATGAACAGAAGGAGGAGCTGATCCGCAATGAGAATGCTCTTCTTAAAGAGGAATTGCAACAGATCTCTAATAAACATGCAGAGGTAACTCTGAAATATGCCGAGGCTGAAAACCTCAGAGCAGAGGATGAACGTGCCAGATCAGAAGCATTTAATAAACTGACAACAGAGATAGCAGATCTGAAAAGAGACAGAACAGAGGAAATGACAAAGACTTCGACAGAACTTGCTGATCTGAAGAAAATACTGGCAGAGAATCACAAGGAATCTGAAAGTACAGGATCTTATCTTACAATCAATATAGAAAGCAGTAATTGAGAAGTTGTATGATCAAGCCCAATTGTATTCAATGATGAACAGAATTACAGATCTAAGAGAAAGAGAATCTCAAAGATTACAGAGAATGAATACAAAGATATACAGGAAAATCAGTTAGCAATGTAGTGCTAACCACTCTATTTATACTGCAACAGACATGTTAAAGCTACAGTACAAATATGAAAGACTAATAGGAACAATACACGTGTCCTGATTAGTTTACAAAATACTAAGTAAAGTATCTCGTCATAAGTTCTGAACAGGTTGTTCATAACTTCTGAACATTCTTTTGATAACGCTTCTCAGATCTTCTGACTCTTTCTCTCAGAACTCTGACTCTTCTTATCAGATCTTCAACACTTGGTTTATTGACAAAACTCAGATCTAACAATCTCCCCCTTTTTGTCAAATAAACTTGAATTTTGCATCATCCAGTTCTTTCAGAGCAGGAACAATTTTCTGAAGTAGCACATTTCTCAGATTAAGTCTCTTGTCAATCTTAGCAATAATTTCTTGGATAACTTCCACTTGTTGATTAATTGCTTCTTGAGTGATATTTTCTTGCTTCACTTTCAGCATCTTTTTCTCCAAATTGTGCTTTATGATCCTTAAAGTTCCAGAACAGTATTTTGCAGTTTCCTTTGCTCTGAAGAAGATCTTTCGACTTTTGTTTTTCAAAAACACTCCCAAATCTGGAAATTTGTGAACACTTCCAGTCTTTAACATCTTTTTCTGCTCATCATCTGTATTGGGATTTGCCAGATAAACACATGGCTTTTGTAAATACAGAGCTATTTGGAAATCTGTATAACAATGCCACCTTAAGATATAGAACATGGCCTCAATCACCACACTTCTTGCCTTCCTTTCATTTCTGTCTTTGCTTGACTCTTTGAAGCATAGAAAGCTGTGTAATCTGTAGAAGTCAACCACTGATAGTTTCTCAAAATCTGCATCAGTGAAGTAATAAACCTTACCATCTTCTCTCAGAACTTCAAAGGATAAGTACTCCATCTTTCTGAATTTCTTAACCTTCAATTCTCTGATTCCAGTGATTAGAAAATCTGAGTAAACAGCTTGCTTTGTTTTGCCAAGACATCTTGATTTCTCAGCCAACCAGATCTGAGTCTCCTTAGGTCTATCATAATACACATCCAAGAATTGTACTTCTTTTGGTTTGAAGAACTCAGGCAGATCAAATTCAAGAAAGTATCCATTTAGATCAATGGATATTTCATCATCTTTGGGTTCAGACTGTTCAGCTTGATCAAAACTAGTTATCTGCACATTCTGAGGTGTTGTGTCCTGAACTTCTTCAACTTCATCTGACAGAATTTCATTCACTTCATACTCAGCAGGAAACACAAAATCATTGTGTAGAATCTTTTTGGGATTCACCTCAGATAGCAACCATTCACTACAGTTTCTGATTTTTCTTCTAAGATCCAACCTTCTCTTCACAGAGTTCATACATCTCTTCTTTAAACTCTCTCTTTCAGTTTCCACACTTACTTCCATTTCAATCAATAACCAATTTAGAGTTGCATCACTGTACTTCACCAACTCTTTTAATCTGAACATTTCAAGCCTTCCATGAACTGTATATGTGAACCCTTCTGTCTCCATTCCTTCATTTACAAATCCCTTCAGATATACATTAAGTCCTACAATATTTGTTGGACATCTCAGATTACACCTTACTTTTCTTCCTTCAATTGCTAGTTGAAAATCATACAAATACATATTTCTGACATAGATACCCAGAAGTCTTCTGCATTCAATTTCCATTAAGGCTTCTTCAGTACTAGAAAAGAACTTGACTAGAAAGATCTGATCATCAAGTGTTAGTCTGTGGAAATCAAAACTGGACATGGAAACCTTTGTATTCCTTTCTTTCAGCACTTACATTCTTACAAATATCAAATCACTGAATTCTTCTTGTTGGAACATCAGAACTTTCTCAATTCTTTTCTGGATATGCAGTCTTAAGTCAGGAACTCTGAATCTGTTAGAAGCTTCTGAGTAGACTATCTGAGCTCTGTCATCCATAAAACCATCAATATTACTTTCCAAAAGCTCATACTCTCCTTCTGTGTAGTAGAGATTATCATACATTTCCTCAGGAAAAATATCATCATGAAATTGTCTGGCTAATGGTACATCACTTAACTCTAGGATGAAATCACATACAGGTTCTTCTAGTCTCTGCAAGTTAATCTTTGGGATCTCAATTGGTTTTCTGAATACATACTCTGAAGGCATAAAGTAGTCTTTCACTTTCACATACTCTTCTTCTGTATTTAACTCATCACAAAAGGTAAATCTAAACTCATTTTCAAAATCCTGAGTATAATTCACAATTCTGTCTTCTTCTCCCATTAGATCAATAGGTCTTACCATTTTTATTCCTTGCTGAACTTTTTGAACATTCAAAGCTCTGACTAAATTATTATGCATCCTTCTGATCAACTCTTCACTTAACCTCCTTTCTTCTGATTCAGTACTTATCAATTCTTCACTTATCCTTCTTTTGTTATAAACAATGATATCTGTACATCTGTTTACCACTGCACTTTCCACTGTTTCTTAGGATCTCAATACAGATTCTTCAACAGTTTCAGTTTCAACATAATTTCCTTCCATCTCTGTGTCTAAGTTCAATTCCTCTGTTTTATCTGAATCACCACCATCTGTACTTTCCAACTCCATTTCCTCTGTATCTGAGCTATCAATCTGAACTATCTGAATCATTGCCTTTATATTTTCTTGTGTCTGATCTTCTGAACTTTTTGTACTGGCAAAGTGCATATCTGCTATCTCAAAATCTTCTATGCCAATGTCATCATCAGAACTTAACCTCTGTCTTTTCTCCCCCTTTTGATGATCATGAGGCTCATTATCATCAAACTTTCTCTTCAAGTTCTGATTAGAAGTACCTTCAGGTTCAGCTTCTGCAATAGGAATAGGATCAAGAGGCTTTGAAGTAGATGTCATTGATACACTCGGTGCTTTCAGTATAGATTCCTGCATACCTTGCATTTGTTTTAACATATCTTTTTGAAAACCAGAAATTATATCCATGATCTCCTTTTTGTGAGAATCCAAGGATTTTTTTACATCATCTACTTTGGTTTCAACAGAAATCAACTTTTTCTCCAACACAACTTTCAAATCTGACACCTCATCATTCAAATCCTCCACCTTCCTCTCCAAATTTTCTACTTTTTCCCCCATCTCCTTGTTTTGTTTCTGAATCTTTTCAAATTCAGAAGTTTCTAACAGTGAACCTGAACCAACAGATGGTCCAGTTTTCATGTGCCCAGAGGGCTCATGGCCTGTAGATAACACAAAGTCATCTTGTACAACAGATGCACGTTTGAATGAGGCTTTTGTAATGTTCACCTCACCGGGACTTCCATCCAATCCTCGACACCCAACATTAGGTATGTCTATGAATGTTGTTTCAGGAATACGAAATTCCTGATTTGTGCAACTGTCAGAAGGAATTTCAGGCTCAATATGAATAGGACTGTGATATTCAGACTCAATGTGTTGAAAAATAGGTTGGGATTGATCACCTCTCTCCAAATGAGTTTGGGATGGTTCCCTGATTTGTGTGAAACAGTAGCATGTTGAAATGCTTCTGAGTGGGTATGGATGGGTTGTTCAAGATCCACCACTAGGTCCATGGTGTTTGTTTCAATATTGGACACCAAGAGATGTGAACCAATAGCATTTGTGGTTACCTGGCCAAGATTAGCTGGTTCAGAGGCATCTCTTTCTGTTTGAACCTCTGTTGACAATCTCTCATCCTCACCACTCTCATTCTGTTTTTCCTCACTGAGTCTAACCAAGCTCTCAGAATTTTCCCCCTCAAGTCTCTCAGAATGTTCACCCATCTGAACATCCTCCCCCTCTCTAATTCGACTAGACCCCTCACCTCTCTTCTCAGGTTGGTCCTCTTGGATAGGGATTTGAGGTAATTCAATTCCCATAGAGGTGCAATAAGCTTTTAAAATCTCACTCTCCCTTGGAATATAATTCCTAAGTGATTTTGGCAACATTTTATGATTGGGATAGTTTTCAAGTCTTGTTACTGAGGTCATCTTGGCCAAATAAAATGTGGGACCATGCTCTTCATTTGTTCTTCTTGAGATTGTTCTGTTTTCCTGCATGGCATACCAAATAACAATTTGCCAGTACCTTATATAAGGAATGTATGTCAGTGGAGCATCCTTTGTTTTCCTCTGAATTGCTTTCTGATTCTTCTCAAACGTATTCTTCATGTCTTCCCAAAGTATTAAAGTATAGTCATAATGCCTATTCTTCACTAAACCCTGAAAGATCTGAAGAATTTGTTTAGAACCTTGATCAGCAGAACTATTCTTCCCTGACAAACATTTATTTACCACATGAAAGAAGCAAGCCCAAATAGGTGGTAATTTGTTTCTTCTGAACAAACTGAGAGTCCTCAATCTTTCATTGTATCCCAATTTCATAAATTCAGCTATTAATTCCTCTGTTAGGGGTGAGTCTTCAAAATCTGTCCTTCTTTGTACATCATCTTTCTCTGGTAGATTCAGCATTTCTCTTAGTGTAGAGATAGATAAGGCAAATGTCACTCCTCCAATTTCAGACACAAACTTATTATCTTCTAACCTAAGATGTTTCCACCATTGTTGTATTTACTGAACAGGAACATTTTTGCTTCTTGTAAACCATTTTCTATAAGGATGATGTTTGAATAATTCCATGATAATTCTGTGTTCAGGTTTAAATCGACTTTCCTCAAACAATATAACACAGTTATTTTCAGATAATTTCAACCATTCACTCTCAAGAACAACCCTTTCCACGAAAATAGGTCTATCTGACATAATCGACCCTGCAGCACTCTGTTCATGTTCAATATTAATGTTTACCTCATCTGCATTTCCTTCTGATTCATCCATTTGTTCATCTTCTTCATCATTTCTTATTGCCTCTTCCTCTACAGCTCTATTATGTACTTCATCATTATCCGAATCAGATGAATCCATTATCGATTTTGTAGAATGTAGAGAAATTGGACCACTCTTTCGTATTTCAGACATGATTTAAGAAGAAAACAAACTCAAAGAACTCTGGATTTGATTCGTATCTCACTTTTCGCTCTAGAATTTGAAAAGATTTGAAATAGAGATTTTAAGACCTATTTAAAATCCGCGAAGTTGAAAGGTTTGACGGAAAAGCGAAATCAATGTTATAACGGAGTCAACACATTTGAAATGCCACAGAGGATTTAAATGAAATGCGTGGCATAATCAAACAAATATGAAGCTGACACGTGTTAGTGGATAGAATTTTGACTCAAGTCAAAGATCTGAATAACACGCTCAGATGTTTTGACTTTCCTTTATCAGATATCTGATTGTTCTTACTCAGAGTTCTGATTCCATAATTCAGAAGAATTTTGCCTTGTAACCAAAATGTCATTTAAAGTCAACTTCTGACAAATATAAAACATCTTGATTATTAAGAAGAGGTTTGAACAGATAGAAACACTTTTTATCATCAAAATTATGTTCATATTATGATGATTTTCAAAAAAAAATCATTTAAAATCTTATATCTGAATATGAAATTTTTTAATTCAGATATAGTTTGAACAACAAAAAAATTTATCATTAAAAGCTTGTTCTTCTTAGAATGATCAGAGATAAGAAATGAAAACAAACCTTTTAAGCATCACAAAGTGATTTCCAATCAAAAAAAAATTTGATGCTCCCCCTTGACTTGAGCATGCATTTGACTATTTATGATACATAAAGATGAGATAAAAAGATAATAGAAGAAGCATAATCCACACAGTTGAAGTATTTGTATTTCTCAAAAGTAAATTTTTGAAAGTTAGATTGCTGAAGTATTGACTTAGAATCTCTGACCTTAAGACTCAACTCAAGACTCAGAGGTTCTGAACTCAAGACAGGTTCTGAACTCAAGACTCAGAAGTTCTGATCTCAGTACTCAGAAGTTCTGAACTTAAGACTCAGAGTTCTGAGTACACTACTCAGACAATTTTACTTAGAAAAATTTAGCATTTTTAAGAAAAAACAAATATTTTCAATTAGTCAGATTAAGCATTCCTATTTTACATATGAGAAAAGAGAACCTTTTGTGATCAAGAGGCTTTGTGAACAAGTCAGCCAATTGATACTTTGTATGCACAAAGTGCATCTCTATAGTTCCTTTTTCTACATAGTCCTTTATAAAATGATACCTCACATCTGTATGCTTAGTCTTTGAATATTGAACAGGGTTCTGAGTAATGGCAATTGCACTTTCTGAGTCACAATAGATGGGAATCTTGTTAAGCTGATATCCATAGTCCATGAGTTGTGTTCTCATCCACAATGTTTGAGAGCATGAAGCAGCAGCAACAACATACTCTGCTTCAGCAGTTGAAGTGGACACACAATTCTGCTTCTTTGATGCCCAACTCACTATTTTATCTCCCAAAAAGTGACAAGCACCAGATGTACTCTTTCTGTCCAACCTACTTCCTGCATGATCAGCATCAGAGAAAGCAGTCAATTTGAAATCAGTTTCTTGGTGATCCTTTGAGATATCTTAAAATCCTTTTGACAGCCAACATATGTGATTCTTTTGGGTTAGATTGAAATCTAGCACAGAAACAGGTAGAAAACATGATATCTGGTCTACTTGCAGTCAGATAAAGTAATGATCCAATCATGCCTCTATGGAGTTTGATATCTGCTGAAACACCTTTGAGATCAGCATCTAACTTTATGTTAGTTTCCATAGGTGTTCTCATAGAAGCACAATCAGACATTTTGAACTTTTTCAGAATGTCTCTGACATATTTTCCTTGATTTATAAAAATACCTTTTGGTAATTGTTTGACTTGAAGACCAAGAAAAAAATCCATCTCACCCATCATGCTCATTTCAAATTCAGATGACATGATTTTTGAAAAATTATCACATAATTCTGGACTGGTAGAACCAAATATTATGTCATCAACATAAATCTGAATCAGAATTAAATCATCACCCTGTTTCTTTAAAAACAAAGTTGTGTCAATCTTACCTTTCTTGAACCCTGAACCTAACAGATGTTTAGTAAGAGTGTCATACCAGGCTCGTGGTGCTTGTTTTAGACCATATAAAGCTTTGTCTAAAATATAAACATGATCAGGGAATTCTGGATCAACAAAACCTTCAGGTTGATGAACATACACCTCTTCATTAAGTTTGCCATTTAGAAATGCTGATTTGACATCCATCTGATACACCTTGAAGTTCTTGTGTGCAGCATAGGCCAAAAATATTCTAATTGCCTCTATTCTTGCCACTGGTGCAAATGTCTCATCATAATCAATTCCCTCTTGTTGACAGTATCCCTTAGCAACCAATCTTGCCTTGTTTCTGATGACAACACCTGACTCATCCTTTTTGTTTCTGAATACCCATTTAGTTCCAATAACAGATTTACCTTCAGGCTTTGGAATGAGTCTCCAAACTTTATTTCTTTCAAATTGAAGCAATTCCTCTTGCATTGCTGAAATCCAGTCTGGATCCTCTAGGGCTTCATTTGCTTTCTTTGGTTCAATCACACTTAAGAAACCAGCAAACATTGCTTCATTTGCTGTAGCTGATCTGGTCTTTACTCCTGCTGATGGATCACCTATTACTTGATGAATAGGATGATTTTTAGTCCATTTATTTTCACTAGGGAGTACATCAATCTCTGAATAATTGTTGTTTGCATCATTCTCATCAATGATTGCTTGTAATTCTGAACTGTCCCCTTGTTCGGATGTATGTGTAGAAGTTGCATCCAAGTTTGGATTATGAGCAATGAAGTCAGAATTCTGAGTGACTTGTTCAGAGTTCTGAGTACAAGAATCAGAATTCTGATTACAAGGATCAGAATTTTCACCACTTGTATTTATCAGATTTGGACATTCCTCTGATGGACCTTTGTCAGAAATAACAGTTGATTGAACTATTTCTGGATTCCTATTTTTCATCTCTTTTACCATCTTTGGGTTTTCATATTCTGCATAAGAATCAGAAATCAGTTCTAGAAAAGCATCCTTAAACAGTAAATTGAGTTCTGAACAAATAGGATAATATTTTGTATCAGAAGTCATTTTTGTCTTGTTCTGCATGAGTTCTGAACTGTCTTGTTCAGAAGTCCTTATTCTGGCTTCATCAAAAGTTACATTTATGCTCTCCATCATCCTCTTGGTTCTTCTATTGTAGATTCTGAATGCTTTGGAAGTTAAAGAATAACCCACAAAGTATCCTTCACCTGCCTTTTTATCGAATTTGGCAAGATTTTCTCTGTCTCTAAGAACATAGCACCTGCAACCAAAAACATGAAAGAATTTTATTAATGGTTTTCTTTTATTTATCAGTTCATAAGCAGTTTTATTTAATCTTTTATTGATTAAAGTTCTGTTCTGTGTAAAACAGGCAGTTGCAATTGCTTCAGCCCATAGGAAGGTAGGAAGATTTGCATAATCCAGCATTGTTCTCGCAGCTTCAACTAGAGTTCTGTTTTTCCTTTCAACAACACCATTTTGTTGAGGAGTTCTGACAGAAGAAAAATTGTGAGAAATCCCAGAACTTTCTAAAAAATTCTGAAGAGTCTCATTTCTGAACTATGTTCCCTTATCACTTCTGATTTTCTGAACTGGAAGTTGTAAGAGAACTTGAATCCTTTTGATAAAATTTATCAATGTAGTAGCAGCTTCTGACTTAGCTCTTAGGAACTCAACCCATGTGTATCTGGAGAATTCATCAACAATCACAAGCATATATTTCTTTCCTCCCATAGATTGAACTGAAATTGGACCACAAAGATCAGTATGAATCATTTCTAATGGTGCTTTGCAAGATGAGCCCATTTTTAATTTGTGAGAACTCTTTTTCATCTTGCCCATTTCACAAGCTGAGCATAATGATTCTTTTTCAAATTTAAGCTTTGGTAAACCTTTAACCAGATGTTTTGCAACAAGATTATTAAGATCTTTGAAATTCAGATGAGAACATCTTCTGTGCCAAAGCCAACATTCATTTGCAGTTGAATTTGATAAAAGACAAACTGTATTTAATGTTTTCAATTTTGAAAAATTAACTACAAATAAGTCCATATGTCTTTTGGCCCAGAAGACTTTAACATCATTTTCAGTTAAAATCATGCAACCTGTTATTTGAAACTTGATTTGACAAAGACTGTCTAAAAACTGACTTATGCTGAAAAGATTATGTTGTAATCCTTCAACATAGAAAACCTTTTGGATAGTCAGATCCCCTTTAGTTAAATCCCCATAACCTTTGACTTGTCCTTTGCTATTATTTCCAAAGTTTACTTCTCCTCCAGCCTTTTCTGTGAAGTTTGATAGAAAAGACTTCGGACCTGTCATGTGTCTTGAAGCTCCTGAATCTAAAAACCACACATGACAGCCCTGCAAAAGGATCAGTTAGTTTTAGGTACCCATTTTGGAATGGGTCCATCTTTGTTAGTTTTGTCATTGGATTTAACATTAGTACCTTTTACGTTCCACTCAAAATCTTTCTTCAAACACCACTTTCCTTGAACATTTATGAAGTCAGAACATTTTCTGCTTACAAACTTGTTTAATTTCTTTTTGAAAGTTGTAACTTTTGATTTTTCAACATTTTCAACTTTCTTTTCTTTTATCTTTTCTTTCTTCTGAGTCTGAGGAACAGAAATTTTCTTCTTTTCTGTATTCTGAAGTACAGAAACATTTTTCTTTTCTGAATTCTGAATGTCTTTTCTTATGTATGAAACAAAAGTTATTTTGACTAGACATTTATGAGAATATTGGAATGAATCATTTTTACATCTAACACAAACAAGATTTTTCTTTGCAAGTGACAATAAATCTGAAACATAGGTCATTTCATTTTTATTGATACTGTTCAGAGTACAATTGCCCTTATTACAAGAATTTCTAGCTTTGAGTTCAGAAGTAGATTTCATTCTAAGCTTCTCAAGATTCCTTTTCAGATCATTCAACTTTGCAAGATCATCTTTCCTTTTGCTTTCTTCTTTTTCTGAAAAATTCAACTCCTTTTTGTTAGAAGAATTAGATGATTCACCTTTTTCATACGTACTTGATTCATTAAAGAATTTATCATTTTCTTTTAGAGCATTAATTTTAAAAAGATCATACTCAGTCTTCAGTTTTTCAAGCTCTGTTATTTTCTGAATAAAAATATTCTTTTCTTTCAAAGCTTCTTCAAGTTTAATATCCACCTCACAGTAATCATTTTCATGTTCATCATAAGCTTTCCTTAAGTCCTCAAGTTCTTGACTTACAAGATTAAACCTCTTTTCAAGTTCTAAAAATTCATCTGACTTTGTTTCAGAAAATCCAGTTGAATCAGACTTCTGACTACCTGAGTCAGAGTTCTGATTTACAGACTCAGATGTCTGATCTTTAGACTCAGAGTTCTGACTACAAAGTTCAGAATTCTGACTAGAAGATTCAGACTTCTGATTGACTGTTTCAGAATCTTTACTTGTGTCAAATATGCTCTCAATGTCATGATATGAAAAACTTGGTTGTTTATTTTTGTAGCTGACATTTAAAGAATCATACTTGAATTTAGTATCATTGTATTTTGGCTTCTCATCTGTTGGTTTAGAAACTTCTTTCTTAACCTTTTCTTCTGAAACAACTGACTTTTCTGTTTTAGACTCAGAAATTTTCTCATCTGACTTTTTAGAGTTTGGTCTTTGCAAATTGTCAGAACTTGTTATAGAACTAGCAGGTCTTATGAAAACTTCAACAATTTCTGGGATTTTTGGCTTAGGAACTTGAAGTTTCAAGTTGATTGGGGCTCTTTTTAAAGTGACATTTTCTTCCAATCCCAATCCCTTCTTTGGGTTGTAAAATCTTGTATCTTTAACATTGCTTATTAAAAGATTTAATGTTTGCTGAGTCTGACCCCTTTTCAAATTCAGATCTTCCAATTCTTTGATTTTGGTGTATAAATTCTTTCTTTCCTCAAATAACATATCAAATTTTATTTGTAAATCACCTTTTTCATCCTTTATTTTTGAAAACTCAACTTTTAGTTCAGAGATCTTTTTCAACAATTTAGAATTTTCATCTTTAACTTTCTGTTTCTCAGTTTTAGATTCTTCATATTGTTCTTTTATTACTTCTTTTTCAATTCTGAACTTGTTAACCAAATTTCTTTTTCCTTTTATCTGTTTTCTTAGATTAGCAAATTCAGTTTTCATTTCACCAATCTATGTCATTAACTCTATTTCAAGTGAAGAATGTACCTCAGCAGATGACTCAGAATCAGCATCCTCAAAATCAGAATCATCCTCATTCCTCATTTTTGCCATATAGCTTTGCATCTGTGGAAAGTTGATATGATCATCTTCATCTGAAGTGTAGTACAACCAATTCTCCTGTTCAGCCAATAACGCAATTTCATCATCTCTCTTCTTTGCAAGCTGAGCCTTCTTGGTGTAGTATTCATAATCTTTCACAACTTTAACTCTGCAATCCTTGGCATAGTGGCCAGATTTTCCACACTTGAAACACAGATTCTTTTCTTTTCTCTCTTCCTTCTCTTCTTTGTTTTCTTCACTTCTCTCTATTCTCTTTTCACTCTTATTTTCTTCTTTGTCTTCTTTCTTCTTATAATCTGAACTCCCAACTCTCTTATAATTTCCTTGAAATCTACCCTTCCCATACCTCTTGTTGAAAGTATTTGTCAGCAAATCTAGCTTCTTAGCCATTACCTTGATATCTTCATCATCTTCTGATCCTTCTTCCTTGTCAGATTCCTCCAGACTTGGTATCTCTGATAGATATGCAGTCTTTTTGGGTGCTTTGATTGCTTTGGACTTTGATAAGAATGCTAACTGATCAGCAACATTTTTCTTCTCTTCCACAACTAACTTGACAGAGTCTTCATGTTGATTAAGAACACAGAACAGATCATTTAAGTCTTCTTCACACATATCCTTTTTCATTTGCAGACTTATAGCAAATGATGACCATTCTGAATTTAGACTGTTCAGAAATTTGTAATTTATTTCTGACTTCGTTTTCTTCAGTCCATTTCTTCTCAAATCATTTAGAATAGTACAAAATTTACTGTATGTCTGTGTCAAACTTTCTGACTCTTTTGCTTTGAACCTTTCATAAACATTTATGCTTTGATTTAACTTTGCCTGAATAGATCTCACAGTTCCTAACATCTGCCTTTCCAATTCGTCCCACATTTCTTTAGCTGATGATCCACTGTCAATCCTGTTAAGAACCTCATTTGGGACAGCCAAAGTCATCAAAGTAATTGCTCTTTTGTCGATAGCATGCCTATTCTTCTGTTCAGCTGTGTATTGGGAATAATTCTTCTTCACCCTGGTCGCTGGAATTTCTGGAGTTGTCTCTGTAGCAGGGGTTGCAACAACATCGATATACACTTCAATTGGACCTTCTCGAATGGAGACCATAAGATTTTCATCAATGTTGTCTAGGAATTGGATCATACGAATTTTCCATTGCTGATACTCTTCTGGTATAAGAACAGGCGGTTTGGTTTCAGATCCCATGGCTAGATATTCTTTAGAAGACATGATTGAAAGAAAATTCAACAGAAAGACAAATTCGAGTTTCTTGATCGAAATGTAACAGGTAATTCAAGAATTGCTTAAGAATTCAAGAACTAGCCCTAGCAGCGGAATCGATTTTTGAACGAATCAAGAAATCTTCAAGAAATTGATCAATCGATCTTCGCAATCACAATCTTGAATGAATTTGTTTGTTGATTAGCTCTGATACCAATTGAAAGTACAGGATCTTATCTTACAATCAATATAGAAAGCAGTAATTGAGAAGTTGTATGATCAAGCCCAATTGTATTCAATGATGAACAGAATTACAGATCTAAGAGAAAGAGAATCTCAAAGATTACAGAGAATGAATACAAAGATATACGGGAAAATCAGTTAGCAATGTAGTGCTAACCACTCTATTTATACTGCAACAGACATGTTAAAGCTACAGTACAAATATGAAAGACTAATAGGAACAATACACGTGTCCTGATTAGTTTACAAAATACTAAGTAAAGTATCTCGTCATAAGTTCTGAACAGGTTGTTCAGAACTTCTGAACATTCTTCTGATAACGCTTCTCAGATCTTCTGACTCTTTCTCTCAGAACTCTGACTCTTCTTATCAGATCTTCAACACTTGGTTTATTGACAAAACTCAGATCTAACAGAATCCATGAACAGAACCCTGCCGATAACTTATGTCCTCTTATCAGAATCGAACGTCAGAACCTTGACAGAGTTAATTGACAACTCTGTTAAGAAAGCCATCAAAGACGCAACAACATCATCTGCTGCTCCACTCAACATCTCAAGCCCCAACCCAAACGACTTCCACGCAGATCTGTTCTCAGCCGGATGATGACAATTTCATCCAAGTTTGTAATGAAGGCACAGGCGACAGAGAAACACGTACAGACATCTCTTGACATTCACAAAGTCAACTTTGAGGGTCAAGTAGATGAGATCAGAACTGCCGCAACAGAAGTTGAAGACGCAATGAAAAAGGCAGTCACAAACTTCACAGATGCCATTTTACAGACTGCCACACTCAAACGACCTGCAGAAGGAGCACCAGAAGGAGAACCCTCGAGCAAAAGAGCCAAATATACTCCAAAGTTTGTTGCTCCGTCCTCACCCGCTTCTGGAATTGCACTATCTGATGATGATGATGATTTTGAAGATGCTAAAGAAGCTCATTCAGATAGCCAAATGGGTGAGTCCGCAGATCAACAAAAGGGGGAGAAGGAAAAAGAGAAGGAAAAAGAGAAAGAAAAAGAGAAAGAGGCTGAAAAGGGAAAAAGGGAAAGGCAAAGCGACAGAGACGACAGAGGCAGGGGCAGAAAGAGGAGATAGAGGGATAACATAAGAAAACATGCCAGAAATGACTATGGTGGAATTCGACTACATGTTCAAAGACAGAGTCATCAAACCAACATAAGAGTCAACGCAAGAACCACCAGAAATCATCTGTCTTGATACCCTCCTACAACTCCAAGAACTGAACCAAAGAGATCAGTCCCAATCTCTGCTGAAGAACAAACAAGCCAAGCCCAACCTCAAGTCAAACCCCAAGTTCTACAAGAGCCTGGACGACATGTTGATATCCTCATGACAGAAACCCATGAAGATCAGAACCCAATGGTACCATAACAGAACCCTGAACCATCAAACCAACATACCGAGAAACCATCCTTAGAAGAATTCTTTGGTTATCTCTATGCTGACAGAGACATCATCCCTGTCAATGCCAAACCCATCAACCCGTACCTCAATCCAATCAGAATAAACACCATTTCTGAATCAAGGCTAAAGTTCATCCAAACCAAATCAAATCTGAACAGAGCCATTGACATAAACTTCGGTATCCGCAGAATCTTGGACATCAAGCATAAGAAGTTCCAACATGACAGAGTCGTATACCATGAGTACACTGTTGAATCAATAGAAGGAAGAAATGAATTCTTCAATGACAATGATCTTGTCCTTTTGAATCCATACGATCTGATCATGCTTCACGCCTATTGCTTGAACTTTTCCGAAAGATACAAACCAACAAGAACTGCGCTACCAGAGGATCGATTCGCTATGCAAGAGTATCCTGTTCTATATTTGATTATCACTGTTACAATATCGTTTACACAATCACTCACTTTAATGGCTTTATTTAATATGCTTCCGCTGTCTATTTCTTTACCATTACTGTGATGCAACATGAATCTGGGAACCTACACATTTACACAATAATAACTCTAACACCCCCCCTCAAACTCAAGTGGGGGAAGAATGAGCCAAGTTGAGTTTGGAAACCAGGGCCCGAAAATGACCCGGAAGATGAGCTTTGGTGAATATGTCCGCTGTCTGATCAATGGTTGAAATCGATAGAAGTTTAACCGTCTTGCGAAGAACATGTTGACGAGTGAAATGACAGTCATTCTCGATGTGCTTTGTACGCTCATGAAAGACATCACTGTGAGCAATCTGAATAGCACTATTCTTATCATACCACAATGGTGTTGGAGAGATCTGATGAGCACCCATATCAGATAGTAACCAGCGTAGCCATACAAGTTCTTGCGTAGTGTCGGCTAAGGCTCGGTACTCAGCTTCAGTACTAGTCCGAGCTGTCAGATATTGTTTCTTGTTGCGCCAGGAAATAAGAGAGTCCCCAAGGAAGAAACAATACCCGGTGGTCGAACGAAGGTCTGTTATGTCTCCATCCCAGTCAGCATCTGAGAATGCACGGAGCGTTAAAGACGATGTGGATGAGAAGTGAAGCCGATGAAACATTGTCCCTTTGAGGTACCGAAGGATACGAAGAACCGCGGCATAGTGATCGGAGCATGGAGCTGCCATGAACTGGCTGACTATATGAACTGCATATACAAGATCCGGTCGAGTAACAGTCAGGTAGACCAAAGAGCCAACTAGTTAACGGTACCGTGTAGGGTCCCGCAACGGGGTTCCGGCATTGGGAGCAAGATGCAGATTTTGCTCAATGGGTGTAGATGCAACTTTGTTGTCTGTAATCCCAGCATTGGACAACAGATCTGAAATGTACTTGGCTTGACAGATATATAATGCGGAAGAGTCTGACAGAACTTCAAGACCAAGGAAGTAGTGTAGCTTACCAAGATCTTTCATCTCAAAGCATGAGCTGAGAGACTGTTTGAGATGGGTGATACCTGTAGAGTCACTGCCGGTAATGATCATATCATCAACATACAATAGGAGTAAGATAGTACCGGCAGCAGAGGTCCGAGTAAACAGGCCAGAATCATAATTACTCGGAGAAAACCCCAATGAAATGACAGTATTGCTAAATTTTTCAAACCAAGCACGAGGAGCTTGTTTGAGACCATAGAGGTCTTTTTGAAGTCGGCATACATGACCCTGTCGAGAGATCACACCTGGAGGGGGTCTCATGTAGACTTCCTCTTCGAGATCGCCATTGAGAAAGGCATTCTTGACATCCATCTGATAGAGTGCCATCTTTTGGTGGCGGCTATGGCGAGAAGACTATGAACCGAGGTGACTCGAGCCACAGGAGCAAAAGTTTCCTCATAATCAATGCCATATTCTTGATTGAAGCCTTTTGCCACAAGACGTGTTTTATATCGATCAATGGATCCATCGGACTTTGTTTTGATTTTGAAGATCCATTTGGAACCAATAGGTGACTTGCCCGGTGGGAGGGGTACAAACTCCTATGTATTTGCTTTGTCAAGAGCCTGAAGTTCCTCGGTCGTAGCTTGCGTCCAAACAGGGTTAGAAGCAGCTTCCTTGAAGGAAGTGGGTTCATGGTTGGACAGTAATGTAGCATAACAATGATAATCACGAAGGTGAGAAGGAACTTATCTTACCCGGTCTGAGCGACGTACTCCATCTTGTGGTTGAGAGGAGCTAGGATCTATAGACACAGCAGATGGCTCAGAAGTAGTACTTGGAGGTGGTGCAGATGATTGATCATGATCAGATAGCTCAAAGGAAGGCTCAGATGGAGGTGAGATGGAAGGAGGTGGGACAGATGAGGAGGTCACAGATTGAGGTGAGACGGAAGCAGGTGGACCAAATGGAGAGGTGAGTATGGGATCTAATTGGAGTGAGTCCAAAGAGATAGAGTTATCAGTGAAGAAGGAAGTGGAAGGATTGGGTATGTCTTGAAATTTGGACATTGTTGAGAAGGGAAGATGTTCCCAGAATGTGACATGACGGGATATACATAGTCTCTTAGAGACTAGATCCCAACAACGATAACCCTTGTGTTCAATACCATAGACAAGAAAGCAGCATAATCGAGAATGAGGTTCGAGTTTGGTGTGTTCATGAGGTTGCAACTGAACAAAGCAGGCACAACCCCATACTTTTAGGAGTTCATATGCAGGGGAAACCCCATGGAGCACTTCATACGAAGACTTTTGATTTAGGATGGGGGTCGGGTGTCGGTTGATGGTGTAGACAGCCGTGAAGGTAGCTTTGCCCCAAAAACGTTCTGGATACTTGGCTGAGATTAATAGAGTACGAACAGTATCGAGGATGTGGCGATGTTTACGTTCTGCACGTCCATTTTACGGAGCGGTGCCAGGACAGGAGTACTGAGAAAGAGTACTCTGAGATTGAAGAAAAGAGAGGAGAGAAGATTCCTTGTATTCCATAGCATTATCTGCTCGAAGAATCTTTATGGGCTTGGAAAACTGGGTCAGAATCATACGAGCGAAGGTAATATATATTTGTGGTAGTTTGCAGCGATGTTTCATGAGATATATCCATGTGAAGCGTGTGTGATCATCGATAAAGATAACAAAGTATCGAGAACCTCCCATGGATGGATGTGGTGCTGGCCTCCAAACATCAGAGTGAATGAGATCAAAAGAGGAAGCAAATTTAAATTCATTTAGTTGAAAGGGTAAGGCATGATGTTTGCCATGTTGACAAGATAAACAAGAAACGTTTTTCATAAGAAGTGTTGCCTAGTAATCCTGAACTAGCTAACAGTTTTATTCTAGCTAAAGATAGATGTCCTAGACGCTTATCCCATAATTCAAAGGAAGGGGTACTGGAAACAGAAGCAACAAAATTTGATGAGTGTAAAGGAAGACGGAGGTAGACCACTTCAATCATCCGACAAACTTTACGGCCTACTCCAAGGATCTGCTTGGTCTTTGGATCCTGCACAACACAACTAGACGGATGAAACAGAATAATTAGACCGGATTCCATAAGCTAAGTGATTGAAATCATGCTCAGAGATAAGTTAGGAATATGTAGCACATCAGGTAATTATATATTGGGGGTAGAGACAGTCCCACTGAAAGATACAGGTAAGCGAGTGTCATCCGCAGTACGGACTGATGAGAACATGCTGGAGGTTTTTGCTTAGAGATAAACTCGTCAGCCTTAGGTGTCATGTGGTTACAACATCCAGAATCAAATAGCCAAGGATTACCTGGTGCGGAGATATTGCACTGAGAATTCATACCCATAGAACCTGTCATGAGTCGCTCTATAAGCTTTTGGTTTCGGCGCAGGAGTTCCATAAGGTCAGGCAATGAGTTGTTGCTATGCGGTGCCTGAATTGTCGGCGTAGAGGAGTCTTGAGTGATTGATCCAGCATATGAATGAGTGTGTTGTTGCTTTTGCTTAACTGAATTCCATGGATGCTTTAGACAGTCAGACCCATAGTGTCATGGCTGTGTGATCCCACACCAGCGACATTTTCGAATTGGGCAGTTGAGAAGAAGATGAGAAGTAGAATGACAAAACTTGCAATCACTGTATTGAGACTAGCTATTGAGAGCCATCTGACTGATTAGAAAACTGATTTAGAACTGGAACTGAAGACTGGAAGGGAATTCCGGAATGTAAGGAACTGATCGTGAGGTACCGAAACTGTGTGTTCCGGAATTGAAAACTGAAAAGAGAGGAGTTTCTGAGTTGTGAGTGATGCAACTGATTGTTTTGGAATTAATTTCAGAAAAGTGAGAGCCGGAGTTGAGTTCCGGAATTGATCTCAAACCCTGTTGTCGCGGATCAAGAATGATCCGGAATTGAAGAAAAAGTAAGAACCGAAATTGTGGAAATGAGAATAGGTTCCGGAATTAGGGAACAGTTCCGGAATTAAAGAGAAACAAAACAAGCGGATTCCGGATGTGAAAGCAGTTCCGAAAGTGAGACAAAGCAGTACTGTAATTGATACAAATCAGTTCCGGAATTACGAGAAAATACGTTCCGGAAGCAAAAGAAGCAGTATTAGGCAGTTCCGAAATGTGAGAGAGTGCAGTTCCGGAATGTGAGAGAGAGCAGTTCCGGAATTTAGCAGTTTCGGAGTGTAAGAGAGTGCAGTTCTGGATTTTAGCAGTTCCGGAATGTGAGAGATAGCAGTTCCGGAGTGCCAGATTTTAGGTTGTTCCGGAATTTTAGCAGTTCCGGAGTATGCGACTTAGGGTTTTGCGATTCGACAAGAAACGAAAGTTATAGCAGACAGAACTCGAACAAAGAAAATCGAACAAGGAGAGTAATCAGAAGGATAGATGAGACATACCTAATGCTCTGATACCATGTTAGAAAAGATGTGTGAATCAATCGATGAATCGAGAACAGAGAGAGATGGTGCTGAACGTCAGCGGCTTTTCATATATTGAGAGAACAATTACAAGAGATTGATTAACCTAATACTGAAACATAAGAAACCTATATATACAGCTAAGTTACAGATAATTACAGAATAGACCTTGTACTTTACATATACACAATAATAACTCTAACAAGTCTCATCGTAATCAATGCCTTCTGCTTGGCAATATCCCTTGGCCACCAATCTCGCCTTGTTTTTAATGACCACCCCATCCTCATGCTTCCTATTTCTGAAGACCCATTTTGTTCCTATTGTTTGTTTCCCTCTTGGCAAAGGAACTAGGGTCCATACCTTGTTTCTCTCAAACTATAGAAGCTCTTATTGCATTGCATCTACCCAGTTTGGATCATCTAGGGCTTCAAAGACACGTTAGGGTTCGATCACACTGATAAAGTTTGTAAAGAAACAAAAATTAGCAGTAGCTGATCTTGTCTTGACTTTTTTCAGAAGGATCGCCGATTATTTGGCTCTGAGGATGGCTCTTCGTCCACTTTGTCGTCTTTGGAAGATGGTCATTAGCATCATCTAGTTGAACCTCTATGGTTACACACTGTGGTTCTGGTGCAACCTCTGTAGTTGATGGTACTTCAGTGCTTGAACTTGGTTCTTCAGCTTGTAGAGGTATTGGGATAAGAGTTGGAATTGATTCCTCTGAGGATATTGGGACCGAATCCTCGTTTTCCTCTGGTATTGCTTCCTCTATGGTTGCTGGAGTTGGTATTTCCAATGCCTCTGTGGTAGAATCTCTGCTTGTATCATCTTCTGTAGGCTCCCCCTCAGCACTTGCATCTGCACGTTTTACAGAAGAGGATGAAGTATTTCATGGACCAGTTAGAGATATACCTGACTCAGTCTGGTTGACAGAAGATATTTCTCCAGAGGCTCTGGTGGCTCCAGCAGAGGGATCAATATCATCATGGAACATCTCTTCAAATAGCAGATTCAGTTCTGCTTCTCTCATCTTGGAGATGCCAGAGGATTCCTTTTTCAGACCGAGTTCTGAACTGACTTGTTCAGAAGTCTTCTGAAAAGAATCGTCAAAAGAGACATTGATACTCTCCACAATGGTTCGTGATCGCAGAAGATAAACTCTGTAGGCATTTGAGGTGGCAGAGTATCCAATGAACTTGCCTTCGTCTGCTTTCACATCAAACTTACCACTTGCTTCTCTGTCGTTTAGGACAAAGCACTTGCATCCAAATACATGGAAGAACTTGATGCTTGGTCTCCTTTTGTTGATCAAGTGGTAAGGTGGTTTGATGTGCCTTTTGACTATTGTTGATCGATTTTGGGTATAACAAGCGGTTGATATAGCTTATGCCCAGAAAGAAATTGGCAATCCAGATGCTGTCAGCAAAGTTCTTGCAGCCTCCACAAGTGTGCGGTTCTTTCGTTCAACCACTCCGTTCTGTTGTGGGGTGCGTGCAGCAGAGAAGTTCTGAGATATGCCTTCTTCTGTAAGGTAAGCTTCAATGGCAGAGTTTTTGAATTTTGTGCCATTGTCGCTTCTTAACTTTGGAATCCTGCACTCATACAGAACCTGGATTCGTTTCATTAGGTTTATCAGAATATTAGGAACATCTGATTTCTTTCTGACAAATTCTACCCACGTATATCTCGAGTATTCATCAATCAACACTAGTAAGTATTTCTTGCTTCCTAGGCTCTGTGTAGCGATTGGACCACAGAGGTCAACATGAAGCATATTCAGAGGCCTAGGACAAGACACATCAGTCTTGCCTTTGTGTGAAGCTCTTTTGAGCTTACCCATTTCGCAAGCAGAGCACAAATGATCTTTACTGAATTTGACATTTGGCAGACCTTTTACAAGATCAAGTTTGACAAACTTATCAAGAGTATGAAAGTTCAGATGGTAGAACCTGTTATGCCATAGCCAGGCTTCTTCATTTTTACAGGCAACAAGGCAGAGTTTGTCTTTCTTGTTTTAGGCACTAAAGTTCATAAGGTACAGATCTCCTTTTCGTTCAGTCCGCAGAAGTTCGACTCCTGTATCTTCCCCTTGTAACGAGCAGAAAGTTATTTTGAACATAACGTCGAAACCAGTATCACAAAGTTGGCTAACACTGAGAAGATTGTGCTTAAGGCCATCCACATATGCAACTTTGCAAACTGTTATGTTTTCCTTTTTGATGACTCCATAGCCTTTTATATATCCCTTCTTGTGGTCGCCAAAGGTTACAGATCCTCCATCGAGTTTATCTTTGTAAGAGGATAGTAGACCTCTGTCGCTAGTCATGTGCCGCGAGCACCCGGAGTCTAGATACCAGATCGGCACATACTGCTTCTGTAAAACAATCAGAGATTTTTAGGTACCCATATCCAAATGGGTCCAGCTTTGTCAGGTGTCTTCAAGGTTTCCTTAGCATCCTTGGGTTTGGTTTTAACTTCTGATGAAGAACCAGTTCGTTTCTTCTTACCCTTGAATTTAGCATTCTTTTTTGGTAAAGAGAGGAAACAGTATGGACTAGAGAAGTGTTGGTTCAATTGATGCATAAGTTCAAAACAATGACAATAATGGATGTGCGAAGAGATTTGCTTGAACTTTTCATTAAAAACACTGAAACAGGGTACAGAGGCTTTATTATTACATTCTACCCTAGCATTTGACTTCCTATAACAAGAGGACCTATGTAGGATAGATTGTTGTTTTGAAAATTCTCTGTAGAGAGTAGCCTTCTGTGGACCCCTTCCTATGTGGTGAACTTCTGTAGGTTTCACTGTCACAGAAGAGAAAGATTTGTTATTTTCAACCCACTTACCCTTTTGTTGCCGAGTTAATTTTTCTTTAAAGGGCCTAAGAGGTTTTGGTTCTTTTGTACAAAGAGAGGATTTTTCCTTTTCAAGTTTTATTTTCTCAAGCTCAAGGGAGGTTTTGTCTTGTATAATGTCCAAAAAGTCTGGACAGATAGGAATCCTTGTGATTTTCTCCTTAGGAGGAATGATTCTGTTAAGAATTCCAGAGGGAAGTTTAAATCCCTCTGAATCACAGGGCACTATCTATGACTCATTTGAGTCAATCTCAGATTCGTCAGAGGATGAATCGTCCTCATATACAGAGGTTGAGTCACTTTGATCTCTTTCGACAGAGGCAGGACTCTCTGAGCATGTGCCATACTCGCTTTCTTCCTTGTCTTTGGGAATATCTTCCAAATCGGCAGAAGTATTTATCAAGATTTCCTCAGAGAGTTTTTGATCTTCAAAAGATGTACATAGGTTCTCATAGAAATTGTTTTTACCGATTTCCAATAACTCATTTTCAGAAATGTTTTTCAGTTTTTCTTATGAAGAAGCGGGCAAAAATTCAGGTGCCTCTGTAGATAGTTTTGTTTCAGAATCTATTGTACAGACAAAAGCAACCTGTGTTTGAGTCTCGGGGTCACCAAACTTGAAGATTCCTATCTGATCCTGTGTTTTCAGATATTTCTTAGGTTTTGAGTCTCTTTTGACAGAGGCTGAAAATAACAGATCTGTGTTTTCAAACCACACATTTATAATCTTCAGAGGTTTCCTCTTGTGAGGTTCCCCAAAGACTTTTTGTCTTTTGCTAACAGAGGTTAAGTTTGGAAAACCTTGTTTTCTTGTGTTTCCAATACAAAATAGAGAGGACAGAGACTTGTCTCTTTTGGTTCCAGTGTGTTAGGTCCATGATCTTCATACAATCCAAGTATTGTGTAACAAGATGATGAAGAACATTATTGAAAAGGAAATCTAACCTAGAGAGAACACAAAGTGATTAGAGATCTACATCTTGTATTAATGAATTCACTACTTACAAACTACAAGTAAAGACCTATTTATAGTCTTCATCACTTGCTACAACAATTAATCATAAGCCCTTTAACACAGCTATTGCTTTACAAAACTTTCTATTATAAAGGACAACTTCAGTGTCCTAACACAGTGTATGGATCTATATCACAGAAGCCAATTCCCCGTCTCCCTATTTGTGTATTCACCTTTCATATACCATCTGTGCATCTTGGTATTTCTTAATTAAAAGGTCTCTTCTGAGTAGGTCTTGATAAAGGACTTCTCTTTCCTTTTGAAAATAATGTTTAAGAGCAAGACTATTCATTCTATCGCTCTCAACATCCATAAGTTCTTTTGATTTAGCTTTTAAGGCAGAGTTGAGTTCTGAAATCTTTTCTTTTAAAGGGTTTAGATGTTTGTGCCAATTTGTTTCAATCTCTTCCTTTTCTTGAAATATTTTTGCCTTTTCTTGAGTGAGAAGTCTGGTTTCTCTCTCAAAGAATGCAAGCTTCTTCTGGACATTTTCGCAGGCCTTTTTAAGTTCAGTGTATTCAATAGCCAGTTTAAGCAAACCAGCTTCTGTTTCATTAGAGGAAGAGTCAGAAGTGGATACCTCACTGTCAGTGTCGGAGTAGCTGACCTCTGCCATCCCGCAGAACAGGGCGTTCTTCTTTTCACATTCGTCAGAGGATTCATCTGACTGCCAGTTCTCTTGCTCTACCATGAGCGACTTTTGAGCATAGTATTATGTTTTCTTTTTGTAGAAAGCAGAGTCCCTCTGAGGGCGGTTTGGTTTGCTCCCTCAGTCTGCAGCATAGTGGCCTGGCTTGCCACAGTTGAAACAACCCTGATTCTGGGGTGCATTCCCAGCTCTATCGCCTGACCTCTGTTGGTCACCACCTCTGTCACTTTTGTCATTTGACCTCTGTTGGTCATTCGATTGCGTTCATAACCTGACTTCTCTTCCCTGATTCCTTGAATCACCACGATCATCTCTCCCATTGCGTTCACAACCTGACTTCTTCTGGTATCCTCTGCTGAACTCTCTTGTCAATAGAGCTAAAGATTTAGCTATTGAGGACATTGTTGTCTCCTCTTCTTCTACCAATTCCTCCTCTTCACTATCAATGACCAATACCTTCTTCTTCTTCTCTTTCTTCTCCTCCACATACTTCTTCTTCTTTGGCTTCTCCTTTGCTTCTGTAGCCTTACCAACAAGTGCAAAAGGCCCACCGGTTTCAGCTTTTGCTTGTGCAATCTGTGGTTCTTAGGCAGCCAGTGTTCCATAAAGATCTGACAGAGTCCAGGTGTCTAAGTCCTGATTAGTTTGCTGAGACATAGACAACTGGAGCCATTCTTCATTAAGGCTCTTTAGGAACATGACGTTGTTCTCTTCAGAAGTTCTGTGAATTCTGAACTTCTTACACTTGTTGATAAGAGAGTTGAACCTGTCGTACGTTGACTGCAGAGATTCTGTCGACAGAGCTTTGAATGCGTAGTATTCGTTGATGCATTGGGCTCTGCGGTTCTTCTGAGTGTTGGCCCCTCACTCCAATTGTTTCTCCAGTTCCTTCCATAGATCGTATGCAGATTCACACGCATCTAGGGATTGGAAGAGGTCATTGGGTATGGCCATTATCAGAAGTCGCTTGGTCTTCTGAGCGATCTCATACTTCTCCCAGCCAGTATTGGACCACTTGTCCTTTGTCTTTGGTTTCTCGTACTCAGCAATCTCTAGAGTATCATCTGTGGCAGGTACACGTGGTACTGTGACCATGGGAACGAAAGGAGGATTGTGGATATAGTGAACGAGTTTTTTGTCAGTACCCTCGAAGAAGTGAATCATTCGTATCTTCCATTGAGGGTACTCATCTCTGAGTAGAGTGAGTGGCTTGGTTAAAGAACCAGCGGTGAAGAAGTTGTTCGTGTTCGCCATTTTAAAAGAAGTTTGAAAAATACCAGAAAACAGAGTATGAACAGCAGACTTTCAGATGATGGAATGGATTTTTCTAATTGAGTTTATAAGCTTAAAACCTTGAACAATGCACTAAAATGGAAAGATTTAACCAATGAAACAGGTTCTGTTAGTTTACTAAAGTCGAACTAGTCGAGAGTAGCAGAAAAACAGAGGTTGTTTGAAATATATGAAGAACAGTCTAAAATCAGTCCAAGTTTCTACCGAAAAGAGTTGAAATCATTGTCAGAGTGGATCTCTTGATATAGAAAATCAAGGAAGGCTCTGATACCAATTGTTGATCCCGATATTACTCAACAATGATATAAATATCTATTTGTTCAAATGAATAAGAGTGCGGAAGCGTCTTAACGAACTAAAGAGATATTCTAGGTAGAAAAACACACAATCAAATACGTGAAACAGTAATAACACAAGAGTTTTATCTCAAAGATTCACTGTATATTGATTAAACAAGAACACCAAGAACACCGAAGCTATGAATAATATTTTGTTCTAACAAGTGTGTGTGTGTGTGTGTGTCGTGCAAAGTTGATAGAAGAGCTCAACATGAGCCTTCTATTTATACTATTCTACAGGGGACAAGCTTTAGACAAGAAGTACTAAGGGTACAAAGACACGATCGTGGACTGCATCAGGTACAACGTTAATGTAGTGCGTCGTTTTCTGCAAAGGCTGTAACCTATCAGAGGTTGACACGTGGAATGTCCTTGTCTTGAACTTTAGAATTCTTCATTCTTCGTACAGCAGAGGCACGCCTTGTACGAATGATCTTCAGGATCTTCGTACAGCAGAGGCACGTGAGAGGCACGAACGTCCTTGTCTTGAACTTCAGAATTCTTCATTCTTCTAAGTCTTCTTACCACAGAGGCTCTGTGACCTTGTCCTCTGAGAACATCTTCTGTAGATCCTTCACTTGGATCTTTACACGGTGTCTTGGCAGAGGTTTTCTCGATGTTTTACACTTAGCCTATTTTCAATACTTCTTTACATAGAAGTTGGAGATAACAATACATATCGAAAAGACTTGTATAAGTAGACATCTTTGATATAGACCTAACAGAGTGATCGTTTCCATAAGTTCAGACAGCACAGTGCAAAGAGTACACTGATTAATAACACAGTCAAACTTTTCTTAGACATATAGATGGCAACGTTTTCGCAGACCACAGTAACACAAAGTTTTCGCATACCAAACAAACCAAAGTTTTCGTAACCTCCTTGCAAACTTTTCGCAGACAAAAGTTTTCGCAGACAAAAGTTTTCGCAGATGACCCTTGCGAAAAGAAAGTTTACTTATCTCACACCTTGCGAAAACAATAGTTTTCGTATCAAGCACCTTGCGAAAACTAAAAGTTTTCGTAACCTTCTCTTGCGAAAACAAAAGTTTTCGTATCACTCTCCTTGCGAAAACAATTGTTTTCGTACAAAGACCTTGCGAAAACAAAATGTTTTCGTACAAAGCCCTTGCGAAAACAAAATGTTTTCGTAACCAACACTTGCAAAAACAATACTTCAAGTAGCCTTGCAATGCAAAAACTTGAACTTTTCTCAGAAGCACCTTGCGAAAACCTCTGAATACCTCTCTTGAGTCATGCGAAAATTTCTATGAGTGTTGGGAATAAATTGTATTGAATAGAAGTTAATGGGTTAAAGTTGTAACTTTTATATTTGGGCTTAATAGGTTAATGGGCCATGGGCCTCAGGCATTAAGCCTTAGTATAAATGTTTTCTTAGCCTTAACTTGTAGGTTAATCATCCTATAACCATTGTAACCGTATTCTGAAAACTCTCTGAATGGTTTATGAAATAGAGGGATGACGTATTGAAATCAACTGTGTTCATTGCTTATTGTTTACTGATTTCTACTGTATTGCACTAATCTGGGATCCACAATTGGTATCAGAGCATACAGACTGTTCGATTTAAGGTTTCTGGTAAGTTTTTTGTTTCTGTCGACTATTCTTGAACTCAAAAATCTCATTATTTTGTTTTGGTTAAAATCACTTGATTCTACTTGTTCCATTCGATTCCCAATAGTGAGATTAGAGTTCCTGCATCTTTTCAGATTTTAATTCGATCGTTTGAGTGGGTAATTAAGCAAAATTCTCTTTCAAAAAATTTGGTCTCTGTTCTTGGAAAAGGCATAATTTTTTAATCAAAATCCATTGTTTTTGCTTAGAAATCAATAGGGTTCGATAGTTTTTTTGTTTTTGGTCTTCTGCTAACCTTTCAAAAGCACAATCGAGCAACCCTAATCAAAGTTCAATCCGAGTTTGTCGAAACAGCCGCAGTGTCCGGAATTTCGCATATGTTTCGGTAAGTTATTTCTGTTCTCGACACTTTCCGGATGTTTCCTGTATCCGGACTCCAATCTCATCCGGACTCCTATCCGGATTGATCTCGTATCCGGACGACTTCGTGTTAGGACCATAAATGTTCTACATATTAGAAAGATATATATAAATAATTATATAGAGCTTAATTAGAGTAATTAATTAATTGTAAAAGCCCTTAGTTGTGTTATTTGGGCTTAATTGCTTAAATGGGCTTGGGCCTTGTTTAGTTACGACCTAAGTATATAAGGTTTAGTTAACCTTTAGTTTTAGGTTAGCAATTGAGAGAGAAATTCAGTAGAGCTTATGGTTTAGAAATCGTTCCTTTACTTTCATTGTAATATTCTCTGAACGATACTTTGAATGAATACGAGAGGGATGACAAGTTGAAATCATCAATTGTTCGTGTTATTTCTTATTGATTCGTTGTTACCTGATAAAACTGGAACTCACAATTGGTATCAGAGCTAAATCGGTGATTTGAAGATTAGAAGAAACCAATCGAAAGCAAGAGAAAACAAAGAATTTTCGTAGTCAATTTTCTGGAAAACGCAGCTGTGCCGTTTTGCCTATTCCCGGAGTTTGAACTGTCGGATCGTCGCGATTTTTGGACAGTAGCTTTACGACATCTTGTTCCACATTCTGAACGGTGGGATTAATCGTTTGAGGTCCATAAGACACTCGTTTTCTGTTCGTCGTAGTGCAGTAACTTTTTGGATGAAACGATCATCAATCGGGTTTGCAAAGTTCTTTCGTTGATTTAATAATTCGTTTGTTATATCTAGATTGTTTAATCGCTTTAATCTAGTCTTTACTTGCGTTTATATCGATCCTAAAACGTATTAATTTTTCAAGTTAAAAATCAATTTTTGAGTTTTTTTTGGTGTTCTTAAATTTTTGTGGTGATTATTGAAAAATATGATATATTTTCTTAGAAATCGATTTGGGTATGTTTGTTTTTGTGTTTTTGGTCAAAATCTAACCCTACAGGAGTGAAATCAAGCAACCCTATCGAACCCTGATCCGAACTTTTCAACCAGTCGTGGTTAACGAAAATTCCTTATTGTTTCCGGGTAAGTTTCCTAATTCTCGTCACTATCCGGATGAATTGATTTTGTTTACCGGGTAAGTTTGTTCGGACACTTTAATTGTTTCCGGACAAAATACACTTTCTGGATAAAACCTTAATTTACCGGATAAATATGTCACTTTCCGGATGATTGTTTTGAGCTTCCCGGGTACAATCTCACCTTTCCGGATGAAAATGAAATCATCACTGTCCGGATGAAAATAAAATCTTCACTTTCCATTCTCTTCTTTGCTAAACCTCATCTCCATACATATATAGGCATTCAACGATTTGAGTCCATTTTCGACGGTTATCATTTTATGTGATTTATTTCACCATTATTGATCTAACCGGTTGCATTTATCTTGCAGGATTTATTCGTTCAGATTCAATAATCAGATCTTAAATTTTGGAAATGAATTTATTTTTAGATTTGTTTTTCAAATTTAATTTTTGATTATCTTCCGCATTTTTGATTCTTCAAAATAACACCGATTAACGATCAATTTTTCAGGTAACAATGTCGTATTGCTTAGATTTGGAGTGTCGAGCAAATCAAAGACTACATCAAATGCATATCAAGCAAGCAAATGATTTGATCAGCAAGTACATCAATGATCTGAAGGAACAGAAAACTCAATTCTGGAATAATTCTAAGAAGCTGGCTAGATCTGAAGAAAAGGCAACGATCTTAGAAACTGAGAACACTGAGCTGAAAAGGAAGATTTTTGAGTTGCCATCACAAGACGAGATAAAGGCACTTGAAGAGAAAGGTAAGCTCTTGAAATGTGAAAACCTTGAGCTTAAAAGTAAACTAACTACTTTTGAAAAGGTTTTTGAAAAGGAGTAAGAAGGCTTTGCAAAAGAAAGACAATTGCTTATACAAAAGCAATCTGGTTTTTCAACCAAATCTCTTGAAGAGAAGAAGAGTCTTGAGCTTATGTGTTTAAAACTTTCAAAACAGATCTCCGACTTTGAAAAAGTTTTGATTTTAGAAAGAGAGAAGTTTGAAACTGAACGCAAATCTTTTACTAAAAAGAATGGAGAACTTTCTTTAAAAATAACTGATTTTGAGATAGAATTAGACGTTCTAATCAAAGAGTATGAAAGGAAAAAGTTGAAGGTTTTAGGGCAAAAAGTTTGAAAGATGATTTTGCATTCGAAAGAAAGATTTTTCAGAATGAGATTTCTAAACTTACACATAGATTATCTGGATTATCAACCGAGATTTAGAAGGAACAAATGGTTAAATCTGATTTACAAAAGAAATTTGATTTAATTCTCAAAGAACGAAATGCCTTATCCGTTAAAGTCAAGAAACTTGAAGAAAACAAGATCAAAGGAGTTCAACCTTCTTATGCTTCAAGTTCAATTGCTACAAATCGTTTTTCAAAGAATTTTGTCAAATCAAATGATTTTTCAAAAGATCAGATTCGACCTTCCAATCTTTTCTATAATTCTCGTGTTGATAAGAAAGTTAATCAATTCTTCAAGAAAGTAAACATGGTTTGGAGAGTTAAAGGATCCGCTCCTACTCCAAAGTCATTCGTCTCTATTAAGAGTGACAAGAACAACAAAGCTTTCCACGCTAAACCATTTGTGAAAACTGATCGAGTTTACTCTGTTAATAAGCTAATCAGCTTATCTACACAGAAGCTGTGTTGTTCTTATTGTGGAACAAGTGAGTTTGTGAATAAAGACTGTACTAAGTATTGGTATGGTACTTATAGTATCCCAGGTCCTCATAGGGCATCTAACCAACAAGGATCCATCAAAAGATGGATACCAAAATCCTACTAATCTGTTTTGCAGGAATGTCATGTGCATTTAAATTGGAAGATTCTTTTCACATGACGAACATTCAAAGGTTATGCCAATTTTGAGGGGAGTACTATCTTTTAAAAGGTAAGCGAACTTTAACTGAATTCAAAGACCGTGGTAATTCATTCTGAATAACTAACTTGTGTTTGTTATTCTCCAATTTTAACTTCCATGATTGTCACGTGTTATGTTTAATTGACTTAGTTATTTCCATGTCTCACATATTTGTTGATTTTTCGGTGGAAATACACTCGTTTGAATTCCTAGATGTTTTCCAAGTTCGCTATTTTTTGCAAATGATTCCATTCTTATCTGATATAATAATTGTGACTTGTTCTTCACAATTAAACTTTCTGATCATTGTCTCATTATTGCAAATACTGTGCTTACCGAGTCAATCTGTTTCACGCTTGATCTTGTTTTCTTGATATTCCATATTTCAAATAATTCTTAAGACTTTTGATTACTTCAGATCAGAACTCGGATTTCATCTTTACGACTTCTGATCATCTCAGATCAGGACTCGTTTTTAAAGGCTTTGACTTCTAAACATCTCAGTTTAGAACTCGTACATCACTGATTACTAAACTGTACTACTCGATGCATGAAAGGAGTGTTAGGACTTATACTGTTTCTATGGTCAATCCAGAACCGGAAGGACCTACCCATGAAACACATCCCTTATAGAAAACAGTGAGGGGTCTAGATTGATAGATGAGTTCGGAGAGAAAAAAATTTTGGTGAGGCTGTGACAGGACTTAAAAAAGAATTATTGGTCCTTACCAAACCGAGTCAGTTATCCGGGTAACCACACAATCTATTCATTCTCGTTCTTTGGAGATGAATATTGAAACAGACATGGACCCAGTGTCGATAACTCGTGTCACCCCACCTAGCCACTCAAGTATCTCACAACAGATGCTTGTTTCATATATTCACGGAGATTTAGCACATAATCTATCTATTCCTCACTCGGAGGTCTTAGATATTGAAACAGGAAGACATCAGCTCTGGTCTTTGAACTTCATATTCTAATCACTGGGTCAATTGATTTTTAACTTGCGTCCCAGGTTAAATCAATTTTTGAGCCAAACATATAAAATTTAATTCTTTCACACATGCACGAGTCTTTGTGATTCCATTTGAATATCTTCCTGATATTGCCGGAACAGTTTGAGAGGTAATTTTTAAATTTTACTTCAGTGATAACTGGAAGTCCTATCAGAGATACCCCGTTGCCAACTCTGAACATAGGCAACACAATTATTTTAATTGTTGTGATAACAGTTACTTTTGTGTTTCTGTGTTAGATTTTTACCCCATTCTGGTTACTTATTGCTTTGATCTGGATTTTTTGCTACTCGTCACTATTGTCTTTGAACATACATGATGCTCCGGATGCTCCTACTCATCATGAGGGGGAGAAAGGGTACAGATTCAAAGACACTGAATATCAAGTTGAGGGGGAGTTAGCAAAAGCCGAGGGGGAGTAACCGTTATTTGATCAGTTCCGAGATTTTATCAAAGCGAAAAGACTTCAAAGTGCATTCAAGTGATCAAAGTGCTCACAAGTGATCAACTCTTCTCATCGTTTATCAAGTGGTGTTCGCTACAATTCAGTATTTCCCCCTTCGAGCATATTGGTTCCACAAGTTCTTTTATAGCTGAAATCAAGTTCAAGAGCTTTATTCAAGGGGGAGCGCTAAAAGACATGAAGACAAGCAACACCGAAGTGTTTCAAGGATTCTAAAGGAAAAGAAGTTCAAGACCTGGAGGTTTCAAGACCAATTTTTTTATATATCTTTTGGGGGAGATTGTTAGGACCATAAATGTCCTACATATTAGAAAGATATATAAATAATCATATAGAGCTTAATTAGAGTAATTAATTAACTGTAAAAGCCCTTAATTGTGTTATTTGGGCTTAATTGCTTAAATGGGCTTGGGCCTTGTTTAGCTAAGGCCTAAGTATATAAGGTTAAGTTAACCTTTAGTTTTAGGTTAGCAATTGAGAGAGAAATTCATTAGAGCTTATGGTTTAGAAATCGTTCCTTTACTTTCATTGTAATATTCTCTAAACGATACTTTGAATGAATACGAGAGGTGTGATCCCAGAATATCATCAACAATTCAAGTATATTTACAGATCGAGATACAAACGTCATCCTCATATTAGATGTTAATCATTTTAGAAATGGAAGACTCTCTCTTTCTCTCTAGAATTATGCTCCCTACATTGTGCCACACTTCTCACAAATGAGCTCCTAACACCTATTTATAGGGACATACAAGACATAACAAGCTTTACAAAAGCTTTACAAAACTTTCATATATTTAGTACATTTTCGGTACTAACATTCTCCCCCTAAAGTTTTGTAAAGTTTTGAAATCATCAATTGTTCGTGTTATTTCTTATTGATTCGTTGTTACCTGATCAAACTGGAACTCACACTTCGGTTTCCGGGTAAGCTCTGCTCGGACACACTATCAGGACAGTACCAGTTTTTGGACAACTCACTTCCCGGGCATCCCTATCCGGTAAGTACTTCTTCCGGTAAGTAATCTCATTCGGTAACATTATTTTTCCTGGTAACTTGTTTTACCTGGTTTGTTTGATTTTATTCGGACACTTCACACACCCCGGATCCGGACACTTCCTGATCCAGACACCTCTATTCGGATTCCTATCCGGGTAAGGGGCTGTTTACCAAATTTTTCATTAAGCCCTGTATGGGTAGAGTTGTCTTACCGGATAACTTTGTCTGTCTCAATAAAAATACATTGTTGTTTACCTTTTTTCTGAATCAATTATCTGAATGGTAAAAATGACATTTTTACCCATTGGTTCCAAAAATAATAAGATTAGCAAATTATCAAAAACTGAAGAAAAGTAGTGATCAGATACCAAATGGTACACTCATCAATGAAAACCCAAAAAACACCCACACGAGTGAACACCATTAAAAACCAAAGTCTGATGAAGAAACTTCAAGTTGATCTTTACTTCAAAAAAAACTTCAAGTTGATCTTGGTGATGAAGACGAGTTCAACCAGGTAACCGATTTGGGGGATTAGGGTTTCGACTTTGGGTTTTTTGTTCTTGGTGATGCGTCGAACAACGATTTTGGGTAGAGATAAGGAAAGAGATGCAGGTTTGGTTTTGGGTTTTTGTTCTTGGTGATGCTTCGAAATCGAGAGAGATGCGGAGAGAAGCAACAATATCACGAACAAGATGCTGGGTTTCGATTTCAGGAAGGAGATGCAGGTTACGTTTTGATCTGTGGAAGGAGATGCAGGTTTATTTTCGATCTGTGGAAGAAGATGTTGATCTCGTTGGGGAAGGAAGAAGATGCATCTTCTTGTTGGGAGGAAGAGACCTGCAAGTATTTTTTTAACTACAAAGACATTTTTCTTTTTTTTATTCTAGGGGTAGAGAGGGAAAGTTTGTGTCTGTATGGGGACAATAGTACCTAACGAGTTGTGCGAATAAGTTACTGTATTTTCAATTAAGCCCCAAGTAAACACATCACTATGGTTGTTCGAATAAGCCAGTTAAGTCAATAAGCTCATTAAGCCACAAGTAAACAGCCCCTAAGTCTGATTTGATTTTATTCTTACCATTTTAGTTTAATTCACTCTTAGACCTTGCATTAGGACTGTCACTCTTAGTGCCCTGCGTTACATTTCAACCTTGAATCGACACTACTGTCTGACATTCACGTTAGTTCATACTTTACGATGTCTCGAATGCCTTACCTATCGGTACCGACTCATAGCCTCTGACTCTCTATCAAGGCGAATACAGCTAATGGCGAGACAAATTCCTATTTTTTATCGAATCTAAAGATAACTTCGAATACATTTGGCAATATCTCATAGAAGGCCCACAAGAAACTCCAATGCAAGTTGTTCCTGCCCAAGTCCAAGGTGGTCCTCCACAGCAGGAAAAACCGAAGACGTTCGCCATGATGACTGACAATGAAAAGAACATATTCATTGGGGAGCAACATGCAAAGAGGTATTTGATTCAAGGTTTGCCAAACGAGATCTACACGGCCATTGATAGCTACAAGGAAACCTCCAAAGGCATGTGGGATCAAGTCGAGAAGATGATAAGTGGGAGTAAATTGGGAATTCAACTGAAGGTCAACAGCTGCATAACCCGATATGACGGTTTCAAACAGCAAAAGTGGTAATCGATCTCTCAGGCATACGAACGATTAAGCCTTGTTATGAACGAGCTCCACAAGAACAAGATCACTCGATCAAACACGGAAAATGGCCTCAAGTTCTTAAACAACCTCATGCCAGAATGGAAAGTGTTCGCTTCTCATATCAAACACAACCATCTGATTGATAACGTTCTTATCTATGAGCTTTATGAGATGCACATAAAAAACGAGGATGAAGTCATGGAGGCAGTGAGCACTCAGAAATCATCTTCCAAATCACAAGCCGATCCCTTCACTCATGTATCTTCAAAAAGCAGCAAGTCATCCAGCCGTAACTCCAAGAGAACCCAAGTGTCTAGTGAGTCAGTGTCAGAAGCTGAAGAAACAGAGGAAAGTGACTCTGACCCTGAGATAACCGACATAAAGAAAGCAATGGCCTTCATCACCAAGTATTTTCAAAAGAAACCTTCCTCTAACAATCAGCGCTACTCCACTACTCCCAACAAGCGCCTTGATTATTAGCAGAAGTATGAAGGAAAGAGAAAGTCTGATGAGCACAAGTATTCAGATCATAAGGAGAAGCATGATAGAAAGCCCGAATCTAAGAACAAAGATGAGCCAGTCACGTGCTATAACTGCGGTAAATTGGGCCACTTTGCCAAGGACTGCCGAAAACCCGTTGTTCGTAACGTGGAATACTACAAGGCAACGCTGCTGTTAGCGCAACAGAAAGAAGCAGGAAAGGCACTGATGGTTAAAGACGACCACTGGCTAACTCGTTCCGACGATGAAAGCGATACTGAAGATGCCGATGCTTTCATGGGCAATCATTCTCCTCCGTCAGATCACCGAGATCTTTGTCAGGTATGTATTCCTATCCATCAAGGCTTAGTCGATCAGATGCAAATACTTGTTCAAAGAATATACTCCTATAAGGCTTCCACTGATGAACAACTGCTTGAAATTAATTCTTTAACAGAAAAGCTAGATGTTCAAAAGAGAACACTAATAAATATAAGTCCGACAATGCCAATCTTAAAGAAAAGTGTACAAACTTTCAATAGCACCAAAGGACCTTAGGGTCAAGATATCTGAGTTAAACTCAAAGCTTGATCAGTGTGAGGATGACAAAGCTGATATTATCTATCAATGCTCCTCTCTTCAAATTCAACACAAAGAATTTGTTTCTAAAATAACTGATCTTGAACTTAAACTTCATAAACGAGGTCAAATTGATCAAACGATTCATATGAACAAACCTAAGGAATTCACTTACTTCAATAAAGAATGGGGAATTGGGTATGACAACCCATATTATTTGAAAAAGGTTTTGACTATGAGGCCTACTCTATATGAGTTTAATTTCTTTGGCTTTGATAGAAAATACCCCGAATATAAAATCAGATGGACTGGATCTCTCGAGGAAAAGAAAGAGGAAACTGAGGAATACAAACGCAAACATGCCACTAAAATGCAATTACCCTTTGCGTATTAAGTTCTTAACTGTTCTTATACGAAAAATAAATCCAAGTACCTATCAAATGATTACTTTAACGGATACAAAGTTGCACAGCCCAAGGATTCCTCCAAGACGGGTGAGGTCCCTACAACGGAAACCAAAACAGAGACGGATGAGTTTAAATGCTATGTTCCACCTCTTGTTTTAGAAATAAAAATAGTCGAGTTAGAGGAATCATTTGAACAGGAAAGGATCAACTCTCAAAAAGAAAAACAAGAGCTTTTAACTGAACTTGAGAAACTTAAATCCACCAAAACCGAATCTGTATCTGTTGAGGAAAAGGAACTCCTTCAGGTAGAAATCAATCGGCTCACATCAAAACTGACTGCCTTGGCAACAGAATTGATGCACGAGCAAGTGAGTAAAGGTCAACTCCAAGAGAAGTTTGACCAACTCCAAAAAGAAAAGATGAATCTACCTGAACCTTCCTCAGACTCCTTAGATACATCTTTGTGTAAAGCTTTTATTGGCAAAACCACCTCAAGAAAAGGAAAAGAGTCTCAAGAAAATTGTATTCCAAAGAATCTAAACTCTGTTTTTTAAAAAGCTTCCGCAACAGATTCTTCTGAAAACACAAAATCAAAGTGTTCCTCACCTCCCTCAACCACTACTGTTCCATTTGTGCCTGAAATTGATTTTTCAACCTTTATGAATTCCGATGTAAGTTCAGATGAGAAGTTTCCTAAGTTTAAATTTGACAAACCGCTTCCAAATCACACCGACTTTCTTTCAAAAGTAGTAAATCGACCGGTCAAATTTCAAAAAGGGGAATCTTCTACAAAAAGCAAAAATCGGTCTGTGAACGAAGTTTCCAAAACTGATTCACATTCTCAAAAACGTTCACTGACGCGGCAACAGACCGGTCGACCAAATGATAGAAATCCTTCCTACTCAAACTCTATTGACCATGCCTTAAATGATTTTTCAGATAAAAATGGTCGGGCCAAACAAGACAAAGAAAAGTGGGTAGCTAAAGGATCTAACAAGAGCAAGTCGGAGTCAAAGTCGTTTAATTCTGCTTTCAATTCTAGGAAAGACATTAATAATTGTGGTTTGCATGATTCAAATAATTTTGTTGAACAAAGTATTAATTTTCCGTTAAGACTTTATTCAATACAGCAATTGATTCAATTATCCCATGATTGTTTGTGTTGTTCTAATTGTGGATTGAATGACTTTGGTGATAATCATTATGCATCTGATTGGTTTGGCTCTTATCATGTCTTTAATTCTAAACCTAAGCGTAAATCTCGTAAGCCCAAAAGGAAGCCCAATTCATAATGGGTTCCCCAGACAGGTGATAAACCTAACCCTCCAGGACCCATTTTCAAATGGGTACCTAAAAATGCCTAAACTTGTTTTTGCAGAACGGTCATGTGTGGTACATGTCGAAGACACGGGTTCGATTCCCGTAAGGGATAGGTACTCATTCTCGGCCGCTTTCAGTTAGTGTTCATTGCAGATTCAGGATGCTCCAAGCACATGACCGGAAGGAGGGAGCTACTCACGAACTTTACCGAGTAATACTGCGGAGACGTGAGATTTGGGAACAACGACAAAGCGCCAATTATGGGCTACAGCGACATCATTCAAGACAAGACAATCAAGAAGGTGTCATACGTCACGGGTTTGGGACACAACCTGTTCAGCATCGGACAGTTCTGTGACAAAGATCTAGACGTCAACTTCAAAGCAAAAAGGTGTAGCGTCCGTACTGAAGACGGAAAGGAGTTGCTGGTTGGAACGCGAAAAACCAACCTCTACACTATCGACCTCTCGTCACTAAATACTGATGACTCAGTCTTCCTGATGTCGAAGGCCAACTCTCAACAAGCTTAGATCTGGCATCGACGTATTTTGCACCTCAACTTCAAGAACATCAACAAACTGGTGCTAGGCGGACACGTCAAAGGCATGCCCGAGCTCAAATTCGAGAAGGATAGACTCTGCGGGGCATGCGAAATGGGAAAGATGAAGCGAGCAACTCACATGTCGAAAGCCACTCCGAGCACGTCCCGGTCCATCGAACTCATCCATATGGATTTGTGTGGACCGATGCGCATTCCGAACATCAATCAAAAGAAGTATGTCCTGGCCTGGTAGACGATTTCTCACGCTACACATGGGTGAAGTTCCTGCGCTCGAAAGATGAAACCCCGGAGCTGATCATCACCCACTTGAAGACCATTAAGCTAAACCTTCAACAGTTGATTCAAACCATCAGGATGGACAACGGGACAAAATTCAAGAATCACACTCTAGATGAATACCTCACTTCAGTAGGTATCTCTCACAACTTCTCTACCATAAGGACTCCTCAGCAGAACGGAGTCGTGGAAAGGCAGAACCGTACCCTCGTTGAAACCGCTCGTACTATGTTGTCTCAGTCGAAGCTGCCATTATTTCTATGGGCTGAAGCAGTTGCAACCGCTTGCTACACGCAAAACCGTTCCATCATCAACAAACGGTTCAACAAAACCCCATACGAGATCATCAACAACCGAATCCCGAACATCAAGTATTTCCGCACGTTCGGGTTCACGTGCTATGTTCTGAACGACAAGGATGACCTCGACAAATTCAGTCCCAAGGCAGATGAAGGAGTTTTCATCGGATACTCCATGCAGGCTAAAGCATGCCGCGTTTACAACAAACGGACCAAAACCGTCTTCGATAGCGTAAACCTGACGTTTGACGAAGCCGCGGATTTGGGTTCTGAACAACTCAGTTCAGAACCCGCATTAACTGGCGTGTTAGCTTCCGAACACTCTCGTTCGGGATATACACAACCCCCAGTAAATCCAAATCACGTATCTACATCAAAATCACATCTTTCTGATTTAGATTTACTGTTTGAGAATTTTTATGATGATTTCTTTAATTTACCTAGTCCTAGGGTTAGAGACTCTCTAATTGAAAACTCATCGAACCTTTCCTGTCTACCGCCTTCCACAAGCACTCCAACGCTGTCTAAAGAAACCCCTCAAAGCTCAAGTGACGCCACTACCGAAACGGCCATCCCATCGGAGGACCCTATGCCCATTCCGGAGATCACTCCAGAAGATTCGTCCTCACCAACTCAAATGAATCAACCTCTGAATTCCTCAAAAGTTGCCCAACCAATGGCGAATCCTACTCCATCTCCTCCAAGGAACCGTCCTTCCTCACTTGAAGTTGTTCAAGATCTTCCCCCCGGTGTGTATGTGGACCCGGATACTTCCCATGCAACTCTTCCATATACCAAGAAATGGACACGAGCACACCCGGTACAGACGCGTGGTGCATCCGCCAACTTATGTCTCTTCTCCGACTTCCTAAGCAAGATCGAGCCCACTACCGTCTCCGAAGCACTCAACGATCCGGATTGGGTAATCGCGATGCATGAGGAACTGAACCAGTTTGAGGCCCTCAAGGTATGGTGACTTGTCCCATGTCCAGCTAACAAGACGGTTATCGGCACAAAGTGGATTTTTAAGAACAAAAAGGATGAAGCCGGCATCGTAGTACGCAACAAGGCACACCTCGTGGCCAAAGGATACCGCCAACAAGAAGGAATAGACTACGATGAGACATACGCTCCGGTCACAAGAATTGAAGCAATACGGATGTTTCTTGCCTACGTCGCACACAAAAACTTCATGGTCTGCCAGATGGACGTCAAGACCGCCTTCATCAACGGCGTACTCAAGGAAGAAGTTTACGTCTCGCAACCAGACGGGTTCGTGGATGACTCCAAGCCAAACCACGTATATATCCTCGACAAGGCTATGTATGGCCTTAAGCAAGCTCCACGTGCCTGGTATGATGCTCTGTCTACATTCTTAATAAAAGCAGGTTTTTCAAACGGTAAAATCGACACTACTTTCTTTATTAAGAATGAAAATGGTCATATTATTTTAGTCCAAGTTTACGTTGATGATATAATTTTCGGTTCTAGAAACCCTCAATACTGTAAGAACTTTTCAAAACTCATGGGAAAATATTATCAAATTAGTATGATGGGTGAAATGAATTTCTTCCTCGGTCTTCAACTTAAACAACTGTCGACCGGGATATTTATTAACCAGGCCAAGTATATCCGGGATATTCTTTGGAAATACTAGATGGAACAATCCTCACCCATGAAAACTCCAATGTCTCCTGGTATGCGGCTACACACCGATCCTAACGGAAAGGATGTGGACACCAAGAGCTACCATGGGATGATAGGTTGTTTAATGTACTTGATGGCTAGTAGGCCCGATATCATGTTTTCAACCTTTTTATGTGCCTGTTTTCAATCGAAACCAAAAGAGTCTCATTTAATTGTTGTAAAGCGCATATTTTGTTATTTAAAAGGTACTGCTGATCTTGGCTTGTGGTACCCGAAAGAGACAGGTTTCGAGCTTACAGCATATTCGGACGCGGATCACGCGGACAACATACTGGATCGGAAAAGCACTTTGGGACACGTGCAGTTCCTGGGCGATAGTCTAGTTAGTTGTGCATCCAAGAAGCAGCAGTGCGTCTCCACATCTACTGCTGAGGCAGAGTATGTGGCCGCCGCGAGCTGCTGTTCACAAGTGATCTGGATGCGCACCCAGCTCAAGGACTATGGATTCTCCTACTCGAAGGTACCGATCTACTCCGACTCGAAGAGCGCAATCGCGATATCAAGCAATTTAGTTTAGCACACTAAAACGAAGCATATAGACGTGTGGTATCATTTCATCAAGGATCACGTCGAAAGAGGTACAATCGAACTCTATTTCCTTAATACATAACATCAGATAGCAGACCTCTTTACAAAACCCTTGGACGAAAAACGCTTTAACTATCTAGTGTCCAAGTTTGGTATGCTTAATCTGAAGGTTTAACAAGCATTTGCACCCAGTACAATTTCCATACAATTACGTGGAACTGTCTCTTAATCATCTGATGTCTAATCTCTCGATGATCTAGTACACACTTCCTCCTCTCTGTATTCTAATTGTATCGCGCACATCTCTAGAAAAACCTCTGTATTAATTAGGTACATTTCGTTTGTTTGTTTTTAATTTCGATTGTGATTTCCTTTAATTTCAAGTTTATTTTCTCGTCTATTATGTTTTTCTCGTACCGTACTTGCATTTCACAAGTTGTTCATGTGTTCAGGGGGAGCACATCCAAAAGAATGCGCCAAGTAAGTCCGTTCTTTGTTTGAGGGGGAGCGTCACACACTTTTTTCTTAAAATAATAAGTTTTTTGTGTGTGTATTCTCATTTTTCAAAATGCACAAATCATGCATAATCCGAGGGGGAGGAATCTTATTTCTGTGCACACTTCGAGGGGGGCGTTTTTAAAACTCACTAACTGTTTTGGGAAAGAAAAAGTCATTTTTAAACATCCAGGGTCGATTTTTGAAAAATTCCTCAAAGTTCCCAGATAGGTATCCGGATAAGTCATCCGGAAACCTACCCTATCTAAATAGGTTGTTGATCCAAACCATCAGTGATTTGATAATGACCCTGAGAAACACTTAGTGAAAATTGTAAGTAAACAATATGTATTAGAGTTTCACCATCAAAGAAAATAAACTAAGTCTGTTTAGTATCGCTGATGGAAAACCACGTTCTTTAATTTATGTTTCAGCGATACATGTACATCAGTGAGCCCTGAGCATGTTCAGTCTCACTGATGATCGCTGAAACCTTTATCTGTAATTGTTTGCTTATGATCCTTAAAGACACGATTCGCGTCAACCAAACTTGAAGCTGAAATCGAAGACCAAGCTGAAGAACGAGTGCCTAAGTCTGACCTGATACGGATATCAGCGAAAACAAGACTTGTCCATTCCATGTGAATTTCAAGTAGAAGACTTCAGCGAACGTTGAACTTTATCATTTGCTGTTAAAGATCCATTCAGCGAGCACTGATCATGAAGCCTGTTCTACAAGCAACTTTTGTCTTATCTCCTTGTACGCCCCCATACGATTTTGTCAGAATGGACATCCCTTTTGTCTAGGATCCTACAAACCACTCTGCAACTACATTGTTCATCATGCGGCCACTAGGATGTTTGCTAAAGTCAAATTCATGCAACCAACCAGAAGCTGCCACGTGTAAAGGTATACTGACTTGCATTTAATGCATGTAGTATAAATAAAGAACCCTACTTCATTTGTAAAGTGCTCGGCTTCTCTCTCGCTGAACTACTTAGTGCAAGAAAACTCTCCTTAGTTTTCTTATCTTCTTTCTCTCTATTTCTTAGTGCAAGAAATCTGTGTATATTCTCATAGTTTGTTTAGATTAGGTTTTTAACTTGATCTTATTCCGCAACAAACTGTAAATTGTTTGATATATATCAATAAACAATTTAGAAAGATAAAAATATGTGTTGGTATTCAACCCCTCCCCCCCCCCCCTTCTACAAACTTGTATAACCCCTACGGGACCAACAAGTGGTATCAGAGCAGATTGTTTAAACTCATAAACAAGATCTTGCTTATACTCTCTTCCTTGCTATTTCTTCAATATGGCAAATACTACAAACACCAACTACATAGAAAATGGCTCTCTTGCCAAACCACCTCGATTTAGCAAAGATAACTTCAATCTTTGGAAAAATCAAATGATGCTCTTCTTAGAAGGTGTAGATCCAACTATACATTACTATATTGAAAATGGACCATATGTTCCTTTTATTATAGATCCTGCTGTTGCAGCCACTGCAAACACACCTTCCGTTCCTGAAAGACTGATACCTAGGGCAGTTACTTAGTTGACTGACGAAGACAAGAAGAAAAGTGGCCATCGACACAAAGGCCAGATCTATCATCTACATGGCTCTACCTGATGAAGTCTACCATTCCATAATGAACCTGAAGAGTTCCAAAGAAATGTGGGACACTATCTGTGTTCAGTATGTAGGTACTGATGATGTACAAGAATCCAGAAAGATAAACCTGGTAAGACAATACGAAAGCTTCATATGTGGTAAGACTGAAACCCTTTCTGAAGTTCACCAACGTTTCAATTGTTTAATTATTGATTTAAAAACTGTTGGTAAGACGTACTCTAACTCCGAGATCCTGACAAAATTCTTGGAAAGTCTTCCTGAAAACTGGGACAATTATACTATGTGTCTTAAGCTCCCTAAGGATCTGAAATTAATGACCCTCTCTACCTTATTTGGCACTATGCTCAATCATGAGCAGTCGTGTCAACTTAAGAAAAATCTTGTCAAAGATTCCAAAAGCACATATGTTGCTTTACTCTCTTCAAAGTCAGTACCCTCTCAGCGATCAACTGTCATGATCACTGAAATGGAATCTAACTCTGATGATTCATCAGACGCTGATCCTTCAGAACTTCATGAATCTCTGGCACTCCTGACAAATACCTTCAGGATGTTTGCTAGAAATAGTTACTTCAGAAGAAATAAACCTCTCACTATCACTGACAAGCCTAAATCTACTCATGTTGATAAGGCTACTGCTACCTACTTTAACTATGAAAAAGTAGGACACTTTGCAAGTGAATGCAGGTCAAAGAAAGTTTTCAAACCTTATTCTTCCTTCAAGAAATCCTCAAACCTAAGGGCTAGAGATGACAAGTACCAAAAGCTTAAAGAAAAGTATGCTAAGCTGAAAGCATACAAAAAGAAGAGAAAAGGTATGTCCATTGAAGAACAAGACTGGGTTGAGTCTGATGAGGAACCAGATTCAGATGAAGAAGATGAGGCCAACCTCTGCCGCATGGCCAAAGTAGAAGATGAGGAATAAAAAGCTGAAATTCCCTCTACTTCTACCTCTCAGGTATCAATCTCTTCTACCTCTACTTCAACTATCACTGAAGCTGATAGACTTCGAGCTATCGATATGTTGACTGTTGATTTATATGATGCCATGAATGGCAAGATCAAAGCTGAACAAATGAATATAAATTTTACTGAATGGCTTACAAAATTGTCATCTAAAAATTCAAGAGCTTTCAAACATTGAAAATAATTTGAAAGATCAGGTCTACATAAATCAAGTCATCAGTATCGAGCGAGAACAAGCTATCGCTGAACTGAAAGTTGAAAAGGCTACTATTGAAGGATGGTATAAATCCTCAACAAAGATCACTAAAATAATCGGTGCTCAGATCCCTGCCAAAGACAAAAGTGGTCTTGGTTATAAAGTTGACGCTGAAGAACCAACCACTGACCGTTCCATGCTTAAGTTTGGAATATTCGTGTCTTCTGTCCCTGACACCTCATTACCTCAATGCTCTTCTTCTTCTAAAACTCTCATCCCTGAGGACAAACATACCTTGATTCCTAAAGGTAAAGAAAAAGTTGTTTAAAAACCTCAGAAGGGTACTGGTGTGGATTAAATGCAACCCCAAAAAGGCTACAGCGACTAGCAACCCATGTAAGTATACATGTTCTACTAGTGTCGTCCAAAACAAGTAATAATGGTAAGTAATACCAAATATCGTACCTCAGGGACTTTCAAAGCAAGAAGAGTAACAACAAGTTGGTTCTCAAAGCAGGATTTTGGTAACAAGATTTTTAGTAATTGAAAGCAAAGTACTGAAAGATAATAACAAGAAATTAAAGATAGTATGGGTGTAAGATCAGGTTGGATTTGGGCTAACAAAGTGCTCAGGGCATTGCTATAGCAAACACAAGAGTGCTGCAGCAAAGACTCTTGCAATACTATTGAATTGAATGGCCTTCCAAAGGAAGTTCAGATTAGACTTTTTAAGTAGGGTGGGCACTTGGTAAGTGCAGCAAGAACCTACTAGTCGGATCTTACCTTTCTTTCCATATAGTTTGTCAACCCAAAGGATTGAAGCAACTCTTTATAGTGTCTATAACACACCCAACATAAACACTTGCGTTGTCTCCATTTTGAGTCCAACTCATCCAAATAGAATAACACTTGTCAATTTGTCAAAGACTACCGGATGAAGTATTCATGTTGTTTATGAATAGTAAAGCAGAATACCAATGCAAACAAATGTCCAAAGACACTTGGCTTAATCTGCCAACCTTCACTTACACCCACACTATGGTGTTTAGCCTACCATACTGGAATGTAAATGCTTAAAAGTAAATGACATGTATGTAAATAACTTAATGTAAGTGCAGAAAGTAAAGAAAGCTGTAAAGGTTGCTATAGCAACAGACAGAAACATAATGATTTGTAACTAAAAGATTGCAATTGAAATTTAAAGTACTTGGTAACAAAGCTTAGAACAAGCTTGGTTCCAGTAGAAGCTAAGTTCAAATGAAAGAAAATCTAAACTATTTATACTAGAAAGAAAGGAATCAAAAGATGCTTAGGAAGTACAAAAGTGGTTATACCCAATGGGTAATAACCAAGCATCTTAGTACACTACAAGTAAAAGTAAAAGTCTATCTTAGGAAGCATCTTCAGGGGCATCTTCAGAGGTATCTTCAGAGTTGACTTCTGCCCAAGAGTGTACAAAAAGATGCCTGAGATCTATCTTCAACAAAATAAAATCGTCCAACTTGATTGAGCCATGCCTGCCAATATCACTACTGTAGCATCCCCTGCTGTAGCAACATAGAAATCATCAAAAGTTCACCAAAAAGATAGGATTATTCCATAAACTACATCCTAGCTTCATTCTAAAGAAAAGGTGTAAAACAAGACTAAAAGACTCAATATCTACTTGGGAAAGATGTAAAATAAGGTAAACTAAAGTCCTAAATGGGTATAAAAGTGTATATAAATACACACTTATCACACCCCTACACTTGAACTATTGCTTGTCCCCAAGCAACCAAAATGACAACTAAAAATGACTCAAATGAGAAATTAAAAATAATTTAAAAGGTGAAAATTAAAAATAAACAGATTATGAGATTTGGAAACCAAAATAGGACCATAGCCTAGCATAATTCTGAGTCCATCCCTCATCATTCTCTCAATTCCATAAGCCAATACTCATTTCCTATTGTTAGACATCAAGGCCTTGTAAATTCAGAATCTTTAGGACTTTTTGGGTGATTTGGAATTGTAGCTCATGGTATTCTTTCAGCCTACAAGTCTTTATTTGTAGTGCCCAAACAGTGTATATGTTGCATATTTTTTCTGTTTTATCTGTCGTTGACTTTGGACACCACTGATTCATTCTTTGATATATTTTTTTTGGAGCAATTTTCTGCCCTATGGGCTGTTTTGTGCTCATGAATCAGTGTACCCCTCCCCCACACTTGCAATTGTCAATGTCCTCATTGAGATCATTAATCTTTATGGCTTAAGGGTGCAAAGGGTATAATTGTCTTGTGAATGTGAAAGAATGGCCTAAATCACTTTCTAAAAATACAATGTTGTCTAGTTGCTTCCCAGGTGGATGAGCATGGTTCTAGTTTTGAGGACTGACAAGGGATGCGTAACATCAAAAATATCATGGCATGTGGTTTGTGATGGTGCAAATCTCATAAGACTCAAAAACTAAAAGACTTAACAAATTCCCTAACTCTAAAAACTAAAAAATCAGAAGAAAAAAAATAAAACAAAAACTACTAATGGAGCTAAGGTATAGAAATAGACCTCCCTACTCTTTGGGAGTAGGTTTTTGCTGCAGCACTGGGGATGATTTTCTCTGCCTCCTGCAGCAGCTCTTCTGGATAAGGACCAATGCTTGCATACTCCTCCGGATTCTCCATTGCCCACTTGCTTTCCATGACCCCCTCTCTTGCCATCTGGTACCTCCTATGCAGAGCAGTGAGTTTCTTTCATGTTGCGCAGCCTTATCCTATTCTTTCAAACAGGACAGCACTTTCTTCTCACTCGCAGCAATCTTGGCCTCCATATCTCTCTTTTGGTTGGCCAAGAGGGTCATCCACATTAAGTCCCTCTCTTGCAGTTTGCTTAAGAGAGTTTCCTGGTTGTTTGCAATTTGGGTGGCTAAGTACACAAAGGACTGGGTATCCAGTTTCTCTGTTATTGGGACTGAATGGGTGCTCTTTGGTGGTTGTGATTGTTTGGAAGTACATGCAGCAGTTGCTGCAACATCCAGAAGTGATGCTGTAGCAATGGCATTCTGTCTCATTGCCTTTTCTGCATTCCTTATCACTCTCTTGACTGTCTAGGCTTTAATCACTGCTTTTCCTGAGACAATTTCATCAGTAGGAAGGCACTTCACTTTGGCTCTGTTGAGTAAGGCATTTATCAGTGATGGATGCCAAAGATCACCCTTGATCTTTTCTACACAGGATTTGATGCTTTTGCTTACAACTTCCCCCACACTGAATCTCTTACCACCCATGATACAGTAGAGAAGTATCATCCTTTCAAAGGTTAGGCTTGTATCATGGGTTGTGGGCTAAAGTGTATACCTCAGGAAATAGAACCACACACTGACCTCAGGCAATAGGTCCTTGCTATGCATTGTTCTAAACAATCTATTCTTCCATGGAGCACCAGGTTGAGCAATGATGCTCAACACCTTCTTGGCTTCTTCTTTAGTGGCCTTCTCTGTCAATTTCTTGTAACCATTTGAAACAGGGGACACAATGCCAAACATGTTGTCAATGGCATATGCATCATAAGACACATCAGTGCCCCTGGTCCTCACAGTTTGGTTTGTGGATGCAGCAACCTCGGCATAGAATTCCCTGATGAGGGAAAGGTTGTATCTACCTAGGACTGCACAGAACAGCTCTGATCCCATTTTTCTTATGGTGTTGGTGATGAAAGGGTTGTCCCTTAAAGCTTCTGGACTGAATCCCTTGCCTGCTAAAGCTTCTTTGGTAGCAAGCATACCAAACTGCTCATATGCCTCTTTACAACAGAAAGTTTCAAAAGAGGTGTTCTCTCTTCTGGATTTGTTTTGTTTGGGTGATGGGGAAATAGGTATCTTCTTCTGCTTCACACTCCCCTTCTTGGGAGTCTTCATCCAGTCAACTAATGGAATATCTTCATCTTCTGCTGTTGCTGCAGCAATCTATGCATTGCTAACAGCAACATCCTCATCATTGCTGTCATCAAACTCAGAACTCTCCTCCTCTGAGCTCTCTTCTTCTTCCACAACCTCTGTAACCTTTCCCTTCCCTTTCTTATCAGCCATAGTCTTCTCCAACTCTTCCTCCTTGGTCATAATCACATACTACTTTTTATGAGGCTGTGATTGTTCAGACATGTGCATTTTTGGATTGGTTTCAGGAATGGCACTCTCACTTTGCACAGAAGGTGCTTTGGTGGATGATGGCTTAGGTTCAGTATGATTTTCGGGTTTTGTTGGGGTTTCTCATAAAATGCGGGCTATTTCAACCGCATCTTCAGCAAATGGGTTTGTATTTTTAGGAGTGGGCTGAGATGGGTCTTCAGAATGTGTATGCGGAGGGCTAGGAGTGAGTGGGAATCGACCACCAAGCAGTAGTATTTGTGGTATTTCGATGGTTGGGGATTCGGGTTCTTTGTTGATATCGATGGTGAGGGTTTTATGGCTAGCAGATGTAGAGGAAACAGAGTTTGATGAGGTGTGAGTTTCAGGTTGCTTAGTTGCTTTTCCATCCCATGTTTTCTGCTTCTTTAATGGTGGAATGCTTGGAGAAGGGGATGGGTATTTTCCCTGGACATTGGACTCATTGGAAACCTTCTTGCTTGATTCCATTTCGATCCTCTACTTTCTGGCGCTTCGTCTTCTTTCACGATCACTCACCGGCCTTAACACTTTCTTGGCTTGAGTTTTGAATCTCCCCATAATATTGATTCTTTAAGCCCCCTGCAAAACACTGTTTAAGCTGCAAGTTGAAAAATAACACTGAATATTTTAAAGGGGTTAAGGGCTGATCGTGGGGTGATTGGTTAGAAAGAAACTGAATGGAAAATGAATAGTGAGATGTAGTTCAAAACTAACTAGGGCTAGTTAGAAATTAAACTAGGTACTCAAAAGTTTTATTGGAACTCAAAACAGATGATAGCTTTCTACTATTTGCATAGTCTAAAGAGCATCTTTGCAGAAAAAGTACACTTTTTCGGCTAATAAGACTGTTGGGGTTTTGGTTGCAGAGTGCTATAGCAACATGAATGTTGCTGTAGCACTGTGCCTTTTCCAGCAATTTTCAAACCTTGAAATTTCATGTTTAGAAATAGAAACAAAAACTAAACTAAACCACTTTATTTACATATTTACAACATGGATAGGCTTTTTCAAGCCTCTGAGATCACATCTAGGATGGAGAGAGTTGTACCACAGATGTGGTACCCATGGAGTTGGTTGCTGCAACTTCCTGATAGGACTTTACTCTTTGACCATTTACTTTGAAAATGGATCCATTGTTGGGGTCAATGAGTTCAACCACTCCATAAGGATGGACTTTGTGAACATCAAATGGCCCTGTCCTCTTGGATCTTAGTTTTCCTGGAAAAAGTTTCAACCTAGAGTTAAAGAGTAAAACCTTTTGGCCAGCTACAATTTCTCTTTGTGAGATCCTCTTATCATGCCATTTTTTGGTTTTATCTTTGTAAATTTTTGCATTTTTCATAAGAGTGATCTCTCAATTCTTCAAGCTCATTAATCTGTAGCTTCCTTCTTTCACCTTTAGCATTAAGACACAAATTTAACTCTTTCAAAGCCCAAAAGGCTTTGTGTTCTAGTTCAAGTGGTAGATGGCATGCTTTCCCAAAAACTAACTTGTATGGGGACATTCCAATGGGTGTCTTATAGGCAGTCCTATAAGCCCATAAAGCATCATCAAGCTTGAAGGACCAATCCTTCCTTGTTGGCTTTACCACTTTCTCTAGAATGCTTTTAATCTCTCTATTGGAAAGTTCTGCTAAACCATTAGTCTGAGGATGATAAGTTGTTGCTACCCTATGGCTTATGTTATATTTTTCCAGAACTCCTTTCATCATGTTATTCACAAAGTGGGTACCCTCATCACTGATCATGGCTCTAGGGGTACCAAACCTTGTGAATATGTGCTTATGCAAAAACTTAACTACAGTCTTGGCATCGTTGGAGTGACAGGCTGTGGCTTCTACCCATTTGGATACATAATCCACAGCCACCAATATGTATTGATTGTTTCCAGACATGGGAAAAGGACCCATGAAGTCAATTTCCCATACATCAAAGATTTCTACTTCAAGAATGCCATTGAGGGGCATTTCATGTCTTTGGGAGATGGATCCAACCCTTTGACACTCATTGCACCTCTTTACAAAACTATCAGCATCTTAGAAGAGTGTTGGCCAGAAAAACCCAGATTGAAGAACCTTGGCTGCAGTTCTTTGGCCACCAAAGTGACCACCATATGCAGCAGCATGACAATGCTGCAGCACTGCAGGCACTTCTTGTTGAGGTATGCACCTCCTTAGGATCTGGTCAGTCCCTACTTTAAACAGAAAGGGGTCATCCCAAAGATAGTTCTTAGAATCGTGGATTAGCTTCTTCTTTTGGCCTTTGTTTAAATCTGGTGGAATGATCCCAACAGTCAAGAAATTTGCAATGTCTGCAAACCAGGGGGATGTATGATGCTGCAGCATCAAGAGTTGCTCATCAGGGAACTTTTCATTCATTCCACCAGTGCTTGATTCTCCTTTTTCTAACCTGGACAAGTGATCAACAACTTGATTGTTCACCCCTTTTCTATCTACTATTTCAATCTCAAACTCTTGAAGCAAAAGAACCCACCTTATTAACCTTGGCTTGGCATCTTTTTTGGAAATCAATTACTTGATGGCTGCATGGTCAGTGTGAACAATGACCTTAGTACCCATTAAGTATGATCTAAACTTTTCAAATACAAAAACCACAGCCAAAAGTTCTTTCTCAGTGGTTGTGTAGTTTATTTGGGCTTCATTTAGAGTTTTACTGGAATAGTAGATTGGGTGGAAAATCTTGTCATTAACTTAGCCTAAAACAGCACCAACTGCCCAATCACTTGCATCACACATAAGTTCAAAAGGTTTTGTCCAATCAGGAGTAACAACAATAGGGGCAGAAATCAGTGCTTTCTTCAAAGTGTTGAAAGAAGATTTACACTCCTTGTTGAAATCAAATGGTTGGTCATGCTGAAGAAATAAACAGAGGGGTTTGGAAATTTTTGAAAAATCTTTTATAAACCTCCTATAAAATCCAGCATGTCCAAGAAAACTTCTTATACTTTTAACATTTGTGGGCTCAGGTAGACTCTCAATGACTTCTAGGTTGGCCTTGTCTACCTCTATTCCCCTTTTTGAAATCACATGAACCAAAACAATGCCTTCTTTTACCATGAAATGACATTTTTCTCAGTTTAGAAATAGATCAGTCTCCTCACATCTTTTAAGGCTTTGTTCTAAGTTTTTCAAACAATTCTCATAGGAAGATCCATAGACAGAAAAGTCATCCATGAAAATCTCCATAGAGGTTTCCAACATATGAGAGAAAATGGACATCATGCATCTCTGAAATGTGGCTGGTGCATTGCACAATCCAAATGGAATCCTCCTAAAGGCAAAAGTATCATAAGGGCAAGTGAAAGTTGTTTTCTCTTGGTCCTCAGGTGCTATAGCAATCTGGTTATACCCTGAATAGCCATCTAAAAAGCAATAGTATTCTTTTCCAGCTAGTCTATCCAACTTTTGGTCTAGGAATGGCAAAGGGAAATGGTCTTTGTGGGTTGCTTTGTTAAGCTTCCTATAGTCCATACAAATCCTCCATCCTGACACTATTCTGGTTGGGATTAGCTCATTCTTTTCATTTTCTACCACAGTGACATCCCCCTTCTTTGGAACACAATGGACAGGACTTACCCAATTGCTACTTGCTATAGGGTAAATGATTCCAGCATCAAGCCACTTTAGGATTTCTTTCTTGACCACTTCTTTCATTACAGGGTTCAATCTCCTTTGAGGCTCTACAGACGTAAAGTCTTTGTCTTCCAAGATTATCTTGTGTTGACAAATGGATGGACTTATACAATTGTTAGATCTGAGTTTTGTCAAAAAACTAAGTGTTGAATTCTGACTAAGAAGGCTCAGAAGTTCTGAAGTGAAGAGTCAGAGTTCTGACTAAGAAGGCTCAGAAGGAATGCTCTGAAAGTTTGCCAAGTACAGAAGTCTGAGAAGAAGAGTCAGAAGTTCTGAGAAGCTTAATCAGAATAATGTTCAGAAGTTCTGAACAACATGTTCAGAACTTATAACTAGATGCTTTACTTTGTATTTAGTTAACTAATTAGGACACGTGTATTGTTCCTATTAGTCTTTCTTATATGTACTGTAGCTTTAGTGTTTCCGTTACAGTATATATAGTGGTTAGCACTTCTACGCTAACTATTTTTTCCGCATATATTTGTATTCATCTTTTGTAATCTTTGAGATACTCTCTCTCTCTCTCTAAGATCTGTAAATCTGTTCTTCATTGAATACAAGTTGGTTTGATCATATTACTTCTCAATTACTGTTCCATACATTGATATATTGATTGTAAGAGTAAATCCTGGACTTACAATTGGTATAAGAGCTAATCAACAAACAAATTTGTTCAAGATCGTGATCGCGAAGGTTATTGATCAATTTCTTGAAGATTTCTTGATTCGTTCAAAAATCGATTCCGCTGCTAGTTCTAATTCTTGAATTCTTAGCAATTCTTGAATTAATTGTTGTTTTTCAATCAAGAAATTCAAATTTGTCTCTCTGTTGAAATATCTTACAATCACGTCTTCAAAAGAGTATCTAGCCATGGGATCTGAAACCAAGCCACCTGTTCTCATACCTGAAGAGTATCAGCAATGGAAAATCCGAATGATCTAATTCTTAGATAACATAGATGAAAATCTGATGGTTTCTATCCGAGAAGGTCCTATCGAAGTCTATGTCGATGTTGCTGCAACTCCTGAAACAGAGACAACTCCAGAAATTCCGGCTACAAGGGTGAAGAAGAATTACTCTCAATACACAGCAGAATAGAAAAACAAGCATGCTATAGACAAAAGAGCCATCACATTGAAGACATTGGCCGTCCCAAATGAAGTTCTAAACAGAATTGACAGTGGATCATCTGCCAAGGAAATGTGGGATGAACTGGAAAGACAGATGTTAGGAACTGTCAGATCAATACAAGCAAAGTTAAACCAAAGCATAAATGCTTATGAAAGGTTCAAGGCTAAAGAATCAGAAAGTTTGACTCAGACGTATAGTAAATTTTGCACTATACTGAATGATTTGAGAAGAAATGGGCTAAAAAGACAAAGTCAGAAATAAACTACAAATTTCTGAACAGTCTAAATTCAGAATGGTCATCATTTGCTTTCAATCTGCAAATGAATAAGGATATGTGTGAAGAAGATCTCAATGATCTATTTTGTGTACTTAATCAGCATGAAGACTCTGTTAAGATTGTTGTTGAAGAAAAGAAAAATGTTGCAGAACAGTTAGCTTTTCTGTCAAAATCCAAAATTGTTAAAGCACCCAAGAAGACTGCGTATCTATCTGAGATACCAAAGCTGGATATAATCTAAGTGTTGAATTCTGACTAAGAAGGCTTAGAAGTTTTGAAGTGAAGAGTCAGAGTTCTGACTAAGAAGGCTCAGAAGGAATGCTCTGAAAGTTTGCCAAGTACAGAAGTCTGAGAAGAAGAGTCAGAAGTTCTGAGAAGCATAATCAGAATAATGTTCAGAAGTTCTGAACAACATGTTCAGAACTTATAACTAGATGCTTTACTTTGTATTTAGTTAACTAATTAGGACACGTGTATTGTTCCTATTAGTCTTTCTTATATGTACTGTAGCTTTAGTGTTTCCGTTACAGTATATATAGTAGTTAGCACTTCTACGCTAACTGATTTTCCCGCATATATTTGTATTCATCTTTTGTAATCTTTGAGATACTCTCTCTCTCTAAGATCTGTAAATCTGTTCTTCATTGAATACAAGTTGGTTTGATCATATTACTTCTCAATTACTGTTCCATACATTGATATATTGATTGTAAGAGTAAATCCTGGACTTACAACATTTAAGGTCAGAGATGGTCCAACCTATGGCTTTGGTGTGAGATTGAAGCATTTCAACTAGCTGCTTCTCTTGCTCAGCTTCCAAAGAAGCTGAGATGATCACAAGTAGCTTACTGTCTTACGCTAAGAATGCATACTTAAAGTGGGCAGGTAATTGTTTCAACTCCAAATCTGGTGGTGCTTCTATTGATGGTAAAGGGGTTTTGTGTGTGGGCTCTTCTTCCAAAAGCTCGAATGTTGCAGCATGTTGCAGTGTAATAACCCAAATTAAATAATGTGAGATAAATGAAAGCTATGGGTTTTAATTGTTCATTCCTCATAAGTTTGGGGTTAAAAGTAGAAAATGGGAAATCAATTCCCTTCATTGTTGTTGTGTGCCGTTTTGGAAAGGAAATAGAGGAAAACAATTATTTCCTTATTTTAGGGTTTGGTGAGTGTGTGTGTGTGTGCAGCCTCCTGTAAACCGAGAGAGAGAGAGAGAGATGAGAAGAGATAGAAATCCCCATGGGAGGCCGTTTGGGTTGTTCGAGAGGAGAAAGCAGGGAGAAAGAAGTATTAGCCTTGTGTGTGTGTGCCTTGTGTATGCGCCGGGTTGGAGCAGCGGGAGACAGCCGGAGAGAGCGAGAGAGAGAGAGAGACCCGGCGAGAGAGAGAGAGAGACAGCCGGAGAGAGAGAGACAGTCGACGAGAGGGAGAGAGATGACGGGGGAGAGAGGAAGGCGACGAGGGAAAGAAGCAGGGCAGTCTTGGTGGTCGCCGGCGGTGGTGGCTGCCGGAGGTGGTCGCCGGAGTTTTGGGCAGCAGTTTTCCATTCCGTGAGGTTTCATTCCGGTAAGAAACCCTTCCATTGCATTGCTCTCTTTTTCAAGTAATGTTAGATTTGTTAGGTCTCTAGTTGCACTCGGCTATGTGAACTGAGAAATCAAATAGGGTATTTATAGAGTTTTAATTTCCAATTCATATTTTCGAGTTAAATCAAATGTATGTGGATTCTTGATTACGGAAGAAATGTTAATGGGTAATGTGTAGAATAAGTTAAAAACGAAGAAATTGAAGTTCCGGTAGTGTTGGAAATGGAATGAGGTTCCGGTAACATTTTGTAGAGTCCCGGTAAGTTAATAAATGGGCCGGGTGTAATTTTAAGAAAAGGGTCGGAATGATTATTTTAATTGGAGTCTAAACCTCATGTGGGCCGAAGGTTGTTAACAAAGACACGTGGTGTTGGACTCGAAGTTGCCACGTGACCTTGTTCTTTTAGTAGACCGACATATTAGAAAATTAAGTGTGGATTGCTAATTTTAATTGTTGGGCCGATTCGAGTGTTGGGCCGAAAGATTTCTAAAATCCTTTTGGGCTTAGTTATTAAATTGGGCTTGATTTATTGTCAAAGTCTACAATTATATTGTAAGAGCCTAAAGCGTAATTGGTAGTTTAATTATTCATTTAGTTTGGGTCATAATTGTAGTAACATGATCTGGTTTTGATATTTAGAATCAAGAGTATAATTTTATATTGAGAACCTAGAGTCGGGTAAATTAATGGATCTGGTATAGCATCTCAAATGGATGGGTAAGCAAGGACCATTAATTATGATTTTGAACTAGAAGCGTAACTTACCAACTTAGATAAGTTTGGGTTGAGTTCGGGATTTAGCTCGGAAAATAAATGAACGAATTATGACGTACGTTATTAATATGATAGGTGTTCCACCTAGAGATCGGAAGTGTAAGTGAGGAGCTTTGGAGCAAGCAAGCCAGTTGAGTTTTCTAAACTAAAATGTGTGGCTTTTAAAGTATTTTCAGAATGTGTTATGAATGTTGAGAATTGCCATGCTTTATTATTATGTTTTAATTTCAGGAAAGTTGTTTAAAGTTTTATGTAGAGTGTATGCATACATCAAGGAGACGTAAACTGGCAAAGATGGGAGAGTAGTTCCGCCAGCTCTCGTGCGGGAAGGGATGTCCCTATATGCAAGGAGCGAGGCTCCGCAAGGCAGCATGAGGCTGACTCGTTGTCACCTTCGGGTGGCTTCAGGGTGTCAGATTACGAGGTGGCGGACTTTAGTCCGTATATGATTTTGAAGTGTTGAGTATGAATGTTTAAAGCTGAAAAGATAAACTGTTTTTAAATGCTTTGATAACTGTTAGGAGGGACTCACTAGACCTCATGGTCTAACCCTCGCATTTTCAAATTAAAAACCTTTTCAGGTAAGTAGGTTTCCAGGAACTCGGGCAAATAGGCTGAGCTTAGCAAGAAGAGTCGAGAAGCATAGTGACACTCTAGTTATTAGTTTTTCTCAGTTGTGTAGGTTGTTTCCGCCAACCATTTTTGGATGTTATGTAAAGAATTTTAGAGATGCGATTTTGGGATATTTAACTTATATGAAATGAATTGTTTAGAAATTGTTGGGTTGTTACATGCAGCAACTAACTACTGTCTAAATTACTATCCTCCTCACTGTCACTATCCTCAAGTTCTTCCAACTGCTCACTTTTGGTTCCTAGAATCTCTTCTAAGGCTCCCTCATGACACATTGATTCAATGGTGCTTAGCATAGAACACGTCTCAACCTCATCATGATGTTTCATGGAATTAAAAACATTGAAAGTAACATCCTGGTCGTGCACTCTCATGGTCAACTCTCCCTTTTGGACATCAATGATGGTTCTACCAGTGGCAAGGAAGGGTCTTCCTAAGAGTAAAGGTGTATCTTTATCTGCTTCAAAGTCAAGGATTATGAAATCAGCTGGGAAAATGAACTTATCTACTTGTACCAAAACATCCTCTATCTTGCCCTTAGGATATGTTATGGTTCTGTCTGCCAACTGTAGAGTTACAGTGGTTGGTCTAGCCTCTCCTATCCCTAGATTTTTGAAAATGGATAAGGGCGTAAGGTTTATGCTAGCACCAAGGTCACACAGAAGATTTCCTACATGTTTCCCACATATTGAACAAGGAATTACAAAACTCCCAGGATCCTTTAGTCTAGAGAGAAGTCTATTGGAAACAAGGGCACTACATCCTTCTGTAAGGGCAACAGTTTCATATTCAGTGAGTTTCTTTTTTTTTACTCAAGATATCTTTCAAAAATTTGGCATAGCTAGGCATATTTTCAATAGCCACTACCAATGGGATATTAATGTGCAATTGCTTGAATACATCCAGAAACTTCTTAAACTGGACTTCCTCCTGTTGATTCCTCAACCTCTGTGGGTAAGGAATGTAAGGTGGAAAAGGAGCAATCACTGCCTTCTCAGTGGAGGTTTCTATTGGTTGGTCAGTTGTTGCAACAACGGGATCTGGTGGTGTTAGATATGTGGCAGCATCTTTCTTGCTTGCATTGGGGCTTACCTCACTTGGAAAGAGTAATGGAATGTCATATTTAGGTGGTATAGTCACAGCTTCTTCAATCACCACTGGTTCAAGAACAACAGTGGGTGTTGCTACAGCAACAGGTGGTGTTGCTATAGCCCTTTTCTCAATGATGGGTTGTATAACAGTCTTTGGTTCTTTTGGACCACTGTTAACTAAGTCCTTTCCACTCCTTAGACTAATAGCTTTCACTTGTTCTTTGAGCACATTCCTAGGGACTTCAGTATCACTAGGTAATGTTACATTTGGTCTATGTCTCAACTCTATGGCCATTTGTCCTATTTGAGTCTCCAAATTCTTGATTGTATTATTTTGGTGATTCATGGTTGAATTGGTATGGTTTATAAAACCTTTCAGCACAGCTTCCAAGGAAGCTGGTTGTTCACCTTGCTGGTTAGGAGGATTTTGGTAGGTAGGTGGACCTTGTTGATACTGACCTTGATGGTTTGGTTGAAAATTTTGCTTCTGATCTTTCACAGCTGGCGGATTCAAACATGGGCTGTGCCAAGAAAAATTAGGATGGTTTTTCCAACTGGCATTGTAAGTGTTACCAAACTGGTTAGGTCTGTTGTAGATATAGTTCACAGATTCAACATTTAGGCTGCATTGGTCAAAAGTATAACCTTCACCACAGTACACACACTGAACTGGTAGGAACTCTGAGACAGATGCTGCAGCAACAGTACTAGCAGCTGGAGCATTCATGTTTTGCAACATGGTGTTCATGGTTGTTAACGGAGCAGTTAAACAGTAATAGGATCTGTTCCAGGGATTCCCACAGTTGGTTTGAGTACAATTGCTCTGGGATCTATCCACTGACCACTATTGTTGGCAATGTTTTCTAAAATATTGTAACCATCAGTGTAGGTACTAGAGATAAAGGCTCCACCTGCAGTAGCATCAAGCATTTGCTTTGCTGACATATCAAGACCATTGTAAAAGGTCTCAAGCTGTATGCAGTATGGAATGCCATGATGTGGGCATTTCCTTAGTAACTCTTTGTACCTCTCCCAAGCCTCAGGAACTGCCTCTCCATTTAATTGTTTAAATTGACAAATTTCATTTCTAAATTGGGCATTCCTGGTTGGGGGAAAGTATTTTCTTAAAAACTTTTCAGCCATTTCATTCCAAGTTGTGATTGAATTAGGAGCTAAAGAATTGTACCAAGCTTTGGCTCTATCCCTTAAAGACCATGGAAATAACTTCAGCCTTAAGGCTTCAACAGATACTCCAGCAAGGTGAAAAGAGTCAGTGAGCTCCATAAAATTCTTTAGGTGCAAATGTGGATCCTCAGTAAGGAGTCCAGCAAATTGACCATTTGTTAGTAACATGTGAAACATAATAGGGTTAAGCTCAGATTGGTCACCCTCAACATGGGGCCTACGTATTCTTGTGTGCAACTGGGCAAGCATAGGAATAGCATAGTCCATGATGCCACCATTTCTTGAGTTAGCAATCCTAATAACTTCCTCCTCAGGGTTGGGTTCTGGTGCTGCCATTTCAGCAGGAATAGGAGGATCTTGAAGCAAAGCTCTTTGTATCCTTCTTCTCCTTCTGAAAGTTCTCTCAATATCAGGATCAAGATTAAACACAGCCCCGTGAGGTAGTCTTGGGATAAACCACAAAAACACAGATTGTAAAAATCAACTTTTCAAACAACTTAAAGTAACTTTCTTTGGCAAAAGCCCCGGCAACGGCGCCAAAAACTTGGTGTGGATTAAATGCAACCCCAAAAAGGCTACAGCAACTAGCAACCCATTCAAGTATACATGTTCTACTAGTGTCGTCCAAAACAAGTAATAATGGTAAGTAATACCAGATATCGTACCTCAGGGACTTTCATAGCAAGAAGAGTAACAACAAGTTGGTTATCAAAGCAGGATTTTGGTAACAAGATTTTTAGTAACTGAAAGCAAAGTACTGAAGATAATAACAAGAAATTAAAGATAGTATGGGTGTAAGATCAGGTTGGATTTTGGCTAACAAAGTGCTCAAGGCATTGCTATAGCAAACACAAGAGTGCTGCAGCAAAGACTCCTGCAATACTACTGAATTGAATGGCCTTCCAAGGGAAGTTCAGATTAGACTTTTTACGTAGGGTAGGCACTTGGTAAGTGCAGCAAGAACCTACTAGTCGGATCTTACCTTTCTTTCCATATAGTTTCTCAACCCAAAGGATTGAAGCAACTCTTTATAGTCTCTATAACACACCCAACATAAACACTTGCGTTGTCTCCATTTTGAGTCCAACTCATCCAAATAGAATAACACTTGTCAATTTGTCAAAGATTACCGGATGAAGTATTCATGTTGTTTATGAATAGTAAAGCAGAATACCAATGCAAACAAATGTCCAAAGACACTTGGCTTAATCTGCCAACCTTCACTTACACCCACACTATATGGTGTTTAGCCTACCATACTGGAATGTAAATGCTTAAAAGTAAATGACATGTATGTAAATGACTTAATGTAAGTGCAAAAAGTAAAGAAAGCTGTAAAGGTTGCTATAGCAACAGACAGAAACGTAATGACTTGTAACTAAAAGATTGCAATTGAAATTTAAAGTACTTGGTAACAAAGCTTAGAACAAGCTTGGTTCCACTTACAACAAAAGTGGTTATACCCAATGGGTAATAACCAAGCATCTTAGTACACTACAAGTAAAAGTAAAAGGCTATCTGTTAGAACCAGATCCGTGCAACAATATAGAAATCGAAATAGTAATCAATAAGAATAATGATTTCCAATGGTCATCCCTTTCATTAATCTTTCAGAGAGAATTTAACAATACAATGTCGAAAGTAAAAGAGATAATTTGCTTGTTTTTCCAAGCTAATCACACATTAAATACTATGGACCCGTGGTTAACAAGCCCACGGCCCTTTCACTAATCAGGCTCAAAATAAACTATTACAATTCAACCCTTGAACATTAAATCAACTCTAAAACCTGCCCTAACAATCTCCCCCTTTGATTTGAAGTTCGAGTTCGCGCCAGTTTGAAACATATCTTTTGCGCAGCGCGAAGTGAATCTCGAACAATCTGATGGCGCGGCGATAGTCGATGCGATCTTCAATCTTTTCCAACACCGATTCCTCCACAAAAATCGATCTACTTACATTACTCCGGTCACAGGTAACTCCACCACCTGCTCAGCTCAGCACCAGATTGGACCAGCTTAACTCGACCCTGAAGGACGTTCAGAATGCCCTTTCAACTTTGTCTGACAGGGTTGCCTCACTCGAAAACACCTGTAAAGTCAAGCTGGCGGACTCAAACGCTCGCACGATGACCAGGACGATCCTGATCACCGTGAGGGAGAGTATAAGCGTCAAAGATTATCAGAGTCCGAACCAATCACCATCGACACTATTCCAGTGGTTCAACTGTAACCATCAACTATGGCACCATCAGAAGATCTGCCACAAAATCAGTTAAGTCTAGTCGACATGGTTATCGACATGGACAACTCAGATGAAGAAGACCCAACGGTTGAAAATCCTGAGGGAGAAGACCAACCACTGATCGAATTCTAAGGTACGGAACGGCCAGAATTTGAAATGATAGATCTAGAATCTGTGTTGTTCTTATTGTGGAACAAGTGAGTTTGTGAATAAAGACTGTACTAAGTATTGGTATGGTACTTATAGTATCCCAGGTCCTCATAGGGCATCTAACCAACAAGGATCCATCAAAAGATGGATACCAAAATCCTACTAATCTGTTTTGCAGGAATGTCATGTGCATTTAAATTGGAAGATTCTTTTCACATGACGAACATTCAAAGGTTATGCCAATTTTGAGGGGAGTACTATCTTTTAAAAGGTAAGCGAACTTTAACTGAATTCAAAGACCGTGGTAATTCATTCTGAATAACTAACTTGTGTTTGTTATTCTCCAATTTTAACTTCCATGATTGTCACGTGTTATGTTTAATTGACTTAGTTATTTCCATGTCTCACATATTTGTTGATTTTTCGGTGGAAATACACTCGTTTGAATTCCTAGATGTTTTCCAAGTTCGCTATTTCTTGCAAATGATTCCATTCTTATCTGATATAATAATTGTGACTTGTTCTTCACAATTAAACTTTCTGATCATTGTCTCATTATTGCAAATACTGTGCTTACCGAGTCAATCTGTTTCACGCTTGATCTTGTTTTCTTGATATTCCATATTTCAAATAATTCTTAAGACTTTTGATTACTTCAGATCAGAACTCGGATTTCATCTTTACGACTTCTGATCATCTCAGATCAGGACTCGTTTTTAAAGGCTTTGACTTCTAAACATCTCAGTTTAGAACTCGTACATCACTGATTACTAAACTGTACTACTCGATGCATGAAAGGAGTGTTAGGACTTATACTGTTTCTATGGTCAATCCAGAACCGGAAGGACCTACCCATGAAACACATCCCTTATAGAAAACAGTGAGGGGTCTAGATTGATAGATGAGTTCGGAGAGAAAAAAAATTTGGTGAGGCTGTGACAGGACTTAAAAAAGAATTATTGGTCCTTACCAAACCGAGTCAGTTATCCGGGTAACCACACAATCTATTCATTCTCGTTCTTTGGAGATGAATATTGAAACAGACATGGACCCAGTGTCGATAACTCGTGTCACCCCACCTAGCCACTCAAGTATCTCACAACAGATGCTTGTTTCATATATTCACGGAGATTTAGCACATAATCTATCTATTCCTCACTCGGAGGTCTTAGATATTGAAACAGGAAGACATCAGCTCTGGTCTTTGAACTTCATATTCTAATCACTGGGTCAATTGATTTTTAACTTGCGTCCCAGGTTAAATCAATTTTTGAGCCAAACATATAAAATTTAATTCTTTCACACATGCACGAGTCTTTGTGATTCCATTTGAATATCTTCCTGATATTGCCGGAACAGTTTGAGAGGTAATTTTTAAATTTTACTTCAGTGATAACTGGAAGTCCTATCAGAGATACCCCGTTGCCAACTCTGAACATAGGCAACACAATTATTTTAATTGTTGTGATAACAGTTACTTTTGTGTTTCTGTGTTAGATTTTTACCCCATTCTGGTTACTTATTGCTTTGATCTGGATTTTTTGCTACTCGTCACTATTGTCTTTGAACATACATGATGCTCCGGATGCTCCTACTCATCATGAGGGGGAGAAAGGGTACAGATTCAAAGACACTGAATATCAAGTTGAGGGGGAGTTAGCAAAAGCCGAGGGGGAGTAACCGTTATTTGATCAGTTCCGAGATTTTATCAAAGCGAAAAGACTTCAAAGTGCATTCAAGTGATCAAAGTGCTCACAAGTGATCAACTCTTCTCATCGTTTATCAAGTGGTGTTCGCTACAATTCAGTATTTCCCCCTTCGAGCATATTGGTTCCACAAGTTCTTTTATAGCTGAAATCAAGTTCAAGAGCTTTATTCAAGGGGGAGCGCTAAAAGACATGAAGACAAGCAACACCGAAGTGTTTCAAGGATTCTAAAGGAAAAGAAGTTCAAGACCTGGAGGTTTCAAGACCAATTTTTTTATATATCTTTTGGGGGAGATTGTTAGGACCATAAATGTCCTACATATTAGAAAGATATATAAATAATCATATAGAGCTTAATTAGAGTAATTAATTAACTGTAAAAGCCCTTAATTGTGTTATTTGGGCTTAATTGCTTAAATGGGCTTGGGCCTTGTTTAGCTAAGGCCTAAGTATATAAGGTTAAGTTAACCTTTAGTTTTAGGTTAGCAATTGAGAGAGAAATTCATTAGAGCTTATGGTTTAGAAATCGTTCCTTTACTTTCATTGTAATATTCTCTAAACGATACTTTGAATGAATACGAGAGGTGTGATCCCAGAATATCATCAACAATTCAAGTATATTTACAGATCGAGATACAAACGTCATCCTCATATTAGATGTTAATCATTTTAGAAATGGAAGACTCTCTCTTTCTCTCTAGAATTATGCTCCCTACATTGTGCCACACTTCTCACAAATGAGCTCCTAACACCTATTTATAGGGACATACAAGACATAACAAGCTTTACAAAAGCTTTACAAAACTTTCATATATTTAGTACATTTTCGGTACTAACATTCTCCCCCTAAAGTTTTGTAAAGTTTTGAAATCATCAATTGTTCGTGTTATTTCTTATTGATTCGTTGTTACCTGATCAAACTGGAACTCACACTTCGGTTTCCGGGTAAGCTCTGCTCGGACACACTATCAGGACAGTACCAGTTTTTGGACAACTCACTTCCCGGGCATCCCTATCCGGTAAGTACTTCTTCCGGTAAGTAATCTCATTCGGTAACATTATTTTTCCTGGTAACTTGTTTTACCTGGTTTGTTTGATTTTATTCGGACACTTCACACACCCCGGATCCGGACACTTCCTGATCCAGACACCTCTATTCGGATTCCTATCCGGGTAAGGGGCTGTTTACCAAATTTTTCATTAAGCCCTGTATGGGTAGAGTTGTCTTACCGGATAACTTTGTCTGTCTCAATAAAAATACATTGTTGTTTACCTTTTTTCTGAATCAATTATCTGAATGGTAAAAATGACATTTTTACCCATTGGTTCCAAAAATAATAAGATTAGCAAATTATCAAAAACTGAAGAAAAGTAGTGATCAGATACCAAATGGTACACTCATCAATGAAAACCCAAAAAACACCCACACGAGTGAACACCATTAAAAACCAAAGTCTGATGAAGAAACTTCAAGTTGATCTTTACTTCAAAAAAAACTTCAAGTTGATCTTGGTGATGAAGACGAGTTCAACCAGGTAACCGATTTGGGGGATTAGGGTTTCGACTTTGGGTTTTTTGTTCTTGGTGATGCGTCGAACAACGATTTTGGGTAGAGATAAGGAAAGAGATGCAGGTTTGGTTTTGGGTTTTTGTTCTTGGTGATGCTTCGAAATCGAGAGAGATGCGGAGAGAAGCAACAATATCACGAACAAGATGCTGGGTTTCGATTTCAGGAAGGAGATGCAGGTTACGTTTTGATCTGTGGAAGGAGATGCAGGTTTATTTTCGATCTGTGGAAGAAGATGTTGATCTCGTTGGGGAAGGAAGAAGATGCATCTTCTTGTTGGGAGGAAGAGACCTGCAAGTATTTTTTTAACTACAAAGACATTTTTCTTTTTTTTATTCTAGGGGTAGAGAGGGAAAGTTTGTGTCTGTATGGGGACAATAGTACCTAACGAGTTGTGCGAATAAGTTACTGTATTTTCAATTAAGCCCCAAGTAAACACATCACTATGGTTGTTCGAATAAGCCAGTTAATTCAATAAGCTCATTAAGCCACAAGTAAACAGCCCCTAAGTCTGATTTGATTTTATTCTTACCATTTTAGTTTAATTCACTCTTAGACCTTGCATTAGGACTGTCACTCTTAGTGCCCTGCGTTACATTTCAACCTTGAATCGACACTACTGTCTGACATTCACGTTAGTTCATACTTTACGATGTCTCGAATGCCTTACCTATCGGTACCGACTCATAGCCTCTGACTCTCTATCAAGGCGAATACAGCTAATGGCGAGACAAATTCCTATTTTTTATCGAATCTAAAGATAACTTCGAATACATTTGGCAATATCTCATAGAAGGCCCACAAGAAACTCCAATGCAAGTTGTTCCTGCCCAAGTCCAAGGTGGTCCTCCACAGCAGAAAAAACCGAAGACGTTCGCCATGATGACTGACAATGAAAAGAACATATTCATTGGGGAGCAACATGCAAAGAGGTATTTGATTCAAGGTTTGCCAAACGAGATCTACACGGCCATTGATAGCTACAAGGAAACCTCCAAAGGCATGTGGGATCAAGTCGAGAAGATGATAAGTGGGAGTAAATTGGGAATTCAACTGAAGGTCAACAGCTGCATAACCCGATATGACGGTTTCAAACAGCAAAAGTGGTAATCGATCTCTCAGGCATACGAACGATTAAGCCTTGTTATGAACGAGCTCCACAAGAACAAGATCACTCGATCAAACACGGAAAATGGCCTCAAGTTCTTAAACAACCTCATGCCAGAATGGAAAGTGTTCGCTTCTCATATCAAACACAACCATCTGATTGATAACGTTCTTATCTATGAGCTTTATGAGATGCACATAAAAAACGAGGATGAAGTCATGGAGGCAGTGAGCACTCAGAAATCATCTTCCAAATCACAAGCCGATCCCTTCACTCATGTATCTTCAAAAAGCAGCAAGTCATCCAGCCGTAACTCCAAGAGAACCCAAGTGTCTAGTGAGTCAGTGTCAGAAGCTGAAGAAACAGAGGAAAGTGACTCTGACCCTGAGATAACCGACATAAAGAAAGCAATGGCCTTCATCACCAAGTATTTTCAAAAGAAACCTTCCTCTAACAATCAGCGCTACTCCACTACTCCCAACAAGCGCCTTGATTATTAGCAGAAGTATGAAGGAAAGAGAAAGTCTGATGAGCACAAGTATTCAGATCATAAGGAGAAGCATGATAGAAAGCCCGAATCTAAGAACAAAGATGAGCCAGTCACGTGCTATAACTGCGGTAAATTGGGCCACTTTGCCAAGGACTGCCGAAAACCCGTTGTTCGTAACGTGGAATACTACAAGGCAACGCTGCTGTTAGCGCAACAGAAAGAAGCAGGAAAGGCACTGATGGTTAAAGACGACCACTGGCTAACTCGTTCCGACGATGAAAGCGATACTGAAGATGCCGATGCTTTCATGGGCAATCATTCTCCTCCGTCAGATCACCGAGATCTTTGTCAGGTATGTATTCCTATCCATCAAGGCTTAGTCGATCAGATGCAAATACTTGTTCAAAGAATATACTCCTATAAGGCTTCCACTGATGAACAACTGCTTGAAATTAATTCTTTAACAGAAAAGCTAGATGTTCAAAAGAGAACACTAATAAATATAAGTCCGACAATGCCAATCTTAAAGAAAAGTGTACAAACTTTCAATAGCACCAAAGGACCTTAGGGTCAAGATATCTGAGTTAAACTCAAAGCTTGATCAGTGTGAGGATGACAAAGCTGATATTATCTATCAATGCTCCTCTCTTCAAATTCAACACAAAGAATTTGTTTCTAAAATAACTGATCTTGAACTTAAACTTCATAAACGAGGTCAAATTGATCAAACGATTCATATGAACAAACCTAAGGAATTCACTTACTTCAATAAAGAATGGGGAATTGGGTATGACAACCCATATTATTTGAAAAAGGTTTTGACTATGAGGCCTACTCTATATGAGTTTAATTTCTTTGGCTTTGATAGAAAATACCCCGAATATAAAATCAGATGGACTGGATCTCTCGAGGAAAAGAAAGAGGAAACTGAGGAATACAAACGCAAACATGCCACTAAAATGCAATTACCCTTTGCGTATTAAGTTCTTAACTGTTCTTATACGAAAAATAAATCCAAGTACCTATCAAATGATTACTTTAACGGATACAAAGTTGCACAGCCCAAGGATTCCTCCAAGACGGGTGAGGTCCCTACAACGGAAACCAAAACAGAGACGGATGAGTTTAAATGCTATGTTCCACCTCTTGTTTTAGAAATAAAAATAGTCGAGTTAGAGGAATCATTTGAACAGGAAAGGATCAACTCTCAAAAAGAAAAACAAGAGCTTTTAACTGAACTTGAGAAACTTAAATCCACCAAAACCGAATCTGTATCTGTTGAGGAAAAGGAACTCCTTCAGGTAGAAATCAATCGGCTCACATCAAAACTGACTGCCTTGGCAACAGAATTGATGCACGAGCAAGTGAGTAAAGGTCAACTCCAAGAGAAGTTTGACCAACTCCAAAAAGAAAAGATGAATCTACCTGAACCTTCCTCAGACTCCTTAGATACATCTTTGTGTAAAGCTTTTATTGGCAAAACCATCTCAAGAAAAGGAAAAGAGTCTCAAGAAAATTGTATTCCAAAGAATCTAAACTCTGTTTTTTAAAAAGCTTCCGCAACAGATTCTTCTGAAAACACAAAATCAAAGTGTTCCTCACCTCCCTCAACCACTACTGTTCCATTTGTGCCTGAAATTGATTTTTCAACCTTTATGAATTCCGATGTAAGTTCAGATGAGAAGTTTCCTAAGTTTAAATTTGACAAACCGCTTCCAAATCACACCGACTTTCTTTCAAAAGTAGTAAATCGACCGGTCAAATTTCAAAAAGGGGAATCTTCTACAAAAAGCAAAAATCGGTCTGTGAACGAAGTTTCCAAAACCGATTCACATTCTCAAAAACGTTCACTGACGCGGCAACAGACCGGTCGACCAAATGATAGAAATCCTTCCTACTCAAACTCTATTGACCATGCCTTAAATGATTTTTCAGATAAAAATGGTCGGGCCAAACAAGACAAAGAAAAGTGGGTAGCTAAAGGATCTAACAAGAGCAAGTCGGAGTCAAAGTCGTTTAATTCTGCTTTCAATTCTAGGAAAGACATTAATAATTGTGGTTTGCATGATTCAAATAATTTTGTTGAACAAAGTATTAATTTTCCGTTAAGACTTTATTCAATACAGCAATTGATTCAATTATCCCATGATTGTTTGTGTTGTTCTAATTGTGGATTGAATGACTTTGGTGATAATCATTATGCATCTGATTGGTTTGGCTCTTATCATGTCTTTAATTCTAAACCTAAGCGTAAATCTCGTAAGCCCAAAAGGAAGCCCAATTCATAATGGGTTCCCCAGACAGGTGATAAACCTAACCCTCCAGGACCCATTTTCAAATGGGTACCTAAAAATGCCTAAACTTGTTTTTGCAGAACGGTCATGTGTGGTACATGTCGAAGACACGGGTTCGATTCCCGTAAGGGATAGGTACTCATTCTCGGCCGCTTTCAATTAGTGTTCATTGCAGATTCAGGATGCTCCAAGCACATGACCGGAAGGAGGGAGCTACTCACGAACTTTACCGAGTAATACTGCGGAGACGTGAGATTTGGGAACAACGACAAAGCGCCAATTATGGGCTACAGCGACATCATTCAAGACAAGACAATCAAGAAGGTGTCATACGTCACGGGTTTGGGACACAACCTGTTCAGCATCGGACAGTTCTGTGACAAAGATCTAGACGTCAACTTCAAAGCAAAAAGGTGTAGCGTCCGTACTGAAGACGGAAAGGAGTTGCTGGTTGGAACGCGAAAAACCAACCTCTACACTATCGACCTCTCGTCACTAAAGACTGATGACTCAGTCTTCCTGATGTCGAAGGCCAACTCTCAACAAGCTTAGATCTGGCATCGACGTATTTTGCACCTCAACTTCAAGAACATCAACAAACTGGTGCTAGGCGGACACGTCAAAGGCATGCCCGAGCTCAAATTCGAGAAGGATAGACTCTGCGGGGCATGCGAAATGGGAAAGATGAAGCGAGCAACTCACATGTCGAAAGCCACTCCGAGCACGTCCCGGTCCATCGAACTCATCCATATGGATTTGTGTGGACCGATGCGCATTCCGAACATCAATCAAAAGAAGTATGTCCTGGCCTGGTAGACGATTTCTCACGCTACACATGGGTGAAGTTCCTGCGCTCGAAAGATGAAACCCCGGAGCTGATCATCACCCACTTGAAGACCATTAAGCTAAACCTTCAACAGTTGATTCAAACCATCAGGATGGACAACGGGACAAAATTCAAGAATCACACTCTAGATGAATACCTCACTTCAGTAGGTATCTCTCACAACTTCTCTACCATAAGGACTCCTCAGCAGAACGGAGTCGTGGAAAGGCAGAACCGTACCCTCGTTGAAGCCGCTCGTACTATGTTGTCTCAGTCGAAGCTGCCATTATTTCTATGGGCTGAAGCAGTTGCAACCGCTTGCTACACGCAAAACCGTTCCATCATCAACAAACGGTTCAACAAAACCCCATACGAGATCATCAACAACCGAATCCCGAACATCAAGTATTTCCGCACGTTCGGGTTCACGTGCTATGTTCTGAACGACAAGGATGACCTCGACAAATTCAGTCCCAAGGCAGATGAAGGAGTTTTCATCGGATACTCCATGCAGGCTAAAGCATGCCGCGTTTACAACAAACGGACCAAAACCGTCTTCGATAGCGTAAACCTGACGTTTGACGAAGCCGCGGATTTGGGTTCTGAACAACTCAGTTCAGAACCCGCATTAACTGGCGTGTTAGCTTCCGAACACTCTCGTTCGGGATATACACAACCCCCAGTAAATCCAAATCACGTATCTACATCAAAATCACATCTTTCTGATTTAGATTTACTGTTTGAGAATTTTTATGATGATTTCTTTAATTTACCTAGTCCTAGGGTTGGAGACTCTCTAATTGAAAACTCATCGAACCTTTCCTGTCTACCGCCTTCCACAAGCACTCCAACGCTGTCTAAAGAAACCCCTCAAAGCTCAAGTGACGCCACTACCGAAACGGCCATCCCATCGGAGGACCCTATGCCCATTCCGGAGATCACTCCAGAAGATTCGTCCTCACCAACTCAAATGAATCAACCTCTGAATTCCTCAAAAGTTGCCCAACCAATGGAGAATCCTACTCCATCTCCTCCAAGGAACCGTCCTTCCTCACTTGAAGTTGTTCAAGATCTTCCCCCCGGTGTGTATGTGGACCCGGATACTTCCCATGCAACTCTTCCATATACCAAGAAATGGACACGAGCACACCCGGTACAGACGCGTGGTGCATCCGCCAACTTATGTCTCTTCTCCGACTTCCTAAGCAAGATCGAGCCCACTACCGTCTCCGAAGCACTCAACGATCCGGATTGGGTAATCGCGATGCATGAGGAACTGAACCAGTTTGAGGCCCTCAAGGTATGGTGACTTGTCCCATGTCCAGCTAACAAGACGGTTATCGGCACAAAGTGGATTTTTAAGAACAAAAAGGATGAAGCCGGCATCGTAGTACGCAACAAGGCACACCTCGTGGCCAAAGGATACCGCCAACAAGAAGGAATAGACTACGATGAGACATACGCTCCGGTCACAAGAATTGAAGCAATACGGATGTTTCTTGCCTACGTCGCACACAAAAACTTCATGGTCTGCCAGATGGACGTCAAGACCGCCTTCATCAACGGCGTACTCAAGGAAGAAGTTTACGTCTCGCAACCAGACGGGTTCGTGGATGACTCCAAGCCAAACCACGTATATATCCTCGACAAGGCTATGTATGGCCTTAAGCAAGCTCCACGTGCCTGGTATGATGCTCTGTCTACATTCTTAATAAAAGCAGGTTTTTCAAACGGTAAAATCGACACTACTTTCTTTATTAAGAATGAAAATGGTCATATTATTTTAGTCCAAGTTTACGTTGATGATATAATTTTCGGTTCTAGAAACCCTCAATACTGTAAGAACTTTTCAAAACTCATGGGAAAATATTATCAAATTAGTATGATGGGTGAAATGAATTTCTTCCTCGGTCTTCAACTTAAACAACTGTCGACCGGGATATTTATTAACCAGGCCAAGTATATCCGGGATATTCTTTGGAAATACTAGATGGAACAATCCTCACCCATGAAAACTCCAATGTCTCCTGGTATGCGGCTACACACCGATCCTAACGGAAAGGATGTGGACACCAAGAGCTACCATGGGATGATAGGTTGTTTAATGTACTTGATGGCTAGTAGGCCCGATATCATGTTTTCAACCTTTTTATGTGCCTGTTTTCAATCGAAACCAAAAGAGTCTCATTTAATTGTTGTAAAGCGCATATTTTGTTATTTAAAAGGTACTGCTGATCTTGGCTTGTGGTACCCGAAAGAGACAGGTTTCGAGCTTACAGCATATTCGGACGCGGATCACGCGGACAACATACTGGATCGGAAAAGCACTTTGGGACACGTGCAGTTCCTGGGCGATAGTCTAGTTAGTTGTGCATCCAAGAAGCAGCAGTGCGTCTCCACATCTACTGCTGAGGCAGAGTATGTGGCCGCCGCGAGCTGCTGTTCACAAGTGATCTGGATGCGCACCCAGCTCAAGGACTATGGATTCTTTTACTCGAAGGTACCGATCTACTCCGACTCGAAGAGCGCAATCGCGATATCAAGCAATTTAGTTTAGCACACTAAAACGAAGCATATAGACGTGTGGTATCATTTCATCAAGGATCACGTCGAAAGAGGTACAATCGAACTCTATTTCCTTAATACATAACATCAGATAGCAGACCTCTTTACAAAACCCTTGGACGAAAAACGCTTTAACTATCTAGTGTCCAAGTTTGGTATGCTTAATCTGAAGGTTTAACAAGCATTTGCACCCAGTACAATTTCCATACAATTACGTGGAACTGTCTCTTAATCATCTGATGTCTAATCTCTCGATGATCTAGTACACACTTCCTCCTCTCTGTATTCTAATTGTATCGCGCACATCTCTAGAAAAACCTCTGTATTAATTAGGTACATTTCGTTTGTTTGTTTTTAATTTCGATTGTGATTTCCTTTAATTTCAAGTTTATTTTCTCGTCTATTATGTTTTTCTCGTACCGTACTTGCATTTCACAAGTTGTTCATGTGTTCAGGGGGAGCACATCCAAAAGAATGCGCCAAGTAAGTCCGTTCTTTGTTTGAGGGGGAGCGTCACACACTTTTTTCTTAAAATAATAAGTTTTTTTGTGTGTGTATTCTCATTTTTCAAAATGCACAAATCATGCATAATCCGAGGGGGAGCAATCTTATTTCTGTGCACACTTCGAGGGGGGCGTTTTTAAAACTCACTAACTGTTTTGGGAAAGAAAAAGTCATTTTTAAACATCCAGGGTCGATTTTTGAAAAATTCCTCAAAGTTCCCAGATAGGTATCCGGATAAGTCATCCGGAAACCTACCCTATCTAAATAGGTTGTTGATCCAAACCATCAGTGATTTGATAATGACCCTGAGAAACACTTAGTGAAAATTGTAAGTAAACAATATGTATTAGAGTTTCACCATCAAAGAAAATAAACTAAGTCTGTTTAGTATCGCTGATGGAAAACCACGTTCTTTAATTTATGTTTCAGCGATACATGTACATCAGTGAGCCCTGAGCATGTTCAGTCTCACTGATGATCGCTGAAACCTTTATCTGTAATTGTTTGCTTATGATCCTTAAAGACACGATTCGCGTCAACCAAACTTGAAGCTGAAATCGAAGACCAAGCTGAAGAACGAGTGCCTAAGTCTGACCTGATACGGATATCAGCGAAAACAAGACTTGTCCATTCCATGTGAATTTCAAGTAGAAGACTTCAGCGAACGTTGAACTTTATCATTTGCTGTTAAAGATCCATTCAGCGAGCACTGATCATGAAGCCTGTTCTACAAGCAACTTTTGTCTTATCTCCTTGTACGCCCCCATACGATTTTGTCAGAATGGACATCCCTTTTGTCTAGGATCCTACAAACCACTCTGCAACTACATTGTTCATCATGCGGCCACTAGGATGTTTGCTAAAGTCAAATTCATGCAACCAACCAGAAGCTGCCACGTGTAAAGGTATACTGACTTGCATTTAATGCATGTAGTATAAATAAAGAACCCTACTTCATTTGTAAAGTGCTCGGCTTCTCTCTCGCTGAACTACTTAGTGCAAGAAAACTCTCCTTAGTTTTCTTATCTTCTTTCTCTCTATTTCTTAGTGCAAGAAATCTGTGTATATTCTCATAGTTTGTTTAGATTAGGTTTTTAACTTGATCTTATTCCGCAACAAACTGTAAATTGTTTGATATATATCAATAAACAATTTAGAAAGATAAAAATATGTGTTGGTATTCAACCCCTCCCCCCCCCCTTCTACAAACTTGTATAACCCCTACGGGACCAACAAGTGGTATCAGAGCAGATTGTTTAAACTCATAAACAAGATCTTGCTTATACTCTCTTCCTTGCTATTTCTTCAATATGGCAAATACTACAAACACCAACTACATAGAAAATGGCTCTCTTGCCAAACCACCTCGATTTAGCAAAGATAACTTCAATCTTTGGAAAAATCAAATGATGCTCTTCTTAGAAGGTGTAGATCCAACTATACATTACTATATTGAAAATGGACCATATGTTCCTTTTATTATAGATCCTGCTGTTGCAGCCACTGCAAACACACCTTCCGTTCCTGAAAGACTGATACCTAGGGCAGTTACTTAGTTGACTGACGAAGACAAGAAGAAAAGTGGCCATCGACACAAAGGCCAGATCTATCATCTACATGGCTCTACCTGATGAAGTCTACCATTCCATAATGAACCTGAAGAGTTCCAAAGAAATGTGGGACACTATCTGTGTTCAGTATGTAGGTACTGATGATGTACAAGAATCCAGAAAGATAAACCTGGTAAGACAATACGAAAGCTTCATATGTGGTAAGACTGAAACTCTTTCTGAAGTTCACCAACGTTTCAATTGTTTAATTATTGATTTAAAAACTGTTGGTAAGACGTACTCTAACTCCGAGATCCTGACAAAATTCTTGGAAAGTCTTCCTGAAAACTGGGACAATTATACTATGTGTCTTAAGCTCCCTAAGGATCTGAAATTAATGACCCTCTCTACCTTATTTGGCACTATGCTCAATCATGAGCAGTCGTGTCAACTTAAGAAAAATCTTGTCAAAGATTCCAAAAGCACATATGTTGCTTTACTCTCTTCAAAGTCAGTACCCTCTCAGCGATCAACTGTCATGATCACTGAAATGGAATCTAACTCTGATGATTCATCAGACGCTGATCCTTCAGAACTTCATGAATCTCTGGCACTCCTGACAAATACCTTCAGGATGTTTGCTAGAAATAGTTACTTCAGAAGAAATAAACCTCTCACTATCACTGACAAGCCTAAATCTACTCATGTTGATAAGGCTACTGCTACCTACTTTAACTATGAAAAAGTAGGACACTTTGCAAGTGAATGCAGGTCAAAGAAAGTTTTCAAACCTTATTCTTCCTTCAAGAAATCCTCAAACCTAAGGGCTAGAGATGACAAGTACCAAAAGCTTAAAGAAAAGTATGCTAAGCTGAAAGCATACAAAAAGAAGAGAAAAGGTATGTCCATTGAAGAACAAGACTGGGTTGAGTCTGATGAGGAACCAGATTCAGATGAAGAAGATGAGGCCAACCTCTGCCGCATGGCCAAAGTAGAAGATGAGGAATAAAAAGCTGAAATTCCCTCTACTTCTACCTCTCAGGTATCAATCTCTTCTACCTCTACTTCAACTATCACTGAAGCTGATAGACTTCGAGCTATCGATATGTTGACTGTTGATTTATATGATGCCATGAATGGCAAGATCAAAGCTGAACAAATGAATATAAATTTTACTGAATGGCTTACAAAATTGTCATCTAAAAATTCAAGAGCTTTCAAACATTGAAAATAATTTGAAAGATCAGGTCTACATAAATCAAGTCATCAGTATCGAGCGAGAACAAGCTATCGCTGAACTGAAAGTTGAAAAGGCTACTATTGAAGGATGGTATAAATCCTCAACAAAGATCACTAAAATAATCGGTGCTCAGATCCCTGCCAAAGACAAAAGTGGTCTTGGTTATAAAGTTGACGCTGAAGAACCAACCACTGACCGTTCCATGCTTAAGTTTGGAATATTCGTGTCTTCTGTCCCTGACACCTCATTACCTCAATGCTCTTCTTCTTCTAAAACTCTCATCCCTGAGGACAAACATACCTTGATTCCTAAAGGTAAAGAAAAAGTTGTTTAAAAACCTCAGAAGGGTACTGGTGTGGATTAAATGCAACCCCAAAAAGGCTACAGCGACTAGCAACCCATGTAAGTATACATGTTCTACTAGTGTCGTCCAAAACAAGTAATAATGGTAAGTAATACCAAATATCGTACCTCAGGGACTTTCAAAGCAAGAAGAGTAACAACAAGTTGGTTCTCAAAGCAGGATTTTGGTAACAAGATTTTTAGTAATTGAAAGCAAAGTACTGAAAGATAATAACAAGAAATTAAAGATAGTATGGGTGTAAGATCAGGTTGGATTTGGGCTAACAAAGTGCTCAGGGCATTGCTATAGCAAACACAAGAGTGCTGCAGCAAAGACTCTTGCAATACTATTGAATTGAATGGCCTTCCAAAGGAAGTTCAGATTAGACTTTTTAAGTAGGGTGGGCACTTGGTAAGTGCAGCAAGAACCTACTAGTCGGATCTTACCTTTCTTTCCATATAGTTTGTCAACCCAAAGGATTGAAGCAACTCTTTATAGTGTCTATAACACACCCAACATAAACACTTGCGTTGTCTCCATTTTGAGTCCAACTCATCCAAATAGAATAACACTTGTCAATTTGTCAAAGACTACCGGATGAAGTATTCATGTTGTTTATGAATAGTAAAGCAGAATACCAATGCAAACAAATGTCCAAAGACACTTGGCTTAATCTGCCAACCTTCACTTACACCCACACTATGGTGTTTAGCCTACCATACTGGAATGTAAATGCTTAAAAGTAAATGACATGTATGTAAATAACTTAATGTAAGTGCAGAAAGTAAAGAAAGCTGTAAAGGTTGCTATAGCAACAGACAGAAACATAATGATTTGTAACTAAAAGATTGCAATTGAAATTTAAAGTACTTGGTAACAAAGCTTAGAACAAGCTTGGTTCCAGTAGAAGCTAAGTTCAAATGAAAGAAAATCTAAACTATTTATACTAGAAAGAAAGGAATCAAAAGATGCTTAGGAAGTACAAAAGTGGTTATACCCAATGGGTAATAACCAAGCATCTTAGTACACTACAAGTAAAAGTAAAAGTCTATCTTAGGAAGCATCTTCAGGGGCATCTTCAGAGGTATCTTCAGAGTTGACTTCTGCCCAAGAGTGTACAAAAAGATGCCTGAGATCTATCTTCAACAAAATAAAATCGTCCAACTTGATTGAGCCATGCCTGCCAATATCACTACTGTAGCATCCCCTGCTGTAGCAACATAGAAATCATCAAAAGTTCACCAAAAAGATAGGATTATTCCATAAACTACATCCTAGCTTCATTCTAAAGAAAAGGTGTAAAACAAGACTAAAAGACTCAATATCTACTTGGGAAAGATGTAAAATAAGGTAAACTAAAGTCCTAAATGGGTATAAAAGTGTATATAAATACACACTTATCACACCCCTACACTTGAACTATTGCTTGTCCCCAAGCAACCAAAATGACAACTAAAAATGACTCAAATGAGAAATTAAAAATAATTTAAAAGGTGAAAATTAAAAATAAACAGATTATGAGATTTGGAAACCAAAATAGGACCATAGCCTAGCATAATTCTGAGTCCATCCCTCATCATTCTCTCAATTCCATAAGCCAATACTCATTTCCTATTGTTAGACATCAAGGCCTTGTAAATTCAGAATCTTTAGGACTTTTTGGGTGATTTGGAATTGTAGCTCATGGTATTCTTTCAGCCTACAAGTCTTTATTTGTAGTGCCCAAACAGTGTATATGTTGCATATTTTTTCTGTTTTATCTGTCGTTGACTTTGGACACCACTGATTCATTCTTTGATATATTTTTTTTGGAGCAATTTTCTGCCCTATGGGCTGTTTTGTGCTCATGAATCAGTGTACCCCTCCCCCACACTTGCAATTGTCAATGTCCTCATTGAGATCATTAATCTTTATGGCTTAAGGGTGCAAAGGGTATAATTGTCTTGTGAATGTGAAAGAATGGCCTAAATCACTTTCTAAAAATACAATGTTGTCTAGTTGCTTCCCAGGTGGATGAGCATGGTTCTAGTTTTGAGGACTGACAAGGGATGCGTAACATCAAAAATATCATGGCATGTGGTTTGTGATGGTGCAAATCTCATAAGACTCAAAAACTAAAAGACTTAACAAATTCCCTAACTCTAAAAACTAAAAAATCAGAAGAAAAAAAATAAAACAAAAACTACTAATGGAGCTAAGGTATAGAAATAGACCTCCCTACTCTTTGGGAGTAGGTTTTTGCTGCAGCACTGGGGATGATTTTCTCTGCCTCCTGCAGCAGCTCTTCTGGATAAGGACCAATGCTTGCATACTCCTCCGGATTCTCCATTGCCCACTTGCTTTCCATGACCCCCTCTCTTGCCATCTGGTACCTCCTATGCAGAGCAGTGAGTTTCTTTCATGTTGCGCAGCCTTATCCTATTCTTTCAAACAGGACAGCACTTTCTTCTCACTCGCAGCAATCTTGGCCTCCATATCTCTCTTTTGGTTGGCCAAGAGGGTCATCCACATTAAGTCCCTCTCTTGCAGTTTGCTTAAGAGAGTTTCCTGGTTGTTTGCAATTTGGGTGGCTAAGTACACAAAGGACTGGGTATCCAGTTTCTCTGTTATTGGGACTGAATGGGTGCTCTTTGGTGGTTGTGATTGTTTGGAAGTACATGCAGCAGTTGCTGCAACATCCAGAAGTGATGCTGTAGCAATGGCATTCTGTCTCATTGCCTTTTCTGCATTCCTTATCACTCTCTTGACTGTCTAGGCTTTAATCACTGCTTTTCCTGAGACAATTTCATCAGTGGGAAGGCACTTCACTTTGGCTCTGTTGAGTAAGGCATTTATCAGTGATGGATGCCAAAGATCACCCTTGATCTTTTCTACACAGGATTTGATGCTTTTGCTTACAACTTCCCCCACACTGAATCTCTTACCACCCATGATACAGTAGAGAAGTATCATCCTTTCAAAGGTTAGGCTTGTATCATGGGTTGTGGGCTAAAGTGTATACCTCAGGAAATAGAACCACACACTGACCTCAGGCAATAGGTCCTTGCTATGCATTGTTCTAAACAATCTATTCTTCCATGGAGCACCAGGTTGAGCAATGATGCTCAACACCTTCTTGGCTTCTTCTTTAGTGGCCTTCTCTGTCAATTTCTTGTAACCATTTGAAATAGGGGACACAATGCCAAAGATGTTGTCAATGGCATATGCATCATAAGACACATCAGTGCCCCTGGTCCTCACAGTTTGGTTTGTGGATGCAGCAACCTCGGCATAGAATTCCCTGATGAGGGAAAGGTTGTATCTACCTAGGACTGCACAGAACAGCTCTGATCCCATTTTTCTTATGGTGTTGGTGATGAAAGGGTTGTCCCTTAAAGCTTCTGGACTGAATCCCTTGCCTGCTAAAGCTTCTTTGGTAGCAAGCATACCAAACTGCTCATATGCCTCTTTACAACAGAAAGTTTCAAAAGAGGTGTTCTCTCTTCTGGATTTGTTTTGTTTGGGTGATGGGGAAATAGGTATCTTCTTCTGCTTCACACTCCCCTTCTTGGGAGTCTTCATCCAGTCAACTAATGGAATATCTTCATCTTCTGCTGTTGCTGCAGCAATCTATGCATTGCTAACAGCAACATCCTCATCATTGCTGTCATCAAACTCAGAACTCTCCTCCTCTGAGCTCTCTTCTTCTTCCACAACCTCTGTAACCTTTCCCTTCCCTTTCTTATCAGCCATAGTCTTCTCCAACTCTTCCTCCTTGGTCATAATCACATACTACTTTTTATGAGGCTGTGATTGTTCAGACATGTGCATTTTTGGATTGGTTTCAGGAATGGCACTCTCACTTTGCACAGAAGGTGCTTTGGTGGATGATGGCTTAGGTTCAGTATGATTTTCGGGTTTTGTTGGGGTTTCTCATAAAATGCGGGCTATTTCAACCGCATCTTCAGCAAATGGGTTTGTATTTTTAGGAGTGGGCTGAGATGGGTCTTCAGAATGTGTATGCGGAGGGCTAGGAGTGAGTGGGAATCGACCACCAAGCAGTAGTATTTGTGGTATTTCGATGGTTGGGGATTCGGGTTCTTTGTTGATATCGATGGTGAGGGTTTTATGGCTAGCAGATGTAGAGGAAACAGAGTTTGATGAGGTGTGAGTTTCAGGTTGCTTAGTTGCTTTTCCATCCCATGTTTTCTGCTTCTTTAATGGTGGAATGCTTGGAGAAGGGGATGGGTATTTTCCCTGGACATTGGACTCATTGGAAACCTTCTTGCTTGATTCCATTTCGATCCTCTACTTTCTGGCGCTTCGTCTTCTTTCACGATCACTCACCGGCCTTAACACTTTCTTGGCTTGAGTTTTGAATCTCCCCATAATATTGATTCTTTAAGCCCCCTGCAAAACACTGTTTAAGCTGCAAGTTGAAAAATAACACTGAATATTTTAAAGGGGTTAAGGGCTGATCGTGGGGTGATTGGTTAGAAAGAAACTGAATGGAAAATGAATAGTGAGATGTAGTTCAAAACTAACTAGGGCTAGTTAGAAATTAAACTAGGTACTCAAAAGTTTTATTGGAACTCAAAACAGATGATAGCTTTCTACTATTTGCATAGTCTAAAGAGCATCTTTGCAGAAAAAGTACACTTTTCGGCTAATAAGACTGTTGGGGTTTTGGTTGCAGAGTGCTATAGCAACATGAATGTTGCTGTAGCACTGTGCCTTTTCCAGCAATTTTCAAACCTTGAAATTTCATGTTTAGAAATAGAAACAAAAACTAAACTAAACCACTTTATTTACATATTTACAACATGGATAGGCTTTTTCAAGCCTCTGAGATCACATCTAGGATGGAGAGAGTTGTACCACAGATGTGGTACCCATGGAGTTGGTTGCTGCAACTTCCTGATAGGACTTTACTCTTTGACCATTTACTTTGAAAATGGATCCATTGTTGGGGTCAATGAGTTCAACCACTCCATAAGGATGGACTTTGTGAACATCAAATGGCCCTGTCCTCTTGGATCTTAGTTTTCCTGGAAAAAGTTTCAACCTAGAGTTAAAGAGTAAAACCTTTTGGCCAGCTACAATTTCTCTTTGTGAGATCCTCTTATCATGCCATTTTTTGGTTTTATCTTTGTAAATTTTTGCATTTTTCATAAGAGTGATCTCTCAATTCTTCAAGCTCATTAATCTGTAGCTTCCTTCTTTCACCTTTAGCATTAAGACACAAATTTAACTCTTTCAAAGCCCAAAAGGCTTTGTGTTCTAGTTCAAGTGGTAGATGGCATGCTTTCCCAAAAACTAACTTGTATGGGGACATTCCAATGGGTATCTTATAGGCAGTCCTATAAGCCCATAAAGCATCATCAAGCTTGAAGGACCAATCCTTCCTTGTTGGCTTTACCACTTTCTCTAGAATGCTTTTAATCTCTCTATTGGAAAGTTCTGCTAAACCATTAGTCTGAGGATGATAAGTTGTTGCTACCCTATGGCTTATGTTATATTTTTCCAGAACTCCTTTCATCATGTTATTCACAAAGTGGGTACCCTCATCACTGATCATGGCTCTAGGGGTACCAAACCTTGTGAATATGTGCTTATGCAAAAACTTAACTACAGTCTTGGCATCGTTGGAGTGACAGGCTGTGGCTTCTACCCATTTGGATACATAATCCACAGCCACCAATATGTATTGATTGTTTCCAGACATGGGAAAAGGACCCATGAAGTCAATTTCCCATACATCAAAGATTTCTACTTCAAGAATGCCATTGAGGGGCATTTCATGTCTTTGGGAGATGGATCCAACCCTTTGACACTCATTGCACCTCTTTACAAAACTATCAGCATCTTAGAAGAGTGTTGGCCAGAAAAACCCAGATTGAAGAACCTTGGCTGCAGTTCTTTGGCCACCAAAGTGACCACCATATGCAGCAGCATGACAATGCTGCAGCACTGCAGGCACTTCTTGTTGAGGTATGCACCTCCTTAGGATCTGGTCAGTCCCTACTTTAAACAGAAAGGGGTCATCCCAAAGATAGTTCTTAGAATCGTGGATTAGCTTCTTCTTTTGGCCTTTGTTTAAATCTGGTGGAATGATCCCAACAGTCAAGAAATTTGCAATGTCTGCAAACCAGGGGGATGTATGATGCTGCAGCATCAAGAGTTGCTCATCAGGGAACTTTTCATTCATTCCACCAGTGCTTGATTCTCCTTTTTCTAACCTGGACAAGTGATCAACAACTTGATTGTTCACCCCTTTTCTATCTACTATTTCAATCTCAAACTCTTGAAGCAAAAGAACCCACCTTATTAACCTTGGCTTGGCATCTTTTTTGGAAATCAATTACTTGATGGCTGCATGGTCAGTGTGAACAATGACCTTAGTACCCATTAAGTATGATCTAAACTTTTCAAATACAAAAACCACAGCCAAAAGTTCTTTCTCAGTGGTTGTGTAGTTTATTTGGGCTTCATTTAGAGTTTTACTGGAATAGTAGATTGGGTGGAAAATCTTGTCATTAACTTAGCCTAAAACAGCACCAACTGCCCAATCACTTGCATCACACATAAGTTCAAAAGGTTTTGTCCAATCAGGAGTAACAACAATAGGGGCAGAAATCAGTGCTTTCTTCAAAGTGTTGAAAGAAGATTTACACTCCTTGTTGAAATCAAATGGTTGGTCATGCTGAAGAAATAAACAGAGGGGTTTGGAAATTTTTGAAAAATCTTTTATAAACCTCCTATAAAATCCAGCATGTCCAAGAAAACTTCTTATACTTTTAACATTTGTGGGCTCAGGTAGACTCTCAATGACTTCTAGGTTGGCCTTGTCTACCTCTATTCCCCTTTTTGAAATCACATGAACCAAAACAATGCCTTCTTTTACCATGAAATGACATTTTTCTCAGTTTAGAAATAGATCAGTCTCCTCACATCTTTTAAGGCTTTGTTCTAAGTTTTTCAAACAATTCTCATAGGAAGATCCATAGACAGAAAAGTCATCCATGAAAATCTCCATAGAGGTTTCCAACATATGAGAGAAAATGGACATCATGCATCTCTGAAATGTGGCTGGTGCATTGCACAATCCAAATGGAATCCTCCTAAAGGCAAAAGTATCATAAGGGCAAGTGAAAGTTGTTTTCTCTTGGTCCTCAGGTGCTATAGCAATCTGGTTATACCCTGAATAGCCATCTAAAAAGCAATAGTATTCTTTTCCAGCTAGTCTATCCAACTTTTGGTCTAGGAATGGCAAAGGGAAATGGTCTTTGTGGGTTGCTTTGTTAAGCTTCCTATAGTCCATACAAATCCTCCATCCTGACACTATTCTGGTTGGGATTAGCTCATTCTTTTCATTTTCTACCACAGTGACATCCCCCTTCTTTGGAACACAATGGACAGGACTTACCCAATTGCTACTTGCTATAGGGTAAATGATTCCAGCATCAAGCCACTTTAGGATTTCTTTCTTGACCACTTCTTTCATTACAGGGTTCAATCTCCTTTGAGGCTCTACAGACGTAAAGTCTTTGTCTTCCAAGATTATCTTGTGTTGACAAATGGATGGACTTATACAATTGTTAGATCTGAGTTTTGTCAAAAAACTAAGTGTTGAATTCTGACTAAGAAGGCTCAGAAGTTCTGAAGTGAAGAGTCAGAGTTCTGACTAAGAAGGCTCAGAAGGAATGCTCTGAAAGTTTGCCAAGTACAGAAGTCTGAGAAGAAGAGTCAGAAGTTCTGAGAAGCTTAATCAGAATAATGTTCAGAAGTTCTGAACAACATGTTCAGAACTTATAACTAGATGCTTTACTTTGTATTTAGTTAACTAATTAGGACACGTGTATTGTTCCTATTAGTCTTTCTTATATGTACTGTAGCTTTAGTGTTTCCGTTACAGTATGTATAGTGGTTAGCACTTCTACGCTAACTATTTTTTCCGCATATATTTGTATTCATCTTTTGTAATCTTTGAGATACTCTCTTTCTCTCTCTAAGATCTGTAAATCTGTTCTTCATTGAATACAAGTTGGTTTGATCATATTACTTCTCAATTACTGTTCCATACATTGATATATTGATTGTAAGAGTAAATCCTGGACTTACAATTGGTATAAGAGCTAATCAACAAACAAATTTGTTCAAGATCGTGATCGCGAAGGTTATTGATCAATTTCTTGAAGATTTCTTGATTCGTTCAAAAATCGATTCCGCTGCTAGTTCTAATTCTTGAATTCTTAGCAATTCTTGAATTAATTGTTGTTTTTCAATCAAGAAATTCAAATTTGTCTCTCTGTTGAAATATCTTACAATCACGTCTTCAAAAGAGTATCTAGCCATGGGATCTGAAACCAAGCCACCTGTTCTCATACCTGAAGAGTATCAGCAATGGAAAATCCGAATGATCTAATTCTTAGATAACATAGATGAAAATCTGATGGTTTCTATCCGAGAAGGTCCTATCGAAGTCTATGTCGATGTTGCTGCAACTCCTGAAACAGAGACAACTCCAGAAATTCCGGCTACAAGGGTGAAGAAGAATTACTCTCAATACACAGCAGAATAGAAAAACAAGCATGCTATAGACAAAAGAGCCATCACATTGAAGACATTGGCCGTCCCAAATGAAGTTCTAAACAGAATTGACAGTGGATCATCTGCCAAGGAAATGTGGGATGAACTGGAAAGACAGATGTTAGGAACTGTCAGATCAATACAAGCAAAGTTAAACCAAAGCATAAATGCTTATGAAAGGTTCAAGGCTAAAGAATCAGAAAGTTTGACTCAGACGTATAGTAAATTTTGCACTATACTGAATGATTTGAGAAGAAATGGGCTAAAAAGACAAAGTCAGAAATAAACTACAAATTTCTGAACAGTCTAAATTCAGAATGGTCATCATTTGCTTTCAATCTGCAAATGAATAAGGATATGTGTGAAGAAGATCTCAATGATCTATTTTGTGTACTTAATCAGCATGAAGACTCTGTTAAGATTGTTGTTGAAGAAAAGAAAAATGTTGCAGAACAGTTAGCTTTTCTGTCAAAATCCAAAATTGTTAAAGCACCCAAGAAGACTGCGTATCTATCTGAGATACCAAAGCTGGATATAATCTAAGTGTTGAATTCTGACTAAGAAGGCTTAGAAGTTTTGAAGTGAAGAGTCAGAGTTCTGACTAAGAAGGCTCAGAAGGAATGCTCTGAAAGTTTGCCAAGTACAGAAGTCTGAGAAGAAGAGTCAGAAGTTCTGAGAAGCATAATCAGAATAATGTTCAGAAGTTCTGAACAACATGTTCAGAACTTATAACTAGATGCTTTACTTTGTATTTAGTTAACTAATTAGGACACGTGTATTGTTCCTATTAGTCTTTCTTATATGTACTGTAGCTTTAGTGTTTCCGTTACAGTATATATAGTGGTTAGCACTTCTACGCTAACTGATTTTCCCGCATATATTTGTATTCATCTTTTGTAATCTTTGAGATACTCTCTCTCTCTAAGATCTGTAAATCTGTTCTTCATTGAATACAAGTTGGTTTGATCATATTACTTCTCAATTACTGTTCCATACATTGATATATTGATTGTAAGAGTAAATCCTGGACTTACAACATTTAAGGTCAGAGATGGTCCAACCTATGGCTTTGGTGTGAGATTGAAGCATTTCAACTAGCTGCTTCTCTTGCTCAGCTTCCAAAGAAGCTGAGATGATCACAAGTAGCTTACTGTCTTACGCTAAGAATGCATACTTAAAGTGGGCAGGTAATTGTTTCAACTCCAAATCTGGTGGTGCTTCTATTGATGGTAAAGGGGTTTTGTGTGTGGGCTCTTCTTCCAAAAGCTCGAATGTTGCAGCATGTTGCAGTGTAATAACCCAAATTAAATAATGTGAGATAAATGAAAGCTATGGGTTTTAATTGTTCATTCCTCATAAGTTTGGGGTTAAAAGTAGAAAATGGGAAATCAATTCCCTTCATTGTTGCTGTGTGCCGTTTTGGAAAGGAAATAGAGGAAAACAATTATTTCCTTATTTTAGGGTTTGGTGAGTGTGTGTGTGTGTGCAGCCTCCTGTAAACCGAGAGAGAGAGAGAGATGAGAAGAGATAGAAATCCCCATGGGAGGCCGTTTGGGTTGTTCGAGAGGAGAAAGCAGGGAGAAAGAAGTATTAGCCTTGTGTGTGTGTGCCTTGTGTATGCGCCGGGTTGGAGCAGCGGGAGACAGCCGGAGAGAGCGAGAGAGAGAGAGAGACCCGGCGAGAGAGAGAGAGAGACAGCCGGAGAGAGAGAGACAGTCGACGAGAGGGAGAGAGATGACGGGGGAGAGAGGAAGGCGACGAGGGAAAGAAGCAGGGCAGTCTTGGTGGTCGCCGGCGGTGGTGGCTGCCGGAGGTGGTCGCCGGAGTTTTGGGCAGCAGTTTTCCATTCCGTGAGGTTTCATTCCGGTAAGAAACCCTTCCATTGCATTGCTCTCTTTTTCAAGTAATGTTAGATTTGTTAGGTCTCTAGTTGCACTCGGCTATGTGAACTGAGAAATCAAATAGGGTATTTATAGAGTTTTAATTTCCAATTCATATTTTCGAGTTAAATCAAATGTATGTGGATTCTTGATTACGGAAGAAATGTTAATGGGTAATGTGTAGAATAAGTTAAAAACGAAGAAATTGAAGTTCCGGTAGTGTTGGAAATGGAATGAGGTTCCGGTAACATTTTGTAGAGTCCCGGTAAGTTAATAAATGGGCCGGAGTGTAATTTTAAGAAAAGGGTCGGAATGATTATTTTAATTGGAGTCTAAACCTCATGTGGGCCGAAGGTTGTTAACAAAGACACGTGGTGTTGGACTCGAAGTTGCCACGTGACCTTGTTCTTTTAGTAGACCGACATATTAGAAAATTAAGTGTGGATTGCTAATTTTAATTGTTGGGCCGATTCGAGTGTTGGGCCGAAAGATTTCTAAAATCCTTTTGGGCTTAGTTATTAAATTGGGCTTGATTTATTGTCAAAGTCTACAATTATATTGTAAGAGCCTAAAGCGTAATTGGTAGTTTAATTATTCATTTAGTTTGGGTCATAATTGTAGTAACATGATCTGGTTTTGATATTTAGAATCAAGAGTATAATTTTATATTGAGAACCTAGAGTCGGGTAAATTAATGGATCTGGTATAGCATCTCAAATGGATGGGTAAGCAAGGACCATTAATTATGATTTTGAACTAGAAGCGTAACTTACCAACTTAGATAAGTTTGGGTTGAGTTCGGGATTTAGCTCGGAAAATAAATGAACGAATTATGACGTACGTTATTAATATGATAGGTGTTCCACCTAGAGATCGGAAGTGTAAGTGAGGAGCTTTGGAGCAAGCAAGCCAGTTGAGTTTTCTAAACTAAAATGTGTGGCTTTTAAAGTATTTTCAGAATGTGTTATGAATGTTGAGAATTGCCATGCTTTATTATTATGTTTTAATTTCAGGAAAGTTGTTTAAAGTTTTATGTAGAGTGTATGCATACATCAAGGAGACGTAAACTGGCAAAGATGGGAGAGTAGTTCCGCCAGCTCTCGTGCGGGAAGGGATGTCCCTATATGCAAGGAGCGAGGCTCCGCAAGGCAGCATGAGGCTGACTCGTTGTCACCTTCGGGTGGCTTCAGGGTGTCAGATTACGAGGTGGCGGACTTTAGTCCGTATATGATTTTGAAGTGTTGAGTATGAATGTTTAAAGCTGAAAAGATAAACTGTTTTTAAATGCTTTGATAACTGTTAGGAGGGACTCACTAGACCTCATGGTCTAACCCTCGCATTTTCAAATTAAAAACCTTTTCAGGTAAGTAGGTTTCCAGGAACTCGGGCAAATAGGCTGAGCTTAGCAAGAAGAGTCGAGAAGCATAGTGACACTCTAGTTATTAGTTTTTCTCAGTTGTGTAGGTTGTTTCCGCCAACCATTTTTGGATGTTATGTAAAGAATTTTAGAGATGCGATTTTGGGATATTTAACTTATATGAAATGAATTGTTTAGAAATTGTTGGGTTGTTACATGCAGCAACTAACTACTGTCTAAATTACTATCCTCCTCACTGTCACTATCCTCAAGTTCTTCCAACTGCTCACTTTTGGTTCCTAGAATCTCTTCTAAGGCTCCCTCATGACACATTGATTCAATGGTGCTTAGCATAGAACACGTCTCAACCTCATCATGATGTTTCATGGAATTAAAAACATTGAAAGTAACATCCTGGTCGTGCACTCTCATGGTCAACTCTCCCTTTTGGACATCAATGATGGTTCTACCAGTGGCAAGGAAGGGTCTTCCTAAGAGTAAAGGTGTATCTTTATCTGCTTCAAAGTCAAGGATTATGAAATCAGCTGGGAAAATGAACTTATCTACTTGTACCAAAACATCCTCTATCTTGCCCTTAGGATATGTTATGGTTCTGTCTGCCAACTGTAGAGTTACAGTGGTTGGTCTAGCCTCTCCTATCCCTAGATTTTTGAAAATGGATAAGGGCGTAAGGTTTATGCTAGCACCAAGGTCACACAGAAGATTTCCTACATGTTTCCCACCTATTGAACAAGGAATTACAAAACTCCCAGGATCCTTTAGTCTAGAGAGAAGTCTATTGGAAACAAGGGCACTACATCCTTCTGTAAGGGCAACAGTTTCATATTCAGTGAGTTTCTTTTTTTTTACTCAAGATATCTTTCAAAAATTTGGCATAGCTAGGCATATTTTCAATAGCCACTACCAATGGGATATTAATGTGCAATTGCTTGAATACATCCAGAAACTTCTTAAACTGGACTTCCTCCTGTTGATTCCTCAACCTCTGTGGGTAAGGAATGTAAGGTGGAACAGGAGCAATCACTGCCTTCTCAGTGGAGGTTTCTATTGGTTGGTCAGTTGTTGCAACAACGGGATCTGGTGGTGTTAGATATGTGGCAGCATCTTTCTTGCTTGCATTGGGGCTTACCTCACTTGGAAAGAGTAATGGAATGTCATATTTAGGTGGTATAGTCACAGCTTCTTCAATCACCACTGGTTCAAGAACAACAGTGGGTGTTGCTACAGCAACAGGTGGTGTTGCTATAGCCCTTTTCTCAATGATGGGTTGTATAACAGTCTTTGGTTCTTTTGGACCACTGTTAACTAAGTCCTTTCCACTCCTTAGACTAATAGCTTTCACTTGTTCTTTGAGCACATTCCTAGGGACTTCAGTATCACTAGGTAATGTTACATTTGGTCTATGTCTCAACTCTATGGCCATTTGTCCTATTTGAGTCTCCAAATTCTTGATTGTATTATTTTGGTGATTCATGGTTGAATTGGTATGGTTTATAAAACCTTTCAGCACAGCTTCCAAGGAAGCTGGTTGTTCACCTTGCTGGTTAGGAGGATTTTGGTAGGTAGGTGGACCTTGTTGATACTGACCTTGATGGTTTGGTTGAAAATTTTGCTTCTGATCTTTCACAGCTGGCGGATTCAAACATGGGCTGTGCCAAGAAAAATTAGGATGGTTTTTCCAACTGGCATTGTAAGTGTTACCAAACTGGTTAGGTCTGTTGTAGATATAGTTCACAGATTCAACATTTAGGCTGCATTGGTCAAAAGTATAACCTTCACCACAGTACACACACTGAACTGGTAGGAACTCTGAGACAGATGCTGCAGCAACAGTACTAGCAGCTGGAGCATTCATGTTTTGCAACATGGTGTTCATGGTTGTTAACGGAGCAGTTAAACAGTAATAGGATCTGTTCCAGGGATTCCCACAGTTGGTTTGAGTACAATTGCTCTGGGATCTATCCACTGACCACTATTGTTGGCAATGTTTTCTAAAATATTGTAACCATCAGTGTAGGTACTAGAGATAAAGGCTCCACCTGCAGTAGCATCAAGCATTTGCTTTGCTGACATATCAAGACCATTGTAAAAGGTCTCAAGCTGTATGCAGTATGGAATGCCATGATGTGGGCATTTCCTTAGTAACTCTTTGTACCTCTCCCAAGCCTCAGGAACTGCCTCTCCATTTAATTGTTTAAATTGACAAATTTCATTTCTAAATTGGGCATTCCTGGTTGGGGGAAAGTATTTTCTTAAAAACTTTTCAGCCATTTCATTCCAAGTTGTGATTGAATTAGGAGCTAAAGAATTGTACCAAGCTTTGGCTCTATCCCTTAAAGACCATGGAAATAACTTCAGCCTTAAGGCTTCAACAGATACTCCAGCAAGGTGAAAAGAGTCAGTGAGCTCCATAAAATTCTTTAGGTGCAAATGTGGATCCTCAGTAAGGAGTCCAGCAAATTGACCATTTGTTAGTAACATGTGAAACATAATAGGGTTAAGCTCAGATTGGTCACCCTCAACATGGGGCCTACGTATTCTTGTGTGCAACTGGGCAAGCATAGGAATAGCATAGTCCATGATGCCACCATTTCTTGAGTTAGCAATCCTAATAACTTCCTCCTCAGGGTTGGGTTCTGGTGCTGCCATTTCAGCAGGAATAGGAGGATCTTGAAGCAAAGCTCTTTGTATCCTTCTTCTCCTTCTGAAAGTTCTCTCAATATCAGGATCAAGATTAAACACAGCCCCGTGAGGTAGTCTTGGGATAAACCACAAAAACACAGATTGTAAAAATCAACTTTTCAAACAACTTAAAGTAACTTTCTTTGGCAAAAGCCCCGGCAACGGCGCCAAAAACTTGGTGTGGATTAAATGCAACCCCAAAAAGGCTACAGCAACTAGCAACCCATGCAAGTATACATGTTCTACTAGTGTCGTCCAAAACAAGTAATAATGGTAAGTAATACCAGATATCGTACCTCAGGGACTTTCATAGCAAGAAGAGTAACAACAAGTTGGTTATCAAAGCAGGATTTTGGTAACAAGATTTTTAGTAACTGAAAGCAAAGTACTGAAGATAATAACAAGAAATTAAAGATAGTATGGGTGTAAGATCAGGTTGGATTTTGGCTAACAAAGTGCTCAAGGCATTGCTATAGCAAACACAAGAGTGCTGCAGCAAAGACTCCTGCAATACTACTGAATTGAATGGCCTTCCAAGGGAAGTTCAGATTAGACTTTTTACGTAGGGTAGGCACTTGGTAAGTGCAGCAAGAACCTACTAGTCGGATCTTACCTTTCTTTCCATATAGTTTCTCAACCCAAAGGATTGAAGCAACTCTTTATAGTCTCTATAACACACCCAACATAAACACTTGCGTTGTCTCCATTTTGAGTCCAACTCATCCAAATAGAATAACACTTGTCAATTTGTCAAAGATTACCGGATGAAGTATTCATGTTGTTTATGAATAGTAAAGCAGAATACCAATGCAAACAAATGTCCAAAGACACTTGGCTTAATCTGCCAACCTTCACTTACACCCACACTATATGGTGTTTAGCCTACCATATTGGAATGTAAATGCTTAAAAGTAAATGACATGTATGTAAATGACTTAATGTAAGTGCAAAAAGTAAAGAAAGCTGTAAAGGTTGCTATAGCAACAGACAGAAACGTAATGACTTGTAACTAAAAGATTGCAATTGAAATTTAAAGTACTTGGTAACAAAGCTTAGAACAAGCTTGGTTCCACTTACAACAAAAGTGGTTATACCCAATGGGTAATAACCAAGCATCTTAGTACACTACAAGTAAAAGTAAAAGGCTATCTGTTAGAACCAGATCCGTGCAACAATATAGAAATCGAAATAGTAATCAATAAGAATAATGATTTCCAATGGTCATCCCTTTCATTAATCTTTCAGAGAGAATTTAACAATACAATGTCGAAAGTAAAAGAGATAATTTGCTTGTTTTTCCAAGCTAATCACACATTAAATACTATGGACCCGTGGTTAACAAGCCCACGGCCCTTTCACTAATCAGGCTCAAAATAAACTATTACAATTCAACCCTTGAACATTAAATCAACTCTAAAACCTGCCCTAACAATCTCCCCCTTTGATTTGAAGTTCGAGTTCGCGCCAGTTTGAAACATATCTTTTGCGCAGCGCGAAGTGAATCTCGAACAATCTGATGGCGCGGCGATAGTCGATGCGATCTTCAATCTTTTCCAACACCGATTCCTCCACAAAAATCGATCTACTTACATTACTCCGGTCACAGGTAACTCCACCACCTGCTCAGCTCAGCACCAGATTGGACCAGCTTAACTCGACCCTGAAGGACGTTCAGAATGCCCTTTCAACTTTGTCCGACAGGGTTGCCTCACTCGAAAACACCTGTAAAGTCAAGCTGGCGGACTCAAACGCTCGCACGATGACCAGGACGATCCTGATCACCGTGAGGGAGAGTATAAGCGTCAAAGATTATCAGAGTCCGAACCAATCACCATCGACACTATTCCAGTGGTTCAACTGTAACCATCAACTATGGCACCATCAGAAGATCTGCCACAAAATCAGTTAAGTCTAGTCGACATGGTTATCGACATGGACAACTCAGATGAAGAAGACCCAACGGTTGAAAATCCTGAGGGAGAAGACCAACCACTGATCGAATACTAAGGTACGGAACGGCCAGAATTTGAAATGATAGATCTAGAATCAGAAGTAGACCCGGAAATCGAGAACGCATGGTACAAAAAAGCCTCAAGTGCAATTAACTCCGAGGTAAACCTGATCTTCCCGACCGAAGCTGACGACGATTTTGATTATGATCAGTTTCTTATTCAGTCCATTTAGAGTACCCTTGCTTATGCCCAACTGTTACCCGAGACTTCTACACCAGCACAACCGACATCTCCTCAACCCAAAACAGCTCCAGATCAACCACCACAACCTGTAAGATGGGAGAAAATCATAATCTTGATCCCTTTCCTAGAAAACTCCCTAAAGATGTTGTTCGTCCATAAACTACAACCGCTCGATCCAACCTTATGCCTCGGATTACCAAAGTTCGACGATGCCTACAAGAAACAATACCTTGAAGTCATGAAAAGGTGTCTACCGGTCAGTCAAGTCAGAACAAAGCATAAGATTACCGATGTCACCAACATCAGGTCAGGCCGCATTCTGAAGATCTGGTACCCAGTCTTTACCGTGAAAAGAGAAGATGGGAAAGAATGGATGTTTTCTGAAGCCGACTTCAAGAATCTCCGACTGAACGATTTCCACCCAATCATCAAAGACCTCTAAACCCGAACTATCTGACCGCTCCACATCACCAAAGCCCTCGAAGCGGTAAAGCGATTCCTGAAATACACGGTAACTATGTCGTATATTACAGATTTTCAAATGGGAATCGAACACAGGACGAAGAAGATCAATCTGCTGAAACCCGATCAAAGAGCTCCTGAATTGAAAATGTACCCAGCCAACACAATGTTGATGCAACCCGAGTTCGGAATCATCTATCTCACGAACTGAACGAAAAGAAGTTTCTGTTAGGACACTGAAGTTGTCCTTTATAATATAAAGTTTTGTAAAGCAATAGTTGTGTTAAAGGGCTTATGCTTAATTGTTGTAGCAAGTGATGAAGACTATAAATAGGTCTTTACTTGTAGTTTGTAAGAAGTGAATTCATTAATACAAGATGTAGATCTCTAATCACTTTGTGTTCTCTCTAGGTTAGATTTCCTTTTCAATAAAGTTCTTCATCATCTTGTTACACAACACTTGGATTGTATGAAGATCATGGACCTAACAGTTTCTCCACTTCAGCCAACTTGAAAGATTCTGCGACGTAACTTTAAAGAAGGTCAGAGACGCTCTGAAAGAAATAATAGCCAAGGAAAAGCAAATCCAGAAGACATTTGTCGTAAGTCTTAATGAGATAAATGCCCGAGAAGCCTTGGAAATTGTTGAAGACCGTATCGAGTTCTACAAAGCCATCCGAAGCTTCGAGATTCTTTTTGTCCTCCGAAAGAGATACGTTCCGAACTGGCGCGACATTGAACTTCGATTCAAAGGGGAGATTGTTGGGAATAAATTGTATTGAATAGAAGTTCATGGGTTAAAGTTGTAACTTTTATATTTGGGCTTAATAGGTTAATGGGCCATGGGCCTCAGGCATTAAGCCTTAGTATAAATGTTTTCTTAGCCTTAATTTGTAGGTTAATCATCCTATAACCATTGTAACCGTATTCTGAAAACTCTCTGAATGGTTTCTGAAATAGAGGGATGACGTATTGAAATCAACTGTGTTCATTGCTTATTGTTTACTGATTTCTACTGTATTGCACTAATCTGGGATCCACAATGAGTTTTGCGAAAACTCTATGAACTTGCGAAAACTTTAAGATCTTGCAAAAACTTCAAGAAAAATCGAATTTAGGCCATAACTTCTTCAATTTTGATGATTTTCCTATGAAACCTTTTCAGACAGGTTCGAAATATGATTTTGAGCAAATTTGTAGTAATTTTTAATCACTAAAAACCTCAAATTCCACTACTTTCGATCGACAACAGTATTATTAACTTTTTCGAACCCAAAGATGCAAATCCTCAAAATTCTCTGAATCTTGTGTGAATTAGGCTTAGATTTATGAATGAAAAGTGTTCTAAATCACAATCCGAGAGCAATCCAAGCGAAATCAAGTCCAAAAACTCTGAAAACGAAGAGTTAAAAATCTGAACAGATAGGTTGCGAAAACTTTGAAAATATGCAAAAATCTTCAAAAATCTTCCATAATCTGATCAACATTGTGTCTGAAAATCCGCTTAGCTCTGATACCAATTGTTAACACCAGATCTATTAGGTAGACAACATGTCATCCATTGATCTTGAGAATATAGAATTACGTAAGAATGTAGAACTTTCTCTCTCTAGATTCTCTCTCTAGATCTAACAATATGAACTATCTTCTAATCACTTACTTGCTTGCTTACTTACAAACAAAGCTTAACTAAGCCTATTTATACCTACAAGATTACACGGCTTTAAACACAATTACATTGACTTTCTACTTAAAGCTACTTTGACTTTCTATGACTTTGACTTTCCACATACATTGACTTTTACATAAATCTTGAATACAATATAATGCGCTAACACATAACTTCCTTCTCGATCTCAAAAGCAATTTTGTCATCATTTCTGATGTCTTCAATTTGGCTTTCGAGTTCTACACGTTTTGTTCAAGAACCAAAGGTGGAAAATAGGTTTTTCCATCAAAATCAGATTTTGTTTCATTTTTCTTTGGTTTCTCAACCGCATAGCTTTGAAAATAATCATTAGGCAGAGTTTGTTTCCAATTTCAAACTAAGGCCTTCCTATTTTCAGAAGTATAACAGAACGAAAGTTGCATTTTAACTATTGTTTTCCTTTTCTCTTCTTCCTCAGCTTCATAATCAACACCATTCATTTTAAGCCAATTGATCTTATATTTAGGATACCTTGTTGCAAGATCAAGCCTTTTAAACTCATACAAAGTTGGATATTTAGATAAGGCATTCTTCAAATAATGAGGATTGTCATATCCTAATCCCCACTTCGCATTGTAGTATCTAAAATTTTTAGGCTTGTTGAGATGAATTGCCTATTCAGTCTGACCAATTTTATATACTTTTTCTTCCAGACCACTCGCCTTCTCACTAAGTTCAATATTTCTATCTTTGTAAGCATTTAAAAGTTTTTCAAGCTCAATTCTCTTAGTTTCTGAACTTTCTAGTTTTTCTGATAATTCAGTCATTCGTCTTCTAAAATAAGCTTGACTCTCATCAAATTCAATTTTGCTCTTTTTCAAACCTTCACTTAACTCGTTATGTTCTTTCATTCTTTGCTTTTGAAAATCTATGGTTTGATGAGCTTTGTTTAGTTATATCGTTAAATCATCTAACTTGGTTTGCATGAATTCCAGTTGTTTGAAGAAATGATTAACAGTATAGGAATCTACCTCATGTGTTCCAGATTCCGTCTCCTCAGCATCCTTGCTCATCAGACACATTTTGCTAAAAGCAGCAGTTTCCTCTTCATTCTCATCATCTGTCTCGTCTAACCAATACTCCTCCTCCGCCAATAGTTCCTTGCCAGATTCTTTTTGCTTTGCCAGTAACATTTCTTTTATAATAATCAGAATCTCGCACTTTCGGTTTCCAACAATCTTTGGCGAAGTATCTGGTCTTCCCACAAATGTAGCACTTCTGTTCTTCACTCTTTTTCTCACCAAATTTCTTCTCATCAAACTTCTTACTCTCCTCTTTTCTATCTTCAAACCTTTTCTTCGACTCTATCTCATCCTTATGCTCAAAGTTCTTAGATCCTGAAGAGTACCGTTGATTGTTGGACCCTATCTTCTTAACAAATCTCTTCTAAAAAGCTCTTGTCATTAAAATCATGGATTGTTTCAAACTTTCAGCTTCATCTAAATCATCACTATCTAAATCACCATCATCTATATCTACACCCTTACTTTCCTTTTTACCTGTACGCTTTCCAGACTTGTTAGTTAACAAAGCAATAGGATCATCTACAACTGTCTCATGTTTCATCTCTTTCTTTTCCACTTTCATTTCCTTTTTCTCTTTCTTCTTCTTTTTCTCTCTCTTTTCATCAGCATCTTCTTCGTCTTGTTTGAGCATCTCAACCCTTTCTTGTAAAGGCAGTTCACTCAGTCTCGAATGTTGTTTCCTCCAATGAGAATATTTCTTCCACTCAGGTTGGAGAACACTCAAAACTTCACATTATTTTCAATTACACTCTTTGTAATCTTATGTCTGTTCCAATCATTCAAAGTTGTTGTGAACCGATCATAAGTGTTATCAAGTGTTTCACCTTCCTTTTGCTTAAAATTCTCATACTTGTTTATCACATTTGACACCCTCATCTGATTCTCAACCGCTGAGCCTTGATACAACTTAACCAACTCATCATACATTTTCTTTCATGTCTCATTTAGACTATCAACCTTCAGATAAATTTCGTTTGTTAAAGCTTGCATCACCAGTGATCTTGCTACTTTATCAGCATTGTATCTCTTTAATTCATCACCAGAGTACTTGTGAGGAGTTAAAAGTACTCTTTCAGCTTCTTGTTCTCCTTCTGGAGTTTCTTCATACACATGATCCATTGGACCATTCATCAAGGAATTATATATCAGATTTCCATTCTCTTGTCATTCTATATAATCCAAGAATCTATCGTTCCAAATTTTGAAGTCCTTAAGAAATAGACGGGAGGTTTATCCTTTGATCCAATTACCAACATGTCCCTAGTCGTCATTGTGTTTTTACTTGTTAATGATCTTTAAACAATCTCGATCGGAATAAAATATTACTAACCCACTATTTTTATCGCACACCAACACTTTTAGAAATTTTTATCGCACAAAACACTCACGATAAAAACATTAACTCAAGGTTATCGCTCACCACACGCGCGATAACTACTGTTCACCCTGGTTATCGTACGCCAAGGGTACGACAACTACTGTTCACTAACTTTTATCGTACGTCAAAGGCACATTAAAAAATCCCAGAATTTTATCGCAGGATAAGGGTGCGATAAAAATTCTTGCGATAACAACCAAACAGTATCGTACGATAATGGTGAACACTATAGTCTGCGATAACTATGAACTCAGATTCAAAATCCAAGTTTTTCCTCAAATCGGTTCCAAACTCTTTGAAACTTGGTAGGGTGGTACGCGAGGTGTATCTGAACACTTTTAGTTCTTAGTCCAAGAAGCCAACAGAATACAGACTTTAATCCTAAAACAGTAGGTATACTCTTTTTCACGAAAAAAACTCAAATCCTCTCAAACTAATTCGAATTCTGATTAATTGTCGGAATCAATTCACACAGAATCACTCCAGGAACAAAACCTAATCAATTCTAATCCATCTTGAACACAGAATCAATTCAAATCAACGAAAATGGCTCCCAAAGTGTCGAACTCTCTAAAATGATAAAAAATAATTCGTGAAAAACTATGAAATCTGATCTAATAGCTTGCTCTGATACCAATTGTGATCCCAGAGACAAGTAATCAACAACACAAATGTATGCCAATGGTCATCCCTCTATTAATCTTCAATATGTAAGTACAAAGTGTAGAGAGAGTTTACAATGAAAGGCTTAGCATGAACTAGTTAGGAAATAAACTAACATGGACTATTTATACCTATTCTAAGATATTACAAAATAGGTCCCTCAACTTGATACAACTAGATATTTTGGCACTAACACAAAACCACTTTGCAATTTACTGCATGTTGATCAAACTTTTGATTGTACTTCCGATTGCAAGAAATTTTTGCAACAATCAACGACGCTCTTGTGTCAGCGCCTATTGTAATAGCCCCGGATTGGACCATGCCTTTTGAGGTGATATGTGATGCTAGTGATTGGGTCATAGGTGTCGTTTTAAGACAACGAAAAAATAATTTTTTTACTCCAATTACTACGCAAGTAAAACTCTTATCGGAACTCAATTAATTATATAACAACCGAAAAAGAGTTACTTGTCCTAGTTTTTACTTTTGACCGTTTTCATTCCTACTTGATTAGCACAAAGGTCATTGTCCATACGGACCACTCCGGTTTTAAATATCTCTTTAACAAAAACCGATGCAAAGTCACGACTCATTTGGTGGGTTCTTCTCCTACAAGAGTTTGATATAGAGATACTTGATAGGAAATGAGTTGCAATTAAGTAGCGGACCACCTTTCAAGAATTGAAATGAAAGTTTCAAGTGGTGGAAGTCATGAAATCAAAGAGATTTTTCCGGATGAGAATATGTTGGCAATTCATCATTTTGAAAAGGACCTTTCGTGGTATGCTGATATTGCAAATTATCTTGCAAGTGGAATCAAGCCATACCAATGGGCAACAATTCAAGAAATTTCTTCATGATTGCAAACATTATTTTTGGGACGATCCTTTTTTATATAAATTACAAACCAAATCTTGAGAAAATGTGTCCCAAATTTTGAAATGAAGAATATTTTAAGGAATTGTCATGCTTCACCATATGGGGGCCATTTTGGTGGTCAACGTACGGCGAATTTTTTTAAAAAGAGTTATTTCTTTTGGCCCACATTATTCAAAGATACATTCGAGTTTGTTAAGAGTTGTGATCTGTTAGAGCATTATTGTATTCAAGATTTACTGTAAAGTCAATGTACTGTAATGAGTCTATGCTGTATTGCTTTGCCTTTATACCTTGTATGTATTGGGTATAAATAGGCATGTCTAGTTCATTAGCTAGTAACTAATCTAGAACACTTGTAGCATTTGTCATTTGTACTCATTGATCAATATATGGATGACTATTGCTCTCTAGATTCTCTCTCTATATTTGATTGCTAGATTCTGGGTTTATCAATTGGTATCAGAGCTAAACAGAAGATTCAAGCAGATTTAGAAGCAAATTGAAGAATTTTTACACTGAATTGAAGGATTCGGACCACACATCATTCACTGTTCATCGAAGATTCCGAACCCTTCGTCGATTACTGTTCATCTGAGTTTCATCATTTTCATCTTTTTTGATCTTTTTGATCGATTCTTGGCATCATAGCACTCGGATTTAATCCCTGATCATCTTTAATTCTCGGATTATTACCAAATTCTGCTCAAAAAGCATCGAATTGATCACTTTTCATCATTTTTGTTCGAAAACCCTATTTTACTGTTTTGGATCTTAATTCGATTAAATTGATCGAATTAAGATTTGTGATCAACTAAGAAAGTGTGTGGATTCAAATTTCGAACAAATCTGTGCAAATTTCATAACAATTGATCAAGAATCGAAGAAGTTATGGCTGAATCTGGGATTTTCGAGTTCGAAGTGAAGGTTTCGGATTGTTCTTGAGGGTTTCGGATCATTCATAGATGGTTTCGGATCCTTCTTCAATTACTGTTGGTTTCGAATCATTCATCATTTACTGTTGGTTTCGGATCCTTCATTGTTTACTGTTGCTTGGTTTCGGATCACAAAGAGAAGTGATATTTGTTTAAGTTTTGGCTTCGGATCCTTATACATTCGAAATCTGTTGGTTTCGAACCCTTCTTGGTCCGAATCCATTGGTTTCGAACCCTTCTTGGTCCGAAATCTGTTGGTTTCGAACCCTTCTTGGTCCGAATCTGTTGGTTTCGAACCCTTCTTGGTCCGAATCCGTTGGTTTCGAACCCTTCTTGGTCCGAATCCATTGATTTCGAATCCTTCTTGATCCGAATTCGTGTTGGTTAAAAAAAATGTGTTTTGAGAAAAAAATTTATTCCGAAATTTTTTCTATAGTGTATTTTATACACTTTAAGAGATTTTCAAGAAAAAAATTTATATAATTTTTTTTCTATAGTGTATTTCATACACTTTCTGCTTTATTTTCTGAAAGATCAACATCTAGCAATTCCAAAGAGAGAAATGGCTTTGAAGAAAACTATTATAACATAAATACCTCCAACTCCACAAGTTTCTGTTAAATCAAATAATGAAATTTTGCAACAAGTTCTTATAACATAAATACCTTCAACACCACAAACTTTTGTTAAATCTAATAATGAAAGTTTGAAGCAAACTATTGTTAAATCCAGTGGTGAAGGTTTGAAGCAAAATTTTGTTAAAACTAATACTTCAAATTCTTCAACTCATCAAGATGACATGAAGGAGCTTCAAGGAAGTATAAAAGCATTGGAGGAAGAAAATGCTAATCTGAAGAGACAAATTTTAGACATTTCTTCTTCAAATGATAGACTTATTAAAAGAGTTACTGATCTTGACGTTTATATTGCAGATCTTGAAGCAAAGAGGGACAACTCAAGTCTGCACGATCAAATCGAGAATCTTCAAGAGAAAGTAACAACTCTTCAAAGTGAAAATGTTGATATGAAGATTAGGGAAGAAAAGAGAGTGAAGTGGAACTTAAAGTTACATGCTCAATTAAAAGAAGTTCAAGATAAAGAAAAAAGTTTGGACAGTGGAAACGTTGAGCTAAAGAGAAAACTGTCTAATTTTTCTCTTGAATGAAAAGAAAGAATTTGAGCTTAAATATGTAAAACTTTTGAAGCAAGTCTCCGACTTTGAAAAAGTTTTATATCATGAAAAAGAGAAGCAAGAAAAAGAAAGAACCGTTTTTGAAACTGAACGAAAATCTTTTGAGATTAAAAGTTCTGAACTTTCCGTGAAAATCTCTGATTTAGAAAATCTTTTAAAAAAAGAAAGAAAAGATTTTGCGGAAAAGAAAAATCTCTTTGAAAAGGAAAGTAAAAACCCTTAAAAAGGAAAATATGGAAATTTTCAAAGAGATTACTGATAAAAGAAAATTTTTGGAAAAAGATTTTGAATCGGAACGCAAATATTTTGAAGATGTGATTCTTAATCTTACCAAAAGATTATCTGGTTTATCAAATGATATTATGAAGGATCAATTGATCAAATCTGATCTCCAAAAGAAATTTGATCTAATTTTTAAAGAAAATAATGTTTTGACAAACAAAGTTAAAGAACTTGAAGACATCATTTTTAAATTTGATGTCTCAAAGCAGGCCAGTCATGATACTATCTTTCAGACTCCATTTGTTAAATCAAATGATTCTGAATACTCTTTTAAAACTGCTTCAAGTTCAAGCTTTAAAAACATTCTTTCTAAACAATTTAATAGATCAACTGATTTCTCAAAAGATCAGATTCGTTCAACAAATCTCTTCTATAATCCTCTGCTTGATAAATCAGATAACAAACCAAAAGTGCCTAAAGTTAATACTTCCAATCTTAAAGAAGTTCCAGTCTTCAAGAAAGTGAAGATGGAATGGAGAGTTAAAGGCACAACAGCTCCGAAGAAAGAAGTGCCAAAATCAAAGGTTTCCACATCAAAGGCCAAAAAGAACAATGCGCCGAAAGGTAAATCTTCTGCTAAACCTAATCCTATTCATTCCGCAAATCATCTGATTAGGTTGGCACATAAGAAAATCTGTTGTTCTTACTGTGGGTCAAATGATTTTGTGCATAAGGATTATACTTCTTATTGGTACGGTACTTACAGTATTCCTTTTAAGAAATCTACACCTAACATACTAGGACCCAAGTCCCGTTGGGTACCAAAATCTGCTTAATCTGTTTTGTAGGTTCTTCATTTGTTGTGCTGAATGTTACATATATACCACACACATGATTGATAACAGAAGAGAAGCGGTGAATTTTTTGAAGAATGTATGTACCATTAAGTGGGAGTAAAGAGATAATGGTTTCTAAACACATCAGTTTAGAACCCGGATTTCAACGTCTATGGCTTCTAAACATATCAGTTTAGGACCCGTTCTTCATAGAAATGATGGCTTCTGAACAATTCAGTTCAGGACCCGTACTTCAAAGACTAAGACTTCTAAACAAATCAGTTTAGAACTCATACTTCTCAGGTGATATCCTTAACTGTCACATCTTTCTGTTTCAAGGAACAAGTGGTGAAAGGTAACATTGCATTATGTTTTAGTTCTACTGCTTTGAATGTTTGAACCTTCACAAATTTAATTCAATGAAATGAAATTTTTCAATTTTCATTCAATGAATAAAATGTGTGTCAAGGATGATTTTACAAGTGTTTTTGTATTATCTGAGTTATATTTGTTTCATCTTTCACTCCTGAAATAAATCGAAAGGTCAGCAAAACATGAATGAAATTATGTTGAATGCTCAAAATTATGGAAATCTGGACTTATATAGAATATAATGCTCAAAAAAGCCTATTTGTCAAAATGATGGATGGAAACGAAAATATGGGGGAAGCATTATGTTGTTAGAACCAATTGATTGTGATGCATCAAATAAACAAATAAAAATCATTTAGTTTGAAAGTTTGTACCTGTGGCCTATCTGGTTTGGGAGAGTAAGTCCTAAGGGGTGCTAGACACCTAGTCCCTAAGGCCAACTGGTCTGGGATCGGCTGACCCAAATCCTGCTATAGAACCTGATAGAAAGCCATGTTCTATTGGTACAAATGGGTTTAAGATACATCGATGTGGCCTTTCTGGTTTGGGAAAGTAAGTTCTAAGGGGTGCTCGACACCTAGCACCTAAGGCCAACTAGTCTGGGATATGCTGACCCAAATCCTGCTATAGAACCAGATAGAAAGTCATGTTTAACGGTGTATCTTATTCTTACTAAACTTTTTGATTAAAATATGCCAATGAGTACAAAATTAAAAGATGCCAATGTGCACAAATTAAAAGATGCCAATGTGCACAAATTAAAAGATGCCAATGTGCACAAAATAAAAGATGCCAATGAGCACACATCTCTTGAAACTTGGGGAAAATATAAAGTCGCGATAAACCCGTAAATTTGTGAAAATCCTGATTTTGGACAAATAGTGTGAGTAGAGCAATGTATTCTTATATGTTTTAGAATTGCATATGCTTGTAGCTAATCATATTTCGCATGCTAGCACACCAAATAGATTTAATAAAGGGGTTGAAACTGAACATTTTTTAACTTGATATGCAATGATGTCTTGTTTTTTAATCCAAACACATGCATTTGATTTCATTTGATTGAAAAATCTGTTAAATCTCATTAAGTTGGATTTCTTTTGTAAAGTTTTCAAATGATCAAATGTTAGTAGTTATAAAATGTGGTTCAATGAATTTTATTTTCCTTGTATAATTTTTTTTAAATCTGTACTTGAAATGAATATCTTTAATGCATATCTTTAATTAAATATATGCATACTTTCAGGGGGAGAAAACAAATTGCTCCAGAATTCTTATTTTGAGGGGGAGCATGATTATTCATTAAGGAGGAGATTGTTAGTGATATTCAGAGACGCGACTGAAATTGAAAAATGTTTTTGATGATCATGATGCTCACTTTCATCAAAAAAAGGGGGAGAAATGTTTAATTCAATTTCATGTCGAAGACAATTCAAGGTCAAAGAGATGAAGATAGTTTTGAAGAAGATTGACTTTACATTGTGAAAGACAAAGATGTTTTCGAATCACTCATATATGGATTCGGATTGCTCAAAGTTGAAGGTTTCGGATCATGTGAAGTCTGAAATGTTGCTGAATTTGGTTATCTAAGTTCTGAGCGTTTTGGAATGTGCTTACACCTAAAAGTTCAACAACATAGATGATTTCGCATCCTTCTATCCTTCTGATCCAAATTCTCATGGTTTCGCACTTGCCTTGGTAAGAATCCTCATGGTTTCGTATCCTTATTGATACGACTTCCATGGTTTCGGACCCAACTTGATTCGACTTCCGTTAGTTTCGTACTTGCCTTGATCCGGATTCCTTGATTTCGCACGCTACATGATTCGAATCCCATGGTTTCGAACCCTTATTGATTCGAATCCCATGGTTTTGAACCCTTCTACATCCGGATTCCATGGTTTCGTATCCAACTTAATACGAAACGGATGGTTTCGCACCCTCTTGCATCCGAATCCTTATGGTTTCGCATCCTTCTTACATTCAAATCTATGGTTTCAAATCTGTCTACATCCGAATTGATGATTTCGGATCCTTAAAGTTAATATGAGAACTAAGGTTCTTGCATCAAGAAGGTTACGAGAAGTTACTGTTTGTCAAAGACTAATAAAGCTGCAAAGATCTGTTTTTCATGTACAAGACTTGAAGATGGTTTGATAGAGTGTCTGTTGGAGAAGATTGACTTTACAAAGAGCTGAAGACTGCTGTCATATTTTTTTTAAATCTTGAATCCAAAGGGGGAGATTGTTAGAGCATTATTGTATTCAAGATTTACTATAAAGTCAATGTACTGTGTATTGCTTTGCCTTTATACCTTGTATGTATTGGGTATAAATAGGCATGTCTAGTTCATTAGCTAGTAACTAATCTAGAACACTTGTAGCATTTGGTATTTGTACTCATTGATCAATATATGGATGACTATTGCTCTCTAGATTCTCTCTCTATATTTGATTGCTAGATTCTGGGTTTATCATGATCAGTGCCAAAGGACAGGAAATTTGTCGCAACGAAACGAGATGCTCTTAAATAACATTTTACAAGTTCAACTTTTTGACTTATGGGGTATCGCTTTCATGGGCCCATTCCCCATGTCCTTCAATAACCAATATATTTTGGTGGCAGTTGATTATGTTTCTAAATGGGTGGAAGCCATCGCTTGTCCAAGAAATGATGCTAAAATATTGATTAATTTCTTCCTAGAAAATTTCTTTGTTTGTTTTGGTACTTCCCGCGCTTTAATTAGAGATGAAGGAACTCATTTCGTTAACAAAATGTAAGCCATGTTCTTAGTAAATTCAACATTCAACATAAAGTATCCAGGGCATACCATCCTCAAACAAACGGTCTTTCAAAACGGGAAATAAAATCAATTTTGGAAAAAGTGGTAAAACCCGATAGAAAGGATTGGTCTCTTCAACTGGATGCACTTTGGGCATATCGAACAGCTTCCAAAACACCATTGGGACAGTGGCCATATAAATTGGTTTTTGGGAAAGCATGTCATCTACCTTTAGAGCTCGAGTACAAAGAATTTTGGGTAATAAAGGTACTAAACTTAAGTGAAGATGTGGCCGGAAGGAAAAGAAAACTTCAATTTAACAAATTAAAGGAAATTAAGGCATCACGCCTACAAAAATGCCAGGATTTATAAAGAAAAAACAAAGACGTGGATGATTGTAGGATTAAACAAAGGACTTTTGAAAAAGATCAACAAGTGCTCCTCTTTAATTATTGATTGAAGTTATTTCCGGGAAAACTAAAATCACAATGGTCGGGACCATTTACCATCATGGAAGTGGGTAAATTTGTAATGGTTGATTTGTTAAACCCACAAGATGAGAGTATTTTCTAATGTTCTATATGATGTGAGGCGTGATGTAGCGGCGAGATCAAACCTCAAGCTTTACGAGTTACGGCTAGGCCAAGACGTTTTTCAAATCATATCCTAAGGCGACACACACACACACACACACATATATATATATATAGACACACGCATATGCACTTATGTGTTAGTGTATTGAATAATACCGTAGAACAAAATGTGAAGTAATAAAACAAAAAAAGTCCATTGATACAAAATATATAGAGGTTACAGAAAATGATATCAAGAGTATAAAATCGGGAGAATCTCTTGAATCTTTACTCACTACTTTCTTCAATTTTCAAAGCATTCACGTTCGACTCTTCGTTTTCGAGAATGGGAGTAAGTTTTTACCAATTCAGGATTTTTAGTTTTTAAGTTTCCTTTTTATGTATATTTAAGTCTTAGGTTCTGTGAACAATTATCATTTATTCTTCCGGTTGTATACTAAAAATAATCCTACACCTTACACAATAACGCGTCGTAACGCGTCTTAACGTATCGTAACACGCCATAACGTGCCATAATGTGTTACATGGCGGCGAACCCAAGCCTTGCCGCCATAACGCGCCATAACGAGTTATTTAGAACCATGGTATTTTTAGAGTGAACGGTCACCAGGTTAAGCACTTTATCCCTAATGAAGTACCAAAACCCACTGACGGTGACGAGTGATAAGAATCGAATCCCATTGTAATTAATGTACATAGTTTTTCTTCTTTATTTTTTCTTTTCTACATTTCAGGAAATTTCTGTGATCATAGCCACTGTGGCTTGCGGTGCCCACGGAAATTTGAAATTAAGGATAAGGCGTGGGTTGAGAGTCATGATGCTTTCTTCCATTTAAAAATTATTTTTATTTGTCTGAAAGTTGGGTGATGTGATATCTCTTTTGGCATGGGTATATTAAAATATTCTAAGGAAATCAAAATTACTTGAAGTAAGTACATAGGAAAGATGAAACCATTTTTTATATTGAGGGTGGTTGTACTTAAAGTAAAAAAGGCAAATACCCATCAGATTTCCAAACAGTGTTTACTTTTTAGATATTTGTCAAAAACTGGTCCACAAAGAGATGAACTTTGAAAAACTGGTTTTTGAACTTGAAAAGTGATTTTGAAAGGATTAAAACCAAAAGACACCCTTATTTTTCATTTCATCTTCTTCTTAAAGAAACTACCCATGGCAAAGAAGAAACAACTTGTGTCTCTCCCAAATCAACCCCCACATCGCTCCCGTCGCCGGATGAGATTCGACAAAGCCCGACCAAAAATACTGCCAGCCGACGCCCTAATCACCACTGACGAGGCTGCAACACCCTCTTCCCCAAGGTACATCCACTCCTTCGTTGAATCTCACGAGGTACTCACTCGGGTAACTTCCATCCCGTGATCATCAAAACACCATTTCATCCTCACTACCCTTCATCTCCCTTACAACCAACCCTATGATTTCCTCCTCCATCACCATGACCAACTTACCCAAAAACCACATTATCACCGAACCCCTCTTTGTAACCGTACCCTTGGCGTCGGTCACCACCATTCCACCAACCAACCTTCCACCGCCCCCTTTAACCAACTAGGGGACTTTCACAACCCCCTGTACCTTCAACAACCCACCACACCATCCCAACCCTAACCATCTCAACCAAACCCTTTTCACCAAAAGTTTAACCTAAACCAAAAGGGGGGTTTTGAAGAAGATGTGCTTGGGGGAAAAACTCCTCTTTGACTTTGAAGATACCTAACAGCTAGAGTCCAACACTCTTTTTCCTTTTTCGGATTCTGGTGGTCCCAAAATCGTCACCAATACTCCTTCCCCACCTAACCTAGACTCGATGCACACCCATAGTGGCCAGGCTAATCCCACTGTGGGAACTAGTAATGTTTTGGGTCTTGAGAATTCTGTGATACTGGAAAGGTATTCGGTCCCTAAAAACAACACAGGGACTCCCCCTTCCAATTCCAGTTCCACGAGTGATTCCTCCACTTCTGGGGAATCTGTCTCTTCTGGGAAGGATACTCCATCACCTCCATCGAAAAAAGCAAGGAAAGGATAAGAGTCGGATAGTGACTACGAGGATGAGTTACGGGAGGGACCGGCTGTGGAAAAGCATACTCGGGCCTCTAAGCGTAAAAACGTTGAGCCGAAGATGGATAACATGGCGATTAAAGCAAGGTATGAACTCATCAAACGTATTAAAATTTTAATGGAACGTGCGTTTGACCCGAAATTGGTTCAAAAGCTTCTATATGTTAACCATCACATGATTGCAATGCATTGGGTTAAAATGATCTCTCGTGTAAGGTCCATGAAACTTGGGTAACAGAATTCTGTGTGGCCATTGCAATCACTAATCAGAACCAGGTACGGATCCAGGGTTGATTGTCGAGTGGTCGGGGCCCCAAATTACCAAGGTTTTAAACCTTCGTGCCCCCTTTGTATGTTTATGCAATCAATTATCGAAGAAACTACTCACGGTTTTGGATGATAAAATTACGGCCGTTTTGACGAGGTCGGGCCATGGGTGGTCTTTGGACAACCACCGGTCTATGATTTTGGCAAATCACTTAACGGAAGAAGCTGCCTTGTGCTTCCGGTTTCTTAGGCATAACATCATTCCTATTGTCCATGATGGCACACTATCCCCATATAGGTGCCTTTTATTGTATTGCATCCTTAAGGAGTGCCCGGTCGATTCTGGCCCGATTGCGTGTGATGCAATCGCCAATGCTGCCACTAGGACGACTTCTCGTCTTATTCTACCAGGTTTAATCACCAAATTATGCACCATTGTAAGGGTGACGACATTCGAGAATGATGTGGTTACTTTTTGAAAGTCTTATATCGACAATGGTACGATCGAGCGTCATAGGCGTGCGACCCATAAGCCTAACAATTTGCAGGATGTGGAACCACCTCAATAGCCCTCGGTGCATGATCCACCTGTTCAACCACCGCCTCAATAGCCCGAAAAAGACAAGGCATCCACCTCAGCCAGCTATGGAACCACCGAATGACTTGCGGCTTTGGTGATGCAACAAGAAGAAGCCAACCTCACCTCGAAGGCCATCCTTGCAAGCCTCAAGTAACATGAGGAACGTGTTGGCAGATTGGAAACCGCAATACACTCGAAGAACCAACCCGCCGCCAGACTATTGATCCGTGTCCTCCTGGTCCCAATGACCCGCCAGTGCCCTCACTTGCCCCTAGTGGGCATCAGAACATGGAAAAGTAGCTTTTGATTCATCATCATGATATTCTGAAACTTCATCTTTTGTGTTATCGATTGTATTAACTAACTTTTAAACTCGTGTTCCCCATCTTTTGTGTATTATTTGCGGGTGATTTTATGTATTATCGTAACTCGTTTGTGTGCTTGAATTCTTTTGTTTTCTTTTATTTTTTTTCATTGTAGGTACATCTTCTTCGATTGACTTATTTTGTAGGTGGAAAGTGAGAAGACATAGGCCCTCTTGTTTTGGCTTAAACACCTTTTCCTCATTCCTCACCACAGTCGATTCAACCGACAATAGGGACATTGTCCACTTTAAAGTTTGGGGTGGAGGAAGAAAACTTGATCATTAATCCACGATCATGTTAAAAAATTATAATAATTATGGCTTCGAAAAATTGGAAGACGGCCTTCGAAAATATAAGGGACGCAAACAAAACCCAATGTTCGTAAAAAATTCAAAAATTCACAAAGTTTGGGTTCTGTGACTGAAAAAGAACTCAAAGGGAAAAAAATAAACAAAGAATATCTCAAGTCCTTTTGTAGTTTAGTTCCAGTTTGGGGGAAGGGATTTTTTTTCTTCGAAAAGCCACAAACACTTACCCGAAATCATTTTCACCATCAAATAAATTAAGAGATGAAGTTGTACAAATCTCAACAAAAGGGAACACTCAAGCACCCTTGTTGTAAGTTTCAGTTTTCTTTCCCTTCGTAAATTATTTTGCTTTCATTTTTTTTTACTTGAGGACAAGTAAAACCACAAGTTTGGGGGTGTGATAACTCACTTTTTTTAGACTTATTTATTACTTTTTCTAGGATTTCATCTCATTTTTATACACACTTTGCTTCTATCCCATTCATTTTGTCTATAATGTAATAAAGAGATGATGAAGTATCAAATGTTGATTTTTTTGAAAACACTACACTATTGGAGTATGGGCAGGAGGACATCTCACTGTGAGCATGGGCGAACAATTTCTAGACATTATCGGACGTTGCATTTATCTGGATATTAGGAGCAGTAAATTGATGATTTGGAGATGCTTGGAAGATCTGAAGAATCCCTGAAAATCCTCTTAAGCAAGGGTGAATAGTGCTTGGTCTTTGCCTGTTGATGAAAAGTCCATGGGTTTCTTCCACTTTTTGGGACTATTTAAAGAGGCATGGAGCAAGCTTTCAAGGATGGAATCCTTCATCATATCTCAGTAACTTAGTCCATCTTCAAGTTTGTTCTCAAGCTTGAATATTTATAGCTTTAAATTTCTTGCCATTATTGTACTTCACATTTTATTTGCGTCCACAGTGACCCATTGCAGGCAATGCCTTAATTTTATGAAAGTAGTTTCTTAGCCCCATTTATTCATTTGAAAGTATTGTAAAAAGACCAAGTCTTCTGGTCACAGAAGAGCCTAACCAGAAAATAAGTATCAGAGCTCGGAGCCTCTGTGGAAGACCTCAAAGCCTCTGTAAGGGACCTCAGAAGCTCTGATGCAGACCATCCGTTGTGCTCAACACTTGAAGAATTCACAAGATGACTTGAAGAACACGCCTTCTCTCACAGTTGTACTTCTCTATTGAATACTGCCACGTACCCCCCCCCCCCCCAAATGGTTACAACACCTTTCCAGGTGGCAAAATCCTACTGGCTACTGTGTTGACTTGTGTGTACTATTTTCCTATAAATAGAAGATTTGTTACGATTTCCTGCAAGCTTTGTATGCCTGACAGAGGCTTTCTTCTATAAGAAGAAAGCAGAATACTTCATCTTCTGACATAAGATAATTTCAATGTCATGCACAAAGATAAATTGCTTAAGCTGCAAGAAAATTTCAATGTTTTGGAACAAAACCTCTGCAAAACAGAAAAGGATCTTTCATTTTTTAAAATGGGAGCAGGGCTTTTGGAACAAGAAAAGTAAGAAATTTATCTTAATAAGGGACAATCAAGAAAAGCAATTTGTATCAAGAATTAACTCTTTTAAAACAAAACTCAGTGATCTTGACTTGGCTCTTAAGAATAAAGAGCAGAAGTTGAAAGATGTTGAGAGTGATAGAATGAACATCCTTGCTTTAAGGAACTATTTTTAAAAGGAGAGAAAGTATTTGCATCGAGATTTATTAAGAAAAGAACTGTTCATCAAAAAATATCAAGATGCACAGAATGTACATGAGAATATTAACTCTCAAATGGACAAAAGGGAACTTGGTTTTAGTGAACTAGAACCCTATACTTTTAATAAGAGAGATTCTATGTCATCTAGATTTTGTGTTGGTAAAATTCAAAACCAAATTTTCCAAGTCTACACTCTGTCTTTGTTTATCCCATATTATCTCTATTAGCTAAAAGCAATCTTAAAAAGATTTAGAGTTGCGGAAGCGTTTAATAAAACAGATTGTCATAGCAAGGTAGAAAACAGTAAACAAAATAGAAGAATATTGCAACAATATGTAACCAATTCAATGAGTCATATGACTAAACCAGAAAGGATTACAATGCTGATGAATAAATGAAGAACACACACAACTATGAGTGGAAACCCTAATTCTCTCTTTGTACAAATTGTGTGTTGTTGGTGGTGTTAAGTGTGTGCTATATTAGCGTGTAAAAGCTTGCAGGAAGATCATGGGAGATCTCCTATTTATAGGAAAATAGTACACAAGAGTCAACACACTAGTTGATGGAATTCTTCCACATGGAAAGGTGCTGCAACCGTTAGTGGGGCACGTAGCAGTCTTCAGTAGGGTAGTACAACTGTGAGAGAAGGGTTGATCTCCAACGGGTCTTAAATTCTTCAAGTAATATGTCACAGAGATGTCCGCACCAGAGCTTCTGAGGTCAGAGCTTCTGAGATCTTCCACAGAGGCTCTGTGCTCTGATACTTCTTTGGGTTAAGCTCTTCTTTTGTACATCATCACTTCGGCAAATGCTTGCTTCTATGGGCGCAGAAGTCTTCTGTGACTAGATGGCTTTGTCTTTTTACAATACATTCATAAGATAAATTGGGGCTAACAAGGTTGGTCGGGGTGTTTAAATAAGGTAAAACTAAAACTAGTAACCATAGATATTGGCATAACATACTAATGAAAACAATACAGTGAACTATGAACTGTGGTGATATACTAACCATCAAAACAGTAATAGCATCAAAACAGTAATAAGTAATAACATACTAATGAAAACAAAATCATTAGTAACCATAGATGGATGCAGATCTGATTTACATGTATTCCGAACCAGCTGTAGGCTACAAGGATACTATCAGCCTGCAAAACAATTATAAACAAATATATGTTGTTATATACCATAAACCATAAGTGAAGGGTGATCAACCCTTAAGAAGAATCTCGGTAAACTAAAAACTAGATGCACATTAATGAGAGAAAAGAGTGTTGTAGTTACACAAGTCCACTGGATCTTCTATGGGAAGTCAACAAACATTAAAAACGTTCAATGTTGATGAGAAAATAATTCCTAGTTATGTCTTTTCATTCATAATGGTACAAAAGCATGAGTACATTTATCCCTACTTTACTACACATATAGAGAATTTTTTTTTTGAGTAAGAGACTAACTTACAGTAGTTAGTAATAACATACTAATGAAAACAGTTACCATCAAAACAACAGGTACTACTCTTAGGTTGTAGTATACCATCAAAACATTATGTAAAATGCATAAGATGAAATCAAGGAAGAGAATAAACATGTAGGCTGTGAATCTAGGTCAGTGAAGAGAGAACTCAGAGAAGTATCGGTTGTTAGGGAAGAAAAGAAGAATAAATCAACACCCAGAGGCCACAAATCGACTCTTAGGGGAAAAAATAAGAAATCGACACCAACATCTACATGTATAAATCAACACCTACAAATCGACTATTAAGGAAGAAAAGAAGATGAAATAGACGCCTTACCTTCAAGAGTTCAACTCAAATGCGTTTGATGTTTGAACGAACCTAAGTCAGAGAAGAAAAGAAGTCGATACTTAGAGCATCCACAACAAGGATTTCATTAGGATTGCAAAAGTGCCATGTGGGATTGCTAAATTAGAAATTGTAGTAGTTGTGAGTATGATTGCTAAATTAGAAATTGGTTTTGGTAATTTACAAATGTTAAATCAGTACTTTTTGTTGATGTGGCAGTAATAGTATAAGAAAATTGTAGGGAATAATTTCTAAATTAGAAATTGCTTTATGTCAAATCATGTTTTGTGATATTTTGTAGAGAATGTATATGAAAAAATGTATGAATAATTTTATTTGTTAATAAAAATATTAATTTTTTTAAAGGCATAAATATTAAAAAAATGCAAAATATAATTTATATTAAAGTACAATAAAAAAAATTACATATTAAAAAAAGGGAAATTAATTAAAATACTCAAAGTTTGACTCTAACTTACCAAAATACCCACTTTCTTGCTGAGTTTACCAAAATACCCAAAGTTTCCGCGGTAGGCCCCGCGATCGCAGGCTAGGGTCTACGTGGCACACCAGTTGGGCCAAAGTGTCCCGCGGAGCCCCCCAACTATGACCGCGGTGACACTTTTGGTCCCTGCCCGCGGTGGTTGTCCGCGATGGGCAAAAAAAATTACATTTTTGATCCTTTTTTGCACGAATCTTTGCATGCTTTTACTGTTTGTTTCTGTTTTTTTCCACAATTATTGTACTTTGAAGACCAATTTGTGGTTGAAATTCACTGGCTTGTTTCATCAATGTTGAATCATTGTACGTGGAATACCAATTTGTGGTTGCAATTCATGTTGGTTGTTTCATCAATGTTGGTTGTTTCATCCATAAATATCAGTAAAATGCAATCCATAATTCACGCCCATTCCATACTTCTTTCTAGCTTTCTTTCTTCAGTATTTTGTTTTTGAGATACTACTGAAAAAATGAGTTCATCTGTTGCAAAAGCTAAGCTATTTTTCTGTTTCGATGGTGAATGGGTGCAAGACAACAATGAATGGAATTTTGCTTATAAATCTAAGCATGGTGTAAAATTGTCAGTAAACTATACTTATCAGAAGTTTGTTGCATACGCCATGCAAAAATGTGGAATCGACCCTTCTGTTGTTTGCAAGTTAGTGTTTAAGAATGGTGATGGTCATTTGTGGAGTTATCCAATGATGGGGATATCTCTGGTTTTCTGCACTTTGCAGCCGAATCAGAAAGACCGCCATTACTTTTTGTGTATGCCGAATCCTCGGTGTGCGACGATGGTGATGGGTTAGATGACGATGCCATTTGTTTACTGAAGAAAGAAAGCAAGAAACAAAGCAAGTGAAAGAAAGCAAGAAAGAAGGATAGAATGGTGTGAATTGTGAATTGCATTTTACTGATATTTATGGATGAAATCTCAAACATGCCAGTGAATTTCAACCACAAATTGGTCTTCAAAGTACAATAATTGTGGAAAAAAACAGAAACAAACAGTAAAAGCATGCAAAGATTCGTGCAAAAAAGGACCAAAAATGTAATTTTTTTTGCCCATTGCGGGCCCATCGCGGACAACCACCGCGGGCAGGGACCAAAAGTGTCACCGCGGTCATAGTTGGGGGGCTCCGCGGGACACTTTGGCCCAACTGGTGTGCCACGTAGGCCCTAGCCCGCGATCGCGGGGCCTACCGTGGAAACTTTGGGTATTTTGGTAAACTCAGCGAGAAAATGGGTATTTTGGTAAGTCAAAGTCAAACTTTGGGTATTTTAATTAATTTCCCTAAAAAAAATACATCATTGTTCTTTTAGAAGTTCCAACTATTATTTTAGAAGTTGTTGCTTCACAAGATCTATGGATATGGATACATTTTTTGGTCTTCTGTGTACCTTAAATGATATCAACGTGTTAGACCATTCTCCCGTATTCCATGAGGTTTTGGAAAGGAAAGCACCACAAGTTAATTTTTCCGTCAATGGTAACAATTACAATTTAGGATATTATCTTGCTGATAGGATCTATCCTAATTGGGCTACATTCGTGAAGTCAATTCCATTACCCCAATCTCCGAAACATCGACTATTTGCAAAGAAACAAGAGGCTGCTAGAAAAGATGTAGAGAGAGCGTTTGGGGTACTCAAATCACGTTTCGCTATTATATGTGGGCCATCTCGTATGTGGTGCAAAGAGATAATTGGAGAAATAATGAGAGCATGTATAATCATGCACAACATGATCGTCGAAGATGAACGTCATATTTATATTCGTCAATTTGATGATATAAACGATGATGTTAGTTTTACTATAACTACGCCTCAAATCTCTCGTAGCATACTTCCCGAGTACGAAAACTGTCTCCAAAATCACATATAAGTACGTAATCGGTCAACGAATCATTGTTTACAATCATATTTGATTGATGAGATTTGGCAAAGATTTAGAGAAGAAGAAATTGACGATTAATGTAATATTTTTACTTTGTATTTTAATTTAATGTTTTATAAATTAAATATTTTATTTAAATAATTTATTTTATTTTATTATAGTTATTTAATTAATAAAATATTTCATATTAAATTATAGTAAAGAATATTTAATTGTAGTTTTATTGTTATTTGATTAAAATATAGTTTTTTATGATGAGGTGTCACTTTAGAAAGTGGTTGAAATTTCATTGTTGTAGAGGATAATTTCAAGATAATTGCAAAGCTGATGTGGCCCATTTGCAATTGAAATGAAATTTAATTGTTGTGGATGCTCTTAGTCGATGAACTTCATTCTGTAGAGTGTAGGGTCGATACTCTGAAGTCTGGAAGGAAAGAAGCGGCGGATGGAAAGAATGAAAAGTCAAAACAGTAAATATGAAAGTGCGCTTAGGTTTTGAAGGGGTCATCGGGTTGGGTCGGGTTTCATTGGGCCTGACCCAATTCCGACCCAAAAGAGTCGGTTTGGTCATATTTTTTTTGATCGATCATGCTTCGGGTTAGCTCGGGTTGGGTTTTTTTTGGGTTGGGTTGATCGGGTCAGTTGGGTTTTTAGCACGCCTAGGATGATCAGAAACCCGGATGAATATCATATGTTTTATGTATATTATTTGTTTATTATTTTAGCAGAATAATAAAAGTATATATAAAAAAGGGAAATTAATTAAAATACCCTAAGTCAAACCAAGTGTTACCAAAATACCACAAATCTCTCCCACTTTGCAAAAATACCCCTTTTTCCACGATGGGAGCCCGCGATCGCGGGCCAGGGACCATTTTGACACTTTTTTAAACTTGCAGGGACCATTTTTGAAAAATGGAATCCCGCGATCGCGGGCTCATCCCGCGATGGGATTGTTTTTGTGACTTTTCAATTGCAAGGGACCATTTTTGAAAAATTCCAGGGACCATTTTTGAAAATTTGACCCGCGTTGACACTGTTCACCCCCGCGTAGTCCACTGTAGCACCCGCGTTCTTCCAATTTGATGAATTTGATTTGGAATGTTACACTTTCAACCCCTATACTTATTTACTAAATTTACTTTATACCTTTTACTTTCATTATTTTAATTTTACATTTAACACATATAATCGTTTATTAACTAAAATACGTTAAAAATACGTTTTAATTTTAACAAATTACACCATTATAATCGTCTCTTCGATACGTTCGAAATGCGCCCAATCTTGAATTTTTTTGGATTTATATATTTTAATATATATCATATACAGTTATACACTACATAAAAAAGATATTTTTTATATTTAAAATTTATACCCTTATAATTAATTATTTAATTTATGGTACATCTCTTTTTTTTTTTTCAATTTTTTTTTACACTCCTATCGCATTAACATAATAATCATATATTAACTAATTCATTAAATCGTTTTAAATTATTATTATTTGAATGTGTTTATAGATATCGTGAATGGCAATAGGAGAAGGTTTCACGAGAATAATATGAAATGGGGTTTTGACAAGTTGGTATCACTGGACTCATTTAAGAATTGTGAAAATGGGTATTTGACGAATGATGATTCATGTGTGTTTGGAGCTGAAGTATTTGCAGTTACAGAGTATGCACAAAATGATCGATGTATTTCCAGCGTAACTTAGATTAAAATTATCTTCTTCAGTTCAGTCCCGTCCCATCCCATCTAGTTCAGTCCCGTCCAGTTCCGTCTCGTCCCATCTAGTATGCGTACCAAACGCTACCTAAGAGTATCGTAAATTAAATAATTAACTATAAAGATATGAATTTTAAATATAAAATATTTTTTATGTAGTGTATAACTGTATATGATATATATTAAAATATATAAATCAAAAAAATTCAAGATTGGGCTCATTTCGAACGTATCGAAGAGACGATTATAATGGTGTAACTTGTTAAAATTAAAACGTATTTTTTAACGTATTTTTGTTGATAAACGATTATATGTGTTAAATGTAAAATTAAATTATGAAAGTAAAAGGTATAAAGTAAAGTTAGTAAATAAGTATAGGGTTTGAAAGTGTAAATTTCAATTCGAAATTGTGATTTTGATTTGGAATGTTACACTTTCAACCCCTATACTTATTTACTAAATTTACTTTATACCTTTTAGTTTCATTATTTTAATTTTATATTTAACACATATAATCGTTTATTAACTAAAATACGTTAAAAAATACGTTTTAATTTTAACAAATTACACCATTATAATCGTCTCTTCGATACGTTCGAAATGAGTCCAATCTTGAATTTTTTTGATTTAAATGAGTCAAGTGATACCAACTTGTCAAAACCCCATTTCATATTCTTCTCGTGAAACCTTCTCCTATTGCCATTCACGATATCTATAAACACATTCAAATAATAATAATTTAAAACGATTTAATGAATTAGTTAATATATGATTATTATGTTAATGCGATAGGAGTGTAAAACAAAATTGAAAAAAAAAATAAGAAATGTACCATAAATTAAATAATTAATTATAAGGGTATAAATTTTAAAAAAATAACAGTTGTAACATAGAAAAAAAAAGGCTAAAACAATAATGATTCATTATATGTTGGTGTGGTACAATATACAATTATACATAGCATCAGCCGGGTGACAGTCGAGGGCAACACAGGCCGAAGGGGCATCAACTCATGAATTGCGCTTAGCATACATTTTTGTTATATGAAAAAAATTGTAGAATGTTAAGGACAAGATTGGAACATGTGACCTCTAAGATTATTACAAACAATCTTACAACTAGGCTACTCGTGATTTTGTTTTTTATTTGTCTCCAATTAAATTTTATTTCTTTCTTTCTTTCCTGATTTCCTTTTATTAAAACTCGTCAATTTTTGTCCCCACTTTATAATTAAAAAAAAACTAAATAAAATTCAACAATTAGTATTTTGGTAGGGTTTTTGTTTAGAGAAAAACTATAATAATACTTGAAAACAAATTACTTTTATTATGTGTATGATTTCATCAAATATGGTTATATAATAAATTAATAAGTTATCATTTGTTGTTTCATCTATTCTGCATGTATCTTTAGTTTATATTTAGTTTTTAATGAATTATATGAGTTTGCAACAAATTGACTCTTTTAATCCTTGTTTGAGAACCGACTTTCATATAATCATTCACAAGCAACGACTTTTTGATTATTTCAAATAGTTTTTTTAACAATATGCTGATACTTTCCATTTACACTTTAGAAAAGGTTTTTATGTTAGGGTCATTTAGGTAAATGACCTTAAATGAGTTTTTTTATTAAATTCATGACCTCCTTATCTATATAAGAATAAATGAGTTTATACTCCTAAAAATCTCCTTTATTTTATCCTAGCGAAATGCATAATTTGTATGAAATTTTTACTCGGTAACATATTTTTAACATTATTTTGAAATGTAAAAATAAAAAATAAAAAATAAAAAAAGTTTAAGGTGTTTTCTATTAGGGACACTTTTAACTAATCATAAAAAAAACCCATCGATTATAAAACCATATCAATATAGGTATGGGCCTAAATCGTACTTTCAAGTTTTAATTCCCATGGGTGCATGTTGTTTGTCTTTTATGACTTAAAACAAGGTGGTGGTTTTGTGGCCGTATGCACCAATTTCTGATCATATTTTCAACACCACACATGTAATATTTTAATCATATTATACGTATACACCCGTCAGCATGTGACGTGACGCCTTAAAGTAAATGAATTTATAAAATAAAAGTGGTGGGTTATACTTTTACACGCTCAAACACACACTATTTTTTAATTAGATTCTTTATATATTTATTAGATTTAAATATTTAATAAAACTAAAATTAAATATTACTATCTCCGTCACAAGATAAAGTTCATTTATTGTTTATAACTAAGATGAATTAATTTTAGCCATAAAACCAATTCAAAGATCTTTTACTTACAACGAATATCTTAAGTAAAAAATACATTTTTATTGTATGAAATGTTAACATTAAAAGAAATTGACATCGGATACCCAGAACTGGAAAACCGGTTCCCAGCGGTTTAGGGATCGGTTAAAAAATATAGAGAACCGATGTAAGCGGTTTCAGTTCCGGTTCCTCCATTTTAGGAACCGTCGATTCCGGTTCCGGTTCCACGAAATTTAGCCAGGTATCCGGTTATGCTTACCCCTACTTTCACTCTCAAAACAACCCATTATTTTCTCTTTAGAAGGGAATTGATCTAGTACATCTCATTAGTGTTGATTTTCAATTATGATTGATCAAAAGATCTAGATCTCTTCTTACACTTCTCACCATAACTTCCCCTCTCACTGGAACCCAACCCCCATATATAGGCACGGGCGACTATGGCCGCGACTTAAGTCGATGACCAAAGTTGTTTTCGTGTTTTCTTAAATAGTTAGTTTTATCGTTTGAATCTATCCCTGTGTATATACTATATTATAAAGTATTTGAGAAGAACTCTTAAAAACAAGTTTTTATGTACCAAGTACTGCTTATTGATGCATATTACTTAAAATTCAAAATTGCAAGTAATGATGCATGAGTACAACTGTTTAAACCTGCATATTAGAAATCATAACTAACTAATAAATATAATCAAGTACAGGATAAACATCTCATTTTAAATATAAAAAATCTAAAATATAATCAACATAATTATCAAATTCTAACAGAATACTTAATTATTTTTTTTATAGATAACATTATATTATTAAACATAAAATAGGTCACGTCGTTATTAAACCTAAATTAAATAAAAATAAAAAATTGAGCTAAAAAAATTTATAAAAAACATTATTGTTTTCTTAAAACTACATAAAACCGTATTATAAAATCGACAAGGATAGAAAAACGAAACATTAATTTCGTTGGATTGCACGGGTGAGGTTCAAACGAGAAGCCCTACAATTTACGAAAACGCGAGAACAGTTATGGGCCTCCAAGTTACTTAACCCACAATTTAAATTATAATAAACAAAATAAATCTTTGAGAGTAGTAATAAAATAATGTATTTTCAGAATTTTTATGTTTTTTGATTAATTGTAATTATCCCATAATTTTTTATCAGTCAAATTTTTGATATAAACCAAATGATAGAAAAAAAAATTATAGGTGATGATTGTGTAGTGTCTTCGATTGATGTTTTAGGTTTAAAAAATTTGGTGTATAGTTCTTCATTGATGCAAGATTAGTTTCAGGAGCCCTTGTGATAAATGTGTGATACAAATGTCCACTTGAGTTTTCCTAATCATGTGATATTCAAACTATGACATATGTGTGATACCATATATGATAATTGTGTGATATAATATGTGGTCAATGTATATACGAACTCGAGCTTGCTCTAATCGCATGTGATCAATGTATATATGAACATGAGTTTGCCCTAATTGCCTAATCATGTGATACAATCTTG